>CM052894.1:33074389-33219967 GCA_028534135.1 Potos flavus | reverse complement strand
GCCCCTCCCGCATTGGAACTGGGCGCGTCTCTGGGCCTCTGCCCCCTCCCTGTAGGATGGCGTGAGGGGCAATGCTAGACCAGGCAATCCTTCCCTCTGCCTTTGCACCTCCTTCCCACGTGGGCCCTGGTTAGGCGCTCGCCTTCCTCCCAGACAAGGCCAATTGTGTCGCCTACCTGTCCTGTGGGGGTACTTGCTCACCGCCCTCCTGGGGGCCCCCTCACAGCCCTCTTTGCTGAAAGGCTGCATGAGAAGTGGGGCCCACCCAAACCGGATTTGGCTCTCAGCACCTTCTTGGGAGAAAGATCGTCACGAGTGTCGCTTTCATCTGGGGTTGGGGAGGAGGGACTGAGGCTTACAGTAGCTGTGCACTGGTCTAGGTCTGTCTGCCGATGACATCACAGTCCACGGGCAGCTCACAGCAAGGCCTCCGTGCTTCCTACTTCCCCGCTGCCCAGACACCGACCACTCTCCTGGACACAGTGGCCTGCTGTCCTCAAGGCCGGAGGACTGCCCAGCTCGAGGTCATGCACTTTGGAGGGCCCAGCCTCAGGGTCTCTGTCCCCCCAGCCCTGGGACCCTGCAGGACCCAGAAGTCTCACCTCAGACCCGACCTCCCTGTGACCATTCCAGGGTCAGCTCCCCAGCGTGGCTTCCAAACCAGAGGCTGTATCCCCTCGGCAAACGGAATGTTCTCGGAAGACAACCACCACTGATCACGCGCCCAGGCCCCTCAGTGTCCGGGCAGCCTTTGAGTGGGGCCAGTGTCCGTGTTAGAGGCATGGAAATTTGTGGGGTGCCGCCGGCAGGTGGGGCCTCGCTGCTCGGGTCTGGCGGGAATCCACCAGCGGTAAGCAGCCAGCTTCCTCTACAGTGTCCGTCCGTCCGTCCATCCGTCCGTCTGTCCGCTGCGGGTATCTGGGCTTCCTTCCAGGTGCTTCTCTTCTCACCTTTCCTCAGTAGAGCGTTCTGTCTCCTTCTCTGTTCTCAGAAGATAAATGCTGGCTGCCGGTGTCACACCAAGACCAGATAGCCACCTCAGTCCCTAAGCTGGCCCGGCCCGGGGGTGTCCCCCAAAGGGAAGTCTCGCTTGTGAGAAAGTAATTTATTTCTTCTTGAGCAGGAATCGTGAGCGTGGCCTCAAGCAGCCCTGGTGGCACTCACTTGCCCACCCCCACACTGGTTCTGGGCCAGCTGGCCCACTGGTGGACTCTGGGGCCATGTCCTGTGGCGGGTCACCGCAGCTCTGCCCGGCGATCTAACCTGTACAGCGGGTGACGGCCCATGCTCTGCCCACCTCTGCCACCCAGGATGGGGGTGCGGGAGACTCCCTGCGAAGGGCGACAGGACCCAGGGGAGCATGCCCAGGTCGGGGGCGCTGCTAGGATCTGACCCCCACCCCTTCCCTGGGCAGACAGGACCCACAGGTGCCCACGGCCAGGCCTGGGTCTTTTCTTCCCTCCTTCCACGGATGGCCTGGGTCGTCCCACTGAGGGACCTCAGCCGCATGGAGGTTTCCTCCCTCCGCAGAATCAGAGCCAGGCCAGGCGCACAAACTGTCCTCCTCACACACCCCCAGCTCTCTCCGAAGGGTGTGTTCTCTCTAATCGTCCGGCACCTGCCGGCATCCTTTGCAGGAGCAGGGTCGCCCTCCAGAGAACCAGGATCTCCATGTCCTCCCAGCCTCCACCCTAGGTACCCCCAGGCTCTTCCCCAGTACCCAGGACCCCCGGGGAATTGTGCCCTCTGGATGCAGACCCAGGACGCCTGCACAGTGGGCAGAGAGCGTGAGCCAGAGCCAGGTCGGGTGGAAGGAGGGGCACCGGGGCCTCTAGCCTTTGGGGGCCTTTCTGTGGCAAGGGCTCTCCAGGGCCTTCCAGGGAACATTCTGTTTTCCCAAAGTGGGTGTTGAGGTATAGAGGTGTAAAGAGGTGAGGTAGCCTCCGGGGACCCCAGCGCCACCCCCGAGGGTGATGCCCATCCCTGGCATCCGGTCCCCACGTAGCCCACCTCATCCCTCACCGGTGGCCTGTGCGGCTTCCCCAGTGGACATCAGATAGTGCTTGACTGGCCCGGGTCCCTTGGGGAGGGCATCGGCAGCTGAGGAGAGCTGGGCGGGGTTCAGGCACAGCGGCTGTGGAGCTCATGGGTGTGATTGGGTATGAGCTCGTTGGGGGACAGTGGCCACTCTGAGAGCGCTGACCGGCCCACAGGCCACACTGCGTCGCATGGGCTCCTAGTAAATGCTCTTAGCAAGTGCTTCTGAGTCGACTGTTGCTGAGTGTAGACAGCCCAGGCCATCTCCCAGGGGAGGCTCGAGCCTCTGGACAGTGTGAGCCCTTGGAACTAGAAGTTTCTAGAAGTGCTTGGTTTGTTTTGCTTCATGTTTTGCCAACCACCCTGACAGTCGTGTGTCATGAACCCTGCTTTATACCCGGAAACAATAACTGAGAGGGCCCCCTGCTTTCCCATGACGCTGAGGGGCTGGAGACGACCTCTGCCCGTGACGAAGGGGCCAGGGGGCGGGGAGTCAGTGCAGGAAGCAGAGCCCCGCTGTCATCTGCTCCCTCGTCCTCAGTGCCGGCTCCTGTGTGGTCCCACCGGTACCAACTTTCACCCATGCCTCCAGGCAGCCAGGCCCCGCCTCCCCGCCCCGACCCTGGAGCTCAGGCCTCTGAGGTCTTAGCCGCTGCAAGGTCTTTGTTGTCCTTGTCAACACTGCCTGTGGGGGCACTCGGTTTCCTGCTTCCTCTGTTCTGCGAGGTCACTCAACCCAGTTTAGGCTACCTCCCACTTCCAAACAACACCTTGCAGGTTACACCTTTTAAAAGAAAGGAGCAGGTGTTTTCACCAGAGGAGCCTTTGGTGTTGGGCAGACAAGGAGAGGGAGGCCAAGGCCCCAGGTTCGTGAAATGCTCCTTCTCCCGAGTCGGCTCCTCCCAGGTGTGGCCCACAGCAGCCTGGAAGGTCCCTGAGCTCAGGTGGCATCATTATATGATGGTGCAGCTCAGATCTGCATCATTATATTTTTTCTTTCTCAACTTTTTAAACATGTACTGTCTTGAAGTGCGCCGTACGTACGGAAAAGTGCATGAGTCCTAAGTGTGAAGTCCGGGTGCTTTTTCAAGGGATGAATACATGGGTGTCGGACCCCAGCCCCTGCAGGGCCCTCGGAGCTGGATGTGCATGGGGTCCTGATCAGATGTCCTTTCGCGCCTGGCTTTTTTACCTGCATGTGGTTTGGTGAGACGTGTCCTGTGGGTCTCGTGGCTGTGGGCTCCCCTGGGTGGATAACAGCAGCGCAGATGGATGGCAGCCATCGAGAATATTGCTGCTATCAACGCTCCGGGGTGTGCCTTTTGGTGTGAGTCTGTAAGCATGTCTGGGGGGCTGCACCCCAGGAGGAATCCCCGGGCCAGTGCTCGCTCTGCTTTCCCAGGCCTGCGGGGCATCGGCTTCCCACATGGCTCTACCGGTTCTCTCCGCCCGCGGCTCGGAGTTTCCACTGGGTCCCAGCCTCACTGGCACTTGGCATTTTCTGCCTTTTCATTGTAGCCATTCTGGTGGGTGTACGGCAGTGTCACACTGTGGTTTTAATTTCCCTTCCCCGATGACGAATGAAGTTGAGTGTTATTTCCTTTTTCTTACATTTATCACCATTTTGGAGATCCTTCTTTTGTGAGATGCCTCTTCAACACTCTTGCCCATTTTTTCAAAATTGGGTCTTTCGACACTTTTGGTTTGGCCCGTGCCGGATGTCTAAATCTACATTTGTGTCTGCATGTAGACGCCCAGACACACAGACACATGCATACACATGCATTTATTCAACTGATTGGTGCCGAGCACCCCCACACACAAATGTCACAGTCACGGGGGCACAGCAGTGAGCAGGAGAGACAAAGGGCCTGCACTCACGGAGCCCGAATTCTCCCTAGAGGAGACTACCGAGGAAGCAGAGGGAACGTGTGGACTGCAGAAACCTAAGGAGAAAAGTTCAGTGGGGGAGGAAGTGCTGCATTGGAGGTTAAACGCTGTAGATCTGTCACCGAGCAGGTGACATGTCAGTAAGGACCTCCAGGGAGAGGGGAGCAGGCGGAGGGAGGGGGGGCAGGCCTGCGGGGGCTGGCACAGAGTGAGTGAGGGCTGAGTGGAAGGTGGCAGGGCTCTGATGGGGGCAGGTCGCCAGGTCCCTGGGGCTCTGGCTGTCATTTCATCGGGGTTCTGGGAAGAGGAGGATGGGGTGTGATTCAGGATTGAACAAGGCCCTTGGCCGCGGGCCGCTGTCTTGAGCAGGCATGGGTGGAAGCAGGGACACTGATTAGGAGCTTATTGCTGTAGATCTAGCCTCCTGTCGCAGGGTCCCATCTGTCCCAGGTGTCTGCAGCAGTGAGGACATCCAAAGTCACTGTCATCCCAGACTCAGGCTTCTCTGCTCTTTGCCATCCTCAGAGCGTCCTCTCATGGTCACGGGACTGACACCCTGTTCTTGGCCTCACGTGCAGCTCGCATCATCTGGGGCATCTCTTTCCGTGTGCCTTGTCTTTCCAGAACACCCAATAGATGTCTACTGGCCACGCCACACTTGGCTCATTCTCCACTTTCTAAAGCCGAATCTGGCAAGGTAACAGGATCCTTCTTCCCTTCCCTACAAGCTCTTACTCCCGGCGCCAGCCCCACCCACAGCTTCAAGCGAGGGAACAGCCCAGCAGGGGTCAGCCCCGGCATGCCCACCTCCCTGCCTCTTTGGGCACCAGGAAGGGTACAGATGTAGTGCAGACACACACACGAAGGCTGTGGTCACACCTGTGAGCGAAGGAGAGAATGCCATCTGGGTCTGCAAGGACGTTTCCATTGTGGAGACAATGGGCAGAGGGGCCCACCTTCCTCCTGGGGAAGCATCTACCTTATTAAGGTCCTTGGGGATGCTGGTGAAATCTAGGGGGAATGGCTCTGTGACCATACGGGAAGGTGCCCTGGGGCTGCATATCAGCTCAGCCTCCTCCTCTGTGCTGTACCATCTACAGCAGCAGAGGAGAAGGCTTGCTCTGGGTGCAGGGGGCAGCACAGGTCTTAACTGCCCACACGGACTTCCTGAGATCATACTGTGGCCACCTTAGGGCCCATATGTCACACAGGGTTGTTTGCCAGAGATGAGGACCACAGGGTGCCTGGCAGCCTTCCCCAAGCAGGAACTCAGGCCTCACCCTTCTTGGTGCTCTGGAGCCATCTGAAAGGATAGGATGGAAACACAGGCCCAGGACCCCAAAGCCATGCTAGTCCCAGTGCCACAAGTCACCGGCAGAGGCCACCATGAACTTTGTATCCTCCAGCTGGTCTGAAATGAGATGCAGAAGCAGCAGGGGGAAAAGACAGAGTGAAAGCTTGGAGGGCTGATGCTAGCCAGTGGTCTGGGGCCCTGGCCACTTCTGCCTGGTAATCTTCCCTTCCCCCGCTGCCCACCCGCGGGAGCCGCACGAGGCTGCAGTTAACAGTGCAGGTGCTGGAGCAGTGAGAGCTGGGCTCCAGAGAGAGTGAGGGGGTGGTGGGCAGAGCTCCAAGAGAAGGACACCTGTTTCCAAACTCCCGCACCCTCTAGGGGGAGGCGGGTGAGTGGACCCTGCATGGCCCCTAATTACACAGGACAGAAATAACCCTCCACGGGGCTCAGCCTGGTGGCCAATCTCGGGACGGTTAGGAGAGCAGGCAAACAAGAAGGGGGAGTTCGGAGGAGAGATGGCTGTCTCACCAGGCTGCTGGGCAGAGGATGGGCATCCTGGGACTGGCGTGGACACAGAGTCACCTCTGCCCATCCAAGCCCAGGGCTTGCTCATGTGCTCTCTTGGGCTTGTCTCAGCCTCTCTCTGGGCATCCCCCCTCCTCTCTATAAGGGGCGAGCTGAGAATGTCCCTGCTCTTCTCTAGTAGTGACTCCCCCAGAGTCCCACCCCCCTTGGTCTCCCAACTGCCTCTGGGCTCTCCAGTTCCAGATCTCCCAGGGAGAGTGCTCTTGGCTCAGTCCATCTTTTCCGTCCAAATTCTCAGCGCCTGGGTTGGGGTCCACCGCAGGCACACGATGGAGAGGGTGACCTGTCACCTGACAGGATTTCTTCGGAGCGCTGAGGCTTCTGGGGGTCGAATTACGCCTCACTGTGCCATGTGTGTCAGGTCCGCCCCATGCCATGTCTCAGATTAGTCTTCCCACAAAAGCAGCTGCCGTATCCCCTGTGTTCACTTAAGGAAATGGAAGAACAGAGTTCCGTGTGACGCTTGAGACCAGAGTGAGCGCCCCGTCAAGGGAAGCATTCAAGCCAAATGCTGGCCAAGCACCTGCTCTGTAGTGGATATCTACGATGAGGTGAGGTCGTAAAGGAGGAAGAGATGCTCGAAGGGAGGAGATGGGGTCACAGCAGGGCTCTCCGCGCACGGGATCTCACCAACACACCTGCTCGCATCCCGCACTGAGTCCAAACCCACAGAGCACCCTTTCGCCTAGTGGCACATAGGCGCCCCCAGCATCGACGGCTGGTGCGGCCACCCGACTGACGCCACGGCTCCTGGCCCTGTACTCCTAGCGCCTCGAAACCCAGCGCCAGGCGGGTGCGCCCTGCCCTCGTCACGCCCCTCGGGCCCCCTCCCCTGCCCCGCTCCGCCCCGCCCCAGCACGCCCCACGCAGGACCCCCGTCCGCCGGCGCCAGCGCCCGCGCCGGCCCCCGCCCCCGGCCCCGGCCCCGCCCCCGGCCCCGGCCCCGGCCCCGGCCCCCGCCCCCGCCCCGTTTCTCGCTCAACCCGGCAGTCCCTCGGTCCTACCCAGACCCCCCCCAAACCGCGTCCCCCCCGCCCCCAGCCTAGCCCCGCCCCTGGCCCCGCCCCGCCCCGCGAAGGCTGTGAGCGAGCCGGAGGGCAGCGGGCATGGGGAAGCCCGCGGGCGGGGTCAGGGGGCGGGAGCTTCCTCGGCGCTCGGGGAGAGGAGCGGCCGCACGCGGGGCGCTAGCAGCGCCGGGGTACAGTGCGGGGAGCAGGCAGCCAGGATGTTTCTGGAGCCCCAGGTAGGGCTGCGGCACGTGGCAGGTGCGGGGCGGCGGGTCGCGAGGCGGCGACGTGGGTGCGCACGCAGGGCGACCCCTCGGTTGCGGCCAGACCGCGGGCAGGGGGGTTCTTGCGCCGCCGAGAGCTCGGGAAGAGGTGCTGACCTCGGGCAGTTTGTGAGACCATCCGGAACATCTCTGGCCCCGCTCGGCTCGGAAGGAGCCTGCCCTGGGGAACCACTCCCTCTGCATTTCCCCACTGAGGCACCTGCTGCCAGGTGGGCGGCGCCAGGGCTCAGAATGGGTTGATGGCTCAGGCTGCCACTGCCCTTCCTGGCCTGGCTTGCTGACGCCAGTGATCATCTACGGCTGGGGGACACCTGCAAAGCTAGTAAGGACCCCTGTGGGGTGAACAGGGCCAGGGAGGCAGGAGACAGCAGCCCCGGCAGCAGGGCCAGGAGGAGGGTGGCTGGCCTGGGACTGGCTGTCAGGCCTGCTAGCCAGGACGACCCTGGATCCCTTCCGAGATCTGAGGGGCACAGAACCACCTGTGGGGGTTGGGGTGGGAAGGTGGGAGAGAGGAGGCGGTCTGAGACTAAGCGCCCCGTGGGAGGTGTGTATGTGTGTGTGCCATGTGTGGGCGGGAGTGAGAGTATGTGAAAATGCAGGCATGTTTATATATGGGATGTGTATGTGTGAGTGAGGGAGGGAGAGCTGGAGGGAGAGGTGTGTATGGGGGCAGGGTTGTGCCTGTGTGGGCCCACAAATGCCTGTGTATTTAAGGAGAGGGAACTTCAGGGTGGAGCTTCAAGGAGTGTGGGCTCCAAGATGAGGAGCAGCTTCCTTTCTGCAGGGAGGGAGACTGAGAACAGGTCCTGGACTTAATCCCCAGCATGAGGTAGGACGTTGCGTTTCCATGGTTGTTTATTAGAATCCAGCCCTGGAGACGGACTGGCAGCGTGATTCGGGCGCAGGGTGCTGCCCCTGTTCCCAGCCCCCTTAGCATGAAGCCGATCACACAGACCTGGGAGCTCAGGCCCAGTGTGGGTGGGGAGGCACAGAAGAGGGCCTCGGCTGACCTGGCCAGCCCCGGCTGGGCAGAAGATGCAGGACGAGTTTGTTTCGGGTTTGTTTCTTCATTCATCACTTACTCAGCACAGTTATCGTACACCTGTTGCGGGCAGGTACTGCGGCTTCAGCAGGGACCCAAATGCCACATCCCTGTCCTCATGGAGTTCACCCTCTAGCAAGTGAGACTGGGGAAAAAGCATGATCAATAGATGCAACACGAGGGGTGCCTGGGTGGGTCAGTTGGACGAGCATGCGACTCTTGATCTCGGGGTCATGGGTTGGAGCCCCATGTTCGGTGTAGAGATTTCTTAAAAAAAATAAACTTAGAAAAAAAAATAAATACAATACAGAATGTTGCATGTTGGTAAGTGATAAAGAGAAAAAGCAAAGCAAGAAAGAGGAATAGGATCTATGAAGGGTACATCGGTCAGAATAGTTTAGGTTATCTGTGGAAACAGAACCCCCCCCCCCCAAATCCAGTGGCTTTTAACAGCACAGTGCAATTTGGACCCCGCTCCAAGCCTTCTTCAGTCAAGGCCCCAGGCTGCCGGGCTCCGTGGCAGAGCGGAAGAGAGGCTCCTGCACTAGAATGTTCATGTCCCACCTGTCACTTCTACTCGCTGCTCTTGAGCGAGACGAATCACATGGCCCCACTCAGTGTCACCAGGACCAGTAATGACAGTCCTGGCCAGCCTGGCAAGGAGGGCCCAGTGTACTGACCGCCAGTGTGGGGGTGCTGTTTGTGGCTGGGGTAGGACAGTTAGGGGAGACCTCAGCATGTGGGACGCATGTATGAGGAGCTGACAGAGGGGCAGAAAGGAGGTAAGTGGCAGTGGGAGTGGAGGGGCACAACGGGAAAACGCTGGGCATGGCTTGGAACAGGAAGCAACCTGTTTGTCCAGAGGCCGGACTGGAGGCCGGATGTCAGGGGCAGAGCAGACAAGAGGGAGAGGAGGTGGGGCCAGCACTGTGGCCCCGGGGGCCCTGGGGTGAGCAATCAGGTGAGAGCATATGCACGAAGACCGTGAAGACACCAGGGTTTCGGGGGCTCAGGAGAAGGAGGGCTGCCAGGGACCTTTACTGGGGTTCTTCGCCGTTTCCCCTCGGAAGTCCCGGGGCTCGCAAGGACTCTGGCCCTTGGTCTCCTGTCACACGTGGGGTTTCTCTGGCAAGCCCACCGCCTTGCACCTCAGCCTCCAGTGGAATAATCCCGCCCTCGCCGCCCTGCTCACACCCGCCTGCCTGACCGTGGCCAAGCCCACGGCATTTCCCAAATGTCAGTGTGGCTGCCGCACTGCCGCCCCCTGCCTAAGGTGGGGCTGGCGAGTGTGAGTCAGAGGACCCCCGGGGGCCAGCTTCTGGGTCTCCCTTCACCCTCAAGAGGTCGCTGTGCCGGTAAGACAAGTGGAAACCGGGTCTCCAAGGTCAAGGGCTACGGCAGCTCCAGGAGCAGGAGGAGCTGGCGTTCATTCTGGGGCTAACTGATCCCCGAGCCTGGCCTTCCTGTGAGCGCTGGGGCCGTGAGCAACATCCTTAGAAGAGGGCTGGCAGGTTCCTAGAGGAGGCTGGAAACCGGCAGTGCCCGGCCCAGAGGGCTCACTGGTGCGGGGTCACCAGGGTCATGGGTCCTGTGTGGTCAGGAAAGCATGCTGTGGGCCAGGTGGTGACCGTGGTGGCTGACCTGCATGGACGTTGTGTCCCTGGCCAAAGGCTGGGACACCTGCAGGTTTGGGAGGCCGCAGGGCACTGGCTCCTGCATACCTCTCCCTATTCCTGCTGCTGGAGCGAGCATCACAGACCCCCGTCCACATAGACGGAGTGGGGATATCTTTGGGGACAGGGACACTGGTACCCAGGGGAGGTAGTTAGATAAGCTATTCGTTTTTTAAAAATGTACGTTAAATAATTGATAAGTGAACTCTCTCATACTAGTTTGAACAGATTGTCAGTTTGGCTTCCTAGAAAGCCTAAGAAATTAATCAGATTATCTGCACATAAGGAACATTCTAGCTCTTCATTGCTAATGTTCTTTTATTTATTTTCTTATCTTATTGTGTTTTCTGAAAGGGGCAAAGCGACATTAAATAATGGCAGTTGTCCTTGGCTTGATCTTCATTTTAACGAGAAGACCTCTAATGTTGCACTAAGTCTGAAATTGGCTCTAAATTCCAATAGATACTCTTCATCACGAACCGAATATTCTTCTCTTTCATTAATTGCCCAGAGTGTCCACCAAGAATGGATATTACATTTCATTGAAAGCTTTCCTGTATCTAGCAAGATCATCAAATTCCTTTCCTCCTTGGACCTATTAATGTGTTGACTTATTAGCTTTCCTGAGCTAAGTCATCCTCATGTTTCTGGAATAAATAAATCCCACTGGGTCAGACTCAATTGTGCGTTAAAATGCTTCTGGGTTCATTCTACTGATAAGTTGCTTAGGGTATTTTTCATCTATATTCGTAAGTAAGAATTTATCTGGACTTTTTATTAGGGGACAGATTTGTCACATTTATAAATCATAGTTATGTCAGCTTTGTAAAACGAATAGGAAGCATTTTCAATATGAATTACGTAGTTGAGATAGTTTAAATATCATATAAAATTATCTTATTCTCCAAGGCTTGAAATAATTCATTTTAGAAACTGTCTCAGCCAGGAGTTGGTTTAATTTTTCCCTACAGTTTGGTTGGCTGTCAGCTTACTTTAATTCGCACTATGGTTATAGGTCTGTTGGGGTTTTAAGCATTTTTGTCTATTTTGGTTATTTATATTTTCTAAATAATATCCCAGTTCAAAATGCTTTCGGATCTTTTAGCATGGATTTATATAGTCGATTCTTTTAAAGTTTTTTTTTCCATATCTGAGGCTAGCTTCCCTTTTTCATTCCTATTAGCTGTATTTTCTCATCTCCTCCCTCCCACCATCTTCCCCCCCCTTTCATTCCCTCCCTCCCATCCTCCTGCTTTCCTTCCTCCTTCACTTTCTTCCACCCTTTTGTTGATTAGAACTGCCAGAGGTTTATCTTTCTATTTTGTGTTTTCAAAAGAAAACCAGCCCTTGATTTTAATCAGCAAGTTCTACTCTCTATTTCATTAAATACACTAATTTATCTTTCAGTAATTCCTCCTTGTAGTTTGCTTTGCTGCAGGTCTGTTTGGTTTGGAATCTCTTTTTAGCTTTTTGAGTCAAGTGCTGAGTTCATTTCCATTTTTTTGTTTACTTAAAATATATCGAAGTCTATGAATGTTTCTTTGAGAACAGCTTTGGCCATATCGAATTTCATAAGGAGTTTTCTTATAAGGGTTGTTTCTCTGACGTGTCTGTAATTGGAGTTTTGAATGCCTCTTTAACACGGACATGATTTAGGGAAGTTTTTTTAAATCAAGTGGGTAGACTTTTTTTGCTTCATCGATTTTATTAATATCCAGCTACTGTGTTCAGTTGTGTCCACAGTGTTTGGTCACCCATACATTTCTGTTTGGGGACTTTTGTGGGGTTTCACTGGTGATAGGATGTGTGAACAATGCAGGCGAATACTCTGGATGGAAGAATATGGCTTCTGTTTTGACAGCACGGTTTCCACGTACTGTCTCTTCGAGCTTCCATAGCCTGGTTCAAGGGAATGCACTGTGCTGTTTTGATTCCTTTCTACTCCTCGTCTCTGGGTATCCCCCACTTGTCAGAAATTGTAGAAGGTTCTGGTTGTTGTTCTGCGTTCTGGTCCATGAAGGGGAGCTCACTGCATTGGACTTGGACTTGGACCGCTGACCCATTTCCTGGGCACAGCAGGGCAGGCATAGTCTGCTGTTCGCTTTTCACTTTCAGCCCTTGCCAGAAAGAACCAGCCTGCAGGCAGGGGATGTGGCTGGGCCCCCAGTGACCTCGGGCTGTCCTTAGCCTCCTGGTCTGCACCTCATTTGGAAAGTGGACAATAATGTCTTAGAGGGTGCTGTGGGGGAGGTGCAGGGTGGCCCAGCAGGGGGGAGGCTCTATGTGATCGGCACTCATTGGCAGTGAGGTTGCTGGGCTGTTGCAGGGAGGTCCTGAATCCCTCCCAGCATGGGATTTCTTGGGGGCGCATGCATGGCTGGCCCCGGGACCCTGATCTGACCACCGGCCCCCAGCCCCAGCCCCAGCACGGTGCTCATCAGGGCCCTCCCTGCATACTCCAAGCAGGGGGCTCCGTGTGGGCCAGGCCGAGTCCATCTCACAGGGTCCCCGCTGGATCCACCTGCCTTCGTCTTGTACCTGCTGTCCCTTCTTCTGAGCCCATGCTCATGGTTCTAGGTTTTATGTCAGATCATGGTGGTCGCACTCACCAGGCTTCAGGTCTCAGCCCCCCACTTTGGAGCTTGTAAGATCTGGACTGATGACATAAGCCCTTTCAGCCTTTGTTCCTTGCTCTGGAAAATGGGATGACAGCCCGTGTAGTGCCTTGTGTGGGGAAGTGCGTTGCCCTGAGGAGGGATGGAGGCAGCTGTGCCCTTGGTATTCCTGGGGGCTGGCCGGGTTTTGGGCCACGGGACATAGCGGGTGTGTACAAGGGAGCGTCCCCGAGAAGTGGGCCAGGGAGTGGGGAACTTTTCGTTGGAGGGTCAAGACACGTGTCTTGGTCCTTTTGAGAGGCTGTGGCCACCGGACAAGGCCATGGCTCTCTGGGCCCAGCAGGGAGCTGGGAGCCCCCCTGCCCTCCACCCCGAGGCCGGTACACAGAACCCTCCGGCTCCTGCAGCACGGCGGGGTCCCAGGGGCACCACTTGGGGCGTCTGCCAGGAGGATGACAATCAAGTAAAGGAAATTGATTTTTATTTGTTTTTAAACACAAAGGAAAATCATTGGTCAGCCTAATTAGATGTCATTTAAAAATAAAGGAACTGTGCGTTCTTATTTTTCCTTACCCCGCAAGCCCAGGCAGCCTCGGAGGTGGAGGCTGACGCTCACTCTTGGAAAGGTCTGGGCCATGGCCTGTCCCCCACCTCACCCATCCATGCCGAGGGGCCCAGCCTCCCTGCCTCTCAAGGACCCTCAGCTCTGATGCAGTCCCCTCACTGTCGCCCTCCTGGAACCTGGGCTCTTCCTACCTGATGGGCGGAGCCCTCGTGTGGGGCAGGCTCTGAGTAGCAGCCTCGTAGGTGGGACCCTAGAGGAGGGAGTTCAGTAGATGTAGGCACCTGCGCTCTGCTCCCCTTCGGGGCACCTTGGGAGGACACCCAGAGGTGACAGGACTGGCTCCCAAGTTGATCTCAGTTTGCTCACTCCTGTCCCAGCCTGTGCCCAGCTCAGCCTTGGGAGTCCAAGCCGCCCGCGTGCAGGAGTGCCGGGGTGACCCCTGTGGAATCCAGCCGAGTGGGCCCAAGGGGAAGGAGGCCAGAGGAGAAGGGGCGGGGGACGGGGAGGCCCCAGGCACCCGTCCCCGGCCCCGAGGGCCCTGAGTGGCCCCGGGTGGGAGGCCAGCATGCCAGCCAGCCGCCCAGCAGGAAAGGGCAGGGATTCTCTGAAATCCTACCTGCTCTGTCTCTGGGCCTCTCAAGGCTCAATAATGGGATGGTTATTGGTGGACAATGACATTTTGTCCCCTGAGCAGCCACCAGAAGAAGCTGACTGGACAGAAAGGGAGAAGAGAAGGAGGGGGGAGGGAAAAACGAGGAAAAAAGCCAGGCTCGGCACAATTTGTATTTAGGAGTGTGAAGAGGAGATGGCAAGATTCCTTCACTCAATTCAAATAGTATCTGGTGCTAGGAAGGAATTCAGAAGGGGGAAAAAAATGGAACATGCGTCTGTAACAAAGCTTTAATTATCAGCATCGCCCCCTAGGCCGGGCCTTTGTCGAGGCGGCGCCCCGCAAGGGGCTGCCGGGCTCTGGTTCCCATGGCAGCCGCCTCCTGGCTGGAGTCCGGCCCGCCGCCCTCCGCCAGGCCCCGGGACGGCCCCGCCAGGCCCGCAGGGGACGATGCGAAGGTAAATATGGTGTGATTTCTTGAAGCTTGGTTTATGTACAAGATTGTCCCCCCTTGCGGGACAGGTGGGAGCGGCAGGGGGCTCCCGAAGCCCGACCTACAGCGATGGGACCAGCCAGGTCCTGCCAAGGACTTCCCTGCTAGAAAGTCCCTGGGGGTGCAGAGGGAGGAGGGCTGAGGACCCGTGCACAGGGGTGTGTCACCCCTGCCAGCCCCACCCGGGGCGGGGGCCAAGCCGCCACCCCGAGGCCAGAGCCAGCTCTGAGCCCCGCTTGCCAGGTCAATGGCTCTGTCCACCTGGAAGCAGGAAGTAGCTTCTGTCCACTTCCGTCCCGTGGGCAGGAGGGGCCCGCTGCTGCCCTGGGCACGGGGAGGTGAAGGGACCCCGAGGTGGGGTCAGGGGGAGGTCAGCACCGGCCCCCATAATCTGTGTCTAGGAAGGCAGCAAGTAACTTTGATGACAAGTCCACCCAAATCAGCAGGTCCCGCGCGTGTCCTGAGCGAGGCGGCCTTGCGGCGTGCTTACTGCCACCCGTGAAACAGGTGCTGGAGCTGCTGGTTTTCCGCAGGGGAGGGCGTGGCCCCAGCTCGTGGGGCGGTCAGACCTCACTGCCAGTGCGCGGGACGCCCAGCCCGTGCTTGCAGTCGGACCCCAAATATTTGCGGCACAGGACCGGCCTCTCCGGCCTCTCTCGCGCTTTAGGGAGACACGTTTCAGCTCAAAGTTAGGATGATCTGAGAGCTGGGGTTTGGGGAGGGGGAGGACAGCCCCCGGGGAGGGAGGTTCCTGCCTTCGGGGTGTCTGAATTCAGGCTGGGGGCTGCTCGTGCCCTTCTGCCATTGGGGGCGGTCCTCCGTTCCTGGGGTGGAGGGGGGAGCTGGGGGCGGACGGCAGCAGGCCTGGAGGAAGCTGCTCCCCAGTGGCCCGGGATCCTGCCACTTGAGCCAGATGGGAGGCCTAGGGCCCCTCTGGGGGCCGGGGCAACGTATGGCTTGCAGGGTCTTGGCTCCTGGAAGCTCTTGTACCTGCCGGAATCTACGGGAATGACTGTGAGCTAAGCACGCAGGCTCTCTCAAGCAGGTGTTACCTGTGCCCTTTGCGGATGAGGCCCCGAGGGCTTGGCCACTGGCAGGTCACTGGGCGGTCTGCCCGAAGAGCTGCCAGCGCCACCTGGCCCCAAGTGGGGATGGAGGCTGCCGGAGAGGGTTTGAACGTCCAGCGTGGCGAAGCAGCCCTGCCTCTAAGGAACTGGAGCGGGAAGAGGAGGCGAGGGAGGGAGGGCATGGAGCTTGCCATGAATAACAGGTGTATTAGAGAGGTGGGCGGAGGCGGGAGGACCGGAGAGGGCAGGTGGCTGCACTTGGGGCGGGTACTCTTCCTCCCTCTGTCTCCCTTCAGACCACCCTCCCCCTGCCTCTCCGCACTCCCTGGCTGTGGGCACGGTGCCCCCGGGGCCAGGCTTCCAGCAGCCTCCGGCCTCAGTCTGGCCTTGTGCTTCGCGGTGGGGGGCGAGGCATGTATTTCAACGAGCATTCCATTTACAGATTGGATTTGTCTTGTAACCTCCTGCCTACAGTTCTCTGCTGTGTAAAGTGAGGGTCCCCTCAGCCAATTCCTCTCCCCAGTCTGCACCCCAAGGGGGTCACCTTCGGATCCCAGGAGAGCCTCCTGGTAGGGGTGCTTCATCCTGGACAAACGCCAGGAGAGTGTCCCACGTAGGCAGTGGAGGAAGGCAGGGAGGGCACCCTGCCTGCGGCACGGCGTAGAGCCGCATTTAATGCGGCTGAAAGAGAATCAGGAAATATTTGTTTGGAAGTGAGCAAGCAAGACATGCTTCAGGGAAGATTTCCAGGGAACCAGTGGGATGGAAGGCTCATAGGTCTTGGGGCCTGGAGACCTTGGCACCAGCCCTTCCCTCTCCACTTCCTTTTCTAGAAGTCTCCTTTAGAGGCCAGTCTCTCGACCTGGTTAGGTCCCCATCTGCTCTGTCCCCACACTCCTGATCCTCTCCTCCTCTCCCTCTTCCAGAGCACCGATCCCCGTCAGACCCCTGACAGCACACCCTCAGATGTGGATCGTCAGGCATGGAGGCCACAGTCTGCTCCAGTGGGGGCCCCATGGGCACCCCCGTGGGCACAGAGAGCCTCGTTTCCTTCACTGGTGGATCCCCGGGGTCTAGGCAGGTCTTGGCTGGATGGGCAAGGAGTAGGGGTTCTGTGGGACACCCCACCTCCTACCGCACCACAGGGCAAATGATTTTAGAGAAGCAGACAACCCTAGAAGGGTGATGGGGGCCGTTGTGCTCCTGCCCAAGCTTGGCTGCCCCAGAGTTCCAGCAGGGCTGGGCTCTGTGTGTCGCTGGCCCTGGTCCAAGGCCTCTGAGTGCGAATGGGGCTGCTGCCTTCTCCCACCAAGGCTGAATTTTTCTGGAACCAGATGCAGCCCAAGATAGCTCACTGAATGCACTCATTCTGAAATCTCTGCCAAAGGCTGCCCTCTTGGTTAAGTGGCCCACCAGGGTGGGGTGACAGGGCTGGTTCCCAGCTCCCTTCAGGAGCACTTTCTCTCTCTCCCTCCGTCCTCCCCTCCTCTGTCTCTCTTTCTCCTCCAGCCAAAAGAGGGGAGACTGGCAAGATGTGTAATTTTCAGTTGCTAATTGTGATGCCCTGCAGCTTGCTGAGCTAAAAATAGTCTTCGTTTTTGTGGAGTAGGTTAAAAAATAGAAGCCCACGTGCTCCCTCCGAGAGAAGCATCCCTTGCGAAGGCTGGCAGGGGTGAGGCCGGCGGGACCTCTTCTGCCTCCCGGCACGCCCCTGGGGACTCGTGGGCTGTGCCCCGAAGACCATTTTTGTCCCCGTTTTCCAGGAAGCTGGGATTCTTAACCTCGCATCGCTAGAGGAACTTCTGGGACCCTGTCAGTCCCTGGCATTATGTGCAGAAGGCCGTGGGAGTGGGGCTCTACCCATGTGTCCGGGGCGAGGGCCTCAGCCTTCATCCGACGCTCAGAGGGCCATGCCCCAGCCAGGGCCCCTGACGAGCAGAAACGCCGGTCCCGAGAAGGAGCAGGGCTGTGGGGCAGACGTAGTCACCGCTGCCTGCCTGAGCAACAGTACACAAGGGTCCTCATCTGAAATGTGGGTGTCTCTGTGCCACCCCCTGGGGTGGCATTGCAGCAAGTGCGAGATGTGTCATGCCCAGCCTATGGCTGGGCTCCGACTCCTGACGACAAACACTTGAAGGTTAGTTAAAGCTTATCCCTGCTTCTGTGTGTCTCAGAGATTTCCAGAATTGCAGACTCCACCATCTGGAAGAGGTCCTAAAATTATGACTGCTCTGGGAACCTACCCCAGTCCGCCCCTTCAGAGTCACATGGAGGCCTGACACTGCTCTTGTCCTGCTGTGCAGGGGACTGTCCCCTCCATGAGCTCTTGTCCCCATGATCGGCTGGGGCAGAGTTAGCTCTGGCTGAGGTCAGCCAGTTATCTTTCGTGTTCCTCATTAGTCCCTCTGGGGCTGAAGGAAGTGCTTGCTTCCTGCAGATGCCCTGGGTCCGGGTGGAGCCCTGCCTCCTGTTTCCCAGGACAGGCCTTGGGGGGCTAGAGCTGGTGTGGGGAGCTCAGGAGTGGGGCGGGCCACGGCCCCTCCCGGGATGAGGCTCCTTGCCCCACCTGGCCGCTCTGAGTGAAGCCCCTGGGTTGGGGGTTGGGGGGAGCAGGGAACTGGAGGCTCCCTCTAGGGCCGGGAGACCGGAGATGAGGGGAGGTTCGGGTGAGAGCAGACCTCGGGCACGCGGCCATCTCTGGGAAGGTGGACGGGGCTGCCCGGACAGCTGTGAACACGGACGGCTCGGCCCACAGATACCACAGTAACTGGATGTTTCTCTAGAGTCAGGGTCCTTTATATTCCCTCCCTGAGTATTTTCAAGTAAACTGTGACAACAGCAGCTCATCCACCGTGGGAGTCTTTTACAAGCCCGCTGGGTGGTGTCAGGCTCCCCCCAGCCTTGCTGGGTGGCTCAGTGCAGGGAGCGGGAAAAGCCCCCGGGAGGGAGGGTGACCCTTACCCAGGCCTGGGCGGACATGGGTGTATGGGACACGCAGTGATGGGCCCATCTGGGTGCCCACAGCAGCCTCTGGCTCTCATCGTGAGGCCCTGGCCCAGAAGGGTCTGGGCCTCCATCAGAGCTCAGCTCCCAGGGGTCCGGGGGGCTCTGGGGGAGACGGCAGTGGGGTGCGGTGTCTGTGAAGGCCATCGTGGGCCCCGCTGGAGTTTGCGAGTAGGACTGTGCCCCAGGTCACAGAAAGTGCGCACAGGTACGGGGTATGGCTGTCCCTTCCAGGGCATGTCTGGCTTTTGCACACGTGTGGCCAGACGCAGATGCCCCCCTGTGTGTTTTGCGGCCTGAGAGAGGGTCATGGACCCTGCAGGGCCCCAGTTTGTGAGCGCCCCATCAGGAAACACTGTGGCAGTGAGTGGCACTCACATCTCTAGCTGAGGTCTCTTAAAGAGGCTGTAAGAGGGAATTTGATTCATAATCTACAGAAAACTCCTAAAAACCCTCTTTCCCCATCTCCGCCGGGTCTCTTGGGGCACTGGGGTTGCCTGTGTTCTCGCCCCTTAGTCTCCCCAAGTCTGTGAGACCGTCTGCCCCCACCCACTGCGCTGCCCTCTTCTCCCCCCGGCCCTTCTCCCCTGGGCTCTTGATGCTTTCGTCCGTGCGTGTGTGTTGCTTAGAAGCAGTGCGTGTGTGCGTGAGTGTGAGCGTGCGCGAGGCGGGGCGGCTGCAGGTACTCGGAAGTGAAGTACTTTGGCTAAGTCTGCTAGAAGGGGCCTTCAGTGTGGGTTGCATGGATGTAGAGTTGCAGACGGTCCCCCGCGGGAGGGTCCCCGGCATCCAGGACCAGGTGCAGGCAGTCCTTCGGCCAGGCGGAGCAGAGCCCAGAGAACGGGGCCTACCTTCTGTGCTGTGCCGGCCTGGTGCTCGAGCCCTTCTGGGCCGGAAGCCTCCTGCACTCTCACCCCCGCTGCGAAGTTCAGGGGCCAGTGCCCTGCCCCGCAAGCTCAGCCATCAGCATGTGCCTGCTGTAGGCCTGGCGAGGGGGACAGAAACAAGACAGATGGAGGCTCTTCGAGTCCAGCTTCCCCAGAGATTGGAGCCTGAGCCAAAGCTTATATGGCAGCAGGTACTGGGGAGTGTGGTCCCAGGGAGGCAGGAGGGAGGGAAGGGGAGTGCATGGAGATGCGGGGTGCCTTCGGAAAGGCAGAGAGCCTCTGTAAAACTTTTGTGTTTCAAACAATCCATCCAGGGTGAGGAAGGGGAATTGACCTCTGCCTCCCATGTCCCATTGATCCGAGTTCACCCCTGGGGTGTAAGCTGGTCCCCACTGAATTCTGGGTTGTGCGTGGGGCCTGGACGGATGCACAAAGTGTGGCCTCAGCAAGAACCCACAGCTGAGGGCAGGAGGCATGTGGCCTGCGGAGGGTGTGAGGCCCTGGGCCAGGGGCTGCAGGTCCGAAGTGGTGGCAGCCAGTGCCGGCCACTCGGGTGTCACTGAGACCAGGCACAGAGGTGGTGGCCCACGGTGGCATCTAGCACCACTCCCGGCGGTGCTGGCTTCCATTTTCTCGTCCCGCCCTCACCGCCACCCTGCCAAGCAAGTGGGGAAGAAGCTATCTTGCCAACTGACAGCAGAGGACACTGAGGCTCAGAGCAGCTCAGAGGCTCCCCCATTGTCCTGGAGACGGTGTGTGTCTGCTGACTCCGTTCTGGACTCTCCCACTGCAGTCCCAGACCTGAACCCCATGAGAGGCCCTGGGCAGGTGGGTGTGGGTGTGTGATCACGGGTTGGGGCACAGACAAGGAGCACTCAAGGAATGGCGTTACAGGAGGCCGGGGTTTCCCAAGGTCATGTCCCTTACCGGACCATGAAGGGGGAACAGGAGTGAGCCCTGGAGCAGGGGTAGCTGCAGGACCCCCCCCCCCCGTAGCCACCTCTTGTTCTGGGGAGCAGTAGCAGGCGCGCCAGATGGAGCGGAGTGCTGGGGGAGCCCCGGGAAGGGGCAGAAAGACGGAGAGCTCAATGGTGCAGCACGTTGCTTGGCCCACCTGGCCCGCCTCACCTACGGCCAGCCTCCTTGACACTGCAGAGGGTCGCAGGGACTCGGCCTCGGCCAGGCCGGCCCTCCCTGCCTGCCCCCATCCCACGCCAGCCGCCACTGTGCCGCTCTGCCTGGGCAGGAGCAGTGGGCGTCCCCCCCCAACCCCCACCACCGCCCCCGCCGCCGGCTCCCAGGCTCCCAGGCTCCCTTTGAGACTTGGGGCCCAGGTGCAGGCAGGACTCCTCCATAGACGCCCCTGGAGAGCAAGTAAAACCTAAGTAAAGCAGGCGCAGCCGGGCAAGCGCTGGCCCATGGCTGCTGCCCCTACCCTCGGGCCAGGTCTCTCCCGCCTGCACCTGGGACCGGCCCGGGCTGCCCCTGCGCCCACCTGGGATGTGGTGAATCACTTCCATCTGCCTGTGGGCCGAGTGCGTCTATGATTGGAAGGCGCTTGCCTTCCGGCCTGAATGGGGGAGGAGCTGTAAGGAGGCAGAGGTGGGGGGTGAGTTGGTCTCCCCCTCCCCGCAACAGGCCACTGCTTTGTCCGGGTGGGCTCCAGCCAACATGGAGCGGGGTGCGGCTCCAGCCTCGGGCCCTGGGGAAGCCGGCAGCGTGGAAGGCTGGGCCACCCTGGCTCCGTCCTCCCGCCGAGCTGGGCCTGGCCTCAGGAGGCTTCCAGAGCTCTCCTCCCAGCGTCCGCAGCCGCCGTTCGTGTCTGGGTGTAGCCAAGGGCAGCAGAGGGGCATGGGAAGCTCCCTGTACCCCCACTCCCGTTTTCACCCGGAAAACCTTGAAAACCGCCCCGGCCCGGCAGCACCCCCGACCAGGTAAGTCAGGATTGCTGGGCGGCGGGGCGGGCAGGGTGTTTGCTTCACCGCTCCCGGTGCTTCTGGTGTCCGGCCGAGGCACTGACCCGGGAGGCAGGCTCTCCTCCCCGCAGGCAGCGCTCTCCAAGGTCCACGCGTGTCCCACACAAACGCAGTCTTGACGCGCCAGGCCGGGCCTGGAACTTGTCCTGCGTTTCCGCGGGGCGCCGGGTGGAGGTGCTGCTGGTTGGGCCCCGCTGGGAGCCGTGCAGCTTCCGGAGAGGATGGAGAACTCCCGGGAACGGGCGGGTTCCGGTTCCGGACGAGGCACGCTGCCCACGAGTTGCCCCCAGAGCGTGCGGGCAGCATCGGGCTCTCTGAGGCCTCTGGGGGCCTGTGTGTCTAGAACAATCCAGCGCTCGTGTGTCCCGGGCAAGCCACGTGGCCCGTGCAGGGCGCCGCGCAGGCACGTCTGGGGGAGTTGGCTCCTCCGGGATGGGGAGGTGCGAGCATGTCTCATGTGCAGCACTTTCCACAAGTGCCCATTTCACCCGCCCAGCAAGTCTCGGACGTAGCACACCCTGTGCGCATTCTACAGATGGGGAGGTGAAGCTCCGAGAGGTTGAGGATCCCGACAGAGCTCCGAGTGGCCGGGCCAAACTCAGAGTCAGGTCTCCCGGACTGCCTTCACGGCCATCCTGGCGCTGCCACCGTCTAGCTGCGTGACCCGGGCCGGTTACTTCGTCCCTCTGTGCCTTGTCCTCATCTGCAGCGTGTGGAGAATAATGGGTTTTGTGAGGGTTCTTGTGGGGTTCTTGTGAGGATTAATGAGATGACTCGGTGCTAGCATTGGTGTCACTGACGGCTCGTGGACGTACTCAGTCTGAGCTTTGTTTCTTTTTTTTTTTTAAGATTTTATTTATTTATTTGACAGAGAGAGAGATCACAAGTAGGCAGAGAGGCAGGCAGAGAGAGAGAGGGGGAAGCAGGCTCCCTGCTGAGCAGAGAGCCCGATGCGGGGCTCGATCCCAGAACCCTGAGATCATGACCTGAGCCGAAGGCAGAGGCTTTAACCCACTGAGCCACCCAGGTGCGCCTGAGCTTTGTTTCTTATTATGATTGTGCTTTTGCTATGACTCCCCCACCCGAGACAGGAGCCCAGACCCTAGGCGCGCCACTCCGAGGGGCCCTTCCTTGAGAAGGGGACAATGGGGACAATGGACACACAGGAGCGTGGCCAGTGATGGCAGTTCCTGCTCTTGCTGGGAAGGGAGGGGAGGATGCCACATGCAAGAACAGAGGGGACCACAGGGCCTGGTGGGGTGGCCAGCGGAAATGCCAGGCAGGCAGAGCGCTCGGCAGGGGTTGTCCTCATCCCCACTCGATGGCTGCAGAAATTGAGGCTGGTTAGACTTGGCCAGGGGCAAGGAGCTGGCTGTTGCAGAGCGGGATTCAAACCCGAGGGTGCTCTAAATCTTTGCCCACTTGGCACTGCACCTGGAGACCCCTCAGTGCTCCTGGCTGGGGTGGGGAGTCTGTTAGGGGCTGACCGGCCCCCGGGACCCGTGAGCTCAGGGCACGGGGGAGGGGAGAGAGGAGGACAGGTGGGCAGGCAGCGTCCCTGGGTCGGGCCCCAGGCCATCAGGAGATGCGAGGGTGGTCCCCTACAGCCCCTGTGGGCCCTCCCTGCTCTCTGCGTGGGTTCCAGACCCTCGCCTCAAAGCCTGCCTTCCCAGGGGACCCGCGCTGGTGGCTGCGCCTCCGTCCAAAGGCTCAGCCCTGGGCTTCAGCCTAGCATGGCTCTATAAAAAGTGCTGATTTCAAAACTCAGCCTCTTTGCACGAAAAAACGAAGTTATTTTAAAAATGACGAAATGGATGTGCCGTTTAGAAAAGTTACCAAACAGCTGACAAATGTGTAAAATGGAAAGTGAAAGTCTCCTTCTCCAGCTCCCTTGCAGTGAACTCTAACTGGCCCGTGGTGGTGGACGGCCACGTGTTTCTGCGCATTTACGTAAACTCATGTTGATGTCGTTGAAAAATGGGCAATACGGGATCTCGTGCAGTTGGGGAGTCCAGTTATGGGGTCCTCAGCCCAGCTGCTCCGGGAAGGGCCACCACCCTGAGCCGAAGGGATGGGCCTCTCCTGGCAGCTCCTTCTGAGGCCTGCTGGTCTGGGCAGGGAGCCCTGGGGGACTGAGACCCCCATGAGGCCGAGGAGCCTTGGGGGAGGAGCAGGGTTAGGACTCCTGGGCCTCGGGCAGAGGGCTGCCTAAGACACATGGACTTGAGCAGCCTCAGGAGCCCCCGGCTGGCTTGCTAAGGCGCAGATCAAGGACCGCGCCTGCGTTTCTGACTTGGCGGGTCTGGGGCAGGGCCTGAGAGTGTGCGTTCTGACCCGTGTTGAGGGGTGTGTTCTGTGAGTCTGAAGCCCCGACCCTAAGTGGGGCAGCTGAGCCGGGGGACCAAGAGTATTTCAATCCCCCGGGCTTTCCTTGAGCTCTTACTCTCCTTCCAGAGGATTTTTTGAGACTTCTAAGGCAACCTTCAGGTGTTTGGCCTTAGCCTGCCTTATTTGGGCCGAGTGCCCTTTTTCCCTCATGTGAGGCTCAGCCGATGGGCTGTGGGTTGGGAGTCGGATCTGCTTGTGTGGACCTTGGAGCTCACTGGCCCTGGGCCCTCTCGTGACGAAAACAGTCGTGACTACTGTTCGCTCGCACAGTGGGGAAACAGAGGCCGCATTGGCTCAGAAGCTGCCCCAGTTTGGGTCAGAAAGCGGGTCAGGGCCAGGAGCGGCAGCAGCAGCGGTGAGCGCGGGAAGCCCACGGAGAGTGTGTGCAGAGGCGGCCTCCAGCGCTAGGGCGGCAGGGCCGCGCGGCTGCCTGGGGAGGCCGGGGCCGTGGGGCCTGCTGGCCGGCGCTCACCAGACATGGGAGCGAGCACAGGAAGGCGCCGCTCCTCCACTCCTGCCCTCTGCGCCGGAGAGAGGGTGGGACGAGTCAAGCCAGCAGCACAGGCCGCTCGGGCTGGGGGAGGGACAGCGCGCATGCGGCGCGCCAGCTTTCGAGGCCTCGGGTGGGCCAGTGTGCCTCCCTCACCCCCGTGGCACCTCCCAGGCACAGCTGCCCCGGGCGATGGGAAACTGAGGCCCGGGAGGGCTGCAGAGTCTCCTAGGCCTCAGGAGGACTTCCACTAGAGGCTCTGCTGCAGTGGGAAGTGGGCACCCTCAGCCTCCTGGGCGGCCCCAGCTGGGGGGGCACTGAGCACCCCCCAGGCTGCTAACACGTGTGTCTAATAGGTGTTTCAAATTCAGCATGTCCAAAAGCAAGTTCCAGGTCTTTCCCCAGACACCCTCCCCACGCTCACATTCTTCCCCATGCTGGTCAATCACTCAGGCCCAAGACCATCCTTCCCAGCATCCAGAGTCAACCCTGCTCCCCTCCTCTGCTACCACCTGACCTGAGCAGTCTCTTCCTGGGTTACGGCAAAACCCGCCAGTTGGTTTTCAGATCCCTCCCTCACTGGGTCTCGACACAGCAGAAATAGTGACCTTCACCCTGAGTCAGGTCATTCTTGTGCTCGGAGTCACCCTGCCTCCTGTCTCAGAGGAAGAGCACATGGCCCCCTAGCCCTAGGTGTGCATAGTCTGGTTTGTTACTCCTTAGACCGTTCTCCCTACTTCTTCCCTCCAACATACACTGGCCTCAGGACCTTGGCACCTGCTATCCCTTATGCCTAGAATGTTCCTTTCTTATTGAGGATACTGCCTAACATCGCTGGTCTATTCCAATGGTACCTTACCCGAGGCTGCCTTGACTGGCCCTAATTGCTTCATGTTCTCCTCCTCCGTAGTTTCTCTTCTTCCACCGGAATGTAACCCCAGGAGGCAGGGTTCTGTGTGTCTAGGCTCCAGCAATGAGGCCTGGTATGCACAGAGCAGGTGTTGAAGAAACATTTATCAGACACCCAGTGGCTGGAGGGCTGCCAAGGAGCCTGCCTGCCCACCTGAGCTGACCTCTATTACCCATCCTTGGGCGGGGTGCCCCTCCTGGCCCTGCTGGGGTTCACCCTGTGCCCCCGCACACACTCAGGATGCAGGCTGGCCTGGGAGGAGGAGGGCCGGCGGCTGGACCTGTGATGCCTTTTTCTTCTTCCCAGGAAACTATGCCCCAGACGTCTGTCGTCTTCTCCAGCATACTTGGGCCCAGCTGTAGTGGACAGGTGCAGCCCAGCATGGGGGAGCGAGGAAGCGGGGCTGGCAGCTCAGGGGACCTCATCTTCCAAGAGGGACGCCTCATCTCTGGATCCCTGGAGGCCTTGATGGAGCACCTGGTCCCCACAGTGGACTATTACCCGGATGTGAGTGCCTAGGGCCTGGAGGTGGGTGGGACAGTTACTGGGGGCCACCGAGGTTCCAGGGGAGGTTGCTTCTGGGAATGGGAGGGAGGCCCAGACAGAGCAGGGGAGGGGCAGGCCATCAGGGAGCCTCAGCCCTACTTCCTGCCTGCCCCTGCCCCCAGCCTAGGGGAGAGGAACCTGCAGTGACTTCCCTGCTGAACCTGGGCAGCTGGGAGAGGGGCTTGATGGCACAAGGAAGCAGATACACAAGGGGGTGAGACAGGGACCTGAGCTCCGGACACGGTCCTCAGGGAGGAAGAGGAGTCTAAGGGGTAAGACTGGTGCCTTGGGGTCCTGGTGAGGGTCCACCCAGGATGTGTCCTGTCCCCGAGCTGGGAAGTTTGTTTTGTGCATGAACTGCCGTAGTCCAGAAAAAGGGGAGACAGCCCCGCCATGCCTGGCCAGCATGCAGACCCCAAGGCACATGCCTGCGTGGGCAGGACTGGCCTTCGGCAGCAATTTAGATCCTCCCTCTTCATTTCAAGATGCCACTGGTACATTCTTAGAGAGAGAGTGGCTTCCCTTTTGTCACGTGTGGCTTCCCTTTTGCCTCCGATAGGGGGCATCACCCAGCAGCAGTGGTGTCGAACCTGCCTGCTCCCTTTGGAGGGTCAAGCTGCAAAGGCCGCCTCCCTCCTGAGGGCAGAGCTGTGCTTGCTGGCCTTGGCAAGTAGAGTGGGACGCTGTTGACTGGGAGGGTTGGGGAGGAAGTACCCCCCTCCACTCTCCAGCTTCTATCTAATGGTGCTGGAGCCAACTCCGCTTCTGCGTGTTCCTGCGCCCTCCCGCAACATGCCAGGCCTCCTACCCTCTCCTGGGGCTCTGTCTACTACATCCCACTTGAAAACCCTCCCAGAGCGGGGCCGGGGCTGGTATCGGTGGTGCAGACCCGGCTGCTGAGGGCCGGGTGGCAGAGCCGGGAGAGAGGCCCCGAGGCCCCGAAGAAGCCTGGGGCAGGGCACCCGCCTCCCAGGGGCTGGCCCCTCCAGCCGCAGCTCCACTCTGTGGCCCTGTGGGAGGAGCTGCCCCTCTTCTAGGTCTGTCCCGGAGGAGCGTGTCAGTCTCATCGCCCAAACACTCTGCCCCGGGGTCACAGCCTGCTTCCCAGGAGAGCATAAAGGGGCGGTGGAGCGGAAGGGTAGGGCTGGCAGAGCCTGGCTGGGCACCCGCTCCTCTGCCAAGTTCCTGGATTCCCCCGGCCTTCCCCCGCTGCCCCTGCCCCCCGTATGTGGGCAGCTGGGGACGCGTGCGCACCGGTAAATCTGCGTGCTCCTCGGAAATGCAGGGCCCCTCCCTGTGTGCTCTTCTTGCCTTGGCTGAGAACTCCAAGGTGTGAGGCCTGGGTGACTGTCATCACACATCTGAGCCGTGTGTTTAGGAGGGGGCCACCGACCAGCCGGGACCTCTGAGGACCCATGCCGCATAGCCTGGGGACAGGGCATGTGAAGTGTGTGTGCATAGGGGGGGAGGTTAGAGGAACCCCCGCTGTTCCCGGAGAGTTTCCGCCAGTGGCCTCTGAAGGCTGCATGAGGGCCTGAGGCCCTGAGTCCTGTTCCACAAGGCCTGTGCTCTCAGCGAACATGGCCCAGCCTGCTTTGGACTGGCGCAAAGACCTGCCCCTTTGGACCAGAGGGGGGCAAAGGGTCCTAGACCCCCAGCCTGCAGCAGCCATGTAGGGGTAGAATCCCCAGGAGAGCCCCAAGCAGCTTCCCTACTCCCAAGTCCGACCTGTCTGTAGGCGGGGGTCATGTGGAGAGCTCACAGGTGCTGACTCGTGTCAGACAAAATGCTTCAGCGAACCCTGGGCCCTGCTCCCTTTTAGTTCCGATCATGAGGGCCCCTCAGAACCTGTACCACACGGCCCAGTGACAAGGGCACAGGATGTGGGACAGAGGGGCCCTGGTGTGCCAGGGGGAGATAAGGCCCACAGCTGGCTAGTGACTGCCTGCAGCAGTCCTCTAATGCTGGGTGCCGGCTCCAGGATTGCCCACCCCGCCCCTGACTGGCCTCCACGGGGGGGCAAGGCCAGTGACGATCTGGAGAAGCACGCTTGGAGCCTGGCCCTGGGAGCACTGCGGGCTGGGCGATAGGCTCACACAGGTTGGGAGAATCCCAGCAACATCTAAGCTTGGGTGTTCTCTCGCATCGTGGGGCAGGACGGAGGGTGGGGGAGAATCTCAGCAGAGCAGGGCTGCTGGGAGCTGAGCTTGTCAGGGGAAGCTTCCGGGAGCCGCCGGGAAGTGGGATTTGATCTGTGCCTCGCAGGCGGGGACGCAGGACTTGGGTAGCATCGAGAGAAAAGGAAGGGCGTGCAGGGTGCAGTAAACCACGCGGGAGAAGGCGTGGCTGCTGGCTGGTGCTGCTGGGCCCGGGGGGTGGCGGGACAGGCGCTGACCATACCTGGAGGGGGCCCCCACCAGGCCTGACCTAGTCTTCATCCTCTCTCCTTGTCTCTTTTCTTTAGAGGACCTACATCTTTACATTTCTCTTGAGCTCCCGGGTCTTCATCCCTCCTCATGACCTGCTGGCCCGCGTGGGGCAGATCTGTCTGGAGCAGAGGCAGCAGCTGGAGACGGGGTCTGAGAAGGTAACGGTGCTGATCAGGGGGCTACCTGTCTCTGTGCCCCCAGCTTCCACCTTGCTCACGCTTGGGGGAGAGGCGCGCTCAGAGCAAGCTGGCAGGACAGGTCTGGCTGAGCCCAGCCTGGGGCCCTCCCGGACTGGGCAAGGTTGGCTTGTCTCTGGCCCCCTTGGCACCCCTGGTGCACGGCTCACCATGGGGTGTAGAGTGCACACAGAGCCAAGCACTCTTCATGGGATGCTGGAAGTAACTGTTCTTGGTGGGCACTCACGCCTGTTTCCAGGAAAGGGCCACAGCCGGCAGCGTGCCAGGAATCCTGGTCAGCGCCGGGCCTCCCCCGGCTGGTAGAAAAGCCACACTCTGCGGGTGGGAGTCAGGTGGCAGCGCTCTCAGGCTGACTCCTGCTCAGAGTGGCTTTCGGTGACTTCAATAGGGCTCTTTGCCCCTGTTGTCTCTTCTGACTGAGCCAGGCTTTGGGTGGCCAGGACGGCTGGGAGCATGTGCTTTGGACGAGGCTTTCAGAAGCCCAGTCTGGTGCCGGAGACGGGGCGGTAGGCACGCAGTCCGAGAACTGCCAGGGCCGAGCCTGGGCTGCGGCAGAGCACGTCCTGCCCGTTTGCTGCTGACTGTGCCCTCTACCTTCCCTCCACCAGGGCAGCCCTCCTGTCCCTGCGGGTTTGCAGCACAGGCCTCTGGACTGAGTCTCCTCGTCAGAGGAGGCCGTCCCAGGGTGCAAGCAGACAGGCACTGACCGCACAGGATTAGGAAAGGCTCCCGAAGAGACAGGTGGAATTAAGGCCAAGTGGGGTGGGCAGGGAGATGAAATTATAGGCGGAAGGTCAGCGTGGGGACAGTAGAAACCGGAGAGGAGCCTGGCATGAGCCCGCCAGCCCGTGTTCATGGTGACATGCACCGTAGGGCCACTGAGTTCAAGGCTCTAGCTCCTGCTGAGTGTGGGTGCTTTGGTCATCCGGGGGAAGTGTCATCAAGGCCTCCAGGCCTGCACTGGGCCCTGGCGAGGAGTGGCCGGGGGGAGTGAGGCGGCTGGGGGAGGCTCTGGAGCGTATGAGAAGCCATCGCTAGGGAACCAGGTGGGTATGTGGCCAGGATCAGGCAGGCTGGAGGCAGCTCAGCAGGGGTTGGGCAGATGTGGACAAAAAATGCGGGGATGAGTGGCTAGAGGCCCACACGGCAGCAAGAACCGTCCAGGTTGGGCAAGTATAGGCAGGCGGGGAGCTGGTCAGTGCTGAGGAGCTGTGGTGGGCACAGGAGGGGTGTGGGCACACGTCATCTCAGTGGGACAGCGTGGGGAAGTGGCCAAGCCTTTGGCACACTCTCCTCAGGCCTTATACGTGTGGACCCACGGCAATAGCAGGGGAGACCCGCCCATCTTTAATGACATGAAGTCGGGTGAGGGAGGCCCCTGAGTGTCTGCACCCCTTCCTAGCACTTGTTTGTTAACCTGCTTTTAACTGCGAGGGGACAGGCAAGAGACTAATTTTTAACAATTTTGCTTGGTTTTTGTTGTTGTTTTAAATGGGTAACTTCTAATTACAGCAAAGATAACTAGTTTTCTATGTCATGGTAGTGAGAAGACAAATTTTTTTTGAAAATGCCTTTATTTAAGTGAAAGGGAGCTGAACTGAGGGGAATATGAAACATAGTAGTTACAAGAAAACCACAGGTGGCCAGGGTAGGGGCGGCCCGTGCCCAGCACCCTCACCGCAAGGCGGGGAGGGCAGGTCCTGCAGGCAGTAATGGGTGCGGGGGAGATGGGGAGGCTTGTATCACTTGTCATCTTGTTGCCTGCTCTGGAGAGCGACCTTACTTTATACCCTGCTGCGGCAGGCCAAGCTGAAGTCCTTCTCAGCCAAGATTGTACAGCTGTTAAAGGAGTGGACAGAGGCCTTCCCCTACGACTTCCAGGATGAGAAGGCCATGGCCGAACTGAAGGCCATCACCCACCGGGTCACACACTGTGATGAGGTGAGGTCCTCCTTGGACGCTGGCAGAGCTCCTTGGGTATATGATCGGGGGAGGGGGTCCACTCTCGCAGGAGGGTGGGTCTTCAGGGACAGCTCTGTATGTGGTCTTCTATGCTGTCACCCTTCCAAGATGACTGCTGGGTGGCTCCATTTGTGTCCGTCCCCACAAGAAGACTGCTCAGCTGCCCAGCAATGGGCCAGGCTTGCCCTTGGCACCCTCTGCATGGGGGAGACCCTGTGGCCTGAGTGCTGGGCCGGAATGAGCGCAGGCCCCACCCTTTCCTGGGTTTAGGGTGCGGGGCGTGGGAACCTAGTAAGAGGTTGTAAGAGTCTGTCTGCATTTCTGGCCCCCAGCTCACTCCTGGCCTTCTGTGGAGACAGGAAACCTGGGAGGTGCTCAGCAGCTTCTGTCTGGCTGGAGGGCTCAGGAAGTCCAGGGAGAGCTCTGGGCAGGGCCAGGGCTGCTCCCGCCCAGGCACTGAAGGTTCCTGGTCCCAGAGGAAGCCCTTCCAGATGCTCTCTTCCCTGCTGTGCACCCCCCGCCCCCGTCCCCACCGCTGTGGGAAGGCCAGAAGTAGTAGCTCAGCTGGACGCCCCCGGGAAAGGCATGGTTTTCAGACCCAGAGGCCTGCCGCACAGGCTAGCCAGCTGAGCCACCCTCAGCAGTAGTCAGAGGAGCTCACACTGTATTTCATTCTATCTTCAAAGGTCCAAATGCTCGTGGCAGGTTTAAGTAGGGACGTGGGTTCAAAGTTAGGCATATTAGGCATATTGGGGCACCTGGGTGGCTCAGCAGGCGAAGCATCTGTCTTTGGCTCAGGTCATGATCCCAGGGTCCTGGGATGGAGACTCACATCGGGCTCCCTGCTCAGTGGGAAGCCTGCTTCTCCCTCTCCCACTCCCCATGCTCGTGTTCTCTCTCTCACTGTGTCTCTGTCAAATAAATGGATAAAATCTTAAAAAAAAAAAAAAAAAAACAGGCATATCCTTAGGAGATGGGTTCCTCGGGAGAGACGGTGGTCTTCCCAGCCCACACCGGCACCTTCACTGCCCCCTCCCCCCACAGGAGAATGGCACAGTGAAGAAGGCCATTGCCCAAATGACACAGAGCCTGCTGCTGTCCCTGGCTGCCCGAAGCCAGCTTCAGGAGCTGCGGGAGAAGCTCCGCTCACCAGCCATGGACAAAGGGTCTGTCCTCAAGGCTAAGCCGCCAGCCACTCAGAAGGACATCCTGTGCGTGTGCTGTGACCCCCTGGTGCTGGCCCAGCAGCTGACTCACATTGAGCTGGTCAGTGGTGCAGTGTGCCCTGCCTGGGATGGGGGGTGTGTTCACCAATGCCGCTGGAGCCCCCAGCATCTTTTTCAACACAGTGCTGCAGGGCCCCCTGCTGGTCAGTCTGGGGTATCAGGTGAAGCTTACTTGCCAGGTCCAACCACTGCTTCTGGGTCCCCAGGATCCCAGCAGCCCTGTGTACAGGGGAGGGGCTGGGGTGATGGGGACTGCTGGGGCCCCAGGATGGAGGACTGGCCCAGGAGGTGAAGGGCTTGGAGGGGGAGAGCCAGTTTCCCCCACCCTGTCACCTCAGCCTGCCTATGCCAGGGGCTGGGAAGGTCCCCTGTACCTTGCAGCCTCTGCCCCAAGGCTTCCACCTCATTCCCATGAAGCCCTGTTTCGTCCCCTCTCAGGGCAGTGTCTTTCAGGGCCCTGGGGGCGGGGGGAAGTACATTTGGTGGGCGCTGGCTGGGCGCTCTGATCAAGGAGGGGCTGTGGCACACACCTGCAGGAAGGTCTTGACTGCTACTCTGAACGTGGCCTATACCTTGTGTGTGGGGCCTGCCCAAGAATGGCAGGCTTGTCACCCTCCTGCGCTGTCTCCTTGCCCATCCTAGGAGAGGGTCAGCAGCATTCACCCTGAAGATCTGATGCAGATCATTAGCCACATGGACTCTCGGGACAAGCACAGGGTGAGGGGCTGCTGTGGGCTCTGGGGTGGCCTTAGGGTGGGCCTGGTGCCTGTATATACCCCATGCAGGGTGGGAGGGGGGCCCACAACCAAGTGGATGTGGGTCTGGCCTGACGCCTGCCCCAAGGGGTCAGCAGACAGCAATGCGGGGTGACACATACTGGAAGGGGGCCAGTGCTCCCAGGAGCCTGGGGAGGGGGCGGCCTGGGAGACCTGCACCTGTCCAGCTGCCCACACCCCACCGTCACCTTCAGTCTCTCTTGGCTATGGCTCCTGCTCATTTCTAGGGGTAGGACTGGGGCAGCGCCTGCTGGCAGGCTTGTCAGGCTCACTGACCCGCTGTGTTCCACCAGTGCCGAGGGGACCTGACCAAGACCTACAGTCTGGAGGCCTATGACAACTGGTTCAACTGCCTTAGCATGCTAGTGGCCACTGAGGTGTGCCGGGTAAGTGCTGCATGGCCCATATGGGTGGGGTGGCACAGTCACTTCTCCAAACCCACAGGGCTGCCTGAGGCTCAGACTTCTGTACCCCTCAGAGGGTGAAACTGCGAAAGTGGAGACAGAAGCCTCCATTGCCAGGCCCACTGACATCCCTGTTACCCTCCCCTTGCCCCCCCCACTCCCCCCCCTTCCCTGGCCAATCTCACAGTGATTGTGAGACAGCCGTCCATGGAGTGTGCCAGCACGGTCTGTGAGTTCATCTGGGGCTCCCTTATCCTCTCAAACTGCTCTCCTGCCCCTCTGCCCAGCATCGAAAATGCCACAGCTGCATTCCTGCCTCTGCAGCTCACGAGCATCTCCCCAGCCCTGGGTCAGACAGCTCTGAGGGCCCAGAGAAGCTCCTGTCCGGCTGCCCTTCAGGGACGGGTGGTGGAGGGGATGCTCCTGTGGTGGGCTCACCCTGAGGCTGTCTGGCTGCTCTCAAGGTGGTGAAGAAGAAGCACCGGACCCGCATGCTAGAGTTCTTTATTGATGTGGCCCGGGAGTGCTTCAACATCGGGAATTTCAACTCCATGATGGCCATCATCTGTGAGTGTCCAGGCCCCAGGGGCTTCCTGTCCAGCTTCTGCATGGCCTGCCTACCCCTGCCCTGACCCTCCCTGCTGTTCCCTGCAGCTGGCATGAACCTCAGTCCTGTGGCGAGGCTGAAGAAAACGTGGTCCAAAGTCAAGACGGCCAAGTTTGACGTCTTGGAGGTAGGCACCTCAGCCTCGTCCTACCTTGGCCTGTGGAGGGGTGGGCCTCCCATCATGCTCTGCCCCCTTGCTCAGAACCCCCTGTGCACAGTGCCGTCTGGTGTAGGGCCTGCTGAGCTGGCTTGGCTGCTCTAGGAGGTGGGCAGCTGAAGCCCTCCTTGGCCCTTGGGACTTCAGTCAGCACTGGCATTGCCTAAAGCAAGTTCTGGCGAGTGCTTAGGAAAGAGTTTGACAAAAGTGTGCCCGTGAGCCCTGTGCTGGGTGATGCTAAGCCGACTGGCCTTTTCCTAGCTTGAATTCCTGTGGTGCTGGATAATCTGGGTGGCCCAAGAGTGGACAGGCAGGTTCACTTGTACCCTTCCCCGATTTTTGATCACAGAATCCACTTTCTGTAAACGTCTTGTGAAACTTGTCAGGTTTGGGAGGTGTTGGACCAAGTAGAGGGGCAAAGCAAGGTTTTGAAAGGAGGAAGGTGAGACCCAGGCTGAGCAGGGCAGGGGAGAGGTGTGTGTGCGTGTGCGTGTGCGTGCTATGAGACCTCTATAATTCTGATGATGCTTGGACCCAAACCCCGTACTGAGCCAGGTGCCCACTCCTAGAAAGGAGGCTTCTTCTGATGACTATCCAGGGCTGCCCAGTGGGAAAGGGCCTTCCCCATCACTGTTTCCCACTCTGCAAAGGGGCATTCTGAGCAAGTCACAGGTGCAGGGAGAACACTGCCCACCCGTCCTCCTGTCTGCCCACAGCACCACATGGACCCCTCCAGCAACTTCTGCAACTACCGCACCGCCCTGCAGGGGGCCACGCAAAGGTCCCAGATGGCCAACAGCAGCCGAGAGAAGATTGTTATCCCTGTATTCAACCTTTTTGTTAAGGACATTTACTTCTTGCATAAAATCCATACCAACCACCTGCCCAACGGGCATGTTAACTTCAAGGTGAGCTCAGCCCCCTTGTGGTCCGAGGGGAGGGGGGCCAGACTGTCCCAACACAAGGCAGGAGAGACCCCTCCCTCAGTCTTACCCTAAGGCAGGCAGAATCTGTGCCACTAGAGCTGCAAGGCAGCGGCCCTGTTGAAGAAAGGCCTTTAGGACTGAAAGCTCCAGGGTGGGTTATGTGTGCTGTTTGTGAGGTACAAGCCTGGCTCCAATCCTTCTGGGTGGATGATTTGGTAATAGGGCTTGGAGCCACAGGGAATTTGTATTTGCCCAGGACCCTGGTCCCAACACTGACCTCAATAGGGAGACAGAGAAGGGACCTGAGCAGGAGGAGGAGGCAACAGATTTCCAGATGGAAGCTCAGGGTAGATGGCCAAGGGTGGAAAGTTGGACAAAGGTGATTAGGGAGGTATAGGGGAAGTGGGGTTGTCACGTGTTTACCTCACATAGGCAAGGGGTAGGAAGGAGTTAGGGATCCCTACACAGGCCCCAAAGAGTGAGATGATGCATGGCACGTTCTGGTTGGTGGTGCTCTTGCTGGGTGTGGCTGGCATACCTGGAGTCCCAGATGGGGCCTTCTTGGGTCTTGCATAGGGGAGGCACATCTGCTGCAGCCAGATGACCTAGGCAGAGGGCAGGACAGAGTGGTCTTAGGGACACTTACTGGCTCTGATGCTGCATCAGGTGCTGCCGTGGCCACAAAGTCAGCTGAGTAGGGTCACTGTCCCATCTTGCTGGGATGCAGAATGAAACCAGAACCTATACCCCTTGCCCTAACGAAGGATTTCAAGCTTAAAGTGACAAATTAACATCCAGTTGGTCTTCTGTATCTTCAGAAATTTTGGGAGATTTCCAGACAGATCCATGAGTTCATGACATGGACTCAGGTAGAGTGTCCCTTCGAGAAGGACAAGAAGATTCAGAATTACCTGCTCACGGCACCCATCTACAGCGAGGAAGGTGAGGCCCAGCTCTCTATGGCAGCACACCCACCTCTCCAAACGGTACATGTCACTCTGACTCCCCCACATCTCGAGCCCCTGCCCTCAAGGGGTTGCCCTGGGAAGCAGGCCTGATCACAGTCCCCATGCCCCACAGGGGAAACTCAGCCCACAGGGGTGAGTAGATGAGGGTGGGCTGTGGGTAGACAACAGGATGAGGACAAGGAGAGATGGGGCTCTGGAAGCCACCCGAGAGAGCCAGAACAGGGTTGGGTTCGTGCTGCAGAACCAGGAAATTTCTCAGTCCCTAAGCAGGAAGCTGGCAGCTCTAGACCTGATGGGGCCTGGAACCCCAGGCAACAGAGACCTGTGGAAAAGCCCAGACCCGAGGTCACGGTCTTTGCCTGGGCCCAGCTGTTCCCCTAGAAAGGAAGGGATACCTGGTGTGGTAGGCAGACTGACTGCATGCGGACATGGGTTCTGAGGGGCTTTTCATCTCTCAGCTCTCTTCGTCGCCTCCTTTGAAAGTGAAGGTCCTGAAAACCACATGGAAAAAGATAGCTGGAAGACTCTCAGGTAAGAAAGCCCCAGGGACGGGCCTATGAGTCCCTGAGACCAGTCCCATGCCTGGGTCTACAGGAAGGGAGAGGACTGGGGAGCATGATGGTCCTGCCCTTCTGAAAGGCAGCCAGGGGTAACTCCACACAGGTGGCCAGTTGGGGGGAGGCTGAGGACTTGGGTCTGAGTGTTCCTGACCCTTCCCCTGATGGCCGGTTCTTAGAATCCAGGCCCTCCCCAAATAGCGTGGCCTGCCCTCTGCCTGCTCAGGGGAAGGGCCTGCCAACCACCTCACCATTTCCTTGTGCCCTGCCTACCTCTAGGACCACTCTCCTTAACAGAGCCTGAAGGCACGGATGCAGCCTGCAGACGTTGGATGAAGCACACACATGCACTGAGTTTTAATCTTGATTTGATTGATAAGGGTTGAGATGAGGAGGCCTCACTGGTTGGGGTCCATTTTGTATATAACTTTTATGGAAAAAAAAAGTAATTATTTCACGCATCAACCTTTGGCACTTACAAAGTTTTTTTTTTTTTTTTTTTTTTTGCCGTTTATTTTAAATAACAGGGCGGGGCCCTGCTTCGGGGAGGGGTGGGGAAAGAATATCATGGGAGATGGCATCCATGATAACATCTTATTCTAATGAAATGTAGATTTTTATTTTCTACTTTTGATTATTAACATCTTATGAAAAAATATTAAAAAAAAAAAAACCCAACCAAAACCAATGTGAGCCCTGCCTGCTTGGACGCCCTTCCAGCCAGTGTCTCTGATGTCGGGGTTAGTGCCTTAGAGAGTACTGGAGGGCCGGTCTCCCGCTCCATTCATTTAGCCCTCAGGCAGCCAGTGCCAGGGAAATGCCAGGAAAGCTCTGCCCTGGGTCACAAGGCACCTGCTCTCAAAGCCTAGGCCAGAGAGGTTCCAGGAGGAGGGGCTTGGCTGGCCAGGGGGCCTCATTTGCATACTTCTAGAAGCAAACCTTGAGTACAGGCTTTCCAAAGTTTACATTTTCATTTTCCTTTATCAGGGATTTAGGGGGTTGGGGAGGGGCAGGGGGATACCTGGCAGCATATTTTCTGTTGGAATATGTCTGGCAAATTGTTCAACTACATTTTAGGAGAAGAGAAAATCTAAAATAATATCGCGGGGAAGGTGTGGTGGAATTGTCTGTTTTCCAGGCTGTAACAGGTACACTGAGCTGTAATGAAGAGAATACAAAGTAGACTTGAAGGATGGGGACATTTAAAGCAGTTCTTCGAACTCCAGTACAAAGTGAAAAGAAGCAATTCATAAATTGGTATTCTAGCGTAATGCCCTCTCCATTCTGCTAGGTTGGAGGGCTCCTCTAAGGGAATCTGAAACAGAAAATTAGCCAGACCACACTGCTGGAGCCCACTCACATAAAACTTCCCAACATTTGGAGGTATTTTTCACACCCAAACTTGAGGAGTACACTCCATTTTCTGTCTTTCTGGCTGTGGGACGGCAAGTCCTGGTCCCTCAAAAGCCACAGGTGGGCCATCCCCTCTGACCCTCTCTCCCTCCCTCACGGTGGGGCTTTCATTCTGCACAAGCAGATTTGGAGCTACGTACCCTTCTTGCTCTCTGCATGCCTGGTTTCCTCCCACAGGGGCCTGAAGCTGAGATGCTTGAGTGAGGATGGGGCAGTTAGCTGCTAATTCCCAAAGCTCCCAGGAGAGCCTGGAGCTGTGGAGGTGAGGCCTCAGAAAGGGGTGGCTCCGTGATCCACTGCTGACGGCGCCCTCAGCCCTGGGTGGAGCAAGAATATTTACACTGTATTGTCACAGTGTTTTCGCACTTTTCAGACATTCTAGATAGTACATATTGTATCTTGATAGTACATACTGCTTTGTTTATGTATTTGAGACAAAGGCTAAAAACTTGAGAATATATATTTGGAATACAATGTTAGAACACTTTCCGTCTTGCGTTAAGGAGCTTTCGTGTCAATGTGCACTCCACTGGGTCATCAGTTCTAGTACCTACCTGATACAGTGTCTGTGTTTGCTACTTTATTTTCCCAGTTTGATACACACCCTATGATGTTTTGGTATTTTGAGATGAACTCTGAGTACAAAGTTGTACCATAACACAGGATGTCAGTTGTTGGTGTGACTGGACCTACTTGCATCAATAAAAGAACATGTTGCTCCCCTTGCCTGCCTGCTCTCTGCGCGTAGCTGGCGAGGCCTGATGGCTTGGCTGCTGGCAGGTGTGGGGATGTCGAGGTCCTCCATGGCCTTTCAAGGAATGAGCAAGGAATTCTCATCTACACAACACATTCCGATAAAGGGCTTTTCAAATAAATAATGCAAAACAAGACAAGGCGTATAAGAGGCATGTTCTAGTCTGCTTTCCTCAAACTAAGATCCAAAACTGTATCACAAGCTGATTGTATCACATGGCTCTGTAAGTTGGGAAACCTAACCTAAATAAGATTGTAAAGGCTCCTTTACTGCAGGATTGATCAGAACCGTCAGTGTCCACAGGCACTGGGTCTCTCCGGGGCAGGGGAAGTTGGGGACACTTCTGAACATCTTTCTGCAGAACAGTTTGCAGAATACAGTTCTAGATGGTGCTCTTTCTGTTGTGATGAGTCACATTCAAGAGCACTAAAGGGATTTGTGGAAAGGCACAAATGAGTCTGAGGAACTGAAGGAAAAGAACTGAGATGCTAGACTAGAAAGCAAACCCCTACCCGTTCCTCTCCAGCCTGTCCCACTGCCACTCTGTCAACAATGCTCAGGCTGCATGAGATCTACTCTACAGCTCAACGAACCTCACCCTGCTCCCTTAGGGCTAACTCAGCGCATCTGTAAATGCGTTGTGTCTGCTAGGCCCATTGGACCAGCACTGCCCATCGGAAAACTTTCCGTGCTGCAGTGCTCTGTATCTGCACTGCTGCTGGTTACACACAGGTACTGAGCACCGAACTGTGAAATGTAACATTGCAGCTGAGGAATGGAATTTCTAATTTTATTTAGGTTAAAGAGCTAGTGGCCCTTGTATTGGACAGAAGGCTAGGCTGGTGGAGCTTTGTCACCTGCTGCCTTCCGGTGGTTTGTGGAGTGGACGGCACACAAAAGGTGCTTAGGTGTTCGTGGAGCAAATGAGACATCTATGAGGATGCCTAAGTGGGTTTTGGGTAAATGACAATATTTTTTAGGTCTTTATAATTCAATGGAATTCTTAATTTCCTGGTAAAGTTATTTTTGAAAGTTTCTACCTACCTCAGCTGAAGAAGGGGCAGTCCATCATTTGGTGTGTGCCTTGGCCGTGGAGCTTGGGGCGGGCGTGGGTGCTGAGCTCGCCAGGCTAGCTACGGTGCTCTCCTTCGCTCATGGGCTAGTCCCTCCCAGGCAGTGCTGCTCAAGTTGTGGCTGTTTGGCAGCAGTGTCAGCAGCGCTGGAAACTTGCTCGAACTGTTCTCAGGGCCCCACTGCAGGCTCGCGAAAGGGGAAACATGGGGGTGGGGAATTTAGCACGTTTGGGAAGCTCTCCTGCTGATCCTCACAGCCCACTTCTCGCAGGCGCAGTCTGCTTCACAGGCACACTGAACCTCCTTGCCACCACTGCACCTCCTCTCATACACCGTGGTCCCGTCCGCGTGCACATTCTTCCAGAGTCTCCTTACAGCTTCCCTGGTGAGCAGTGCTCTGGGCCCTTCCCAGTCTCTCACGTCACACCACTGGCATCTGTCCACCCATTACTCTTGGCTTTCTGTGTAGGAGCCACTTGTGTAGCTGTGTGGCCAGTGACTAGCATATGTGCAGCTCCTAACACTGCCATTATGATGACTGAATGCTACCTTTCACTTCACACAGATATTTCAGGAACAAAAATCTATGTTACAGTATCAGCTGTGACAGGAAATAAGCTAAGGATCTCTCCCTAAGGCCATAGAGACTTCTGTGACAAAACTAAGATTATTTGTGAAATATATACCCACTACACCTGTACATAAAGTACGTGTCATGTTCTCTAGGGAGGCAAGATAGGATAAGCATAAGAGCAAGGAATCATAAGTTAAACTATTTGGATTTGAGTCCTAGTTTCCTGTTCCTAGCTGGGTATCCTGGGAAAAGTTGTTTACCCTGTAAAGCCTCCATTTTCTCATGATTAAAAGGAAATTACAAAACTCTCTGTCTCATGGGGTTGTTGTAATGATACATGGCAGGAAGTGCAGTACCTGGTTCATCACAAGCAATCAGTGTTAGCTGGGTACTAGCGGTGGCACCCCTGATGAAGTTGAACCCCACCTCTCCCGCAGAAAGCAGAATCTCCTGGGAAAAGTGAAACAAAGAATTATAACTGATCTTCTTAAAGGAACAACTGAAGTCCTGGTCAATACAAATACATGCTAACATTACTAATGAGCCACTTCAGTGTTAAATTTAATCAGTATATAAACATATATGGGAAAAAAATCCCACAAATTTGGGATTCAAACTACTTTCTAAATGAAAAACCTACTACCCACATATAGGCTAGTAACCTTATATCATACCAACACAATTTCTATTTTTATTCCCAGAAAGGAAGTCATACTGTGAAGAAGGTGAAGGGCTGCCATCCCCCCTTGCCCAAATATCTATCGTAACATACCTTAAACTCTTAGGTATGGATCTTCAGCAACAAGGTTGAGGAAACAGTGTTGTCAAGAATATAAGAAAACTGGACACCTGGCTGGCTCGGTTGGCAGAGCATGTGACTCTTGGTCTTGAGATTGTGAGTTTGAGCCCCACAGTGGGTGTAGAAATTACTTAAAAATAAAATCTTAAAAAAAAATATGAGAAAGTTATGTACCTATTTCTGGCAGCATTAGACTAAGTAAGTGCTTGCTTGCTGAAATCAGCTGCTAAAGTTACGCAAAATGTAAATATCCAAGCAAAACCCCAAAGAGGTTGAAGGAAACTCTGAAGCCAGCTTTTGCCCTGAGGGCAAGGATTATGAGCTCCCATTTTCAAGTCTACATGGGGAAAGAGAAGAAAGTTCAGGGCCTATTTAAGAAGAGGGGTCAAATAGGAGACCCCAGCCCATAAAGCTGACATCCCAAAGAACAACCCTTCACCATAATAGTGAACTTGAAATAAAATGCTTCTCCCCCAACCTCACTAAAGGGGTTAAAGAAAACTGCCTGTTTTGAACCTTGGCACTGAATGGAAGTTGGGAAAACTTACCACTGATAATTTGTAACCACAAGTCAGTGAATTTCATTAAGTTTTGCGGTAAACATCACATTGGTCAAAAAAACGTTAAGCTGAAAATCTAGTTTAACATGGCTCTGAGCTATGGGTACTATCCCTAAGTTAGCTAGCAGAAGCAAATATTCTGAGATTCTAGTTTAAAAAGTCTCTCCTTAACTGTGTCTGTTTAATCCACCTGTTGGATTTTTTTAAATTCATTTTCATTTCTTGAAGAACCAAATAGAGGTTCTTCCCCAAATTTGGTCATAATTCTGAAGAAATTACCAGAATGTAACACAGAGAGAAAAGACTGGAAAACACGAAATGGGTAAAGAAACAAAGGGCATGGTGGACACAACAACAGGTCTAACATATTATCAGAACTTTTGAAAGAAAGAATGATAGAGACAACCAAAAAATAACAGATGAAAATCAGAACTGATAAAAGAATAATCCAAGGAACCCAAAGAATCTCAAGCGGGATCAGGAAAAAAAAAACAAAACCCATCACACAGATATATCATAGTGACACAGAAGAGAAATAAAGAGGAGATCCTCAAGGCAACCAGGGAACAAGGGTGACCACTTTCAAAGGAGTATCAACTGTTAAGTTGATAGTTTACTTCACAAGGGAAATAACTGAAGCCAGAAAACAGTAGAATAACCTCAAAGTGCTAAAAAAAATTCCCAACCTAGAATTCTATACCCCTCAAAAAATATTTTTTAAATGAGATAAAGATACTTAAAAACCAAATGGAGTTTGCTGTCAGCAGAATTTCACTAAAAGAAATTCTAAAGGTTGAATCATACACTATATACAAAAATTATTTCCAGATGCATCATAGATCTAAGTATGAAAGGCTCAACAAAGATGAAAAAGGGAGGTTATAGGCAATCTTACGCAATAAAGCGTCTAAAAGAAAATACGAAAATTTCTTTACTTTGGACAAAGTTTGCATTGTCAAAGTTACTTTAGACAAAGGTTTCTTAAATTGGGATACCAAAATCACTAGCCATAAGAGAAAGAAAATGATAAAATAGACATTATTAAAATTAAGAGCTTTTGTTTATTAACAGATACCATTAAGAGAATGAATAGTCCCCTGCCTCAGAGAAGATATTTGCAATACATAAATCTGACAAAAGACTCACATCCAGAATACTGAAGTAAATCCTACCAATTTAAAAAAAGGCAATTAAGGAGTGCCTGGGTGGCTCAGTCGGTTAAGTGTCCACCTTCAGCTCAGGTCAAGATCCCAGGTTCTGGGATTGAGCCCTGCATTGGACTCTGCTCAACGGGGAGCCTGCTTCTCCCTCTGCCTCTCCCCCTGCTTATGCTCTCTCTCTCTGTCAAATAAATAAATAAAATCCTAAAAAAAAGGGCAATTAAAAAAAGGCAAAAAAATTTACTAGGCATTTCACAAGATACTCAAATGGCCAATAAGCATATGAAAAGATAATATCATTTCCCTAGTGATAAACTAAACTAATAAAACCAAAATGAGATAACTGTACACACTTAACAGAGATTAAAGAGTCTAAATTGAAAACACTGAAAATACTGTGTTGGGACAATATGATACAACTGGATCCCTCATATGTGGCTGGTAGGAATCAGTTATTTAAAAGGACTGAAAAAACTGGCCGGCCTCTGACAAGGTTAATCAAGGAAAAACAAAACGCATAAAAAAAAAATACCAGGAATGAAAGAAAGGCTATCACTATAGATCCTGTACATAGTAGAGATAACTAAAGGATACTGTAAACAACTTTGTATATTTCATCGAAATTTTCAAATTTATCACTATAAATTCCTAGAAGATCACACCTCACCTAAAATAACTCAATCAAAACTGACTTTAAAAAAAAGATTTCTTTCTTTTAGAGAGAGTGAGAGAGTGAGCAAGAGCAGGAGGGGCAGAGGGGGGGAGAGGGAGAATCTCAAGCAGCCTCCATGCTGAGCACAGAGCCCAAATCTGGGCTCAATTTCATGACCCTGAGATCATGATCTGAGCTGAAACCAAGAGTAAGACGCTTACCAATTGTGCCACCCAGGCGCCCCAAAACTGACTTTAAAAGAAATAGAAAATCTTAATAGTTCTACAATCATTAAATAAATTGAACCAGTGATCAGAAATCTTCCCATTTAGAAAACTTCACGGTCAGGTAGCTTTCAGGTAGTTCTGCCAAATATTCAAGGAAGAAGTAATTCCAGTCTTAACAAAACTTCTTTAGAAACAGAGTAAGAAAGAACACCTGTAACTTACTTTACAGGCTAGTATAACCTTAATAAAAAAAAGCCCAAGAAGCATAAGAAGGGGCATTCTTACTCATGAACATGGATGAAAAACACCTGAAATATATATACAACACACCCACCCACTCACATGAGTATATACAGATATGCAAATGAAGTGTGCACACACACACATACCAAATCCCATAATGTATAAGGATAACACATCATGAAAGATTGGAGTTTACCCTACGAATGCAAGGTACTTCAGAAAACTGATTAACTCAATTTAATATATCAAACAAAGATGGAAAAAATCATATGATCATCTCAAGAGATACAGTAAAAGTATATGATAAATGCTCTCAAGCATGATAAAAACTCACCAAGTAGTCTCCTTTAACTTGATAAAGGGTATTTATAAAAACACTTCCAGCAAATACCATACTTACTGATGAAACATTGAGTGTTCCCCTTGAAATCAGAAACATGGGAAGAAAGTCCATTATTATCACTTCCAGTCAACACTGCACAATAAATCCCAATAAACACAATAAGACAAGAAAAATAAAGATGTAAAAATTGGAAACAAAATTTTCACTACTCATATGATTGCATAACAGAAAAAATACAAAAGAAACTAGAAATACATTACTAGAATTAAGCATTTTGGCAAGGTTGCTGAACACAAAAGCCATTGGCCTTCTAAATACCAGCAAAAGACAATATAAAAAAATAAAAGATAGTTATAATGGCATATAAAATGCAAAGTAGCTAGGAAAAATCTATAATGTAATACATGTAAAAGCACTGTGTGAAAAAGTATAAAATTTAAAGACAATAAAGACCTAAACAGATATGTCATGGTCAAGAATTGGAAGACTCTGTATTATAAAGATGTAAATTTTCCCCAAAGTGATCTTATAGATTCAATGAGATTCCAATCAAATTCATGAAAGTTTTGTGAAACTTAACTAGCTTATTCAAAAATTTATGTCAAAGTACCAGGGCTACAAAGAACCATGGCAATCTTTAAGAATAAGGCAAGTGGACTAACTCTCAAAGATACTGACTTGTATATAGTAATTTAGACCATGATGTAATGGTATGGTGATGGACAGAAAGCCTAATTGAACAGATGAGAGCCCAGAACCAGACCTGTGCATTTGGACAGCTGATGGATGAGAGTGGTTCTAAGGGTAAAATATGGACTATATTGTAAAGTGATGCTGGAAAAAAGTATAATGCAATCCTTACCTCGTGTCAGACACAAAAAGCTCTTCCAGTTAGGTTAAAGACCTAATTAGGAAAAGCAAAGCTATATAGGAGGTATTCAGAAGACAATACAGAATAATAGCTTTAACTTATCTTTCCTTAAGATGAGGTCATAAATCAATAATAAAAAGTAGAATAAAGGAAAAAAAATTAGTCCCATTAGAGTTAATTTTTATTAATGAAAAAGTACCACCAAGAATGGGAAAAGATAAGCCACATTCTAGGAAAAGATACTTAACCAACAAGAATTGGTATCCAGAATATGTGACGAATTCCTAAGAACTGATAATAATGGGCAAGAGGACTGAAATGCAAACTGTAACTACAATTCATGCCTAACGTCTATTAAATTAGCAAGAATTAATAAACCTGACAAAATTAAGTGTTGCCGAGGATGCAAAATGAACTCTCTCACAGTGCTGGAAATGGTCCACTTTGGAAAGGAAACTGAATGCACACACAAACGATGACCCAGCATCATTACTCCTACAGAAACTCTTGTACACTTATAAGAGACATGTAAAGCAGTATTCATGACAATACTGCTTCTGATGGCAAAAGCAAACAACAAACCATGAACAACCCAAATATCTATAAAAAAAATAGAATTACTGAATATTTAGTATATTCATACAGTGGAAAACTAGTCAGTAATAAAAATGAATTTTGAGACTAACATGAATGAACCTCAAAAATATAATATTGAATGAAAGTTAGAGAATAGATAATGAAGTAATATGCAAATAAATTCAGAAACAGGCAAAACTAAACAGTCTTTTGGGTAGAGGTACATACACAGTTGGGAAAACTAAGAAAAACAAATGAAAAATTATCACAGAAATCAGAATGGTTACTATTATGGAGAGTGAGGGTGTGTGGTCAATAAGGGGCCCATAAAGGCCTTTCGCTGATAATGTTATCTTAATCTGGGTAGCTGTTTGCTTTATTATTCTTTAAAGTACACAATTACATGTTTTATACTTCTTCGTATTTATGGTATTTTGTAACAGAAATTTATCACATTTTCATTTAACTTTTGGTAATAAAATACTTTATTGGTACCATTTAATGTCAAAAACACAGTATATACTGTTTCCATCACTTAGCTTCTATCTTTAAATTAAAAGCTCATTAAGGTAAAGTCATTTGATTCTGTCAAAAAACAAGCTGCAACTTACCTTTGCAAATAATTAGGTTCTCTCACTTAAAATACCTATACTCACTGGTCTTCATAATAAATAATTGTATATATAAAAAGAGATATTGGCCTGAATAATTCTGCAGAGAACATTTTACACATCTTAAAAAAGCCTAAATGCTACCCAACTTAAAATTTTAAGAATGATTTATTAAGAGTTACTGTAAAATGAATTCATGTAGCACCAAGATATTTGGGATTTATATTTCAGATGATATGATTCACTGAGTAAAAAGAGTAATGATTTTTCTTTTGTGAATTTTCAGGGGTTTATATACAGATAGAAAGGATACAATATAGGTCCCTTTTAAAAGCCAGAGGTTCAAAATCTGTGCATGCCTTTCACCATATCTCCAATTTCTGGATCTAGCAATGGACCCAATGGTAAAAGATCCATGTGTGGTAAATAACATAGTACAGTCCTATCTGAATATAACTTCTTATTCATCCTGTCTCATTAACATAATTTATACCTCAATTAAAATATTATTCTATCTGCAGACAATAGATTTCTCTAAAATATTCTGTAATTCAGATTTCTATTCAGACCACCTTCTCCTTCACCTCTTTTCTCAAATCAGTGTAATTTTATGGTATACCTCATTGTTTTTTCTTCCCTTCAGTGAAACTCAACTCAAAGTATCATAATATTACAAACAGAAATGTAGCATATATTAACATATTACAAAAAGAAGGATAATAAATACATATGGATCCATGCTAAATAAGACAATGCAAAGCAAAAAACACACAACACCATGCTATGCTCATCTACTCTGAATCACTACAAGAAGGCCCCAGTAGCACCCTGGCTCATGTAAACGGATGTTCCCAGATATCACTAGTGCCCTATGCTCCAACATAATTAAATGTTCTATTAAAGACATTTCCATGTTTGTTTGTTTAAAACAATCTATAGCAACTTTGACTACTAATCCTGATAACGATAACACATTATAGTTTTAATCAAGTCATAAATTCTAAGCTAAGTATTTTCTACTATCATCCATTTATTTAAAAACACATTCAGAGAGCTAAGCAACATTCAGTTTAAGGGGTTTTTATTTCTGATTTCTTTTGATTGATTCTGAATTTCAGATGTGTCATTTAGTCATCCTCTGCTTCAGTGAAAAAGAATTCTTCAGGCAACTGACTAAAGATCTTACTTTAAAAGCAGGTTGACTTAGTGGTCAGCAGGTGAAGAACCCTTGTCTACACACTGCATCCATAACACTCTTTCCTCTCTGCAGGAACTGGATGCTCCTGACCTCCCATGAGCACAACACATTCCAACCCTCAACCCATATGTGACCAGGGCACATTAGAACATGGGTACAGGGTAGAAACTAACTCAAAATTACTTTTGGGGCAAACACTAGATTTTGATTTGTCAGTGATTCCATAGTACAGTATTCCCACAAAACAGGCTTTGCATTGAAACACTTGATTTTTCTTCTCATAACAAGTTAAACTGCTTAAGTAAAGTAGTATCAGAAAGAACACAAAAGATAAGCATGTCTTCTCTGAAAGAGGCACTGCATCTGGAATTGGAATTAAGGCTAAATAAATAGTGCTGGTTTGTGGTTCAGACTAATGTGCCAGTGATTACGTTAACCGACAGCTTCGCTATTTGTCCTGTATGCCTGTTTGTGAAGATGCGTCTCTATCTCCTCCCTGAAGACCAGCATTCCCAGGTGCGAGTGAGAGGCCTCGTTCATGGCTTTGGACTGGATGCACATACGGTACTGCTCAGGAGTCAGCTCATCAGCACAGCGTTTCTCATGCCAGAGGTGGAAAAGACCAGGAACCGGAGTCCGAATCACAATCAGGTCACCATGTAAGTATTTTCGATAAAGATGAACATCTTCTCCACCCCAACCTTTTACTTCCATGTCAAATCCACCTGCAGGATGAGAATTGACACATAGGTAAATGTCTGACAGCCAGAGCACAGTCACCCATAAGAATTAAGATGTTCTGCTTCAAATGAGATGGCACAATACAGCCCAAAGACACCTGATATAGAGGACTGACCTTCTGGTTTGGAAGGCCAGTTAGAAGCAGAGATCTGGGAGCTCAAGCCTGTTGTTGAGAGTATCAAAATGAGATTACATATTTGAGAATGCTTTGTAAATGTCTAAGTTATATAGAAAATCTAGAGAAAGTCAAAGTAGAAGGAAATATAAATCATCCATAATTTCAGCACTATTAATACTGTAATTAATAGAGTTAAGCTTTGAGATACAAGTTTTTCTGGGTCACAGACAACTTTCCAGAGAAAACAGAAGAAATGCCTAGGCTGAACATCTATATTTGAGAATGGGCACACAGGTGATTTAAAGTCACAGGAATGGATGAAACTACTGAAGGAGTTCAGAAAGAAAATAGGGCCCACATCGAAATGTTAAGCAATATCAGTATCTACAGGTTAAACATGCAGAGAAAGATAAATCAGCAAGAGACTGAAAAATGGCCCCAGAGGATGGAGAAAATTCTGGAGAATGAGCTATCAGAGTAGCCAAGTGAAAAAGGCGTCTTCAGGAAGAAATGGTCAAGCATGTGCTGCTCAATAAAGAACTTAAAACAACAACAACAACAAGTAGACCTGGCAACATAAATGTTACTTATAATCTTACCTACTAAAACTGATGGAGTGATGGGGCAAATGGCTAACTGGACTGTGTGAACACATGAAATGGGAAATAAAGTTGAGACTATTTTCAAATTGGCTTAAGCTGAACAACAAACTTTCTAAAGAAGCATAGAGAACATAAACCATTTGGCATTTTTTTTTTTTTTTTTTTTTAAGATTTCATCTATTTATTTGTCAGAGAGAGAGAGCACAAGCAGGCAGAGTGGCAGGCAGAGGCAGAGGGAGAAGCAGTCTCCCTGCCGAGCAAGGAGCCCGATGCGGGACTCGATTCCAGGACCCTGGTATCATGACCCGAGCTGAAGGCAGCTGCTTAACCAACTGAGCCACCCAGGCGTCCCCATTTGGAATTTTTTTAAGAATTAGCAAAGATTCTTAAAAACCGAGAAAAAATTAATTCTTCAATTAAGAGCTAGGTTTCCAAATTATGTCTTCTGTCAAATAATTATATGCCACTTAGTTTCATACTCACAGGATGACAATAATCCTGAGATCTCTGAAAAGTATTACCTTAAATAGTCACAGCTTTACTAAAAGCTATGTCTAATACATATTGGTTTTTCTTCTATAAGCTTTTCAACTATTAGAGATGGTGTAGATACTTAAAATAAATGGGGGACTTCCAGATTCTGGTCCAGCATATATAGAGCTTCAAAGTCATATCATCCTAACTAGTAAAAAACCAAACTGAAAAATAAATGAATCTTCTCAGATCCCTCAGAGAAATAAGGTCACAGAGCAAACTGCCACTTCAAATTGGAGAGATAGGCAGTTCAAACAGAATCATAACTATGAGAGCAGAAACCCACCACTAGAAATCTCTAGGGGAACCAGTACTAGGGTAGGAAAAAAAACCTGAACTATAGATGATGAATGGCTAGAGGCTCAGTGGACCAAGTCTGAGAGTTGAAAACTCTGGGGGCAAGGTGGGGGGGGCAGTCATAGGAGGGTCCCTACACTTTGTGAGTTTTACCTTTAGGAGCTCTAGCAGGTTCTTACTGTGAAGACTGGAGCAAAGTCCCCTAGTGCTTTCAGCAGGGGCAGTGGGAACATAATCATTTTGAAACATGCCAGAGCACTTTATTCTTCTTAACAAGGCCTGCCCTCAGGAGAAACTATTAGAGTCAAACCTACCTGGGGGAAGGACATACTCAACTCCAGCCCACTCTAGCCACCCTGTCTCACTTAAGGTTGGGGGCAGTGTCTGAGAAATATTTGTGAAGTTAATGGTCCAGATACATAATCTCACTAAAGGACTGAGACCTAATCATAGGACTAGAGAATGCTTCCTCTTTCCGCACACCTCACCACCTATTATTAAAGGCCTCTTTATTGCAGTTTCCTTTACCCAATATATCATAATCAGCTATGAAGAAAAAATGAGGCATACCAAAAGACAAAAACAGATTGAAGACACAGAGCAAGCATTAGAACCAGACTCAGATACGGCAGGGGTATTGAAATTGTCAGCCTGGGAATTTAAAACAACTATAATTGAAATGCTAAGGGCTCAAACATAAAAAGTTGACAACAAGCAAGAACAGATGGGTAATGTAAGCAGAGAGTGACAGATTCTAAGAAAGAATAAAAAGAAATGCTAAAGATAAACACTGTTACAAAGGAAGAATGCCTTTATATTGGTTGAGGAAAGAATCTCTGAGGTTGAAGTCACGTCAGCAGAAACTTCCAAAACTGAAAAGGCAAAAGCAAAGAGGATGGGGGATGGGGGAAGCCAAATCAGAACAGAATTTCTAAGAACCGTATACAGAAGGTATAACATATGTGTAATGGGATTATCAGAAGGCGAGGAAAGGGAGAGGAACAGAAGCTCCAAAATGAAAGAGGCCAAATTCCAAACAAGTGCTGCTGAGAGGCCAGGGGCTCATCCAGCCCATAGTCATAAGGTAGAGGATACACCCCAGGAGGTAGTGGGACCGCTGACACTCCACCCCGTGTCCTACTCATAACGTAGGGGAGAGGGAAGTGTGCCAGTGAGAGAACTGTGCCACTGTCTCCACCCCCAGCTCCACAGGAGGCTCAGCTATTTTACCCAGGGGAGGAGCCAGTGCATAAGAACAAACTGCTCCAAAGCTCTTCCCGAAGGAACTGGCTTTATTTGAAACAGTGTGCAGAAGTTCAAGCCTAAGGGGGCTCTTGAACATAATGGAGATTTTGGTGGTAAGCAATTAAGAGAACGCTGATTGCTCCATTAGAGCAATAAGCTAAAATGTAGGCCAGCTAGTTTACTGGAGAGAACAGGGAAAGAGACAGATAAGAAGAACCCTCTCGAGGTCTGAACAAAACTCAAAGACGTGCCTCAAAAACTACCTTGCAAAAGGGTTCAATTTAATTGGGTCAGACTGTGGAACCATTTTTATGCCCCAGAGCATTGTCAAAAACAAGAGAGCAATGAGTGGAGCCTACCAAGTGGGAGTGTTACCAACAGAGGCACAGAGACAGTAAAAGACAGCCCTACTAGGGGCACCTGGGTGGCTGTAGATTGAGCACCTGACTCTGGCTCAGGTCGTGACCTCAGGGTCCTGATATCAGGGTCCCGGGACTGAGCCCTGTGTTGGGCTCCACGCTCAGTGGGGAGTCTGCTTCTCCCTCTCCCTCTGCCCCTCCCTCTGTTCCTGCTCTCTTTCTCTCAAATAAATAAAATCCTTTTTTTTTTTTTTTAAAGAGAGCCCTACTAAATCCATGTCATCCCACAGTGACTATGCCCATGCCCTAAGGAGTGACATGAGAGGCTTCATATTGCTGGGAAAGGGGGAGATAAAATTCACTAAAATAGTAAAGCCAAGTCAATAAACAAACAAGCAAAACAACAACAACAACAACAACAAAAACAACAAAAAACAAGCCCTGGAGTCAAGGGGGAATCAATATCCAGACTTACCACGATATATTACCGAAAACGTCCAGTTTTCAAGAAAGAAATTATGATGCATGTAAAGAAACAAAAGTGTGACCCATATACCAGAAAAAGCAGGCAACAGAAACTGTGAGGGCGCAGATGTCAGTTTTACAAAAATTTCAAAACTATTTTAAATATGTTCAAAGAATTAAAAGAAATCATGCTTAAAGAAGTAACAGAAGGCAAGATGACAATGTCTCATCAAATAGAGAATATTAATGAAGAGACAGAAATTACATATATAAAAAGAACCAAATGGAAATTCTGGAGTTCAAAAGGACAATGCAAATGAAAAATTCATGACAGTAGCTCAATAGATCTTAACTAACAAAGTATCAGCAAACTTGAAGACAGATCAATTGAGATTATGCAATCCAAAAAACAGAGAGAAAAAAATAATGAAAAGAAAAATGAACAGTGTCTCAGAGAAATGTGGGACACTATTAGCTATACCAACACATACCAAATATGGAATATGAGGAAAAAATAATGAGAAAGGAACAGTGAGAAACAACACAGGCTAGAAAGCAGTGATGTATCCTTGCTGTTTTATTATGCCAGAAATCGGGGAAAAGGGCATTAGTTTCACTTAACAGTCCTTTTATTGCTATTTGCTGTTTCCATGATTCAAATGTTACAATGATAAAGAGACAAGGTGGAGGAATTTCCACAATAAATGGCTGATTATAAAAATAAATGTAAGATGGACCTAAAAGTACACAAAATATATTCTATTACAAAATATAAAAAATATATGCAAATATATGCATGTATATATACACAGATATGTATGTATATACGTATATGTGTATATATATCTAGATATGTATATCTATGTATAGAGGTATATACATATCTAGATATATATACACATCTATGTATATATACATATCTAGATATACACACACACACACGCATAAATATATAAGATATATTCTTATATGTTGTGGAAATGCAGCCACCAACTGATTAGGAGACATAGAATCAGGTTTCAGCCTGTTTTCTTAAACTGTACTCTGACAATGTATTTTTTGCTGGGGAAGGCTGAAGCTAGAGTGGGGCAGGAGGCTTAGACCAGATTCTTCAGGGTCATTTTGGCTTCAAGGAGTGGATGACTAAGCCAGTGACTCCAAGTCCCCCATTCCAACTTCAACCAGAACTAGAAAGATCAGCTGTCTTTTCATTTGTTTTAAATACTAGGATTTTCATAACAGTTCAACAGACAATTAAAGAGGGTTTCATCTCTAAATAAAAAAAATGCAAAAGCCCTTGGACTAGATAATCTAACATTACTTCCAGATGTAACAATCTGTGAGCACAACACCAAAGTTATGTAGAGATCTTTCGTAAGAGTATTCATAACAACTGCAAATATTGGTAACAAGCCAAACAGATGTTTTTAAAAACCAGTGTTTTGATTTTAAAGAAACAAGTAAATATTCTATTTTACTTTTTTTTAAATGATCTCATTTTGGCTAGAGACATTAATTATAAATTTACTTTGCCTTTCATACCTCCGGATGCCTCTTTTTAGCTAATCTCATTCATAATTTAATAGGAAAACATTTGATTCTGAGACCTTTGAGAAAAATGCCATAAGGTACTACAATAAATATGTACAGCCCTCTCCTTAAATATAAGGTATACTTACCAATGGTCAGGAAATCTGATCGATACTGACAAGTCATTCCAAAGCCAAAATCTCGCCAAAAGCCAGAATCCTTTTTGTGAACCTTCAGTTAAAAAAAATAAGTTAGGGAACTAGAAGTTTCAATCAACAATGAAGAAAATTAAAACACTTTCCAAATAATAATTTTTCCTGTCATTTATGTGACTGACAATGGATCACATGCATTCACATGATTAAATCCTTACAAAAATCAACAAAAATACAGTACTTTCCGTCAGCAAATGGTTCTTGCCACATTCAATTTAGCTGAATTTAAGCCCTGTACAAGGTGCCAGCTGAGGTTACTAATAATCAAACGGTATGGTGCGTGAGCTCAAGGAGCTTACATTCCATTCTGGGAGGATAACAGTTGCACAACTCACACTATAATACACTGTAATTAATTCTGCATAGACCTTATTTGGTGCCTATCCAGCATTCATTCCCTTGCCTCTTACCTAACTGTGTACTCTGGTAATTACCTGGCCCCATGTAGCCCATGAGCTTCAGGGAAGCTCCTTCCACCCGTAGCTTTAGATTGGCCCATGCCTATACCAGTAGCACAGTGTCACCCAGTTATTGCAGGAATTGATTCACTAACAGGAATTAGACAAAATTCAGGCCAACATGGTAAAAGGGGAGCATTGTTGGGAACTCTGGAAAACAAAGCCCCTTCATTCCTCTGAGAGAACTACTAGAAAAGACACTTGCTTTTTTTGGATGGTGTAGGGCAGGAGTCAGCAGACTACAAACTTTAGTCTCTAGGCTAAATCTGGCCTGCCACCTGTTTTTGAAAATAATTTTATTGGAATATGGCCACACTCATTTGTTTACAAACTGTCTATGTGTATTTCATGGTACAGTGGCATAGCTGAGTAGTTCCAACAGGGATTTAACTATATGGCCCACAAAGCCAAAATATTTTCTATGCGGCTCTTTACAGAATAAGTTTGCCAACTCCTGGTGTAGGGTGTAGATGTGAAGCTTGGAACTGGTACAGTCCTTTTCCACCACAAGGGAAACAAGCTTTAAAATGAAATTGTCACCACTGAAGTCCAAACAGAGAAAGAAAAAGAAAATCAGGGCTTTGATGATATACAGCCCCAGAATCAAGTAAAAGTTGAAGCCTGATAAATGTTATTTTATTCATAAATTCAGCAAGTGTTTTATTCATCAGACATAGTACTGAGAGCTGGGACATGGCAATGAATAGAGATGACAAAGTCTCTGCCATCACAGAGCTTCTGTTTTGATGGAAAGATAGCAAATAAATAACTATGTATCTCAGGTGGTGATACATGCTAGGAAGAAAAATATAGTAGGAGAAGGGGAGACCATGAGAGACAGAAAGCCTATTTTGGATATAATGGCCATATGGGGTCTTCTCGAGGAGATAATGTTTGAGCAGGGACCCTAATGAAATATTGAAGTGAGCTGTGAAATATCTAAAGGAGATCATTCCAGGCAAAGAGGGTAGCATGTATGATGGCTATGAAGCAGAAAGGGAATGAGTGGGGCAAGAGCAGAGAAAACAAGGGAAAGAGCAGAGGAATGAGGTCCTGTGGACAAAAAAGGGCTATTAACATTTTTAAAAGATAGCTGGTATTACAGTATTTTTGTATGCATATGGCAATGATCTAGAAGAAGCATAGTGTTAGGATAGGAAAGCATGAAGGATGGCGGAGGGGAGTCCTTGTTTAGGCATGAGAGATGAGCTCTAGTTCAAGAGAAAAGGACAGGTTGGCCTTACGAAGGGATGTGCGCAGTTCCTCCACTGGGAATGGAGAGAGGCTGATGGGTCTCATGATAGAATAAGGAAGTGAAATGTCTAGCTACTTCTCTGTTCTAAGTGAAATATGAAGCAAGGTATGTGGAGAGTGAGGAGTGGTGAGGGGTGCTGGGAGACATGAAGAGGAGAATAGTATAGCTGGCTTGCAGGATGGACAGCGGGTAGACCACCGTCAGGCACAGATGTCAGGGCAGCTGCAGAACCCTGAGGCCTATGGTCATGTTTTTAAAGCAGTGGCCCTATAGTGGGACTTTACTATAAGTGTGTTTCTTACCCTCTCCGTTCCACTGCTCAGGGGCTTGGGTAAGAGTTGCCCTTAACCAGGTTGGGGTTCTAAGAGAAAATACTGGACATGGTGAGGGATGAAGGTGAGTATAGCAAGGAGGCTGTGGATAATGACTGACTATAGAGCTGGAGTTGGGTAAGGAGAGACATGAGGATGCGGACATGAGGAGGATGACAGAAAGAAGAGAGTTACCTCATCCAAAGTGCAAGGTTTTAAGAGAGCGTCCTCTAAAAAATGAAGTTGGAACTAGGATCTGAGAGATAAGCAGAAGTTAGTCGAGTGAAAGATGTGCTGGGGGAAGTTCTAGACAAAAGAACAGTTTGTGCAAAGACTTGGGAGATTAGAGAGAGCACTGTGGATGAAGGATGGTGGGACCACATTAGCGACAGAAGTAGAGGTGACCACAAATGTAGGCCAGAGCTCAGCAAACTTCTGCAAAAGAATAGGCAGTAAATATTTTAGGCTCTGCAGAACATGCAGTCTGTCACAACTATTTATCTTAGCCACTGTAGTGTGAAAGCTGTCACAGACAATAAGTAATCAAATGAGCATGCTGTGTTCCAATAAACTTTACTTATGGTCGCTGAAATTTGTATTTTTGAAAATATTTGTCAACCACTCGTCATTCATGAGCCATAGAAAACTAGACAGTAGGCTGTTTTGGCCAACAGGTCATAGACTGATGACCCCTGGTCTAAGGGACCCACAGGGCCACATCAGAGAGAACGGGATACCTGGTCATATATTTTGGCTTTATCCTAATAGCAATGGAAATTCTCCGAAGAGTCAGGGCAGAAGGAGTAATGTGATCAGGTGACATTTTTGAAAGATCACTCTGGCTAGAGTATAGAGAAGAGATATAAGAGGGGAAAAGAAGGGATGCTGAGAGGCTGGTTAAGAGGCAACAGTTATAATCTGGGAATGGGAAGCTGGTGGTTTAGACTATCATGATATGTTCAGATAGAAAAAACTGCATGGGGATAAAAAAAAGATTGAGGACAAAGAATTGATAGAAGTCAGGAAGTGACTGAATGGGCAGGAGTTGGGGTGAGAGGGAAGGATCAACCAAGGTTGACAGCAGGCTGCTGTCCTGAATAATAGGTATGTGGTAGTGCCATCCCCCAAGAGTGGGGGCACTGAGGAAAGGGCCCAGAGCTGAACGATGCAAAGCTGGGTTCTGAGCATAATGAATGTGAGTGATCTGTAAGACAGCCACATGAAAATACTGCAGATAGCAGGAATGAAGGGAATATACAGGTCTGCAGAGGAGGCAAATCTTGAGAGGAATGGGAAGAGTCTGAAAAAGCTGCTGTATGTAATGGGAGAATTGGCTGAAAAATAGAAGAACAAGGCAGCACTGAGGACTCAGCTTAAGTTGGAGCTAGTAAGTGAGGTATGCATTTCCTTTTCTTTTCTTTTTTTTTTTTTTTTTGCGGGGGAGGGCTTCTTCCCCTTCTAGACTGTAAAGCTCCTGGAGGCTGCGCGGGACTTTTTGTTGATTTTGATCAGTTATATTCGCAGCACCTAAAACAATGCAGGCACATGGTAGGCTTTCAATAAATATTTGTCAAATGAAATAAATTTATAGAGGCATAATTTCTGTGGCAAAACCAGGTTCCAGTATTCTTATCTCCTTAGTTAGAACATAATCCTGGTGCAAAGTATTAACAAAACACTCACTCTGACATTTCTACCCCATGACAATGCTGATTTTACAAATATTAAGTCTTCCTTTATAACTTAGTGTCTTTAAAAAAAAAAACTCCAAATATTATTACACTTGGGGAAAGGAGTCATTGGTTTTGATTTCTTTTTTTTTTAAGATTTATTTATTTATTTGACAGAGAGAAACACAGCGAGAGAGGAAACACGAGCAGGGGTTGTGGGAGAGGGAGAAGCAGGCTTCCTGCTGAGCAGGGAGCCTGATGCAGGGCTTGATCCTAGGACCCTGGGACCGTGACCTGAGCTGAAGGCAGATGCCCAACGACTGACCCACCCAGGCGCCCCATGGTTTTGTTTGATTTTTAAACCAACACATTTCCACTGTCTGTAATCCCTGATTGTTAATATTTTATGGCATTTTTATCTGTCCCTCTCCTAAGCACGTGGGGGGATGCGGCTATCCATACATAACCTACATCTCCAGCCCCCAGGCCCTCACAGGCTGCCAGGTTCACAAATCCATGTGGCAACTTGACACCTTCCCTTGGAGGTCTAATAAACAACATATACATCTACCATGCTCAGGTTGAATTCCTGATCTTTCCTCTGCCATTCCTGTCTTTCATTCCTCACATCTAATCCTCCAGCAAGTTCTGTCAGACAAATCATACCTCAAACTTTCCCCACGATTACCATCCTTACCCAAGCCACGTTCACCTCCCTGGCACACTGTAAAAGCCTAACTGGCTATTTGCAGCTGGAGCCACACACCATCCATTCTCTACAGAATCAAAACTCTCCCCAGGGTTTCTATCACATTTAGCTTAAACCTAAACTCTTTATAGCTCAACAGGACTGGCCCAGCTTTGTGCCCTGTTGCCCACTGTGTTCTAGCCACCTTAGGAAACCTAGCAGCTGTTCCTTTTGCCTGGGATTGCCTTTCCCCAGTCACTAGGTAGCAGGTTCTTTCCTGTTATTTGGATGCCCTCTCCAATAGCCTCATCTCAGAAAGGCCTTTCTGACTAAATACACCACAGAAATGCCTAATCACTTTTCACAACTCAGCCTGTTTTAATGATCTGCATGGTATTTATTAATGGACTTTATCTTCTGTCTCTTCCTACCAGAATAAAGATTCTTGTGAATAAAACCATGTCTACATGGTTCTAGGTGCTGGGGATTCCAGCAGTAAATAGTGGCTGGCCTAGAATGAACCCTATTGGATGAATTACAGTAACAGAGGCAAGTTTGTGCAGTGGATAAGAGTGGAGACACACTGCCCGGGCTCCTGGCCTCAGCCACGCCAGCTGTGCATTTGGGCAGGCACTCAACCACCACATGGCTGTGCCCTCATCTGTAAAATAGGGGTCAAAATAGCATATACCTCAGAGGTGTAAGAAGGATTAAATGAATTAACATGTATGAAAAACAGAACAGTCCCTTACACAAAGGGTAGATAAAAAATAGCTATAATTAGCATTAAAATATCATCGAAAATACACAAAATTTCCTTTTTAAACTTTATAGTTTCCTCTACGTTTACACGGCTGTATATATCTACACTTCATGAACATTTTCCTCTTGCTACATATTCACCATTGTATGTACTATAATTCATTATTTTTAGAATTTTGCTTCCTTCTAATGTTGTCGATATTATATGTATTGCTGCTCTACGGTTCTGTTTCCTCAGGACAAACTCCTGGGAGTGGAGATTACTGGATCAGAGGGATGAACCTGTTTGAAAACTCCTGACCCAGAAAGCTTGCCTGCATTCCTACACCACCAGCATGGATGGAAGAACTCCTCCACCAGCCTCGCTCGCATGGCTGTTTTAAAAACTGATTTTATGGCAGCAAAAAAGTACTGCTGTTTTAATTTATTCTTAGTAAGGTTGGTTATTTAAATATGCTTATTGTGAATTATTACCAACTGTCTTTTAGCCTTTTTTTCCCCATTGGTGTATTTCCTGTTTACTTTTAATATCAAGGAGATAATATTACACATCAAGCAGAGCAAGCTTTTGTCTTAAGTGGGGAGGTTGAAGTTTAGAAAGGGTAACTTGCAAAGGTTACAAAGTAGTGAAACTACAACTTGAAGTGTTAGTATTTAATTTTTTTGTGTGTTAAATCTAGAATGAACCCACATTCAAATCATTCTTCTCCCACATCCTCCCAAACCAGACAAAAATATTAGCATGCTTTTACATTCCTCTTTACCCTCACATGTTGACTCCATTTAGCACTTTGTTTACCGAGTAATTTTTTTTTTATAAATAAACTTTTTATTTTGGAGTAATTTTAGATTTACAGAAAAGTTGCAAAGTAGTAAAGAGAGTTCCCATATACTTCTCACCTAGTTTTAACTTCCCCTAAATGTTATTATCTTACATTGCTGTGGTACATTATAAAAACTAAGAAATCAACACTAGTACATTACTATTAACTAAATTTTATTTATTTATTTTTAAAGATTTTACTTATTTATTTGAGAGAGAGTGAGCGCTTGAGGGAGAGGCAGAGGGAGAAGTAGACTCTTGCTGAGCAAGGAGCCCGATGCAGGACTTGATCCCAGGACTCTGGGATCATGACCTGAGCTGAAGGCAGATGCTTAACTGACTGAGCCACCCAGGTCCCCCACTATTAACTACGTTTTAGACTTTATTTGGATTCTACTAGTTTTCCTTTAATGTCCTTTTTTCTGTTCCAGGATCCAGTCCAAGGTACCACACTGGATTTATTTGTTATGTCTCCTTGGTCTGGAAACTGTCTTAATTTCTCGGTCTTCCTTGTTTTTGATGATCTTGACACTTTTTTAAAAATTATTTTTTTTTAGTAATACCCACACTCACCGTGAGGCTCAAACTAACAACCCTAGATCAACAGTCGCATGCTCTTCCAACTTAGCCAGCTAGGCACCCCTGATCTTGACACTTTCAAGTATTGTTGGGGTATTTTGTGGAATACTCCTCAATTTAGGTTTGTCTGAAGTGTTTCTCATGATTAGGTTTTTGGAGGGAAGGCCACAGAAGTGAAATGCCCTTCTTGCTACATCAAATCAGGGATGCATAATAATGCTGGTAATGTTAACTTTCATTACTTGGCTTAAGGTGGTGTCTGCCAGGTTTCTCCACTGAAAAGTTAATTCTTTCCATACTCAATTCTTTAGAAGTGAGTCACCTAGCTCCACCTACTGGAAAAGAAAGTATCTACATAAGTTATTCGGAATTCTGTAGCAAAGATTTAGTTCTTCTCCCTTATCTACTCCTATCTAATCAGTCTATCCATTGATTTATTATTATTTATTCACTCGCTAATTTATTTATATCTGTATGGACTCATGGATATTTATTTTATGCTTAGGGTTGCAATCCAGTACTATTTTATTTTGTTGCTCAAGTTGTTCCAACTTTGCCATAAGGAGTTCTTTCAGGCTCCTATATCCCTTTGACATACTCTCATCCTTTTTTTTTTTTTTTTTTTTGAGTACTCCCTTACTTTCTGGAGCTTCAGGCTCCTTGATTTCCTGTCCCTGCACTAAGATCTGGGAGCTGGGTATGCTTGTTACTCTTGGGGTATTACTGCTTCTAGGTCCTCTCAGGGGACAGAGCTAGGTAATACACATTTGTGTGTGTACTCTTTGAATTTTAAATCCCCAATTGCTATTCATTTCTTTTTTATTATGTGTTTCATCAACAACTATTTAAACAAGTTTTACTGGGATTTTGGTGCTGGTGACTACTGTTTTATTCTCAGGTCTTCTTTCAAATGGGTTCATTTCTCATTCTGCTGACGAGGTCTGTAAGAAGTAAACTTTGAGTCCTTGAATATTCAACAATATCTATTTTGCCCTCAAATAGGTGAAATATAAATTACAGAATTAAAGTTATTTCTCTCACATTTAAGATATTGTTTTATTGTCTTCTAGCACCAATATCATCAGAAAGAAGGCAAATGCCAATCTGATTCTTACTCCTTTGTAGCAAGTTCTCAAATGCCAGACTTGTCTTTCCTTAGCTCTTCAAAGTTTTCTTCTATTTCCTCCACTGTCTGTTCTCTCTTTTCTCTCCCTTCTGGAGCTCCTACTAACAATTTTGGAAGCTTCTTGAGTGATTCCTCGTGTCTCAATTTTTCTCTACATTATCTCTTGGTCTTTGTGTGCCCAGGTGACTTGTCTTCCAGTTTACAAGTTTGTTTTAACTGTGACCATTCCAATATTCAGCCCATTTACTGAGTTTTAGATTTTCACTATTTCCAAATTGACCTTTATTAGCAACAAATCTGGTCTTATGAATTTAATGTTTTCTCTCTCTGAAGACTTATTTATTTTAAAGTTGTTTTCATTCTGTATTCACATTCTCATGTGTTATCTTTTCTGTTTATTAAAATTTGGTGCCTCTCTTTCATAGTGTTGGTTTGCTACTTTCGGTTAACTGCTACTGATTTTTGTTTCAAAAATCATTGTTCAGGGGTGGCTGGGTGGCTCGTCAGTTAAGCATCCAACTCTTGATCTCAGCTCAGGTCTTGATCTCGGGGTCTTAAGTTCAAGCCCTATGTTGGGCTCCACACCGGACGTTGAGCATACTTAAAGAAAAAAAAAAATCATTGTTCAAAAACCCTTGGCTGTTAGCTATGATTACAGGAGCCTATCTCCAGTAATAGTGGAAGAGGGGCTGAATGTGGTCTTGGGCACAATGTGCCAACAGCAGCTCTTTTTCAGAGCCTGGGGCTCCCTATCCATCCTACAACTAAATATTCCCAAAACCCTACACTGCCTCTCTTGCTCCAGGGACCACATACATTGCCGCAGCCTGCAGTCCAATCCCTGTGGTGCCCGTTGGCTTAGCACATGCCCAGAGAATAGGTACTCCACCACACTCTGTCTTCTATGAGCTCAGAGGATACAGAGCAGCCCCATCTTGTGTTCTCTCTTCTTTCCTCTATCAATCCTATGCCAACTATTGCCATCTTATATCAATTTCTCAAAATTTTCTACCAATGGTACTTCTCTCATTTTCCAATGCTAATATATTTTTTTCTTTTTAGTAATTCACCTTTACAAAGGATTTAGGGTGTCAGATAAGGCAAATGTGGGTGCTTGGTTTACCATTTTGATCCCATTTGTTTCTATATTCCTAAGTAATACTGGCCTACAGATAAGGCAAGAGGGGTGTGTGTATATAGATACTTTGCCAGGTGTTGGTCTGAAGATAATGTTGGCCTCATAAAATTTATTAAGTAGATCATATGGTATTACTTTAACCTGTTCTTCAAAAGTTTGGAAAAACTCACCAGTAAAACATTGTACCTATTCACATGCAGGGTAATTTTTTTGATAACAATTCTAATTTTTTAAGTGGTTCTTAGTCTTCAGAGCTTCCATCTCTTTTATCTATAAAATGTTAACACAAACTTTGCTTGTGTTAATAGTTTATAAATTCTCAAATCTTTTATTTAGAATTTTAAAAATTTACTATATAAAATTGATTTTTCTCAGTCGTTGTATTTTCCTTTTTACCCAAATCTGCCCACTTTGGTTAAAAATTTTTTTTTTGCACATAAAGAATAAGCTACTATGTATTAGTCAAACTATTATTTTTGGTTCATTAAGTTCTGCCTTATCTTTATTTCTTTCCTCAGAGTTATTCATTTTTTTTAACATCTTAAATTGACTTTAGTTCATTTATTTCCATTTTTATTTAATATTAACAATAAAAGATTAGACTAAGTGCAATATAGTATTCTTGACCGGAATCTGGAACACAAAAAGGACATTAGTAGAAAAACTGGTGAAATCCCAATCTACAGTGTAGTTAGCAGTAACTAAGCAATGTTAATTTCTAATTTTGACAAATCATTGCATAAGATATTAATCTGAGGGAAAACTAGGTGGAGTACAGGAACGCTCTATACTATCTTTCCAACTTTTCTGTAAATTTAAATTATTCTGACATAGTATGTTTATTTAAAATAAAAATCTTATATAACTTTATCAATAACTGTAAGTTCTGTTATGTGGCATTCCCACTCCATGACTTTGTTAGTTATTACCCACAGAATATTATTCCTTCTTAGTTTATTTTGTAGTTTTAATTTCTAGTAAATAGAGTTTTTAAAATTAAAATTTATTTTTAGTATTACTGAAAATACATTGGCAGACGTACTGTAAAATCTTCATATTCTAGAACATTAAGTTTTCTCTGTGGCCTAACTTTTCTTTCCCCCTTTAGAATGATATTTAATTCTAAAACAATAAGTGGAAAAGCATCTTATGGGGGGGTGGTAAAAGATACTATGAAGATGTGTTTATAATAACTACAGCTTTTTGGGGCTCCTGGGTGGCTCAGTCAGCTAAATGTCTGCCTTTGGCTCAGACCATGACCCTGGGGTCCTGGGATTGAGCCCTGAATTGGGCTCCCTGCTCAGCAGGGAGCCTGCTTCTCCCTCTCCCTCTGTTGCTCTCCCTGCTTGTACTCTCTGTCTTATAAATAAATAAATAAAATATTAAAAAAAAAATAACTATAGTTTTTTATTGAACTTTCTTTTCTACTTGTGAAACAAACATAAAGGAACCTAGCAAGGATCTTTGTGGCCTTTCATAACTGACAATGAGACTTACCAGCTGCTGCTCCACAGGTGGTGGTACATCCTGACTGGCATAAACAATGGCAGGGTTGTAAAGACTGAAAACCACAGGGTAAAACACCTTCTTACCTATAAATTAAAATATATAGTTACATCACACAATGAAGTCATAAAACGAAAGACTGATCAATACCATGTTATCGATATTTAATATAGATATTGCTTTGGTCATATATGATAACTTTATCAATATTGTATTTTGTCAATTTTCAGGCTACTAAACATCATGCTGATTTGATGACCATAATGATGATTTTTATCAGTAGGCCAAGCTACAAAATTATAACCTAAAATAGACTAAAAAACAGACTAAAGGGTGTAACACACATTTACTCCCTCTGACTTTGGAGAGATACACAAAGGTGTTCGCTCAGTTATTCAATAGGTGAGCTATTTACTACTCATCATTTCATCTAATTACCAGTGATAGATGTAGGTTAACCTCGGACAATCACCAAGAACTTGGAAACGTGTTAAATCCATCCTTCAAAATGAATCACAGAAACAGTAAATCCAAAGAATACTAATCAATGAACAGATTTGTCCAGAATAATTAAAATACAGAACTGCAGACAGATTTGGTATGATCTGGAAAAGTTGGGAAGAGTTAAAAGTACCTGATCTAACAGCCTCTGCAGAAAAACTTGTCATTAGCATTCAAATTGATAGTAGTGAAGGGACCTGTGAAGTGCTAAGACGGGCCTCAGTCAGACGTGATAATAGAAGTGCTCAGAAACTGTCAAGTACTTGTGGTAAGGTGGCAGCTTTTCTATTACAAGATCCCTAGTAGATGCTCATCTCACCTTTGTTAAAACTCACTTAGGGATGGAAGTTCAATTCTCAGAGGAAAATCTATTTCTAGACATTAAAATATTTCTTTTACATTGAGCAAATATGTTTCCTTCCACTTTCACATTATGAACTTTGTACTGTCTGGTGCAACAAAAGTAAACCTAACCCTCATCTATTCACTAGGCGCTCAAAGAATTCCTGATAATTATCCCTAATGAAAATAATTAATAGGGTAATAATCTGCATGATATGAATAGTTCTACACAAAAAGGATTTACTAGGAGTTTTTTTTTTGGCACAGAAAACTTTCTTTTCACATTTAAAATAAGATTTGATTTATAAAAATGTCATTTGCTCATAATTTTCAAAAAATACCTACAACATTAAGCAAAGTATAGTAAGTGATCCCCAAATACATAGTATGGATGCCAAGCACCATCTGTACCTAGGCTTCTTCATGTGTGTGTGTCTCTGTGTTGGTACCACCTGCCTGAGGTAGAGTACTTCTTTCACACATCCCCATGTTGTCTGCCTGGCTCTTTTTCTGGTAAGTGCTGCTTCCTCCTTGTCAATTTTAAGACATTTTCTTTGCTTTTGTTTATTTGGATTCAAATTTTCACTTTTCTACTTAATATTCCAGTTAAAGTATGCCTAATATAACTTTAAGAAAACATAATTAACCTGACTCAAAATATGGGACATGCTGATATTGTTCTAAATTTCTACACTCAGCTCGTCTACCAAGATCTTACGTACCTGGCTCAGCATTTAACCGGCAGCTGTTAAGGAATTCGGCTGAGAAATATATATCAACATCACAGAAAAACATCAAGACCTCTCCCTTGTCCCAAGCTCGGGCACCCACATTTAGTCCTCGTCCACGATTAAATTCTTCATTCAAGGAGACCAAAGTGTAATTGTGAAAATTAGACTCACTAGGAAGAAAGCATATACAACAAAGGATAAGTCCCGCTTAAAATTTAACAACTCTCTTCTCTCAACAAGACTAACAAAATGTTTTACACTTCAAGTATTTTTTTATTTTGGTTCCACAGTCATACAGGAAAAGGAAATCATCAGCTTCACATGTATGATCAACATCAGGGACAGATATTCACTAAATGCCCATATCTGAGGCAACATGCTGGTGGTGTGAGCTTAAAGAGTGTTGAGGGATCACTGCCCTTCAGGATCTTAAAAACTTATTGGGGAGATAAGAAATATACACATGGAAAAATGGCCATAATGTTTGGTAATAAACAATGCATTCCATATGAATGGTACATTCGAAGAGTGCTCTTGTGTTTTTTGGATCTTTGCTCACATGTCCTGTTATCAGGATTCCCCTCATACCTTTTGTGAAGTTGCCCCGACCTCCCTCTCTTTAATCTTTATCCCCCTGCCCAGCTTTGCTTTCCTCAGCAACACCAGACATGTTTGTTCGAGTGTCTCCCCCCGCCCATTGGAATATAAACTCCATGAGAGCAGGGATTTTGTTTTGTTCATTACTGTGGATACAGTGCACCTCCTCAAAGAGTAGGAGTTCCACAAATATTTGCTGAATGAATGAATGAACAGCAGTTCTGAGAAAAAAAGATTGCTTTGGTCTGAGAGTAGTTAGAGACTAGAGATGTTAGAAGCAGAATTAAAGTTATGCCTTGATTAAATTCCTGAATTCAGTAGTGAGTTTAAAGGTTATTCCAATTACTTATTCTCAAAGGCAAAGAAGTAAGAAAGTAGAAAGCATTTTCGAGAACAGGGATTAGACAAATTGGGTTAGAACAAAGGGATCCTAAAGTGGGAACAATGAGAGAAGACCAGAAAAGGGTCAGACTGAGGAATACCTTCTATGAGAAGTTAAAGAAGTTGGTCAGTGTCCTCGAGGCAAGGAGGAGTTTTTCTGCCAGGGCAGTGGTTCTCACAGTGAAGTCCCCACACCCACAGCATCAGCCTCCCCTGGGAAGGCATTAGAAATGCAAATTCTTGGGCCCCACCCCAGACCCCTGAATCAGATACTAGGGATGATGCTGAGCATCTGTATCTCTCTTGGGAAAGTCACTCCAGGTGACTCTGATGTTAAAGTTGGAGAACTGCTATGCTAGGGTATGGCCAGATCAAAAAGGGACATTTTAGGAAGATTATTCTTTATAACTGTATAGAATGGGAATGGTGAGATGGAAGCAAAGGCTCAAATAGTTTCCAGAGTGGACTCCACATGCTCTGAATGCCCAAACTGCCCTTCTCATGGGATATAAATCTCTCCCTTCTTTTGGGAAAACTGCCAATTACCACCTCACACTCCCACCACCTAGTGGAGGAACTAATCATAGAACACTCCAACCACAGTAATTTCCTAGAGGCAGGGACCAGACTCAAGCTGGGCCAATGACAATACCTCCACCCCACTTGGCCATAGTGACCGGCTTAAGAGTGGGCAAAACTCCTTCCCTGGGCTTTTCTCAACTGGATCTGGGAGAAAGCTCTTTCCTCTCTGATGGCAAAGCTGAGAAGATGTGAGCCCAAAGCCGCCAACAGCCATATACCTCATATGTGGAAGAAGCCAATCTGCAATAGGAGAATGAAGTCAACATGCAGAGAAAAACAGACAAGAAGACAAGAGAATTTTCATGGTGTTCAAGTCTCTGGTTCCAGTCCCTAAGATATCAAAGCTGTTTTGGTTTTCCTCCCCAAATTTTCCTCCCCAAACTAATTAGTTTCCTCCCCAAACTAATCCCTTTAGTTTGGGGACTATCCAAGATTCTTCCATTAACACTTCCAGTTTCCTTAAGCAAGTTCAAGATGGGTTTTCATTATGTGCCACAGAGGAGTCTTGATTAATGCAGGGATAGCCTTAGTAATACCAATGTAAGTGCCTGGCATTTAGTGGGTCACCTGAAAATGGTGAAGAGGGAAATGAAGGAAAGAAATGAAGGGAGGGGGAACCTGGGTTAGGGTGGTGGCAGCAGCAAGGAAAGGACAGGGAAAAGGTACTCTGCAGTAAGCAAGAACTGAGTAGAGGTAAAGAATGAAAGATGCTAGCTCTCAGACATTAAGCCCAGGGGATCATGAGAATGGTCTTAGTCTGAACTGAAAGAGGGCCACCAGGAGAAGCAGCTAGTGTGTAGGGGGAAGAAAAGACAATATTTGTTTTGTATACATGTGCTGTGAGAGTCCCTTTGGGGTAGGGACCGTAACACCCTCTTCTGTGCCCGTCTATTCCAACCACCCCAGTCAGACTCCCGAGCAGTGTACCTGGAACATAGTCGGTGGGACTCAAGGAATGTTAGTTGAACGATTCGAGAAGAATGGCCGGCCAAATCTGGACTCTTAGGGAATGGCCACAACTAGCAGAAAGGTAAAGAAGCAGGTAAAGGATACAGAGTTGGCTTGGTCTGAAAAGACAATCAACCTAATATCTTACACTGTAACATATTTACATTTACAAAATATATACATTTTACAAACATCAGAGGAACATGTCAAGAAGGAAGTACTTGTTAGGCATCAAATGTAAAAAAGCGACCAAAGAGGATGACAGAAAAAAGGCTGAATCTGGCAGTTAGGTCATAACTTTGGGCCTATAACTTAGAGATGAAAACGCTGAAAAGCTATAGAATTAATGTCAGAGTATTAAGGAATTACTAATTCATTCATTCAAACCTCTGAGTACCTACTATGTGCCAGGTACTATATGAGTTGTTTGATTAGAGAACTATTGTTCAGTGAGGTTTAGCTATGAAAGGACAGAAACCTACTAGTAGCTACTGGGTATTACAGAGTCAGGTGGTGGTGCATTAAGTACCGGAGAGACCTAAGCATCATTTGCAGGGCAAGAAGAAGGAACTTGGGAAAATGGAAGGAAAGAAAGGTGGCAAGTGAGAGGAAAGCTCCAGAGATGATATCAAAGTGAAGGGATTAGATTTAGAAAAACGAGAAGAGTCCAACAGAAGGGAATGAAGAAGTAATAAATGGAGGCAAATAAACAGAAGGTGGCTGGGCTACAGAATGAGAGGGCCCGGATCATGCCAGGCTGTTTGCCAAGAGCTCAGGGAAGACGAATCATTTAGAGTTGCATGAATGAACTGAGGGGTGAAATGAACTTATTAGCACCGCCGCTCATGTGCTCAGCCAACTTTTAAATAGCAGCTATTAAAGTTAACTCATTAAATATCTGAAATTCTCATTCTTCTAATGTTATATATCAAGGACTTCAATTTGGACATGGCTCACCAACCTTGTGACAGATTCTAGGATAGACTTGACTTTAGATAATCCTTCTTTACCAAAATACACCACTGTGAGATGAATTCTCTTGTCCTGATGAATACACACATCCCTAACAGAATTGAAAAATAAAAGTTCATTCAAAAAATATATATAAGGCACTACTCATTCAGAAAGCAATCACATGAAGCTTTAACAAAACAAGTGAGGCATTACTCATTTAGAATGACACTACATGAAGCTTTAAGTAAATATAAAAGTGGCAATATTGCTGAATTATTAACGACATCAGAGCAAACACATAACAACATAAGCACATGAACATAGCCTTTGGAGGTCCATGGAAGTTGCCATATTCCAAAATATTTTTGTAACTTTTGCTTTGGTATTGCCTTCAGAAGCAAATTACAAGCTACTCAAGTCTAAAGAAGTCTAAAAACCAAATAAATAAATATTCGAGTTGTTAGTCAAGAGTTATTTTGTCCTCAGACTGGCTAATTCCAGAAATTATACCTATCATCAAGGAATAAATATTTGTCATGGCTGAGATTACTTACTGTAAAGAATAATGTAGCATCTGAAAGCAATTTCAAGAAAAGCAGTAAAAAATGCCTTAGGAAATCAGATCTCAAGTGAGTTATTTCAAACAGGCAAAACTCATTTGGAAGCATGATTTCTAGATATTCTGCTATAGAACAGCATTAACTTTTATTTATTTTATTTATTTTTATTTATTTATTTGACACAGAGAGAGAGATCACAAGTAGGCAGAGGCAAGCAGAGAGAGAAGGGGAAGCAGGCTCCCCGCTGAGCAGAGAGCCCGTTGCAGGGCCCAATCCCAGGACCCTGAGATCGTGACCTGAGCCGAAGGCAGAGGCTCAACCCACTGAGCCACCCAGGAGACCCAGCATTAACTTTTAAATCCAATGATTTCAATATGAGAATAAACTGGGATTATAAAGCATTTAAAATACCATATTAAAATATTAAAAATCTGGCAATTGTTAAATTAAAACAAAAAGGCAAAATTTTCCTCAAATAAATACCCTAATACACACCTGTTAATTTTTTAACACTTCAGCATTTTAAAATATCCAAATTTAATGACAAAAAAGGAAAAAATTCTTTTAAAAATTGTTATAGTCTCTGCTTCTCAAGATGGAATAATTCTCTCATTTTTAGTTAAATATTTCTAAAATTTATTTCAATTTTAAAATTCCAGTTGTTCTTAGGGAATTTTCTGGAGAAATAGCAATGACCTGTCCTATATGTTCATTGGGAAAGCAATTATGAGCATACAGGTTTGTCAAAAGACATGCAACCTGTATCCTTAAAATACGTGGATTTTATTGTATGTAAATTATACCTCAATAAAGTTATTTTTAAAAATTCAACTCATCCTAAAATGAACTCACAATTATAAAGGTCGTCAAATGTAGTTTCTAATAGTTGTCACTCTCAATTTACTTCAAAATTCAAATTGTTAATAACACAATATATTATACACGCTTAAAAAAAAGAGAATATCAAAAACTAAGATTCCCCAAAGCCTATAAAATTACTCTGTAATTCTAAGTAATCACACTCAGTGACGATAAATTAAGCAAATCTGCATGGAATGTGATTTTTTAGGAGTGCTTAGCCAAATCACTAAGCCCTGAGAGTTACCTGAAGTTCTGCATAAACTGTGCAAATGCTTCAGTTCTTTCAGCAAGTGGCACAATGATATTAATAATTGATCTAGTAATGTCGATCATCTCACTCTTCACTTTCATGAGAGGTCCAAAAGGGCGGAAGAGGGTCACATGTCTATATTCCATAAGGTCTGCTTTCTTAAAAAAGAGTTCATACTGTGTGCCCTTATCTCTCTCGGTGCGATAATAACCTATAGGAAAGAGGGACAAAGATGTCTCCATGTCAAAGTTTATAAATGTGAATATTAATTTTACTCAAAGATCAAAAGTACAAAGCCAGACATGTAGTGTTTTTAATCATTTTGTGAAAATAATTATCCCTATTGTACAGCTGTAAACAATTATTTCTTTAAAAGGAGAGGTTACAAAAAATGTTCACTGCTCTATTATTAGTCAATCCATAAATATGCTCCAAATCGCAATTATTCCTTTTTACATATGACTTTTTTAGTAGTAGAGCCTATCAACACAGTAATCATATGATGAAAATAAATTACTTCTACCCATTTTAAATTCTAGATGTGAGAGTCAAAACTTCTATTGCTTGGTTCAGTTCAACTAAAATGAATGGAGTGCCTTCGTGTCACTCATTGGTGGTATAAAGAGGGATATACAGTCCTGGTTTTGAGGAACGCTCAGTCTAGTGAGGGAGACAGAAAAATAAGGAAATAAAAACAATATAGTGATATATATTTCACTACAAACACACACACACTCACTCTCTCTCTCTTTGAAGACAGTGAAGTCAGACAAAGAAAAATTAGTACAGTTTTAAACGTGGTGATCTGAGGTAACTCCAGGAGAAAAGTTTGGAAGTCTACTGGGCAATCTGATTTTTTAGGGTGACATTCAGGAGAGAGGGAAGACCTATAGATGTGTGAGTCAGTCAACATCTGGGAATAAAATAATGAACAACATAGACCAATCCACTCTCTCCTGAGGCTTACAACAGCCTAAGAGGAACTACAAATCAGGAAATAGGCAACATCATATACTATGACAAGTTCTATGAGAGGGGACACAGGGTAGAGGTTACAAGAGAACACAGGAAGTACTGTTATCGTAAGACTTGCAGGTTGGAGATGACTTCTAAGTGAAGTGATATCTAAGCTAAAGTCTGGAAAAGGAATAGGACTTACTGAATAATGAGTAATTATTTTTTATTTTTGCCAGGGGGGTAGCAGAGTGGAAGAAAAGTGGGGGACAAAATTATGTTCCATGCAGAGAAAAATCCTGTCAGTGAAAGAATCCAGAGAGTTATAAGATAAGCAGAAGCTGTAGAATATAAAACTGACATGGCTTCCTTTCTTTAAGGCAGATGTGAAGACATTTTATACTTTAGTGAGTTATTTCCTCAGCAGCTTTCAATTCTGCCATAAGCTACAAATATTGTAAAAAGACAAAAAGCTGAGTCTGCAGAAAAATTAGAAGAGCTTTGAGAGAAACAACCCATCCAAAATTGCAGTAAGTGACAACAATGAAAAGACACCTGAAGCACCATGGAAAGCACAATGTCCTCCCAGATGGCCTCCAAAGGTTTTAAGGTACTACTATATTGTAGTATAGCAAGTACTATCCATGATGATTCAAGGCCAAAGAAACTACATGTGGTATACTGTTCATAGAATCAAGCAAAGAGAACTTTCAAGACCGATTTATATCCAAAATGGTTTTAAGTTTGTCATTAAATATCTAGCAGGAGGTATTAAGATGGAAATGGGTGGGCATCTGTATTTTTACTTATACCAATCAGCAAATATCTTAAGTTTACAGAAGTGTTTCTCAACTTTTGAGACATACTCCATCTTGAGATGTATACATCCCATGCCCTTTCTGCAGTCTGTATTAGGAAAACAGGTTATTTCTTTACTTTTTCAAATACCAAATATGCTTTTCAAAACTATATATGCCCCCTTGATGTTCTGACATGTGGTTCTCCTCTCCCTAAAATATAGAATAACGATCAATCTACTAAATTAGGTTTTTTTCTTTCCTTTATCAAATAGTTTTCAAATCATGAACCTTAGTTCATATATTTTGAAAAATACAAAAAAGGAACATCAAGACCAGATAAGAGAGGAATGCAAAAACATACATGTACAAATACGTGCATAGCGCTAAGAGTCCTTCAACTTGAGCCCTATATAGTATTCTTCTATATAAACTCAGATTTATTCTATTTCCCTGGTCCTCTATTTTATTACGGTTACATTATAACTTTTTTTAAAAAGCCACTTCAAATTCTTGGTGGAATGAAGTGGGTAAAAACTCAAATATTTCAATACTGTAAATAATGACTTACAATACCAGCATAGAATAATAGCATTGTCATACTAACATAACTATGAACCAACATATTTTTCACATTACCTTCTATGAAGTCATTTTCATTAAATACCATTTTCTCTCCAAGGGGACCGTCCTCATCTTCCTGTTCATCATCTTCATCAGGATTATTAATGACCTCCAAGCCGGCTTCAATGACTTCTACCAATTCATCTCGCTTGTCTTTTCTAACTGGCTTTTCCTCAGGATGGCGAGTGAGACCCATTTCCAACTGGAATACTTTCATTAAGGTAAAACTTTCAAAGGGAATGACTCCATACTCACTAGGTAATTTGGCTCCTATGCTAACTTCAGCTTTGTCAATTTGGGAATGAAGAAATTCTAAAAGATCACTAGGTGTTTGTTCTTTGTTGCCTTGATAGCCTATGCCATTAGCCCCTACACTTTTTCTCTCTTGCAGTGATCTCATCTTCTCACTCATTTCTTGCAATTCTTGTTTTAGTTGGGCAATTTGACGTTTTAGACTGGTAGCCCTGGTTTGATAATGTTCTTCTTGCTCCTGTAGGAGGGCTTGATAATACTCTTTACCATAATTTTCCCCAATAACACCAGGAAGAGGTGCATTTCCATCAGTCTGGGGGGCACATTCCAGGAGGTACAAAAATAATACCAAACTGCAGAGTAAAGCGAGACCCAACAGTAGCCAGTGGGTCCGGGTCTGAAGAATCAATCCTCTTCTAGGCATTATTAATGTGGACTTGCCTAACAAGATAAGTGCTTTGGTTGTTCATACCTTTGCAAAAAGTTATCAAAAATTAAAAACAAAATCAGAACTTCCAAGATGTTCTCTGATGAAGGTACCAAGATGAACTCTGTTATAGCTTAAAAAATTCTTCCTTCAGCAGCGAAGACTTGCAGAAATGAGAAATAGTGCATACTTCCTGTATTGTTATCATGATATCCAGAAGAAAGAAATCTGATCTACAGAATCAGATAAAATTCCATTATATGGGTGGTGATTTTTCTGAAAGAAACGATAGAGTCAATCAGAATCTTATTTCCTTAAGCGTATCAAATTGTTGGTAGTTTTGGTAAACTTAGCGTTGTGAGTACTCTATGTAAAACACCATGAGAAGTGCTACTACAATGCAGAATATTCAGTAAATGCTCGGAGAAAGTATTAAGAGAAATATCTTATAAAACATTAAAATCCCACATGTAATACTTTTAACCAGAATGTCTACATAACCATAACCTCCTGAATGAATCAAAGAAACATTAAAATTATGTTTAGCATACTTTGTGTTAGAGATACTACTGTTTCTAATTATTTGAAAATTTTAACATTTATAACTCTTTATTAACACAATATTTAGATTAATATGCCATTTCCCACCTAGAGCATATCACCATTTGGGAACTGAGTTTCCATAAATTGTTTTTGTTATATTGATAATGGCTTACTAGGGAGAGATATTTTCTTCCAGTTTATTCAATTCAAGCATTCTACTTCATTAATTTCTATGGCTGAACCCAACCAATATAAGAGCCTTAAAATTATGTGTGTGAGGGGAGAGACAATTCCAAAAGGTCACAGACATCTGGAAAACACATTAAGAAACATTTTTATATCCAGAGTCCTCCCATAGATTATTTGAACATTAGATCACCTAATTCTTTCCACTGTATTACACAGCAACAGATTTCCTACAAGTCTGGAAAGGTTTAGAGTCTATTTAAAGAAAAAACTCATGTTTTTTAATGTTTATCTGTTATCTATTATTAATGTTTTTAATGTTTATCTCCTGGGAAAAAAATTAAAAAGCCATTTAAAATAAATGTAAAATCACACACTACTGTTCATACCATAACCAGTTGTGTGAGCTCTTCCGTGTTTCTTTTTAAACTAAGAATACTTAATTCTATAAATAGAGAATGTTAAATTTAGGAGACAGGAGGCAAAGGAGGCCTCCACTGCAGAGAGAACTTTCATTCTAACAAAGTATTTGTCAAGGGTATGTGATACTCCAGCAGGCTTTTAATAGAGATGGTTTCTACCAGTGCAGCAGAACCTATGGAAGATCACTGGGGGAACGTCAGTTCTAGTCACCTTCTTAGTGATTAGGAAAGCCTGAACGCCTTTTTCTTTTTCTTCTAGTGGCACATATCTGTGTAAAAATGTAGGATAGATTCAAACTTCTTATAGCTAGTAGACCAAAAATAATGGACTTAACTACCCTTACCCATTTATTACTTTCATTAAACAAATGATAACCAAGTATCATGAAAATTTTAATTCACTACAAAGAAGTTTTAATATGATGCCATCTGTTTTAATTGTAAAGCTTGTTTTAAGTGATGCAGAAAAAAATAGGAAAAAAATTTCAGTATAAAGAGAACTACCTAATTAAAAAATAAGGATGCAAAGTTAATATTAGTCCTAGGACTTTACCATGTCTCAAAACTGTAATTCTTAGCATAAGAAATAACTTGAATGTCATTATTTGAAAGATAAAACTCAGAGGCATCTCTTTTAACTATTTATAAATTCTTACTAGCCTGCTTGTTAGGGGGAAAAAAGACTAAAACTGAAAATGTAGAGTCATAATCTTGTATTAATTATTAATAAAGTCATACATATTTAACTAGGTTCCAGGTAGTTTTGCTGTTAAGCATCTTTGCCACAAGCATTTTCACTGCATAGCTAATAGGCCATAAGGCAATTCTGCTGTAAAAGACTAAAAAATAACTGGCTGACAGTTTGGTTTGACAGTTTCTTGGTTTCATCTACTGGATGACAGTTTGGTTTCACTGCTCCATTGACGAGGTACTCCTGTTTTTATATTATATAAATCTTAGCCCTCATAATGATCTATACAGTGGCAGAGTTTTCCACCCACATTTCCCATAGAACTTTGGAATGTTTATCAATGGACACCTGACAATATGACAAGAACAAACAACAGTGTAGAAGGCTTTCACAATACAATAGGAAGCTCAGTTACAAATATATATCCTAGTATTTGGAAATTAATGCCTCTTTAACGAAAGAAAAATTTTTCATGAAAAAAGAAAGCGCAATGCTGAACAAGGGCATGAATCAACAAGCAAAAAAAAAAGTACAACACTATGAACAAAAGCCTATGAACACAGGTGCAAGTGCTTTTATTTCCACAAAATAAAATCAGTTATTTGTGTAATACTGCCATGAATCTACACATTTTAATATAAATATTTTGTATTTTACAATAGTCTTTTAAATTCTGTTCTTCATTTTTCATGTTTCATATGTTCTTTTTAATGTCCCTTTTTTTTTTTCATGATTTTGCTTTATGGCCAACTAGCTATGCAGCAAAAATGCTTATGGCAAAGATGCTAATGGCAAAAGTACTGGACATAATTTAACTATGCTATACTCAAACTATTTTGAAATGAAACTTGATAACAGAACTAACAGTTTGTAATCTAAGTACCTCTACCTTTTTTTTTTTTTTTTTAAGATTTTTTATTTATTTACTCATGAGAGACAGAGAGAGAGAGAGAGGCAGAAGGAGAAGCAGGCTCCCCAAGGAGCAGAGAGTCCGATGTGGGATTTGATCCCAGGACTCTGGGATCACAACCTGAGCCAAAGGCAGACGCTTAACCATCTGAGCCACCCAGGCACCCTAAGTACCTCTACCTTTTATTAATATGGTACTTCATAGTTTTTTTCTTTATATAGACAATATATTTTAAACTGTGAGATATGACCCATTTAATGGGTCACTACTAAATACAGGATTACTTTTCAATGAAATAGACCAGGAAATATCAGTGTACACCACATATAGTAAGTTTGGTATTGCAATTATATATATGTATATGTATGAGATCGCTACATAAAATGTATTTATAAGAGGGCTGTGGTCCAAAAATCCTGACGAATACTGGTTTATAAAGTATTTTTACACATTTCCTATGTCATCCTTTTAAAATGGTGTGGATATTATCTTCATTTTGGATAGGAACAATAAGCTAAAAAATGAAAGGTGTAAGTAAGGTTCTATAACTATTAAGTGGTATTATTAAAGCTGAGTTCTTCATTTTCCCCTCCCTTAAGCAAAATACAGGTTTTGCAATACCTTAAATGCTTATCTTACAGTTAAATCTTTTACAGTTGAATATTACCCACTGAAACAAAAGAAAAGTTGCTGTAATTACTTTAGAATATAAATGCTATTTGCATACCTCTGTGGTTGTTAAAAATAAAAGTTATCAATTAAAGTCTTATTTGCCTAGTTCCTGAACGGAACTCTTTAGCCAAATCCTAGAAGAGTAGATTATAATAGCTCTAAATACATTAAGTATGCTGCAGAAAACACCCATTTTTCAGCTGGTACACCTTGACTGTCATCATTCTATGTAATGTGTCCATATCATAAATAAGATTCATTCATAACCCAGAGTTAATCTCAAACAACTTTCTATGCACAAACAGCAAATGGTTAACTGGTGTGAGGAGAGAATGAGATAACTATGGAGATGGGAAAATGAGCTGTTAAAGATATATAATACAAAATCAAAGATCTCAGAGTTGAAAAAAACCTTAGGAACCATTAATTTTCTTACTCTTTAAGACAGACTAAAGAGACTTCCTCGTATAGCCTAGATAGAACAACAGGGACCAGATTTACCCCAGCAATTGAAACAATAAAAAAACCAACGAATAAAATCCAGAATTCGCCCCTCCCAATATAAAACAATTGTTTTCAAGATACTGAACATTAGGTAATAAAGGACAGTGATCCTTGAGAGAAACAAGAAACAAATGATTGCCCAGCTTAAAGCCTTAGTTTCTAGGCCATATCACAGGGAGTCCCTGCCTAAGCAGAGCCCAGGTGACTTGCTGAGTTGATGAGATGCAGCTGACAGTCTGAGGCGACCAAGGCAGCTAGGTTGAAGAGAAGAGAGCCACACAGAAAGAGAACTCCAGAGATCTGAAGAGCACACCCTTTAGATACTGAGCAGAGCACTGACAAGTGCAGGCATATAAAGAAACTAACTGAAGCTAAAAAAAAAAAAAAAAAAATTAGAGGACACAGAACTCAGCATTCATACAGGGCCAGGAATAATGTGCATGTTCCCACCAGACAGACTGGAAAACCTCAAATTCATGGGGCTTTGGGTAGAGTACTCAAAAAGTTCTTGCCTCTGTAATGGGAAAAAATTAATTCTAGACTAAACATGGCTCTGGTCTTGCCTAACAAATCTTAAAAGCAAGATCTGAAAGGATCAAATTGTTTTCAAGTTAACTGCACAACGAGCCTCAAAATATTTACAGGAATATAAAAATATCTAGCACCCAGCAAAATAAAATTCACAATGTCTGACATCCAAACAAAAATGATCGGGCATAAAAAGAAAAATAAAAATACAACCTGTAATGAGAATAATCAATGACTGAAACTGATCTAGAGCTGACACAGGTGCTAGAATTCATAGAAAAGGACATTAAAATGGTTATAAGTTTTCTTATTTTTTTTAAATTTAATTTAATTTTTTAAAAGATTTTATTTATTTATTTGACAGAGAGAGAGATCACAAGCAGGCAGAGAGGCGGGCAGAGGGGGGGGGGAGCAGGCTCCCTGCTGGGCAGAGAGCCTGATGTGGGGCTCAATCCCAGGACCCTGAGATCAAAACCTGAGCTGAAGGCAGAGGCTTTAATGAGCCACCCAGCGCCCCATAAGTGTTTTTAAATAGATATTCATGGGGACGCCTGGGTGGCTCAGTCGGTTAAATAGATATTCATGTTCAAAAAACTAAGCAGAGACACAGATGTCATAAAAAACTGAACTTCAGATGAAAACTTCAATGTCTGAGATGAAAAATACATTGAATGGGATTAACAGTAGATATTTCAGAATATTAATGAAGACATTGCAATAGAAAATTATGCAAAACAGACAAAGAAAAAAAGAATGAAAAACATGAATAGAGCATCTAGAAAGCTGTTCGACAGCTTCAAACAGTCTAGTACATATGTAATTAGAGTCTCTAAAGGAGAGGGGACAAGGAGAAATATTTAAAGAAATAAGTCTGAAAACTTTCCAAATTTATGAAAACTATTAACACAGATCCAAGAAGCTCAATGAATACCAAATACAAATGCCATAAAGAAAACTAAAACCAGGCACATGATAATCAAATTGCTCAAATCCTATGATAAACAGAAAATCTTGAAAGTGGCCAGAAGAAAAACACATATCACATGTAAGAACAAAGATAGTGGAGCAACATCTTTAAAGAACTGAAAGGAAGGGCGCCTGGGTGGTTCAGTGGGTTAAAGCCTCTGCTTTCGGCTCAGGTCATGATCTCAGGGTCCTGGGATTGAGCCCCTGCATTGGGCTCTCTGCTCAGGGAGCCTGCTTCCCCCTCTCTCTCTGCCTGCCTCTCTGCCTACTTGTGATCTCTGTCAAATAAATAAATAAATTCTTAAAAAAAAAAAAAAAAAAGAACTGAAAGGAAAAATATGTCAGCCTAGAATTCTATATACAGAAAAGGTTATCTGTCAAGAACAAAGGCAAAATAATTCTTGGGGTGCTGGGTGGCTTGGTTGGTTAAGCGTCAGACTCTTGATTTTGGCTCAGGTCATGATCTTGGGGTTGTGGGATGGAGCCCCGTGTTGGGCTCGGCGGGGAGTCTGCTTGAGATTTTCTTTCTCTCCCTCTCCCTGGCACGGCCCTCCCCCCCACCCGCACATGTGCTTATGCACTCTCAAATAAATAAATAAATCTTAAAAAGAAAATAATTCTTTAGACATTAAGAAGCTGAAAGAATTCATTGCCATCAGATCTGCACTACAAATTCCTTAGGCAGAAATAAAATGATACCAGATGGAAATAGGAATCTACACAAAGCAATGACGAAACCAGAAATGTTAACAATATGGATAATGATAAGTTTTTAAATTATTTAAATCCCTTTCAATTATAGACACAAACCACTGAAAGTGACTCAAGATGAAACAGTAAATATGAATAGACCTATGTTGAGACTAAATAATCAAAAACTACCCACAAAGAAAAATCCAGGCCCAGATGTGTCCACTAGTGGATTCTACCAAGCATTTATAAGAATTAATACCAATTCTTCACAAACTCTTTCAAAAAATAGAACACACTTCCCAACTCATTCTATGAGGCCCGTATTACTTTGATACCGAAACCAGATAAAGACATGGAAACTACAGACCAATATTCCTTAATGATACAGATACAAAAATCCTCAACAAAATATTAGTACAATGAATCCATCAACACATAAAAAAGTATTATACAACATGACCAAGTGAGATTTATCCAAGAAATGCAAGATTGGTTTACCATCTAAAAATCAGTCAATTAGGGGTGCCTGGGTGGTTCAGTTGGTTAAGTGTCTGACTTCAGCTCAGGCTGAAATCTCAAAGTCCTGGGATAGAGGCCCACATTGGGCTCCACACTCAGTGGGAGTCTGTTTATCCCTGTCCCTCTCCCTCTGACCCTCCCCCCACATATGCCCCCGATAAATAAATAAATAAATGAGATAGTGTGGTATTAGCATAGGAATAGACATATAAATCAACAGAATTTAGGGTCCAGAAATAAGCCTTCACATTAAGTCAACTGATTTCCAGAAGGTGGAAAGGTAATCCAATGGAGAATGAACAGTCTTTTCAATAAATGGTGCAAGAACAAACAGATATTCACATGCAAAAGAATGAAACTGGACTCCTACCTCACCTTGTATTAAAAAATTAACTCAAAATGGGTCAAAGATCTAAATGTAAGAGTTAAAAATATAAAGCTATTAGAAAACATAAGTGTAAATCTCTGTGGTTTTTAATTAGGCAATGATTTGTTAGATATGACACCAAAAGACCAAAGACAAACTCAATAAATTGGACTTCATTAAAATTAAAAACTTTAGTCCTACAAAGGATATCCTCAATAAAGTGAAAAGACAACTATAGAATGGGGGAAAATATTTGTAAATCATGTATCTGAGAGGGATCTGTGTCTAGAATACATAAAGAACTCTTACAATTCAATATTAAAAGGATAAATAACCTAATGGGCAAAAGATCTGATTAGACATTTCTCTAAAAACATTAAGAATAGCCTGTAAGCACATGCAAAGATGGCTCAACATGGATAGCCAATAGGGAAACGCAAATCAAAATTACAAGGAGATACTACTTTCCACTCACTAGGATATAATTCAAAATGAATCAAAGATCTAAGTGAAAAAACCTAACTATGAAAGTAGAAGCAAGCACAGGAGAAAATCTTTGTGACCTTAAGTTAGGCAAAGGCTTCTCTGATCTAACCGTAACAGCATAACCGATAAACTGGACTTCATCAAAATTTGTTAACTTGTGGTCTTTGAAATACACCGTTAAGAGAATGAATAGACAAGTTACAGACCTGGAGAAAATAGGTGCAAAGTATACATCTGATAATGGACTTGTATTCAGACTAAACTTGACAAAATGTTTGAACAAACACTTCAAATATGCACATGAAAAAAATGTTCAACACTGTCAAACCACAATGAGATACCATTACATAGAATGGCTAATTTTAGAATGGTTAAAATTAAAAAGTGGGTGTGTTGGTGACAATGTGGAAGAAGTAGAACTTTCATATATTGCTGGTGGGAATGTAAAATGGTTTTTAGTTTCCTAACAAGTTAAACATAAGCCTATCATGATTGAATCATTTCAATCCTGGATATTTATCTGAGGGAAATGAAAGCATGTGTCCGTACAAAGACTTGTACACAAATGCTCATAGTAGCTTTAGATGTAACAGCCAAAAACTAGAAACGACACAAATGTTTATCAACAAGTGAATGGATAAATAAACTGTGGTACAGCCATACTGATACATGCATCATCACGGGTGAATCTCAGTAATTATTCTCAGTGACGGAAGTTCAACAACAGAAGAGTAGATATTGTATGATTCCATTTATATAAAATTCTAGAAAATGTAAGGTAACTTGTAGTGACAGAAAGCAGATGAGTCAGTGGTTGCCTGGGACCAGGTGGGGGTTGGGGAACTGGTAACAGGAAGCAATTATAAAGAGGCACAAGGAAACTTTTGGGAGTGATAGATATGGTCTATCATTTTGACTGTGGTGATGATTTCACAGGTGTATACATATGTTCAAATTATCAAATTATATACTTTAAATATGTATAGCATATATATGTCACTTATACCTCAATGAAGATAGTTAAAAAATAAAACCAAATCAGATTTAGTTTTAGTAGTAACACCAAAGAAGCATTTTTAAAACTCCATTTTGTTTATTAAGAAGATGAGCATGAAGATTTGCTGACTCCAAGTTTGAATTTAAAAAACAAAAATAAGAGGGGCACCTAGCTGGCTACGTTGGTGGAGCATATGATTCTTGGTCTTGGGGTTGTGAGTTTGAGCTCTATATCGGGTGTAAAGATTACTTAAAAATAAAAAACAAAAACAAAATTAAGCAAAACCCGCTCTCTAAAAAAAGTAGAACTCATATTACTCTGAAGGTCTCATATCTTTTCTATTTGCCTTGTGATTGGGAGACAAGAAAAGAGTGCTAAACACAGTTCATTCTATGACATGACATTCTATGACATTGAAATCTACATAGCAATATGACCTTCGAGCAGTTTCTACTCAGTCTTTTGATTCTATAATTTTACAGTACTACTCATACATATTTCATACATCATTTCCATGATACTTACACTGCGGTGTGCCAAAATAACTTCTGTAGTAAGAGTAACTTACTGCTTTTTGCAAAATACAATCCACTTGAATCTATTTACTTTAAAAGTTCTATTCTGTACAATCTTCCTAAGTTTCTGCACTTTCTTATTAAAGTTTTCAAAAACTATAATTTTTAGTTCATTTTTACACAACGAAAACAAAGTTACAAAATTATTTGGAAAACATAAGCACCGTCAGGAAAAACAAAACAAAAACTTTATAAAGTATCAATATTTATAAGGGAAGAAATTAGAACCATTTATGAGTTACAATGATAAATGGATTTTAACATGTCACTGAATAAATGGTTTGTAGGTATTTAGAAATAAAAGTACTAAACACCAGAAGGTAGTACTCATTAAAAAATATTTGAGTACCTAGTGTGTGTTAGGTATTGCAATGGACTGAATGTTTCTCTCCCCAATCCCCATTCACATGTTGAAATCCTAACCCCCAATGTGATAATATTAGGGGATGAGACTTTTGGGAGGATAACCAGGTCATGAGGGTGCAGCCCTCCTTAATGGGTTTAGTGTTCTTATGAAAGATAGCCCAGAGAACAACATAGCCCTCTTTCTGCCAAAAAGTTGACTGTCTATAACCCAGAAGAGGGCCCTCACCAGAACTCAACTATGCTGGCACCCTGATCTCAGACTAAGAGAAGTAAGTTTCTCTTGTTCATAAGCCAGTCTATAGTACTTTGTTATAGCTGTCCAAATTGACTAAGATAGACACTGTGTTGGGTGCTAAGAAAAAGTAATACGAGATAGTTCATTTTGAGAAGTGTTTCTGGGTTAAACTATATTCAAGGTACTCAGATTTCAGCAAAACAAATGACAGTAATATTCATGCTATCATTACAGGTGAAACAGAAAAATGTGTCAAAAGAAACCTATGGCACAGGAAAAACAACTAAAAAAGTCAAGTGTAATAGCTGTGTAATCTTGGGCATAATACTTAAACCTATCTGGCCTTCATCTATAAAATGAGGTAATTTGGATGGATGGCCAGGATTCCTTCCAAGATGTTTCAATTCCTTTGATTAAAGATAAACTAAAAATAGACACCACACACACACACACACACCCCCCACTTACTTTTTGGAGGACAAATTTGATGTAATGCACATGCTTTTTAATCCACCAATTCACAATTCCATTTTTAAGATTTTTAAGACTCTATACTATGGAAATACTCATACTAGTATATAGTCACATGCATAAGATGTTTACTACTGCTATATGTAACAGCAAAATAAAAGCAACTTAAAGTCTATCAATAGGAAGATTAAGTAAACTACAGCCGTTTATACAATATTGAAAAAGAATGAGGTAGACCCAGACGTGCTGACATAGGTAATACCTATAAAATGGTATTAACAGATTATAAACATTTCTCTTAGTTTGTCTTATCCATATAATTGGCTTGGGAGCCAGATGGCCTAAATTCATATATTTGCTCTACCACTTTCTAATTCTTCATTATAGATAAATTTTTTTAATCTCTATAAGCTTCAGTTTTCTCATCTGTTAAGCAGGAATAATTAGAGAACCAACCTTTCAGTGTTATTGTAACAATTAGTCAAGTAAAATATGACAAGCATTAAGTGCTCAGTAAGTGTTAGGTGTTATTTCAGTTATGTAAAGTTTTGCTTTGTTGTGGTTGTTAATGGAGTCAAATGGTCTCTTCCTGAACGACTTCTCCATTTCAGTTTTACTGGAAATAATCCTAATATAAAACTTATTTTCTCAAATAGCCAATTCTTACCATTTATTTAATAATCTATGTTCTTGTCACTAATTGGAAATCCCACTTTTATCATAAGCAAAATTCCTATACATATGGAGGTCTATTTCTGGTTCTAAATCAGGGGTTAACAAACATTTCAAGTAAAGGGCCATGTAGTAAATATCACAAACATAAACCCTGCCTTGGAGCACAAAAGCAGCCACAGAAAATGTGTAAATGAATGAGCATAGTTGTATTCCAATGGATACTGAAATTGGAACTACCTATAATTAACGTCATGAAGTATTATTCTTCTTTTGCTTTGTGTTGTTTTGAAGCACTTAAAAATATAAAAGCCACTCTTAGATCACAGGTCATACTAAAATAGGTGAATAGCCACATTTGGCTACTTGTGCTCTGAATCTTTATATTTTCGTACACTCTTAAAATTTTTTATATTTTTAAATTCCACGAAATAAATACATGTGAGAAAAAAGTTAAACATGATATAAGGATATACAGTGAAACCTCTCCCTTCTATCCCAGAGGCCCAGTTCTCTTCACCCGTTTTTGTGTACCCTTCCAAACCTACTAACACTATTAAATATCCCAGCATAACATGTGGAAACATGTTATTTCCACCTATAGGATAAATCTCTGAAAATGGAACTGCTAAGTCAAAATTCCTTAAAGTGTTCATTCCAGCATGTAACTGATCAGTATCTATACTTTTTCCCTTGCTCAGGATAAGCCTTCCAACATGGCTTTACCTATTTCCCACCTTGCCAACCAACTTTAAAAATCATGTTAAGTATTTGTTCCAGATTATAGACTTTAAACTGTAACTACTCTGGTCTGTGAATCCCTCCTTAGCATTGTATTACATGGCTTAGCTATGGTTATTAATGCCTTGGAGTTAAGAAATAAGTTATACTATTTTATTTGGTCATTGTTCCTTGAATTCCACATCTATTTTTTCTTGGACTAATTTTTCACTTGATACAGTACATCCTTAGGTATTCCTAGTGGGTGTGGATGGCAAAGGACTTTATTTTGCCCCTTTTTCTTTTCTTTCTTTCTTTTTTTTTTTTAAAGATTTATTTATTTATTTTAGAGAGAATGAGAGAGTGAGCAAGCACTGGGAGGGGCAGAGGGAAAAGGAAACTCCTGCAGACTCCTCGCTGAGCTTGGAGCCCAACACGGGGCTTGATCTCATACCCCAAGATCATGACCTGAACTGAAACCAAGAGTCAGATGCTTAACTGACTGTGCCACCCAGGTGCCCCTATTTTGCCCCCACTTTGAATGACAGGTTGGTTAGGGATAAGTTTCTTAGTTCAAAATATGTCTCATAAGCACTTTTTAAATACTGTTCCACTGTTATTTAACATTCCATGTTCCAGATTAGAACTGTAAGTATACATCTGATTTTCACTCCTTTATGGATAACTATATGTTTCTCTTTGGAAGCTTATGAGGCTGTACATTAATTTATCCATGAAGTTCATAAATTTCATTGGAATGTATCTAGCGTGTCTATCAATACTCTTTTAAGACTCTCAGTATGAATGAACTAGACAGTCCATTCATAAACTCAGATACTTCTACTGAGAGAAATTTCCTTGTTTCCTTCCTTTCTTCTTTTGACATTCTACCATAAGGTGAGAATGGGAAATCTGGCATCTACTGTTGAGTTGCAAGGGGAGGAGAATGGGGAATAGAAGCTGTTAGCTAGCCAGAAACTCTTAACTCGTGCCACATCTTTCTATAAGCTTGCTGAAAAGGTATGCTTACTGATCATTCCCACTACACAGATGAAATGGAGACCAGAGAGGGAAGGGCTGCTTTACATTTGCCAACATTTTGTCTACTGATACATCTTTCTGTTGGCTCTGGATGCCCAAGATTCAGCCTGGATACTCCTACCCTCATGATCTCTGTGGTTATTTCTCTTCTTCTAATTTCTATCCCTTCCTGGAACTGCTATGAGATGTTCATTGATTCTTCTGCATCTATTTTCCATGTCATAGCTACTTTTTTCCTATTTCTACTTTTTAATATTCAAGAACTGATTATTTTCAGGCAGCCTGTATATGTTAAGTAGGTATGATGCCCTCCCAAATCTGAGCATACTAATATTAATTTTAAAGTTTTCTATTCCTTACATCAACTTCATTGCTTCAGGTCTAGTTCTATGTATCTCTCACACGCTACTGGTTTCTGTTGTCTATCCCCATTATAAATGTATCAGCATCTCAGTATACATGGAAATCACTGTAGTCCTGCACTAAATTCACATTTGTAACTAACCCTATAATTCTATTTTATACTTACATCCAGTACTTGTACAGTATGACAAGAAGATAATTTTTTGATTTGCAATCCCATGATTCTTTAATCCATTTTTTAGTCATATCCTTTTGGTGTTTCATTTCCCTTAACAACCACCAACTTGAGTAACACAGTTATTACCTAAGTGTTATGCAATAAGCTTTAGGGACAGATCGTCACCAGCTCTAACAGACTTATCTAACAGTGAAACAAGTAATCAGTCTGGTAGAAGATTGTCATAGGTGTGCAACTAAAGAAATAATAATACAGTAAAGAATCACTTAAGTCTTGAACTCAAAATAGTTTTGCTTTTTACCAATCTTTAATGTTATAGAAGTTAAAATAACAAATCCTACTGAAAAAGAAAGACTCCCATGTTGGTTAAAACAATTTTCTGCCTACCTTATGATAGTTACTCCATAGCTGACAGAAATGCACACAGTTGTTCACTAAGAACATTTATAAGAATGTTCATAGCATTCTTCAAAATATGTAATAACAGAAATTGAAAACACAAATATCCATCAACAGAAGAATAGTCACGTAGTCATACCAATGGAATATTAAACAGCAATAAAAGATAATGAACCACTGATACATGAAAAAACATGGGTGACTCTCACAAGCAATGTGCTGAGCATTCTGCATGATTCCATTAACACCAAGCCCAAAACAGACAAAACTAAGAGATGATGACAGAAATCAGAACACTGACTGGGGTCAGGAGTAAAACTTGGAAGAAGCAGAGGGAAACTTCTGGGATGATGGAAATGTTCTATAAGTATAATTTGGTCTAGCTTGTGGCTAAACAAGTTAATAAATACATAAAAATCCACTCAGCTGTACAATTAAGATTTATGTACCTGATGACTTCACATGTATTTCATACCTCAATAAAAAAGAATGTAATTTCCAAACTGTCAATATTCAATAAATATTGGAATAGTCAACCATATTTAGCCATAAATATTGGAAACCCAAAATCCTTTGTATATTCTTTTAGTTGTAAGATGATTTTAAACAAATGGTATCAGAATAATAATACAAAATGAAGGTTAACATTCTGAGTCATAAAATACTTGGTTTCCCATCTCTAAATTTGGAAGCACTGTTTTTTTTTTTTTAAAGATTTTAAATTTTATTTATTTGACAGAGAGATGTCTCCTGCGAGAGAAGGAATACAAGCAGGGGGAGTGGGAGAGGGAGAAGCAGGCTCCCCGCTGAGCAGGGGCTCGATCCCAGGACCCTGGGATCATGACCTGACCCGAAGGCAGCCGTTTAACGACTGAGCCACCCAGGCGCCCTGGAAGCACTGTTTTAATACATTTAAAGACAACATTAATTCCACCAGAAATGAAGACCCAGCTCCTGAGAATCTTCAATGAGGTTAAATGTCCAGACATTGCATATAAATCTCAAGAACAGGCTGAAGGATAAAAGCTTAAGACTTATAATTAAATTTTCATTCTGCAAATAATGTCATCACCAATAAAAGCATCACTATTGCGTTTACAAATTATTCCTCCGCAAGCTGTTCAGGAATAGCGCAATTTTCCAGATGAAGACTGAAAATGCAAGAAGCTCCCCGTCCCGTAGTCTCCTCGGCCCCACTAATTCCTACACAGATGTGCGTCTTTAAAGGCGCCTGGTTTCTGGCAGATACAGCGAGGGGCTGCTGTCAAGAGCACACTACGTTAACGCCGTAAAGAGGTAACAGCTGACTACAAAGTTTATGCACTGAGAGAAGCAGAGAGGGTGGTGAGTTAGATTCCCCCCCCCCCAAAAAGTGATAAAAATAAAACACACCCAAATCAACGGTCCTCTGACAGCATCGTTCTCAAAAGAGAACTCAAACCGCTCCGAAACTGTGACTTTTCCTGACACCGCAGAGGCCTCCCGAGGGCTTGTCCGGGAGGCGGCCCCAGCGGGACAGAGCCCCCAGCCGGGCTCGTCCGCGAAGCGACCAGACCTGGACAGGGACCCACAGCCCTCCGCCCGCGCCCCGGCGCCGGGACTGCCCCGGCCCGAGCCGCGAGAGCCACAGGCAGGTGAGGCCGGGTGGGGCCGGGTACTCACCACGCTCACCAGTCCGCGCAAGGTCACCGCTGCCCCGCCGCCTCCTCCTCCGCCGCGGGCATACCCCAGCGGCGCCGCGCGCACAGGGTTATCACCACCTCACAGCCCACCACCCGCTGCCGCGCAGACGACCGCCACTTCCGGCGTGCGTGAGGAAATGAGGCTGCCGCCGCGGCGCGCGACTACCCCGCCCCGCCCACACCCAAACCCGACAGCCCCGCCCTAGCCCCGCCCACTTTCCCGCCCGCGCCCGGTGCCAGGCTTGGGAAGCTCGCGAACTGGCATACAGTAGTGGTTAATCGATTATCTGTTTCAAATATGTGTGTGTGTAGCTCCAAAAACGATTTGTGGCGACCGGGAGAGTGCCCCAGGCAGAAAAACGCTCCCGCCGGAACAAGAGTCTGCAGGGACAAGAGTACCAGCTCCAGAGGACCAGTGACTTTGAGAGAGGGAGGGGCTCAGCCGAGGATGGCAGCGCAGTTCTGCCCGGGACCCCTGTCCTGGGAGCCCGAAGGGGCGAATAGTGCCTTCGTGGGCACTGAGCTAAGGACTGACAGGTCGCTAGAGATGTCCCAGCATCCTCGAGTGTGCTGGGCTGCTTTTGAGGCCCCCAGCGAGGAAGTCCTGAGTTGCCACTGGACCTTTAGCCATTCCATTACTTTGGACCTGGGTGGGTTTCCTTATATGTGAAAGGAGGGAGACATTGTGGAAGATGGCTTGAGATCTGACATTGTATGATTTTAGTGAGTGGAAAAAAAGCCCTCCCCAACATCCCTTTCACTCAACTGCTTATTTCAGAGCATCCCCCAAGGCACTTTGTTCTGCCCTGGAGAGTGATAGCCTGAGCAGAGGAGGGGATATCAGGCAGCACCAGCCCCTGCCTGTGTCTGGGTAGGACATATGAGGTGGTAAGAGCGGCTCTGGGTTCTGCCTCCCACAAGGCTCTGCTTTCCTTAGTGGCTACCTTGGCAGATGACCACACTTAGCCTCTCTTAGCCTGTTTCCTCAGCTGTGTGGTAAGGACAGTAACAATAGGATATGCTTCCTAAGGTTGTTGTAAGGGTTAAATGCAATTTTGTGTTTGAAGCGTTTGGCACTCTGCCTGACAGGTGGCAGGCAGTTGGAGCTCACTGTCACCTTTAAGTACATTAGTTAGAGCAGAAGACTGGGTTGACTATGGGATGCATCCTGTAGAAGTGGCATTCCTAGAAGGGAAGATTTGTTTCCAATCACAGTTGTCTTCATTGGATGATGGTTATTGGGATGTCTTTAAGACAGATGTTCTCCTCAGATATGTCTTGTGGGAAATCCCACTGGTAAGAGAGTGGATAGCCTACTTCTAAGCCAGGCTTGCTGGATGTCCAGCCTCTTCCTAATATCAAGGTGTCATTCCTCTCTCATGTCATTTCTGAGCAACTGTAAGTGTTTGTAGTTTTAACACTCCTTCCCTCAACCTGGCCCAAGAGTAAATAATTCATGTAGTCATAGATTCCATGGGTCTGGGACCTTGTGAAGATAAGGACCATGTCTTTTTCATCTACCACTACTTGGCACATAAGAAGTATTCCATAAATATGAATTGAATTGGTTAAAATAAGAATGCACAGTATCTCTCCCTTATCCAGAATCTATCTCCTTTATCCAGAATCTCATGCCCCTCAAGCGGATGGCACGAATGATTAAGTTTACTGCCTGACATAATTAAGCTTTCTGTCTGGATGCCTGGTTATGCTCTGGTATGGTAGTCAGCCTGTGTGAGTCTACTTAGTGTAAAGTAGTTCTCTAATGTTTAAGACTGCCATGGGTGTTTTTGTTCTGTAAGCCTGAGGACCCAACTTGGGAGCGTAAATGCAAATGTAAATTCTCATGGGAGAATTAGAGAGTGGGTACAGAGCACAGCATCAGTGGATTTAAGAGGATAACACAGAAGTTCTTTAAATACTTAAGGCATTACTGCAAGTAAATATAAATGGAAGGCCACTGAACTGTCAGGGGATTATGTTCCCAGGCTGGCAGCTTTGAAGCCCTCGATCCAAGTCTAAGTCCACTACATATTGTCAGTTAAGACGTCGTAATCAGCCTGTGCCTGACATTCCTGCTGATGGCCCTTAGGAAGTCTACAGAAAAAGGGATATGTGGACCTTGTCCTCTAGTCTCATATCCAATAATGGCAAATGCTTAGGCTGTTCTCTCTTTCCGCTGCCCCTACAGACTTTAAATTGGATGAGACTATCTACTCCCCTAGGGCAGGGACATGGCCTCTCCTTTTCTCTCAGGTACCCCTAAGGCAGGCACAGGGCCTGACCCATTATTATACGTGCTCACTGCATACCCACAGATGAATGAATGAATGAATACTGGTGAATTCTACAGCTCTAACTTTCCTCTAGTGGGGCCAAAGTAATAGCAAGATAAGTCTCTACTTCCACTAATCAGATGCACAACGGCCTCACCTTCCATTGTGCTGCGATGCACAGTAGAACCACTCCTTTCCACATTAAACGTTCTATTTTTTGTCTACTTCCACTAGCCTTATAAGTGTTGGGTTTTCTTTTTTCTTTTCTTTTTCTTTTTTATTTATAGCATTTGTTTTTCTTCCTTTATCCTACACTTTCCTTACTGACCGTGCTGTGTAGCCACGTCTGGCACAGGCTGCATTCAGCAGCAGGCGCTTCTCCCAATTTTAACCCCTCTAATCCTCTTGACATCCCTATGGAGTAGGTTATGGTCCTCAGTTTCCTCAGAGAGGAAACTGCAGAGGCTCTCCCAGGACAGGAACCGACATGAAGTTGAAGCAGTGCGTTTAGGGTTAGCGGTCATGTCTTGTAAACTGCTATTTGAATTCTTCATTAGCATTATTGTTTTTAATATAATTGAGGTTCTGCCATCAATGGATTTAAATTGTTAGCTTTTTATTATTTTTTGAACTGCTAAATCAAATACTATGTGTATGTAATTTAAATTTGAAGAGACAATAACGCATAAGTCAAGTTCTGTGGCAGATAATGGGCGATACAAATAAAATAAGTAGTTCCATTGAGAAAAATACTAGAGTACTGCTGTGGTATATTAATATCAGAAGAATGGAGATTTTCTCCCAAGAATCTCCACTCTGAGGCTTCTTCTTCTTCTTCTTCTTCTTTTTTTTTTTTTAACTATAAAGCTTTCCCACTCCCCTAACCTGCTTTTGAGCTCTTGCCAAATGGAAGTGATGAGGGCGGACTCCCTTGCTGTATAGCAAGCTCTGAAGAGCCTTTGCCTATTCTCATTTGGGCCATCTTTGTTTCCACAGTTTTCCTAGTGGGGCCACCAAGATATAGTCTTCATTGCTTATCGCCTCAGACCATAGCCTTCAATCAGGCATGGTATTCACAGAGACCCCTTGTGCCTCGCTGTTCTTGGTTTATCAAGTCTTTGAGGATATGGTAAATTGGCATCGGATCTGACCTCTGCTTGCTTTGCCTTGAGTTCCTTTGCTATTTATTCTCAGTTTGGGAATCTGGTTTTGTTATTGATTCCCATTTCTTGGCATCTTTGATGGAATCAGTCCATTCCCTTCATCCCCTTTTGCTGTCTTTTATGTTACTGTTTTGCGTGCTTTCTAAAAGTGTTGTTTAACATATGGAGAATCATAGGGCAGAACACTGGCATAGGCCCTAGAACGCTGTTGCTCAAGCTGGTTCACAGACCTGAGTTTGGGGTTCTCTCCAGACCAGCATCCATTTTCACATGGTATTCCCCCCTGTGTCTTCCTTGTGTCCAAATTTCTCTGTCCTTATAAGGGTACCAATCATTGGATTATGAGCCCCCATAATGCAATATGACTTCATCCACAAAGACCTTATTTTCAAATAAGGTCAAATTCACAGGCTATGGAATTACAAACTTGAACATAATCTCTTGGGGGGTCAATTCTACCCACTATAGATGGCAACCTCATCAATTTCTAGTAGATTCAGGTGCCACTCTTTCTGCACTAAGCCCTGCCGCTTTGGTCAATCTTTTCCTGGGAGTAAACATATGGCATATGGCAAGCATTTCAAATAACCCACAGATTTTCTCTATTTCCTAGATGGTTAACTGTAAGCATCGAGCCTTGATTGCCAGCACTTACAATAAGAGATTCTCTCCTCTGGGAGCCCAATACGAACAGGCTTTCTGGAACCTGCAGGTGGCTCCTCAAAGGTCCCCTTCCCTAGACATCTGAAGCAGGAGAAAGCCCTTTTGCCTGTTTGTGCAAGAGCAATCTGGACAAGCCCTTGGGAGTTTCATGGGAACTATCCAAAACCCATCACTTACTACAGCCTTCCCTTGACATGCTGTAAAGACTTACCCCCTAGTGTTAGGGCAAGTGTTCTGCTACAAAATTTGTTGATGCTTCTGCTGAGCTAGTTCCAGGCTCCTCGCTTGACCTCACAATTCTTTCTGAAATAGAGACATTACTATTGACTGGAAACACAGCACTTCTCAGCCACTGATTAAACTCTTATGAAATTCTATTATTCTCTCTCTCTCAGGTACTACTTATTGCTACTACACCCTGAATCCAGGCACTCTCCTTCCTCTATCAGAAGAAGGGGAGCCTATTGATGATTTTACCTCAGATAATTTGGGAACTCTCTGTACCTTACTCATATGTTAATTATAGTCTCATATTGAGAACCCTGAGCTAATCCTGTTTGCTGAGGGATCATTCTTGAAGTTTGAAATTATTAAGCAGAATATACTATCATTAATTAAAGATCTCCTTTAGAATATAGTCCTCTCCTGAGGTAGAATCAGTCCAAATGGCAGAATGTATTGTGTTTACTAGAGCTTGTTAACTAGCCAAAGACTAGAGAGTAAACATATACATAGACAGGAAATAGGCTTTTGGAGTACTACACAACTTTGGGATGCTGGAACCCCCACAAAAATGGACAGCAAGTTAAGCGATTTTAGATGCACTATACTTAGTACAAAGGTGGCTATTATGAAATTCGAGAAGCATGCAAAAAGAGACAAGGTTGAAACTCAAGCAAACACTCTGCAGATCATCATGCCAAACAGCTAATTTTCTCCCTGAAACTACTCATAGTGCACAAATTGATTACTACCTTAAAGCAACCCTGGAAAAGCTGTAAAGAGACAGTTGCATTGTTTTAAATTTCACGTGGGTTAGTCATGGTGTGTGCCTTTCCTAATACTATACTTGGATCAGTGACTTAGGGAAGCTGGGGCACACAATACAGTACCTTAAGAGCAAAAGCTACTTGCTTTGTAAGGTTGACCTTCGTGACCTATATGGGATTTATTCTTGGCCTGGGTTAGGGTTCTGGGTTCAAAGCATCTTACAGGGGTTATTAATTGTTCTTGTTCTTGTCATAGCGGTCGTGATACTGGTCCACTGCATTCTATCCAGGGTCTGAAATGCTTCTGCGCAGCTACCTCCTCATCAGATGATCTCCATGATGATACAACAGAAAGGTTGAGAAGACCTCATGGTACAGTTGACCATGGAGATGACTGGACAAGTGATCTCAAAGTGGTGAAGATCTGGATTTCTACACTTCCCTGAATTTGCCAACTTCTCACAAGCAAAAATGATCAGAAAGGAGGACTGAGACCAAACATGCAAACAGACAATGATCAGACCACGTGTAAACTGAGAAACTCTGACCCACACTTCTGCAGGAACCAGCCCAGAACGGTCAGGGTTTGGTCAATGACTGCCAGTTTCCCCACTTTTGCTATTTCCAAATCAGGACCAACCAGAGAAAGCCAAGTATGTTCCCAAAGCCAATCTCATAAGATGCCCGGCTTCTAGGTAGCCTACCTCCAGCTTCCCCATGCCAACAACCTCTAGTCACAACATGCCTCCCTCCCTCACCTCCTTTTTTAACTCTAAAGCTTTTCCCTTCTCTGCCTGCCTTTGAGTTTCTGTCAAAAGCAAGTGATGGAGGTTGACTCCCTCGCTATAGCAAGTTCAGAATAAACAACCTCTGCTCATTCTCATTTGGATAGTCTTTACTTGTTTCTATGAAACTGAAGATTATAGGTAATTGGACTTCTCTTAAAAAATAATATTTTCTACCACAATTCTCCTTTTACTTCTTTCAATGACTGCCTTATGAGAGACCAGAATCCTTGCATCCTCTGTGTCACTCCTTTTCTTAAAAATCATTTCTGATAATCTCTTCTTTCTATACACTTAGGAAGTCCCCCAGACCCTGCACCTGGCCTGCCAGGCCCTGTGGCCACAGAGCCTCCAGGAAAATTTTCAAGTTCTTTAAACTCTTAAGAGGAAAAAAAAAAGTGCAGCACATCATGCCCTTGGTGAGAGAAGCGTCTGAGGACAGGGGCTGTGACGCAGGCACTGCGTGGGCTCCCTGCAGCCCTCTGGGCAAAGTCCCTTGTCTCAGGTGGCAAGAGGCAGCCTCCCATTCTTCCTTCTCCAGGGCTAGACCCTTTCTGACCCACGGGAATGACTTTCCTCCATGGGGGGAATGACATGTGCAAAAAAGGACTGGCATGGAGATGAGAACAAGAGCAACCAAAAAGCATATGGCTTACCCTGGCAGTGCTTACAAAATTGACCAAGATAAACAGAAACAGGGACACTTAAAATGAACATCACATTTTTATTCATGAACTTGACCCTTTTCATGGTAAATATTGCCTGTGTATGAAATATCCAAATGATTTCCTTTTCAAAAAATTATTTTTTTTTGTTTTTGTATTTTTTTTAGTTTTGGAACGTACTTACCTTGCCTGCTCACGCTAACTTTGAACATGAATTGCTCAGTGTCCTCTGAAAGGATGCAGGATCATGGTGCCTCCTGGTGCGGACTACAGAACTCCTGAGGTCACAGTGCTTGGGGTGGTCTCGGGTTGTGACTCCTTCCATGCTGCCTGGCCCGGTTCCCGGTGACACCAATGTTCCTGTAGTCACCACGTTCCCGTTGATGGCCTCCCTGTCACACTCTGGGCCCAGGCTCCCGTTGAGAGATGTTGGTTGGCCAGGTCCTGTGATCTAGCGCATCCCAGAAACACCTGCAAAAATATCTCACTGCTTGACACAGCCATGAAAACCTGAGTGGCAAAGATGAACCGTGATTTCTTCTGGGCACTGACAGTGTGTGCCCCTTAACCCTGGGCGTGAAGTGTGTTCTCCCTGCCATCACACTGCCACCCAGCCGGCCTTGGCTGCAGACGGGGAGAGGGACTTTGAATTGAAAAATTCTCTACATAGAGGTTCTGATTTTTCGTGATATTAGCTAAGAATCCTTCCTGTGAATCCCTACAGTTCTAACAAGGCCATCAAGCCTGCTGCCTGGGGAAGAGACACGAGAACAGAAGAGGCGGCCTCAGTGGAGAGGGCTGTTTTTGTTTGGAGGGCAAGAGCTGTGGATAAGCTCCACTCGTATCTTCATGCCACAGGGATGAGGAAGCCTCCCACCCCACTGCTGCTCATGGCCTTCAGACCAATGCTATGTCTTTCCAGGGCCACAGAAGTAAGGGTTTCTCAGGCACCTTCTAGAACCACCCTAAAACGTCACCTGCTAAATATCCTGCATGTGAATATGCTCAAAGGAGGAGAGGAAACCATTCACCAGGGAAAAATGCTTCGTTTATTCTGGGGAAGCTTGTACCTTCCTTTTGAATTTTCTTTTATATATAAACTATTTGTCCAAGCCCCGTTCTCAGACATTATCCACAACTAAATTTCCACCCTTAAATAAGCTGGCCTTATGGTGGGAAAGCATCCTTTGTGGAAGTTGGTGGAGAAACGTCCTTTTTAAGACAAATAAACCAAACACGCACACAAACACTCCTGATAGAAGTTCAACGCTCTTGAAAAAGGGGCTTTTAGTATTTTAGTATTAGCTTTTCTCAGCATGGGTTTCTAAACATTCAGAGGAAAAGGCTGTAACAAATAGCTCACTTTAGAAATTATACTTACTTCCAGCTCCTGTGATCCAGATTGAAGGACACCAAGAGCAGAAATGGGTGCGGGGGGCCAGGAGCAGCTCGTGAGTGTGTGTGTGTATGTGTGTGTGTGTGTGCACGTGTGTACATATGCACGTGGGAAACGACATGGGCCCTCGGCATCTAGGACACAACGCAACCACAAATCAGATTTATGTTGGTAACAACTTGTGTTTGTCACTGACCCACCTGCTCCCTGCCAGGCATTTGAGGAGTTCGGGAGTTCGGAGAGTGCCTTAGTGCCTAACCGAAAAGGACATACGCAGAAGCACTTAGTCTTTTAACCTTCATAGTGGTTCAGAATGTTTCCTCTGACTGCAATGGGCCTACAGCTATGGCTATGCATTTTACACCCTCTCGTACACCTGTCCAACTCCGGCTTCAAGAAATAAACCACATTTGCTAGACAACCGCAGATCCCTGAACTCGACATGGCTGCTGCTCTATTTCAGGGAAGGAAACATGAAGGAAGAAATTCCCTGAATGGTGGAATTAGGGGAGTTTTAACAGTTACCATAAATGTACCTCTTCACCTACATATTGTGCAAGACAAGCCAAAGGTACTGCCAAGTGCCTCCTAGTTCTTTGAGCATTGTTACTTCCCCAGTGGTGACCACAACAGATTTCCTTGTGCTAGTTCAATCCTTACGTGGAAACATCAAAATCAGAAACCTGATGTTTCCAACGAGGGAGTTAAAAAGAGAAAAGAAGTTTACACATTTTATGATACATGATTTTATTTACATAACTGAAATTATTTCCTTAGTCACCTTGATTACAAAAGCAAATTAACATGGTATGGCTTAATAACCTTTCATAAATAGATTTTACAAATTTTAATAACTGACAGATTGCTACTTAATACTCTGTAATACTTAATACTAAGTAACTTCAGTGTATATGCATATGAAATTTGATAGGACTAGTAAGTAGGAGTGCTTTTAAAATTCAGGAATAGACAATTAGTAACTGGTCAAGGGTCAATTCCCCATCAATGGGTCAGCCGCTTAGACCTGGAGTTCTCACCCTGCCAAGAACAAACCTACGGTGGCAACTCACACTTACTGAGTAGGTATTTTTAACAATTTGAGAAAGTTTATTCTTTTTTCTGCATCTAAGAAGACTATCATTAAGCACATCTGAAAACCAAAAGTTGACCACAGCTAGATGTTTGTAAAAGAACTCACCACAGTGTGTCTGAAAAATGGCCTCAACTAAAGCCAGGTCACATCTCCAGTAAGTGTTTTTCCAGCTCTGTCTCTGGGTTTGTGTGCACATGCACACACACACACACACACACACACACACACACACACACACACACCGTGAGCCTCTGATACATACTCATCCAAGCTACAAAAATGCCTTAATTTTACTGCTTTTGTGAAATACCTCTAAGATACAGTATTTGGAACAGACACTCAGTCCTTCACCAGGCTTTAAGTCTGAAGACCAGGCAGGGTGTTGGTCACCGAGCCTCTCCGGAGAAGTTACAGACAGAAGAGCTGCCGGGGACTTCCCGAAAGCCACCCCCGCAAGATGGGAGGAGTGCTGAGTGTCCGCGACCACAAACGAGCCGTGAAGACTGGCAAGAAGCTTATGAGTCATGGTCAGAATCTAGTAAACAGAAATGTCTTGCTAGAGCAGCATCACGTTACAAACACAGAAAAGAGTGGATACACGTACCTTTTCACACAAGCTCTATGAGAGCCAAACATTGTCTTTTCCACATCAGAACTGCAATCAGAGGTGTAGCAGTCCTCGGTCACTGTCAGCGTCACTTCTAACACAGCTAGTTCAACTGTCCCTTTTAGACTGAGCCTAACCCCACCCACTCCTGCTGTGTGAGATGAGCCCCTGCTTTCTGGCACCGGACGTGGGGCGTGCTGATGGCTGGCAGCAGTGGGATTCACGGTGGCCAAGTCAGCAATCCTTGGACCGGAGGCCACTCCACTCAAACGCCCCTTTGCTTCATACCGTTCTCATCAGGGGGCAGTGATCACTCTGTGATGGGGACCAAAGTGTCTGCTGAGCCCTCTCCCCTCACACCACCCCTCTACATCGCAAATCCGGCAGCCGATCTCTCCATTGTGCTACATTTAAGAATCATTTAAATCATGATAAAAATCAAATGTCTTCCTAAAAAAGGTGCCATGATTCTAAAAAACCATTCTCAGGATCTCAGATGCTGAGCGGAGGCCCGTCCCAAGGTCCCCTCGATCCCCTCCAGCCCTGGTGGGGCTTTGACCCCCCTCTAAGGCCTTGTTGGGCTCTTGTTCTGAACAAGGACATGTCGTTTGGGTCAGGTTTCATTTCTCTCTTTTTCCTGTTGCTTTTCTGGTGTGTGTGCTTCGTGTTTAAATCTTGGTGCCCTGTTTGACGGCAACCAGAAAAATCAAACAGCTCAGGTAGTGAGCGAGGGACCCACGCGTGTGAGCACAGAGTGTGCGGTGGTCCCCGGGGAACACGGGCCAACACAGGGTGCTGCCAAGGGCCGAAGAGGAAGGACTAACTGAAGGCTGGACTCGCAACTCGGGTCCAGTGGCTACGTCTGCCAGTGTCAAGTGTACAGAGGAGGGGCCGGCAGACTTTCCGTCCTCGGTACGTTTCTTCCCCTTGGGAGTCCGTTACCTTTCCCAAAGAAATGTTAACTATCAAATGCGTCCATTAATTGTGCCGCTGAGGGTGAAACCATCCAGTTAGCATATACACTATCATTTGCATATCTTGGACACACAGTGTTAGTGCCATCAGCTCGCGTGAGTGGTACAGGACTCTCTTCAGGCCAGTTCGGGTCTGACATGCCTAAAAATGAAAACAGATCATTTGTTCTGCACTGAAGAACCAACCCTTCATGTGCAGACAGTAAGGCCTTGGCAAAACTCCCTTTGAGGTTCAAACCAAACTTTCTGGTTTCTGTGCCAATTACACGAATGTTTTCATGCTCCAGGTTTCCAGAAACACGGTTACATTTTTGGGGGAAAGATCATGGCTCTCTTGGTAACTGGAACGTAACAGAAACTACCAATTTTGCCTTTTTTTGAGCTTCGAACTCCAAAATCTGATATAAATATATGCTGACCTGTTTCAGTCTTTTTTCTGAGGCAGCATAAAGCATTGCTGAATTAAAGGGCTTACTGCAGTGGGGAAGCATCTGTAAAAAGTTCTCTAATGTAAGAAGCCTACTCGTCTTCCATCCAAGCCCACCACGGAGGAGAGAATCTTCCAAATCAAGGGTGCACGCGGGCGAGACCCCCAGCGTCGGCAGGACAAATGGCGTGTAGCGCTAGACCCAAAGCCAGCAAGGAATCAGTGACTTAGGAGGCATGCAAAAGGAACAATCTCGGCTGAAAAATGTTTCAAACTCCCCGATTTAAAAACAGTCAATGATCAAGTTAGAAAACAGAAAAATTTTCAAGTATTTAATCAAAGACAAAAGAAGGAGTTTTGGCAAGAACCGTATTTACTGTCCATTGCAAGACCACAGCACCACAGACTACGTTCTTTCAGAAGCATTTGCTCCAGCTTTTAGCACTGACTTCATAAGTGACAACTGTCAGGACAGCGTGTGATGCAAGGATGTGAAAACAGCAATCTGCACGTATCCTCCCTGACCATGGGCATGTGGGCGGGGCTTGGGCCCGGCTGGCCGCTGCTCCCTAGTACCAAGTGGCCTCTGAGAGCCACTTGCCCGCCCAGATGGGGTCTGGGAGGGACCACAGGCTGTGCCCTCAGTGCAGTCAGGGTGGCACTGGCTCCTCCTGTCTCAATTAAATGCCTCCCCAGATCGGGTAAATTTATCCCAGTAGTTAAATTAGAACTACTATGACTTGATACCTCCCCACCCCAGAAATGACTTATTTATCATTTTCTCAATATCCCCTGAGAGTTCTGCCCAGCTCTCTTTCTTCTCCATAATCGTAAGTGGCCGGGCAGTAGTGGTCATTATACTTATTTTCACATCCTTTAAAATAAAAAAAAACATAGTTTCAAAAATGCCTGAATGTAAACGGATGCAAAGTCAGACATTTACAAATAAAAAAGTTCAGAGAGAACTTTGGTTTCATTCAGACCAGAAACACTCTTAAAAAGCATTACAGAGAGTAAGGATAGTGCAGAGAGGAACGATGTTGCTAGAATCTAGTAAATGCATGTGAAATTCTACCATAGAGTTTGTTTTCAATCCACGTGGAGGGGAGGGCTCGAGGGAGGGGAGCACTATTACAGTCCACCAGGGGCGTCTCCTCCTCCGAGAGGCCGTCGTCGTAAAGCAGGGAGTCAGATGGGGTGGATGCGGCCAGGTCCAAGTAGTCCTGGAACAGAGATGACCAGTCACCCCACTCACAGCTGGACTTGCCCCGGGCTCTCCCCGCCCAAAGGCAGAAGCCCTGGTTGAGTCCCACCCCGTGCTGGCTTACTAGCCTCTCCCCGAGACCTGAGCCCTGGCTAGACAGCCCCTCTCCCAGCCTCTGCTTTGCTGGCCCTGCTCCACAGCCCTCATTGCTCCCCCTAGAAATTCACCTTCTGGGGGCAGAAACGGGCTCCTTCATTGTCCTAGTGCTACCTCTGCAGCATAAAGGGGGTACCACACCCAGCATTGGGGGACTGGCCTGTTTACCAAACCCGAGGCTCCGGGAGAGCTCACTGCAGCCCCATTACTCATGTGGGAGGACCAAGAAGCATCTCCGATTTGCTGGACACCTTTCAGCTTTCCTTTGAGGACCCCTATTGCCTAGAACAGCACATCAGGACTCAGAAATCTGAAGTCGTCCATGTGGGCTGGGCATAGGGCGCTGCTATGGGCTTTAGCTCCTAAGCCTGATGATTTCCCAGTGCCTGCCCCTGCCGCCATCCTGGTTAAATGTGTCAGGAACAGTTCTAGCATTTTCATGGCTGTTTCTCAGCTCTGTCCTAGGAAGGCTGGTTCTCTTGGCATCACCTATTATTTTTATTTAAGGGAACCCTGTGTTCCCAGGATCTGGAGGCTTGGCCCAAGTGATACACTGATGTTAGGTTTTATTACAAGCAGCCTACACTATGCACCTTTGTTTTTGTGTATGAAGAAATGCCAACGTTTAGTACATGTGTCAGTGTGAAGATGAAACCCTGAAAGCAAGTTCTGCGTCTGTCTTGTTTACTTGTATTCCCAGCATCTGAGACTGAATGTGGCACATAGCAGTTGCTCAATAAATATTAGCTGAAACTTGTTGGCTTTCTCATTTACCTACAGAGTTGTAAGCTGGAGGCACATGGGCTGAATCTAGGCTCCCGGAGATGCTTTATTTGGACCAGACTGAGCTTTTGGAAATTTAAATGAGTTATTAACATTAAAGACTGGAAAACTTAACATAAATACCCTTAAAATTCAGAAGACCTGACACTCTGGCACTCCTATTCCTCTAGATTGTGTGTGGCTACGGTGAGGGGCTGGCATGCTCCTGGTTGCCACAGTCCCCACCGCTCCCTAGCCACTTCCAACCCCCCGCCGGGCCCCTTGTGGCATTTGAATTTCGAAGACCCACTTGAACTCTACTCTCTCACATTCCATTCCTAAAAATTATTTTGACCTTGGAAGATTTGCCTCCCACACCTATCTGTGGAGAGTCCTTTCTAAGTATAAAGGGAAGAATCTTGGTTCCTTTATGATATGAGAAGGGGCCCGGTTCAAGGAGAAGGGTTCGGTCCCTAGCTGCCCTCGGGGGACAGCATGGCCACCTCCCTTTGCACAGACCCGCTCTGCCCCTGCACCAGGAACTCCACAGAGCTGGGGTGAGGCGGGAATCCCCCCGCTGCCACGTTCAGCCTGCAGGTGGCCGACACCGGAACTGGCTCTGGGTACTCACTCTGTTCTTAACCATCATCTTCTCCAGGTCTTTGCTGATGTCCGCAAACACCGGCCTCTTGTCCGGTTCCTGCTTCCAGCACTGCAGCATCAGACCGTACCTGGTGGGAAGCATGGGCGGGTGGTTAGGACCCAGCAAGGACTGTCCGGTCACAGCTGCTGCACCTGGCACCATGCCCTGGGCTCAGAGGGCTCTGTTCTCAAACCCCAAAGCCGTCTCTGCATCACTGACATCCTTCTCTGAGCTGGGCCAGGATCGGAGGGGTCACGAGGCGCTCAGGGTGCCTGGCGTGCTGTGGTCCAGCGTCTTGTGAGTCTCCTCCTTTCCCTTGAGAGAGATTTGTCTTCACTTCCCTTTCAGAGATATTGATCAATAGCTGAGAGGATGCCATGCCCACTATGGTGGCTGACGGAGCAATGCCAGTCTTTTGAACTCTTAGGAAATACGAACTGGTTGTAGAAACAGACACACGAAACTTCTGCCAATCACACTTCCGTCTGGTGCCTTCCTCACTTCTTCATTTCCCTGGGTCCCTAGCATGGCTGCAGGGCCCCCGGGCTGCCATGTGGCTGTGTGCTGGGCCAGCCGCCTGCCAGCCCAGGCCACCCAGGGGGATGGCACCTGCTCGCCCTTGCACTCTCGCATCTAGCCCCGAGCCAGGCACGTGGCAGGTGTACAACGGATTTTGTGGAATGAATGGACCAGCACGTTTCTGCCTATGATGGCCCCTTTCTCAGGTGTTCTCAGCCTGTCCTCCGAGAAGCATCTGCTGGAATCACTGCATGTGAAGGTGCTCTTGGGCTGCGGTGCCGGATCTTCTTGCCTGCCCCGTGCCGACCTCTGTGCCTCCACGTGGACACTCCCCGACACGCACCCCTAAGGTCATTCTGAATTACCTGCCCCTCCCCAAGGGTCCTGGGGGGACGAGCCTTGGGCTTAATCTGCTCCCTGGGCCTGAAGCACCCTTTGATCCTTCCCACTACTTCCTGTTGGCCCTACTCCCCAGCATCTGTGTCTCCCCCCCAACCCCCGCCCCCGGTCCCAGGAAGCACAGTCAGCCCCCAGCAGAGTCAGGGGTCCCAGCATCTGCCATTGTGCCCAATGGTGGTTCTCTGACTTCTGCCTTGGCGTGCTCTGCCCTGTTGTTACCCATCCCCCGGTTCACCCTGGTGCCCAGGGCTGCTCGGGAGCAGGGAGGGAGGGAGTACGGGCCAAAGCAAAGCCTGCTCACATCTCCTCGCTGCAGTTGTCAGGCCTCTCCATCCGGTAGCCTGTCTTTAGAAGGTTGAAGAGCCGCTCCGGAGGAATCCCGGGGTAGGGGTTGCCCCCCAGAGTCACAATCTCCCACAGCAGGACACCGAAGGACCACCTAAGGGAAGCGAGACGACCCGTGAGTGGCCGTACTGGGCTCAGCAGACCAGACGTCCATCCTCCCAGCAGCTGTTGAGCCATCAGCCCCTAGGGCAAAGAGCCAGCTAAGGCCTGACTGCATGGACGGATTTGGAATGAAGCCGGGAAAAGCCGTCTGTGTGCCCAGCTCTCACGCCTGTGGTGCTGAAGCCCCACCAAGCCACTGTCCGAGCTTGGACCCCACACCCACAGGGGTACTTGGCTGGCCCCGTGGCGACGCACCAAAGCATCAGAGACAGCACAGAGCAGCCCAGCATGTGTAGCAACACGTGAGGTGGGGACGTAGGCCACAGGGCACGGGGCTGCCCGCACAAGTCCTTCACCTTTCCTGTGGGCTTGGAAATTTTCACAAAGTCTTAGAGAGAAAAGGAACTGCCATGGAAAATATTTAACCGTGGGGGGAAATTTACTGTGAAGTGGGAACAAAATCGTATCACAAAACAGCATCATCACATGAGCCCACTTAGAGCAATAGAAAGCATACACCGGCACATCACAGAAAACGCTAGCGGGTCCGTGTATGCCAGGAGCAGCAGGAGTTACTTAGGAGCAGTGGGATCCAAGTGACTTTCAGTGTCTTCTTTACCTTTTTCTCTGCATTTTCCAACTGTCTGCAGTCAGCTTTACATAATCTGAACACAGCTGTTCAGAATTGCTCAGGCCCTGCCCTTCCCCAGCCCACACTATTCAAGACATGCATGTCTGTTGATGGCACAACACTTAGAAACGAGTCTGTTGTGTTTTTGAAAACTACCAAGTCTTGTATTTGACCTGAAAGGCCAAGTTTTGGTTCCCATCTTTGAGCAGTATGGAACACACTGGCCTATTATCAACTCACTCAAGGCCAGCCCACCCGTGGGCGGGGACCATTCCGTTCCCAGCCGAACTTGCGGGAGCCCAGCCCACGCTCAGGTCCCCAGAAGAGAAGTGTTTGGCTGGGCCTGGGTGGTGCTAAGGTGCCCAGAGAGGAGAGGGAGGGTCTGGGAAGTGGAGTCTTCAGCAGAATTTGCAGTTACCTGCTCTCAGCTCTCATGCATTCCACTGCGACTCTCAGAACCACCGTGTGGGCCCCTGCCATTTGCTGAATGAATACATGAAGCCCTCTCAGCTTGGAGGAGGGTGGGGTCATCGCAGATGGTTGGTAGGAGCCATCAGGCACTTGGCCCCTAGCCAGGCTGCCCGGAGAGGCATCATGGTGCACCGTGCGTGTAACCTTGACCCCAGGAAGGCAACACCCACACTTACACGTCACTTTGGGTGGTGTAGATGTGATCGAAAAGAGACTCAATTGCCATCCATTTGACTGGAATCCGACCCTACAAAGGGAACGAAGGAAAGGCATTAACGTCACTCTGACACCCTGGGAACCAGGGGTGGGAGGTGTGGAGGAGGGTGAGGCCGTGTCCCAGGCATTTCCAGCTCTGGAGGGATGCTGAGGAACGACGTCCAGGGCGCGCCCAGATACGGAATTGGCAGCACGGCCTCAGAGGGGCTGAGACTCTAATCTGGGTCTCCCGGGCACGGCCGAGACGCTGGAGGGAGTCAGCTGGCCTGCCCACAGTTACACAGGGCATCCTTGTCACACACCACATCCCTGCTGAGAAGAAACCCAAGGAATCACCACTGTGACCACGCCAGGCTTCCCTACAGCCATGTCCAGAGGGCTCTGGGGTGCCCTGGGTGGTGATGCCCAACATGTGGGCCAAGAACGCCATCCAGCGAGACCTCCCCATTTCTGAGGGTGAACGAGTTTGGGAAACCAACTTCCAGTGTTTCCATCTTGGGGACTTCTGACGCAAAACAACACACTAAAGGCTTTTCCGAGAAGGCCTGAGGGAAGAAATCTGTTTCCATGCCTCGGGGCTGCTTTTTTTCCCTATCGCTTTATCCTGGAGCCCTATTAGCATCCTCTGGGAGAGGGCCCCCACTGCAGAGGTGGTGGGCTCAGACCTAATGACTGCTTTCCAACGCAACTCGAGGAAGAGTTTTTGAGTGGGTAAGCCTTAGGGCAAAAATCGACCAAAAATGCGTGCATTGGATTTTAATGCAACGTGTCCTGTAATTTCTTTTTCTTTAAAGCATTCTTTAGGGTTTACATCCTTAATGAAGTGTGATCTTCTGGAGCACGTGTTCATAACAACACTGCCTGCCACCCGGGTTCTCGAGGGGGCCTCGTGCTCGGACACCTGTACTTCCCTGCTCCGTGACATGGGCTGCTCTTGGGGGACCGGTGCATCCGTAGGAAGACTCTGTCCACACCCCTGAGCGGGGCGGAAAGCAGCCCCTCTCCACTTCCCCTTCAGCAGTTCTGAGAGAGGCTGTTGCAACGGAAACCCCAGACAAAACGAAACCTCAACCTTACAGCCTGTGGTGACATGGGGCTTCTCCGGGCCCCGTACAGCAGATCTGAGGGCTACGTGAGTCGCTTTTTGTATGTTGTTTTGAGCAGTGTCTGTTCGGAAGGCCAGTCGGCCATGGCTCCTGAACGGTCCCGGGAGTGGCCCTGTCTGGTCTGTCACGAGGAGGCCGCAGGGAAGCGACTGACAGGGCAGTGGAACTAGGAGGGTTAGGACGAGGGCCACAGGGAACTGGATGACACTGCGAAGCAGACTGCCCCAGAAGGGCCCCAGACCACCTATTTCAGAGGTTTGGAGAAAGCATCTGAGAACCCTATGCCGTGTTTCCGGGCTCTGTCTCCAGGGCCTCCCTGTGAGCCTTCCAAACTCACTCAGCCGGGGGTTCCCAGGCCCCCAGCCCAGGGGAACCCCCACCTATAAAGTGGTTCATTCCTTTCTGCTCCAGAATGATTGTCACGCTCAGGTGTATTGACTTCAGTCTCCTTTGGGTGAAGAGCTAAAGTTATAGAGAGAGGAAACAGGGGACCTTTCACCCTGTAGAAGCAAGAGGAACAACTGTGGAGACAGCTGTCATTTCCGCAGCACTAGGTGACCTTCAAAAACGGTGGTGATTAAAACCGAGAGAGGCTGCGGGTCCCCGGCTCCCCAGTGGGAGCTCTGAAAGGTCGGGTGTGGCCCTTAGGAAGAGAAGGAACAGACCCGGGGCGAGCCCTGAGCTGGGTCTCTGGGGACCCAGGAATCAGGGAAGGATTTGAAGATGAGGGCTAGAAGTTCATAGTCTAAGACTCTGCTCTCCGCTCCCCAGATGTTCTAAGGGGGATGTTCTCTGCCCCCACCCACTGTGGGAACCCTGCCCCCTGCCCTCCACCCTGCCCAGGAGCCCTGGGCCACCCATCCGGGGGGACTTGGTACCTTGCTCCTCTTCACGTAGGAATCCTCTTCATAAACATCTCGGGACAGGCCAAAATCCGAAATCTTCATCTTCCGCCCCTCGGCTACCAGAACGTTTCTGGCGGCCAAGTCCCGATGGACAAGCTGCAAGGAAGACAACAGCAGAGACCCCTGTAGCCTGGGCCCCCATCACAGGCAGTGGGGGCCCGGGTGGGCGTGGCACACACCTTCATCTCTGCCAGGTATCGCATCCCCCGAGAGATCTGCCAGGCGAAGGAGATGAGGTCGCCCATGGTCAGGGCCCGCTCCTCGGGGTTGTCCAGGTAGCTGGAGCTGCGGCTGCCTCCGCTGCCCACGTAGCCCGGGCCCGCCTTGCGGCTCTCCCGGAGGAAGCCCCGCAGGGAGCCGTACTTGGCGTACTCCACAATGAGGAAGAGTGGCCCTGGGTGGGGAGGGGGGGCTGTGAGCCGGTGTCTGCAGGGTCCTGGGCCGTCAGAAGTCGGGCGGGCTCTGGGAGCACGGAAGGAGGCTGCAGGGTCCCCAGGCGGGCTCTGCACCCTGCCAGAAGTGGGCGGAAGGATATAGCCCCGCTCCGGCCAGCGGCCTGGGCGCCATGTAGCACGAGTTACCTGCTTCAGTCCCGGCCACTTGAGAACAGCTTGCTCTCCTTGAGCTGCCGTGCCAAAGCAGGCTCCCCGGGCGGCTGAGCACAACCCACCGGGATGCCCAAGGCAGGTGGCAACTGTGTGCAGTGCTCCCCTGGGAGGCATGCCCTTGCTGCTCGGGTGTCGTGTCTTTCTACACCCTCCGCCCTGCTGCAGCTTGGGCTGGACGCTGATGCAGGCAGAGGATCCGAAGCCTCACGTGGTACCTACTCCCTGCTCCTGGCTCTCAGCAGCTCTGAGGCTGCTGTCTCGTCCCGGGCCCAGCCTGGAATCCTGCTGGTGCTGACCAGCGTCCTTGCTGCCCTCTCCCTGGTGCACCTGTCCTCTCGTACCTGCGACATGCACATCTGTGCACACGTGCACACGTAACAGCAAGAGGCCCTTGTGTGGCACAGACCAGGCCAATCTCCTGTGTCCTTATGTGAGAAATGGTGACAGTGTCTTCACCATGTAGGGGTGCGGTGGGGGTCACTTGGAGGTCATGGCATGCCTAGTCCTCCAGGAGGTGCCCACGACACACCACCTGTTTCTAGAGCTCCCTGCCCTGGGGCTCCGCCTGGAATAGGGTGCTGACAAACCAGGATGCCACCAGAGACCTTAGAGCAGCTACAGCCGACCCGGGGGGGCACGCTCGGAGCAGAGGCCTCACACCAGCCCTCCTGTGGCAGCCCCTCCGGGTCCTCTCACCGCCACAGGAGGAGGCAGGCTCTAGGTGCAGGCTGGAGCCACAGAGGACAAGGAAGGGGAAGGAAGAAGAGTGAACGAGCCCAGAGCCCCCGGGCTGCACCGGGCAGCTGCCTGTCCCTTGGCCGGCCTTACCATCCTGGCTGCAGGCCCCATACAGCTTGATGACATGTGGGTGGTTGACCTGCTTCAGGAGGTTGAACTCTGACAGTAGGTCCCGCAGCTCGCTTGGGGACGCGTTCTCTGAAATGCACATAAACACAGCGAGTTGAACAGCAATCCCTTCTAGAAGCCCCATCTGAGACTACCCTGGGTCACCGGACCCACATGGTAGGTCTGCAAGACCCTGGTTATCTTCTTCCTAGATAGCCTACCCAGGTTTAGACAAGGCTCCCAAGGACCCTGCTACTTGGGGCTTCTCTTAGCCTGTAGGGTGGTCAACGGCAGCCTCATCTGCCTCCAGGGAATAATAACCCCCAGCAGCCAGCTTCCATATCAGCAGGGTCTTTCCATGAAAACCCTCCCGGGACCAGGCTGTGTGTAAATGTCAGTATTTCCCTGCAATTGGCATCTTTCAAGGACAGTGGTGCACAGAGACTGTCCTCGTAAATCTTTCTGGAAGGTGAGAGGGCTGTCCCATGTCCTACAACACCTGCTGACCAAGCACTCAACAGGAGGGTGAGGCCCTGGAGAAAGCTGGGGATGACAGGACTTCACAGAGGTGGCCTCCTGCCACACTGAGCATATGCATCCTGGGGGGGGGGGGCAGAGCTGTGCTTGGGCCCCCACCAGGAGAGGAAGCCTGATGGGAGGGATGTGTAGTCAGAAGCTGGGGCTACACAGGCCTCCCGGGGCAGCTGCCCCACAGCCCACTGCTGAGTGGTACCCCATCGCCTCCTTTGGCCATACGCTTGTCTGGAAGAGAGAGGACGGCTGGGAGAGAGGGTGAAGGGTGGTGGCCTGGGGGGCTGGTCTCAATGGGCTCCCTTAGTGCCTGGGGCCTCAGGGGGGATGGTGAGACCCCATTCTGAGGGCCTAGGTAAGCGTTCAGAAGCACCCTGCCCAGTGTAGCCCCGAGTGTTACACCGGCCAACTTGTGCCCACTGCATGGCCACTGGGCCCTTGGTCCATGTGAACCAGAGTCTGGCCATGGCAGAGGGCCATCCACCCAGTCTCTGCTCAGAAACAGCAGTGAGAGTGTGTGGGGGGGTGAGTATGTGCCCACTTAGAGCCAGACTTGTGGCACGACTCGTCACAGAGGTGGGGCAGACGCACTGGGGGCCGCCGAGGATCAGGCCAGGCGGGGCCCAGGGGACAGGGGCCAGTCCTTACGGTGGCTTCTTCACCAGGACCCCAGAGGCACTTGACTGAGAGGAGTGAATGGGGCAGACTAGGGTGGGACAACTGTCAGTTCAAGCCCAAAAAGGCTTTTAATTTTTTAAAAACTAATCTTTACCCAACATTGGTGCAGAAAGAGCGCCACTCTAGAACCTTCCAAGTGAGGAAAGTCCTCTTGCCTTTTATCTCCAGGGACCACCCTGGCCCGTGTCATCCACGGCAGGGGTCTCCAGAATGCAGCCACTCAAGAATAGCAATGGCGGGGGGCTCTTTAGAAGGCCCGGGCTGGCTGCCAGCGCCCTGGTTTTCAGGGAGGCTCTGTCCAGTCCTTGGGACTCCTGCAGAGCCACCTGTGCCCACTCCCCGGACAGGTACCTTTCAGCATCTTCACAGCCACAGTCGTGTATCCCGCTTTGCCTTTAAGCCGGAAGGCTGTTGCCTTAACCACTTTTCCAAATTCGCCTTCTCCCAGAGTTTTTCCAAGAACCAAGTTCTTCCGAGGGAATTCCCACTTCGGATCCTCCTGTGTGGGGTTGAAGGAAGGGGAAGAAGAGGAGAAGGGAAAGTGGGCGAGGTTAAGAGGAAAAGACAACGACCAGGCCCATAAGTGGGCCCCCCGTGGACAGGCTCCAGTGTGCAAACTGCTGCCACCTGACCTGGTGGGCAATGGTCATCCCCCCGCGCCGAGGGCAGGGCCCCACACCTTACGGGAAGACAGCTGTTGCCACAGAAAGGCCTGGACCCTTGCTTGTCTCCCGAATGTGCCCTCAGCCATCCTGGGCCCATGTCCTGGTCTCTCAAACAAGGAGTTCAGGGCTAACATAGTCCCGGGGGAGGGGGGTGCTCACATGGGAGTGTGGCCTCTTCGCTGGGAGTTGAGCCCAAGCCTCCTGCTGCTGCCTCTGCGTTGGACACCAGGCCTACAAGCCGCTGACGTCCTACAGACCAGGCCCCAGTGTGTCCTCTCCAGGGAGCCAAAGGACCCCCAAGAGGACTCCATTGGCACCAGTGGCCCAAGCTGCCCAGGACCCCCAGCTGTGGATGCAGGTGTCCAGGGAGACTTCCCCGTGTGCTGCCCCATGAAAGGTACCACGGTGGTAGTTGAGAACCTCCCTCCTGACACGTGGAAGAGGCTGCTCCTGCCATGGGACTGGCCGTTTCCCCGACCCCGCACCCTCTTGCCTCCATGCTCCCCTCTACCCGCCCTGCCTTCCCACTGGAATCCCACTTCAGACGACTCTGGGACAGCTTCCCAGACCCCAGCCTGGCCCCACATCCTTGAACTCTTGACTGGGGATGCCAAAGTCTGCCCTGGGGACCCTGGGACTTCCCCTCCTATGCAGCACCGGGCACGCATTGCCCTGCCTCTCCCTGCATCTGGATGTGGGTGGCCTGGGGGTGCTGCTCTGGCCCACACAGATGACCCCGCTGGGCCCGCTGCCCTGCCGAGCAGAGCCATGCTTTCCAACACTCAAGCACAGGTGTGTGCGCGCTCTTCGTGGGCAGAGGCGGCCTCAGCACCGTGTGTCGGCCTCCAGCATCATCATGGTTACCCTGGCGTCCTCACCTCCGCCCTGCCCTGGAAAAGCATTCCCTGCACGTGGAAACGGCGCTGAGCCTGTGCAGACGGCACTGATCTGATCTTTTTAAAAGACGTGAACAATTCTCCCCACTTCATGTAAGAGACAACTAAGGTCCAGCAGCTGAGCAGCGCGTCCTCAGAGCCGTCGGTGGGCTCAGGCTGGGCTCTGGCTTCTTGGTGCGGCGGGTCCAGGCTGACATCGGCTGACGGCGGTGCGTGTCCCCCTGCACAAGCACCCACCAGCACTGCCCTTCCTGGGACCCCGCCACAAACTGCCTGGGTTTATAAAGCAATCAAATGGCTCAGCCCAGAGGCCTTCCGCGGAGGCTGAGATGGTTCCCGGGACAGAGGTCACAGACCCCGTCTGCTGAGCGACTGGAACTAGGAAAGCTCGGAGAGAGGCTGCAGGGTCTACCACATGTGGGAATGGCTCCCGTGGCCCAGACCCACCGTAAGTGGAGAGCACCCTCGGATGGCTCCTCCTACAAACCGTGGCCGCCTCCCAGCCCTGGTTGGGTAGTGCCCGCGGCCCGGTGACTCCTGAGCTTTCTGCTTGGAGGCCCCTGTCAAGGGACCATGCTCCCTGCCAGGCCCTGGAGGTGCAGCTTGTGCTCACACACACCCTTCCTCTCAGTCCCTCTCAGAACCTGGCTTCCCACTCCCTAGTAGTTGCCTGCAGGGACACAGAAGAAGCACGGCGGGGGAGGAGAGGCCTAGCCAGGACGGAGGCCCTAAGGAGCCCACGGTAACTGCAGGCCCAGGCCCTCCCACGGAGAAGAGGGATCGGGAGCCTGCTGGCGCCGGCTGGTTACAAGGTCCTGGGGCCTGCCTCTGCCGCGGCTGGCCCAGAGGCCCCACGGTAGCCCTTTCTCCCCTCTGCAAAGGAACTCCCCTCCCCACCGCTGCCACCCCGGCCCAGCCCCTGCCTGCCGCTGTCTTCTGCCTGGATGAGGAGAGCCCCTCATCATGGGGCTCCAACTTTTGCACCCGCCCCAGACACTCCCCAATAGAGCAGCCTGCCCAAACAGAAGCCGAATATGGGCCTCCTCTGCTGAACCCCCAAGCCCTGGGGCCCCACCCTCTGAGAATAAAATCGAGTCTTCCTCGGGGCCTCCCCCCATCCTTGGGGCCTCAGCAGGACAGTTCGCTATCAGGTATGGCGCAGCCCACCCTCCCAAATTTCAGTCCAACTAAATCAGCACCTGGCACTCTCGACTCCGCAGAACTGCCTGGGCTCTGTACAGCCCTCTGCCCGCCTGCCCTCCCTGGAAGGCAGCTCCGCGCATACTCGGGGCTGCTCAGAGCGTCTTCCTGGTGGGCGAAGGCGCGTGAGCTGCTTGTGTGCTACATGACACTCAGCACGAGGGAGCCCTGGGTGCCCCTCCCCACACCTCCCTGCTTCCCCAGGCCAGAGGCCAGCGCCCCCTGCAGGGCCTCCAGGAGGGCTGTACCCCAGTCCGAGGCCCTGCTCGGAGCCTCACCGGGATCTTGAAGGCGTCCACGGAGACCTGGTTCTCCATGGAGTCCAGGGAGGGCCGGCGGGCGCCAGACGAGGAGTAGCTGACCGGGAAGGCCTGGGCCGGCCGGCGGAAAGTCATCTCGGCGGAGGCGATGGGCGGCTTGTGGGCATTCTTGTGGTAGCGGTGGATGCAGAAGGTGGAGAGCAGCATGGAGACGATGAAGGAAAAGAGCACGGCCGCTGCGATCACCGTGCGGCAGAGCTCATCACACAGCGGGTCTGCAGGCAGGGGCGGCCGTGAGGGACGGCATTCCGGGAGGGGGGCCCCCCGGTGCCTGCCGCTGGGGGCTTGCCATGGCACACCGAGCCGCCGGCAAGTGCTAGGGGCCGTGGGATGGGAGAGTAACACACACACTCACACGGCACCCACTGTTTGGCAGGGACCGTGCCATAGGTTTTCCCTATGGAGACTGTTGTCAGCCTCCTACACAAGGGTCAAGAGGCTCAGAGAGTTTAAGCAGCCGGCCTGAGGTCACACAGCAGAGGCAGTGGGCGTCCGTGCCGCACCAGCCATGGAACGCTGCGCCGAAGACAGCTGGCCCCAGAGTGCTGGCGGGGAGGCAGAGACATGCCTGATGTCTTTTGTATTTTCTTTATAAAACTGGGAGAGGAAAGGAAAGTGGCTTCGGACCTAGTGTCATGCACCAAAAGCTCAAATATGAGAGAATCGTCCTTGGGCTCAGGCAGGAAAGCTCCTGGGTGCTCAGGCCCGGGCCGCCCATGGCACCTGCTGACCCAGAAGGCACACCTGCAGGCTCTGGCTGGGAGAGCGGGGTTCCAGACAGGCGCTGCCATGCGCCCAGAGAAGGCTCCGCACCAGGACCATCTGAGTTGATGCTGAGTTATCTGGTGGGAGAACTTTCCAGCCCAATCTTTCTCATAGAAATTTGGGCAGGAAGTCGCTCTATAGAGGCCCTGACCTAGACCTGTCTACACGGATTAGGGAACTGAGGCCCAGAGGGAAGGAAGAGGGTCTCCTGGGTTTTACCTCCCTTCCTGCAATTTCCTCCCCGGCTCACTGGGGCTCAGGGAGGTGTGGGGAGCCCTGCCCCGCATGTGACCCCAGCAGTGCCCCCCACCGACTCACCCTGGCTGTCTTCGGGCTCACAGAAGCACTTCTTCTCTTCGGGGAAACAGTTGCAGATACCGAAGCCAGCTTTTATCCCCCAGCGGTCCCCGGGCTCATGCCCACCAATGATGCTGCCGCCCCCTGGGGACAGAGGCGGCCCACTAAGCCTCCTGGTGTGATCGAACAAACCAGGACCACCCAGGCAGAAGCATGAGGGGTCCCTGCCCACACGAGGTCAGCATACTCAGGCCCAGGGAGGGCAGTGAGCTCTGGAATCTGGGTCACCTGGGCAGGAATCAGCACAGTTGGCCCCCAGTCCAGTTCCCTGGCCCCAGCAGGTAGGAGGAGGAACGCCCGGGCTGCCAAGGGCCCTTGCCGAGGTCCACACATGGTTACTTCATAGAGGAGAGAAGGGGCAGCAGGGAGCCAGGAGAATCAGGGCTTGGGGGCTGTGCTGTGTGAGCTGGCCGGGAGACACGGGAGAGTAAGTCAGGGCACCAGTCTCCAGAGTTTGGATGGGGCAGAGCCCTTTGTTCAAATGAAATGTTAGAAAAAGTCTCGGCACATAAAACTCGGAAATAAGGCTGGTCTGGTCGAAGTGCGGGTGGGAATCCAAGCCTCCCCCACTGGCTACCCCTACCCGCACCCGGCCCTTGAACTTGCAGGCCCAGTGCTTGCTTACGGAGGCAGTCCTGGGGGCAGATGTTGATGTTTCTGCTCTCCACGGCGTCACAGTGGCCATCAGGGCAGGTCTTGATGCTGGGGGAGCAGGTGGAGAAGTTCCTGGTGATCCCTGGAACACACAGCAGGCCAGTCACCACCACGCGGGAGTACCCGCCCTGGTCAGACGGCCAGAGCCAGCAGGGTGGCACCCTAGGCCTCCCCGGCCAACCCTGCCCCCCTCCCGAGGAGCAAACTGAGGCCCGAGCAGAGAACCCATGAGTGGGATCCTTGTGGTGGTGGGCACAGCTCGGACTTGGCTGCTGTCTACGCCCCAGCCCTGCCATCTAGGGCCACATGCCCCAGCCTGGGACTTCCCAGGTAGAGCCTTTCTGTCCCCCGCACACCCCAACTTTGGCCCAGAGCTTGCCAAACCCAAAGGGACCTGTGGTCCCACAGTGACAAAGAGACCGAACATCCTCGTGCTTCCCCTACGCTGCACGCATGCTCACCCTCTCCCAGCATCAGGAACTACAGATGGGGACCACGCTCCGGACAACAGATACGGACAGGGGAGGGCCATCACTGTGTCCGGCCGGGCCCACAAGGACCCCGTTTCCACTCAGCCACCATTTACCCCTCTCGACCTCCTGGCCGCTGGCCCCTGGCTCTGCGCGGGGCCTACCTTTGCCATCTCCCTGTCTCCACTCACACCTGCCCGTCAGAGAGCCCAGGCCGCCACACTCCTCACACTCAGGCCGCCTCTTGCTGACCGCACAGGACAGGGGGCAGCCCGGTTCCTCAGCCACATCTGCGGATGGCAGAAAGCTGGTCTCAGGGGGCTGGCCTGGACTCAGTGTCCCGCCAGCATCTGGGGGCAGAGGGAAGCACCGGCCGAGCTCCTCTCCGGGGTGAGTCCAGAGGGGTGGGGGTGTCTTAGCACCAGGGCACGGGGCAGTGATGGGGCCCACCGAGGAAGAGGGCTGTCACTGCAGTCACGGCAAGCGGGGGTGGGGGGCACTACTGGGCTGGGATAAGTATGGAGGGAGGATGTGAGGAGGCTAGTGCCTCGACTCAGCCAAAAACACACAGGCCCAGTTAAACCTGAATTTCAGGTAAACAGTGAATACTTGCTTTGTGTGACTGTGTCCCTAACACTGTATGGACATCCCTGGAAGTTCGTCTTCTAAGAGACTCTGCAAAGGCTGCGTGGGACATACTTACACCACAAAGTTGCTTGTTGCTTATCTGAAGTTTAAATCTAGCCAGGGTCTCGGATTTTCTCTGGCAGCCCTAAAGCAAGTGCGTGTACAGAATAGATCGGCAGCAGTGGTGGGGAGAGCGACCATTTACTATGTGACCCCTCTGGGCTACGCTGCTTTATACTCTGTCCTTGTCGCCCTCCCAGGCCGGCTACTCAGGGTGCACTGTGATTCTCATTGGACAGGGAAGGAGACGCAGGCTCAGGGATGCTGCCATTAGGTGAAGGGGGGCAGGATGGGGCTCTTCTGTGTCGGGGAAGCCCTTGGCTCAGCCACGCCCTGCCTGTCCCGACCCTCCACGGGGCCCTGGCACTCACATGTCCCCTCCACGGTGACAACCAGCGGGGCCTGGGCCTGCCTGCGGCTCGGCCGGTCGGCAGCCACCACCGTGTACTGGAGTTGAGAACAATCGGGCCGCTGCAGGGCTTCTGTGTCATTCACGAACAGGGTCCCCGTGGTGTCCTCGGTGGAGGTGACCACCCCCAGGATGCTGCAGTTGGCGCTGGAGAGCTGCAGCTTGTACTGCACATGGATGCCGCTGAACTCCCGGCAGTTGTCCACGCAGACTTTCCCAACCTAGGCACGGGGCACAGGGGATGCCTCAGCCGGGTGGGGCACCGGCCTGTGGTGGGGGATGGAGGGGCTTCTGAGCACTCCGAGTCCTGGAACAGCTATCTACTGGGTCCAGGGATGACAGAACAGCCTCCCCCGCCACCAAGTCCCCGTCTTCCATGTCCCTGGAATCTGCAGACCCTTCCCCCTGCCGGGCCCTGCCCTGCCCATCACACCACCGCCCACCCTTGCTCCTGGGAGCCAGAGGTGAAAGAACACAGGGCACCATGGCTGGGTCTAGTGACCACCTCGAGAGGAGCCCATACCCCCAGCTCATTCTCCACTCACTGACTCGTTTAGGCACAAAGGCCCATTGGGTCCCTCCTGTTCACCTCCCTCGCTGCCTCTGGCCAGACCAGTTTTGTTCTGGGGACCACCAGTTGCCATCCTCAGTGCACGGGGCTGGGGTGCTCCAGCCCCTGCCCAGACCCCCTGCCCGGGCAGGCAGAGCATTGCAGCGGGGCCACGTAATTCATGCAGCGTCACTGCCTGTCCCACCCGAGCCCCAAGGGGCCTGCCTGGGACTCTGGCTGGGGGCCCGGGGAAAGAGAGGAGATGCTTCTCCAGGGGACACCAGGCTGGCAGTGCCACTGCTGGGGCCCAGAGCTGGGCAGCTGGAACTCTCCTTTTTATCCTTCAGCTACTTGCGTTAGAATGAGAGTTTCAGTGGCTTAAAGCTGGAAAATCTGACTAGTCAATTTGCGGGGGGCAGAGGGCAGGGGTGAGGCAAGTGAGGCTGCGCCTGCAGCTCCTTAGCAGGTCCTTGCTCAGCCTTGCTCAGGCCCAGGGCACAGCCAAGCTCCTCCACCCCTGATGTTCTGACATCAGAACCAAATCCCCTCCCAGATGTCCCAGCACATCCCCATATAAAGCATGCTCACTTCCAGCCTCCCACAGCGTCCTCCAAATTGCCCAAGGTCACTATCCTCAATTTCCAATGATAAAGACTGGGGAGTGGGGATGAAAGATCACAGCGAGACTGAGGCTGGATTGGGACTCCGGTCCCTGTGATCTTTTGAGTGTGTTGGGGTACAGGTGACACAGCTCCTGCAGTGCTTGCTCCCATTCAATACCCCCTTGGACACATTCAGGCCCCTCTGCCTTGTCACCTCCCACCATCGTTGGCCTCTGCCTCCATGAAAGTCCTTTTGTGGCAGGTGAGGGAGCTTGGATGTGTCCAAGGGTGGGGTCCTTTGTGTGTGGGACCTGGGTGGCTGTCAGGAGTAGAGGGGGCATGGGAACTGACCACAGGAACTGGGACAACTGGAGATGGCCCTAAGCATGACCTTCTGAAAAGGACGTATCTGAAGCTGCTCCATGAGGAACGAGCAGTATGTAAAGTCATATATATGCACGCTGCAATTCCAAGTAAAATCACAAGAGTCCTTAAGAGAGGCGTTCTAGAAAGAACTGTACCAAAATGCTAAGCACTAGTTGATATGGCGAGAAGGATCAGTCCTCTCTGCCCCTCCTCTTCTTTAATGGATACTTACTATTTCACGTTTTTTCCACGTCTAATTGTTATTTTCCAACGACAAACGCAAGATAAGCTCTAGGAAATGCACTTGCGGAAAGCAAAGAGGAAGCGTTCCCCACCTTTCCCCCGCAGAGGGCGCCACTGCTGACTGCTGCCCGCATTTACTTGTACATTCCATCACTGAAAATTTGCTTTTAACATAAGGAGCCACGTGAAGCCAGTATTTTTATAAAACCACTTTTCACTTAATAATCCACCAGGAACATCTTTCTAAGTCCCCACATGTAGACTTGGCTGGCATTGCTCTTATGTTAGGACGAAACACGCTTTAAAGATACCAAAAAAGGAGAGGCCAAAAAAGAGGCGCATGGTGCCCACCAACCTTGCCCACGACTCTGCCAACTTTGCCATGGCTCCAGCTTCTCTGGCCCTGTGCCCGTGGCTCTCCCGGGCCACTCCATGTACTGGTTAGGCTAGAAGGAGTGTCTCTCATCCCCAGCCCTGCTCTCGATCTGTTAAAGGGAGCGCCCCACCCTGAGGGTCCTCCGCCCCTCTGTGCCCCTCTGCAGGCAGGCACCGGGCTGTGGGCTCACCTGGGCAAAGCGGCGGGCCCGCCTGCTCACAGTGAAGGAGTAGGCGCTGGGTAAGTGCAGGCTGACAGGCAGCACGGTCACGTTGAAGTGGAGGCGGAGGACGCCCTCGCCGGGGCCCTGGAAGTCCGAGTCATTGACCAGCACGGCCAGCTGCAGGGAGCGGCTCTCCGAGATGGGGAGGCTCCGGTTGAGAACCAGCCCTGTAGGGGGGAGGCATGGTGATAACTGCCTTGTCGCTTTGGGGTCTGGGACCGCTGCCCCACGCCGCTGCACGCCTCCTCCCAGCCACACACCTGGCACATACACACATGTGTGCAAACACAGACTTCACACTTGTACCGTGTGGACCACAGACTTGGCGGATGGGGCTAAGTTGGAACCGCTGTTTAAATGTTGGCCGCTGCACTGAGCTGGACGCCGAGAGAAGCCTTCCCAGCTGGGAGGTCACTTGTATGTACGGTGGGGTGTGTGTGTGTTTGTGTGTGTGTGTGTAGCATGTATGTGTGGGGTGTGCGCATACACGAGATAAAGATCTCTCATCACGGAGGCCCTGGAAGACTATGCTGGCCTCCACTCCCCCAGAGAACTCTTTCCAACAGCCATGGCCTCCAGTGGAGCCCTGGACCGCACAGCCCCTCAGTGCGCAGAGCCTGCACACCTCTGTACATGCTGTGTGCCGTGCTGTGGTTCTAGTTTTGCAGAGACGGAAGGATAGGGGTGAGGAGGTTTTGGTACACGTGGTGTATAGAATGAGTGCGCCTGGCAGGGATGACATTTTCCCTTATACAGGACAGGAGACCTTCAAAGGCTCAGTGAGGGTGGGGAGGACGAGAAACAAACAGGATCGGTCCAGGCAGAAAGGGGTAACAGTACCAGCGATTCTGGGATCCCTCAAAGCACATCCCAAATCAAGGACTCAGGTGCAAGTCGGGTATTTGGAAGGTGATCCCAGAAAACACGGGCAGAAGGGTGGGGGAGGCAAGGCAGCCGATGAAGATGCCCCATTGTGCAGGTGAGCACAGTGGGCCCCTGCAGCTCAGTCCTGCGGTACATTCCAGAAGCCAGACAGGACAATCTTTGCAGGATCCTCTGGCTCAAACAGAGAGAGCTGCTGTTGTATACTAACCCGTTAGTAGGGAGCTGTGGGGACAAGGGAGAAATAACCCCCAGGCACCAGGTCCTTCGGGGACTGCAAAGCAGAGGCCAGAGGAAGGCCTCAGGCAATGATGTCTGTGTTTGCAGTGGGCAGTGAGCCCTGGCATGGTCAGCATGGGAAGTGTGGTAGGGCCCTACCAAGGTCTGCCAGGAGGCAGTTCAGGGAGAGAAGAAAGCCTGTAAAAACCCACCAAGGTGGCCAAGGTGAGCTCAGTAGAGACAAGGAAGGGCCAGGTGGAGTGGAAGCCTCTGTGGCCTGGGGCTCGGAGTGCCCGGACAAGTGTCTGTGTGTGTAGGGTGCTGCGAGAAGAGCGGGCTGCTGGCTCCCTAGGGGCCCCAGCCAGGCCAGGCCTGGCCGCTCTTACTGTAGTCATGCACAGTTGCCCGCACAAAGCTGCCGTTGGCCTGGGCCAAAGTCTCGTTGGGTGAGTGCTCGACACGGAAGGTCTGCAGGGCCCAGGCGTCCCCGGGCAGTAGTGTGCTTGTGTACCGCCTCAGTAGCTCCCCAGAGGCCGGCACCACGTCTGCGTCGAAGACACGTATTGTGGCCACCACGGTGCCCTGTGGAGAACAGTGGGTGCCAGTCAGAGCTGGTGAGAGGGACCCTGCAGAGACCCTGCAGCCCGGGACCTCAGGAGGACACCCACCCCACAGGTAGATCAAGTGCGTGCAGTCAGAGCCGGCTCCGGGGACAGACTGGCCTGTGTTAGAGTTCCCGTGGGATCCTGTGCCAGTCTGGCCCAGTCACCCTGCCTGGGCCACGGTGCCTCCCCTGTGACTCAGGGGAGGCACCTACAGACTTCCCGTAAGGATGGATTAAAGCAGATGCCCAGGGGCTCTGCTGACGGGTTTCACCAGTCCCACAGAGAACAGCAAGCTGGGCCCCACAGGGTGGAGTCCAGCGAGAGACGGCAAAGCCAGATCCAAGCCCTGGTGTACACCAGAATGTTCTCCAAACACCTATATACCAGGCTGGAGGGGATCACGAGGAAAGTTCTGAGCAGTCACAGGGCATCTTTGCTGTTGCCGCTAACCAGACTCCTTGTTCTCACCCCAAGGTAGGCCTTTCTAGCTGGTGCGATCTTTACCAATGAGATGTGCTTTCTTCCCGCCCGCCCACCAACCAAACTAGCGCCTGGGGCGCCCAGAGACCCAGGTAAAACGATGCGTCTCCCATTGCGCCTTGGCCGGCGGGCTGCAGGACGGCCCAAGGCCCAGTAGGTGGCAGTCATGCTCCACCTGCGCGGACGGGGGGGGCGGGGGCGGGCCGAGGTGGGCGGGGCGTGCTGGGCGATCCCAGCGGGAGCCACTCCCTGGTTTTTCTGCGCTGCTGGGCTACCCTCGGTGAGTCTCTCTGACCCTCCAGTGAAAGGTGACAGCGGTGGGAGGGAGGGCCCTCCTGGCAGCTGTGCTCTCCCCCTCCTCGGAGCAGCACCGCTGTACCCAAGCGCAGCGGCACAGGTGTGCGCCCGAACCCGATGCGCGCCCTTGGCCTTGCCGGCCTGGTCAGACACGTGATAGGCATCCAGGGTCCTCGGACACTTTTCAGGGGCCAGCTGGACTGCCCTCTCCTCTCCTCAGCTACCCTCGAGACAGACAGAAAGCCCCAACACATAGCTGGGCGGACAAGTGAAAGACAAATAGCTGGAGGGATGTCCAGCCCCATGGCTGGATGGCTAGACGCACAGCTGAGTAGACCAAGGAATAAATGGTGGCCGGAGTGGCAGACACCCAAGGGACGGACGACAGACAATAGACAAGCACGGCGGTGGTAGATAGGCACCTCCTTCCTCTTGAACTCCACCACAGCGCTGGCGGTGTCGAAGCCCCCGAGGAAGGTGGGCGCCGAGTCGTCCTCATCGTATACGGTCACGGGGAAGGGCACCATCACCACCTGCTCCTTGCGCACGCCCACGTGCACCGTGCACGCGGCCACCAGCTCGTACTTCTCCCGCAGCTCCCGGTCCAGGGCCCAGCGTGTGCTCACCTCCAGGCTGTCCGGGGCGCAACGGAAGGGCAGATTCTCACCTACACACCAAGCAGACCAGGAACCCGGACGTGACTCCCGGGCCAGGGAGCAGGGTGAGCTGTCTTTTTCAAGGGGTCCGCCAGGAGCGGCTGCAGGGGAGAGCGCCCTCTGCAGGTCAGAGGTGGGGAGCACGCTGGTCCTGCCCTGAGCTCCTCCTCCTCGGCTCCAGATTGGAGGGGGTGAGGGCACAGAGCTCCAAGCATTGGTTTGCAGTGATGGCTGTGCACCAATGAGCTTTCCTGGGCCTGCCAGTTTCACTAGCGCTGATGGGGGAAGCTCAGGGAACCAGAAGGCTTGCCTCATGTCCTCACCTCGATGACCTAGGGAGGGCTGCTCCCATCTCTTCCCTAACCTTGCCGCCTTTGGTGGGGATGGGCGGGGTGCAAGGGCCAGGCACACCAGCTCAACCAGGCTGCAGGCCCAGAGATCCAGCTCCCAGCATTGGCCGGCTTTTGAAAAAAATAGGCAATTTTAAAATTATGGAAATAATATGTGCTCATTTTAGCAAATGTGAGAAATAAAGCCACTAGTCCGCCATGTGAAAACAAACATGGTGGACATTGAGTGGGCGATCTGAAATTAACCCACAAATATTCCCAACTGCCTTCTTTGCACCCCTGCTTTCCACCTCCTGGCTGTGTGATCCCAGACTGGTTGTCCTGCCTGTCTGTGCCTGTTTCCTCACCAGAAGACGGGCTAGATGAAGGCTAACAGGCCTGCTCCTCACCAGGCCCTGCAGTATAAACAGGTGACTGGTGTATCTTCCCACAACATGCTGAGGGGAGGACCAGTCACCATAGCACACTCTTCAACCCAAGCCTGTCCTGAAATTCATCCTCCAGCAATAACTCAGAAAAAGGGGAGATGCTGACAGCTTGAAGGTCAACACTGACCGCCCCCACAGCCAACCATGGGGGGTTAGGTCAGCTCCAACCGCCGGGAAAGCAAACGTCCCTCTGTCCCTCACGTCAGAAACACGCGTTCCATGTGGATTACATGTGGGACATGCTTATCATATAATGTTTCTCTCTGTTGTTTATGGTTACAAAAACATGCTCAATCAAATTTAATGAGGTATTCTTCATGAGGAAGGGCAGGCTGCTAAACCTGATGTCTGGCTGACAATCTTGCACGAAGACATTAATCCCTGCTGCAGGGCAAAGGTGAGGATGCTGGGGGAGTGCATGGCTCCTTTTCTTTATTGAGATTTTCTTCAATGTCATTACCGTGTGTGTGCGATAAACTCGGTGCGAATCCAGGTTCCACTGCAGCCTACCTTCTCTGTCCTGGTTCCTTGCTTCTGAGGATTTCAGTGGTGCCTCCTGTCATCGGTCTGCTCGGGTGGCTTCTCTCACCTCCACTGGGCTTCACCCCCCGAGCTCCCCTAGGCCGGCCTCCCCACGGCCATCTTGTGGCCAGGTTGGCTGCCCTTGCAGCTGCGGAGGCAGAATCCTGGAACCACGCGGGCTCCCCTCTTTCCCTCAACACCCACGGCCAACACATCAAGAAATCCTGCTGGATGTTCTTTCAAAATATGCCCAGAAGCCGCCTCCTCCTCGCTGCCCTGTGGTTTCCACCCCTCTTCCAGTTTCCAGCCTGCTGCTCAGGGATTTCCCAGTGTCCTGTTTCCCTGCTTCTACGCTACCACCCTGTGCCAAATCATTCCTAGCATGGCAGCCAGAATAATCCTTTAAAGGTAAGTGAGGGCTTGTCCATGCCACCTCTACAAGCCTTCATGACTCCCCAGCCCCTCAAAGGGAAACCCTCAGGAACTTCTCTGTCTTCATGGGCCTCCGCTCTCCCCACCCCAGCTACCCAGGGGCCCCACCGCAGTGATCTCAAAGGGGCCCTCCCGCCTTTGCTCCAGCACTCCCCTCCCCAGCCATGAGATAGAAGACTGCAGTCTCCACCACTCCACATCCTGGGAGCTTTATTTCCCAAATAGCACATTCCAGAGGCCACCTCAGGGTAATGGAGGCTCCAGGCAGGCAGGATTTTGACTTGTTTAGTTCACGGTCACATCCTTAGCCCCTAGAACAGTACTTGGTTCATGATAGATACAGTAGAAATGTTTCTGGAATATTAAACGAATGAATGAATGGTGTGGTTGGTGAAGAATAAATCAGATGGCTCATGTCAAGGGCCGGCAGGGCTGGGCCTGGCACACAGCAGACGCCGAGGAGGGACCTACGAAGCCAGCACTCACCTTCTAAGAGCCTGTAGGACACGCTGATGTTGGGGCAGAGGAACTGCACAGGCAGCAGCCGGAATTGGTGGAAGGTGCCAGGAGGCCTGTTCTCTCTGATGCGGAAGGAGACGCCTGTCTCGGGAAAGCAGATCTCCCGGGGTTTGAGGGAACCGCAAGCTGGGAAGGAGGTGTTGATGAAGGAGAAGTACACCCGGGCACAGCCTGGCCACTGGCACTCGCCCTCTCGCAGGGATGCAGATGACAGGAAGACCTGGAGGTAGATGGTGAGCACAGGGAAGCCACCATCTGCAGAGAGAGAAGTCAGGCCTGGTGGGGCACCAGCCACACCCACAGGTGGTGGGGAATGGAATGGGGAAGGGGCAGGAGCTCCGGGGCTAGTGTAAAGCCCAGTCCTCTCCCTCGTCCACAGAGCTCCACTGGGCTCTCGACCCCGGCCGGCCACCTTCCACTTGCCCTGAACTGCCCTAGACCTGGTGTCTGTCTCTGCTTCAGGGTCCCGTAGTTCTGCTCCCTCTGCCTGGGGTGCCTCACAGGCCCGCCTCTCTTGTCATTCAGGTCTCAGTTCAAATATCACTCCCTCAGGTGCTCTGAGCACTGGGGCCTATTGTCCCCGCTCTTTCTCCCCGCCAGCCTCTAGCACGTCATTGCCCGCGTCAGAGGGGTGCCCTGAGTCCCGGGTCTAATGGCAAGAGCACTTCCCCTGGCTCCTACTGCATGTGAGGGCTCCCCAGCCCACCCAGGGGCTGTCCTCGTGGAATGCCTCTGCAGACACACCCATGGCCAGACTTCCCCAGTGTCTGGAGGGGGAATTTCCAGCAAACTCCATCACGGAGGCTTTCTCCAACAAGGTCTGGCTCTCTGCAAGAGTGAGGGGGACTCTTCCTGGGCCCTCTCTCTCGGCCCTAGGGTGGTGGCTGCTCCCCCACGTTTGCTCTTCCCATATTCGTCAGAGTCCTCTTTGCTTCCTAGCCCTCCACTGGTGCTGCAATCCCCGGTTGTAGTTAATCATTTTCTATACGAACCTGCCCTGTTCCAGTCACTGTGTGGTTTCTCCCCTGACTGGACTGAACAGGTGCATCATGGACAGAACAGGCCTCCTAGGAAACGTGGACCCTCGGCAAATTCCGCTCTGGCCTCTGCCCCTGGAAACTTAGTTCAAGTTCCCCGCAGGGGCTTGGGATGGAGGTGGCAGCAACCAAGTACAAGCAGAACTAAGACCCATTTCAGATGCCACCTCCAGAACTGGGGCTGCCCTGGTGGCGGGCTCTGTCATGTGACCTTGGCTTTCTTTGGCCGACAGGGGCACAGTCATTCTGCCCTGCTGGGCAGTGCCGCCCACTCGGCATTCATAGGCATGCCACGGGCCTTTTGCCCGCATGAGGGGGCTCAGGGCTGGTGTGAGGGTGCAGTGAGGCCATGTCTTTGGAGGAGATGCTTGGAGGTGGGGAGTATTTGGTGTGTGATCACCGTTTTGTGCCACAAGGCAGAAAGCGGCTCCTCTTCCCAGTATCAGGGTCACACGTGGTCTTCTCTCTGCTCTGACCCCTGCTCTGAGGCGGCTGGCCAGGTCTTCCTTCCACACCACTTTCCTCCCTGGCACCAGGCCCAAGTCCCCACTGGGTATCAAGGGCAGCTTGATGCTGATGGGAAGACAAGCTTTCCGTGGAACTGCCACTTCTCCAGAAAGTTCCAGATCATTTGCTAAATCAAAACTTTTCAATTTTTCTAGCCCCCCTTCCTTAGCTCCTCTCTTATAACCCCAAATCCTACTCGCTCAAATGGAAAAGCCTTCTAAGTCCAGCATGGAGAGAGCACCTGATCCTTTCCAGGGGTTCTCCAAAATCCCAACAGACTCAGAAGGCGCAAGGGTCATCAGTGGCCCCCGAACTCATCCTGGTGCCCTGGCCAGGCTGGACACGGAGGCGGGCCAGCCTCACCTCCCCCTTCACCCTTATGCAGCAGGGATGGCACAGGAAGCGCCCCCGTGAGCCTCGGTGTGGGCGTGACGCGGGCTGTGGGAGGAGAAGACAGGGTGGGGGGTCAGGCGGCTCCCTTACTGCGGATGTTGAGCCTCTCCCAGGCGCTGTGGTCCAGGCTCCGGTTAAGGTAGAGAAGGCCCGTGTCCTCCTCGATGCGGATCCAGTCATTTTCCTGCAGCCTCGCACGGTACGCGATGCCGTAGAGGTGCTGGCCCAGGCGGAAGCTGGGCACCTCCTCGGGGGCGTCCCGCAGGGCATGGACGTAGAGCAGGGGCATGCCCGCTGGCTGGTCCACATACAGTTTCTCCCAGTAAGCATCCCTGGAGAAGTAGAGTCCCAGCGGAGCTGCAGAAAGCAGGGAAGTGTGGGAGGGAGGGAGGAATGCCGATGCATGTCCACAGCAGACCTCCCAGGCAGACCGGCACTCTCCAGCCGCTTTATTTCCCACTTTGGATCCCCCCAAATTTACTAACTTAAAATTCCAATCTAGAATAAGTAATAGTGCAAAATTGGATGCAAGTTCCTTGTTCTGAAATTACGAGAGAGAGATCTCACCCTCCATGATTTCGCAGCATTCAAGACTTTCACACGGAAATAAAGGAATAATAAAATGCTGATCTTAGTAGGACTTTCTTACCTGTAGTCCCAGTAACATCAACACACACACCTATCTGTGTAGCAAAACCAAGCTGCAAATGGACTGGCTTAAAACAGAAAGAAAGAGAGGAGGAGGCACTACAAAACACCTGCAAAATCGTTCTCAATCACCCACATTTGACAAGTATGTGAATCACCCGGAGCTGGGAGTTCACTCAGGTTTCTCAAAAAAATCATGTGGATCCTGAGGTTTCAAGTGTGCACGATGATGCCAGACAAGCAGGGCAGGCAAGAGTCACCAAAAATGAACCAGGGCACTTTACGGATTTATTTATTTGTAAGATTTATTTATTTATTTGAGAGAGATGTGCGAGAGAGACAGCGTGTGAGGCGTGCATGTTGGAGGAGGGGCAGAGGGAGAGAATCTTCGCGCAGATTCCCACTGAGCGAGGAGCCAGTACCGGGGCTTGATCTCTTGACGCACGAGATCATGACCTAAGCCAAAACCAAGAGTCGGATGCTTAACCAACTGGGCCACTCAGGCGCCCCTGAACCAGGGCGCTTTATAAGAGAAACAAATCTTTAAACATATTCCTACCATTTGACCCAGAAATCCTACTGAATTTATCCGAGAGAGGAATATGTATGTCCATCAAATGGCAGGGTTATTCACACAGCTGAGAACTGGAAACGGACCAGATGCCCTTCAGCGGGTGAGTGGACACCACGGAATCCTATGCAGCAATAAAAAGAGATGAACAATTGAAACACACAGCAACCTGGAAGGATCTCACGGACATCGTGCCAAGCGGAAGAAGCCAGGCAAAGAAGGATACACATGGCACGATTCCAGACTAATTTGAGGTAACAGAGAGCAGACTGGAGATCTGTTAGGGGTGGGAGGAGGCAAAAGACTAGGAAGGGCAGGAAGGAATGTTCTGGGGGACGTAAAGATTCCACATCCTGATAGCAGTGTGGGTCACGTGTGCACATACATTTGCTGCCAGTGTACAGATAAGAGCCGTGCATTTCAACTTCTATAAATTTTCCCTAAAAACCCGATCACCAAGGGACTGTGGATAGAGCTCTGGCTGCCACAAGGAAGAGGATGTGGACCATGGCCTCGCTGGGTAAGCCCATTCATTACTCTGCTGACTTTGTGTAAGTTCAACATTTTTCATAATAAAAAAGTTTTAAAAAACAGTAAGAATTATCAAGAAGGTCGATAATTAGGCAAACGATGCTGGAATAACCACTAAAACCCTGAAAATACCCTATAATGCAGAGCAGTACCCAACACAAAACACAAACATGAGAACTGCTCATGTATTCGCTCGCAGAGAGCCGATCTCCCTTTTCAGCTTGTTCCCACCTACACCCCACTCTGCTCACAGCTGTTGGGGTGAGCAGCCAGGCCAGTGTGCACCAGTAGAGGATGCCCCTGGCACCCTGGTCCTCAAGGGCACGTCTGGGTATGGGAAACAATCCAGTGCCAACCAGAGTCAGGTGAAGACCACGGGGAAGCCCTTTCCAGATCCCAAAGCGGTGAAACAGTAAGCAAAGAGGAAGGCTGCCGCGCTGTGGGATGTTTTCCAGGATGACTTCAAAAGGCAGCCAGACTGCGAGTGCCAACTTGGGGGGAAGCATGCACTTGGCCCGGTCTGCTCCCTGCCAGACAGGCTTAGGCTGGGAAGGAGCAAGGGGGAGGGGGGAGGGAAAGAAGGAAGCGGGGAAGAGAGAAGGGAGGGAGAGAGGGAGAGAGATGCTCTGGTCAGAGCCAAAGGCCTGACCCTGTGCACCCCACACTCGACACAGAGATGGAGGGAAGTGGGGGGGTGGGGGAATGACAACACTTATAATGTGGCCTTTCGGACCTTTGGAAAGCCCCTCCCGAGGAGAGGTGTCCCTGGAGTGGGACCTAGAATTACCTAATCCCTGTGGGTACAGTTCAGGGAGGGGCAGGCCAGGACTTCTAAGGAGACTGCCTTGTGCTCTGGGCTGAAGTTTCCTGGGGGAGGATCCACTCCAAAGTGTCACACTGGCTGCCATTCAAGGCGGAGGCAGCTAAAGGAGCTCTGTGAAGTCGCGCTGGGGAATTCTGGGGAGGGAGTGCCGAGACCACGCTGCCCCCTGCCATGGGGTCTCATGGGCAGACAGGGGAGACAGGGGCAGGAGCTGCCTGAGCGCCACCCTTCTCTCCCCACACCCTCCACCCGGCCCAGGACGATGGGGGCTCTCAGATGTACTCAGGGCTGACCTCCTTGGGATTCAGCAGCTGGCGCTGCCGGGGACAGGAAGCAGCTCACAAGGCCGGCCTCTTGCTCCTCCTGTTCAAGGGCAGCTGATGGCACCAGCGCAGGGCTGAGCCGCGTGATGGGCCATGGCTGACCGGTCCTCTGAGGGTCCCTGCACACCTGGGATCCATTCCAGAGGCTTGCACGTCCCAGCAGAGGCACGCACACTCCGCACAGTGTGGAGCCCCAAAGAGGACCCTACCAACTCATCAAGTCATGACTCGGGCAAAGACAGGAGTGCTCCCTGTGGGCTTGGCAGCCACCTCCCACCAGGACTGGGCCAGGGTGTGCTCTGGGCTGCCTGGCAGGGTAACTCCCGGCTCGCTCTCCTCAGCGGGGCCATCCAGTCTCCCCCACAGAGATCTGATACTACAGGGGCTTCCAGCCCGTGGCAGCATCCCGGCATGGACGGGTTCTGGAAGGCAGGCTCAGAAGGGGGATCTGAGAAGCCAGGCCCAGCACTGACGCTCCACCAAGGGCCCGAATCATGAGCAGCAGCCAGGCGTCCTTGTCCTCCAACACTCCACAAAGGTTCCACAAGTCAGAGCACCCAGCAAGAGCTCTCGGGGAGGGACTGAGGGGGGCTGCTAGGGAATGTGACACTTGCTGCCCTATGGACAGGATGAATGACTCTCTCTTCCCCTGACCATGTCCTGCCCCCACAACCTTTGGGAGGGGCTGGCCCCCTGCGGCCTCCTCCTCCCAAAGGTGGAGTGTGGGGTGAGCACAGCCCAGCTGGGCGGCTCTGAGAGGCAGCACAGCACAAGGCCAATCCCCCCATGCACACACACCGACCTTCTATCCTCTCCACGGCCCCAGACAGAGGCACTGTCAGGACCACTGTTCTGCAAACAGACACTGAGGCAGAAAGCAAGCCAATTGTTTGCTCAAGGGCGCACACACAGACGGCAAGAGAACTGGAGTCTGGAAGGCAGGCTTTCCAGAGAGACACCCCCCTCACCAGCCCACTCATCTCCCAGGGCCCCTACAGCTGCCATGCTCTTGATCCCCAGCTGACCAGGCCTGGGCCCCCACTGAGGTAGCCTTGCCTGCTGGGACACGCTTCGTTCCCCCACAAAGCCCTGAGCAGTGACCGAGGCTCCCTGTAAGTCAGGAATACCAGCTCGAGGGGGAAGGCATCCTGATGACTCATCCTCTCTCTGGGCAGCTTGGCATTTCCGGGCACAAAAAGGAGGAGAGACTAACTCCCAGGGGCCTCGCAGGGCGGTGGCCAGGGGCGGCCTGGGCTTATGACACCGACACCAGCTAAGGAGGGGGCTCAGCCAAGGCGAGTGCCGCCGACCTCCTCAGCACCCTGGCAGAAGGGCACGCGCCAACCACTATGATCTCGAGAGGCTGCCGTTGGGCCTCAACTCCCAGAGCTGCAGGCAGTGCTGCTGGGTCCACAGGACTGGACACAGACCAGGGCAGCCCGTGTCACCAGGCCACCAGCTTTCCTTGGTGTGCCGGACCCCTCCATGGAGAGGTGAGGTCTGCATTCTTGCCCCCAGCAGACCAGCGAGGGGACACCACATGTCAACAGAGCTCACATCCTGAGAGGCAACTGCTGGTGTTTTCTCTCAGGACACACATCCCTGCCCCCGGTCAGCAGAGTAGAACCGAGAAGAGCTTGGCTGTTCTTGGAGCCGCTGTGGGGAGGGACTTTCGGAGTGGCTCTGGTGACATCTGGAGGCTGCAGAAGACAGGTCTTGTCAGGGGGAGATGTTCTACCCACAGCACCCCACCTGCCGGGTAGGCAGGAGCAGCTCCAGAACGGGGCTCCCCTCTGGGGGGCCTCCTTGACTGCACGCACTTGCAGTGGTACAGGGGCTGGCAGGGAGGACGACCTGAGCTCCCAGAGCGCCCCACCCCAAGCTGGTGCAGTTCCCACCACGCAGACCACATGTGCAGGGGAGAGCGGGTCCTGCCTGCTCTCATCTCACAGAGCCCAGCCCTACGGGATCTGCATGGGGCCCAGTCGATTGCTGCCAAAAGGGATTTGTGGGTCGGGCAATGATTGTGAGCAGAAACAGACAAATGCACTTAAATACCTCCCAGGTGGTCCCTGTAGCCCGGCGTGGCTCCCTTAAAGCTCCTCAACGTCACAGACCCTTCCAGATGGAAAAGTGCATGGTCCAAGGCAGGGAACCGAGGAGGGGGGTGCAGGGCTGGCCTCAGGTGGGTATAGCCTGGGCAGTCCCAAAGAGCCCCCCACTTGGTTTAATGCTCTCATGTCACTGTTTTAAAATTCTTCACAAGAATTCACTAGAACAAGGGGTCCACGCCATCCTCCTACACTGGGCCCCACAAATGACGCAGCCAATCCTGGCAGGTGGGTGAGGAGAGCCTGGGATGGGCCACTGAGGTCCGCTGCCGTGAGGCTGTGCACCCCTGCAGTCTGCTGACCTCTGCTGCGTCTCAGTTTCTCCAGCTGCGAGTCAGAGGCGGGTATGCTGGGGAGAAGAGCAGCCGCAGCAGGTCGCAGACACGCCTCGCCTTTGCGCACGGATGTATTGTATGAAGATTGTGCTTTAGAGTCACAGCTGCTGTGTGTAGATCCCTCTACTACCCCATTTCCCAGTTCAGAACACCGAGGCTGGGACATGAGAAGCCTTACCGGGGTGAATCCGCTGGCGGTTCTGAGTCTCGGGGTTTGGTACACTGGCTAACAAAGTGGTAGGGGGAGTCAGGATGAGGGCAGACGCTGAGCCCACCAGGAGGCTCGCTGCTGGCACCTTTCTGCCAGGAAGGGCCGCCTGGCCTGTGGGCTTCCGACCTGCCTCTGCTGAGAGCTGCCGCTTGGGCAGGAAACAGAGCAGGACTCGCAAAGCCTTCCTCGTCCATACTTCTCGCCTCTGAATGCCTCGGGGTGCCAGAATCCTCCCCCAGGCCTAGTCTACGGCTTCTGCCTGGAGACGGTTGGCCCGCGTCACCCCTCAGTGGCACCCCACAGTTCTGGTGGCTCAGGTCGCCCCTCAGGCACCATGCCGAGGGGCGAGGAGCTGGCCTTTCCTCACAGGATGGTGGGTCCCACACAGCTCATGGCCCCTGCCCAAGGCTCAAGTTACCGGTCACGTTGGGAGAGACCCCATCTGCTCCCACCCTACCCGACCCCGGCAGGGCAAAGGTGTGGAACGAGCGTTTGACAGGGGTGAAGTGCTGCCCTGCTCTGAGCCGGGCCTCCCCTGATGTCTCGTTTCCTCGCAGATCCACCACGGGTGCCTGCCAGGCGGGAGCCACCGGCTGCGTTCAGTGCCCGTGGTCACCGGCCTCGGTTTCGCCTTTACCTGAGACCATTCTGTAGCCTGCAAAGGTTTTTTCCAACGCTCCACATCTGGTTGGCAGATCTAATTTATTCGGATTTGAGTGCAGATGGAACCAGGCCCACACCCCCTACTCCCTCTTTCATTCAACGCTTCACAAGGGCACACGTGATCGCACACACTCACACTTGTGCTCTCGCACACACTCTGTCCCGCGTGTGCACACCCTCACGCCCACACTGGACCCTGAGCTCCTTCCTTGCCGTGAGCAGGAAGCGGAGCCTCGTCGGGGGAGGACGCTGAAGGGGGCCAAGGACCATGCTCCTGCTTCTGGCTGCTTGCCCTCGCTTTTTCGGGCTCCCGCCGCCTCGGGGCAGCGAGCAGCAGAGAGCGTGGGAACAATTCGCGTGCTTCACCCCATCCGCCTACCCAAAGCTCACAGACCCTTGGTGCCTGCACGGCCCACACCTGAGCCTGGGGATCACCTTCCTGCAGGCCCATCCACAGCCTTGGCTCCCCCGTGCCCTGGAGGGTTGTCTCCAGCTGGCCCCGAGGCTGCAGGCCAAGCCCGGCCTAAGTAACCCCGCCAGCTTCTCTATGAGCAGTGGCTGCGGCCCAGCTCAGCCAGCAGGCTCTGAAGCCACCCTGGGGGGGGTGTCGTCCTTCCCTGGGTGCCCTCAGCCTGAGGTGCCCCACGCGACTCACCTGTGCCCACGGTTGTTCTCTCAACACGTAGCTTAGGAAGTTATGTGACCTTCTCCTGTTTCAAGTGCTGTGTGAGCACAGAATCCTCGGTGAGCCCGCACTGATTCACACATCTCTCCTCCACACACTCACTCTCTCATACACGCACCCTCCGGCTCCCTCTGCATAGAGTAGCGTTGTGTAGCCCAGTCCCGACTGTGGGCTCACCCTCATCAACTCTCCAGGTCCTGGCCAGCCCTGGCCATTGGGGCCACACGAGGCTCACCCGAGCTGCCTCTGCCTTCCCCGCCCCCTCCGCGGTGGCTGTGCTGCCCTGTGACACTGCCAGTCCAGATCTGGGCAGGCGCTTCCCGGCCGGGCGCCCTCGGCCTGTCGCCCCAGCTCAGGGCCTGTCCTTCCCGCTGCTAGGAGCACCAGCCAGTGAGCTGCACTCACCACGGCACACAGTCACCCTGCCGGGGAAAGGCAGAGAGCCCCCAACAACTAAAAATGTCCTAGGACTGCAACACAGAAGCTGGAATTCGGGGCTCCTAAGGAAGAAAAAAGAAAGTGCAACGGTACAGTGGAAGAACGGGCTGGGGCCAGTGGCCTGCCTGCACGTGTGTGCGGGGCAGTCCCCTCCTGCAGAATCCCGTCGCCGGACAGCCCTGGCTCCTGCCCGTGATGAGCGCCAGACCGCGTTGATGACAGTTTTATTATAAACCAGCAGAATCTCCTTAACAGACGATTTCCTAATGCCATCATCTCTGCTGGGAATGGGAAACAGACCCCACAGACTTCTCCCCAGGGGCGGCCCCTCCCCCTGCAGGCCAGCTGTCCCTGTGGGGGGTCCCTCTAGCCCCAACACTAGCACTGGGCACGACCACCCTCTGGCACAGTCACGCTTTCTCTTTATTTTAGCGGAGCATCTTGACGCACAAATGCGTCAAGCAGAACACTTACATGGAAAGTAAATCCCACAACAAATGCCCGTGAGCCCACGGCCAACCCTACTGGACACTTGGCCCTGCTGCTGCCCCTCCCGGGTCCCCACCTTCCACTTCACCCCACTCACTTCCAACAGGAGCCTGAGGCTTGGGTTTCTCTTGCCTTTTCTTAAATTGTTTTTTAAATAAGCCTTCTACCTCATTCCTGGAAGGTACTTTTGCCGTGTAGAGAATTCTGTAGGAAAGTTATTTTTTCTTAGTCCTTCAAAGGACTTTTTTTTCCTTTTTTTTTGGGTTGCTGCTTCAGAGAACTCTATACTCGTTCTACTTGTCACTCCTTGGTGTTCTCTCTTCTCTCTGGCTGCTTCTAGGACCTCCTATCTTTAGTGTTCTCTCCAGTTGCACTACGATCAGCCAGCTTGCCAATCTCCTGTGCTGGTTTCCTCCCCCTTGCCAGCCCTCTGCATGGTGGAAGCTCCTTGTTCTCTCTCCCTGTTCCCTCCAAGCAAACAGCAGCCAGTCCCACAGCATTCGTGCCCCGTGCTCGTGAGCCTCTGTGCCGATGACTGCCACGTTCGCCAGCCCTGACCTCATCCTCAGGGCCAGGCGCGCATCTCCGTCTTCTTGCCTCAGCCCCTCCCACGTCTCAGGCCACTTAGAGGCGGACCCCGGCCACCCATCCCCGCCTGCTCCTCCCACCTGCCTGCCCCAGTCAGGGTACCATCCGCCGCACTGCTGAGGCCACACACCTCAGACTCATCCTGAGCCCTTCCCTCCTCCACCCCTTCCACCAGCCCACAGACTGCCCTCTGCCATCCCCAGTCCAAGCCGCCAGGCTCCCACACCTCTCTCACCTGGATGAAACCACACTGCTCAAGGGGCCTTCCTGAGCCCACTCTTAACCCCCCGGGCCACATGTACAGAACCCCCAGACCATATCACCCTCCGCCTGAACCCCTGTATTACTGCCCATTGCTTGCAGAATAAAACACAGCTCCTCACCAGGGGTGAGGACCCAACTGTCCTCCCCCCAACTCACCTCCTTCCCACTCTCTCGGGCACCCACATTCCAAGCACGTCAGCCAACTCACTACTATGAGCTGAAAGCACACACGAATGAGTGGCCCAATGAAGGCAACAGTGAAGGAGCAAACCAATAAACATATGGTTTCATGAAGAGGGGGCGCAATGGAAACTTTTGGGAAATGGGTCCAAATTTGGGATGGGGGGGTGGAGCTAAGATACTCTGGCTTGGTCTGATGGGCAATGGGAGCCACAGGTGGTCAGCCGGCCGTAGAATGAGCCAGAAGAGCCACACGGACGCCCCTCCTGTACTCACAAGACTCATGAGGGGCGTGTGGGCCCTTCTAGGGCACGAGCCATCTCGGCGAGGCCAGTGGGGGGTGCCGAGCAAACAGCCCCCAGGCTGAGAACAAAACCTCGGATCCCTGCTCAGGAAATGACTTACTGGTGACGAAGGAGCACTGCCAGCTGGAGACGTGGCCAGAATGTGTGTGCTCACTTGCACACATGCACACGTACGTGCAGGGTCTCCCTGCCATCCCTACGCTCCGTCTCAGTGGGAGGCTCTGCTTTTACAAGGGATTATAATGCACCTGCTTTTAGGAAAAAAAGTAGAGATCAGATTGGCAAATCGAATTTCTAAATAACAGATTTAGGGAGAAGGCATAAAAGGAAAACCCAGTTTTTAAAAAATTAAAGTGTGGTAAAATACACATCTTAATTATTTTAATTATTTTAATGCCCCAATGAGGACGTCAGTCACCGTGATCTCGGCAGTGCCCCCTCAGTTCCAGGCCTCCACTCCTTCCTCCCCAAATGCTGCCGGCAGCCCGCGGTGGGCGGCCTGTGCCACTAACGGCCACGAGGCTGAGTGGCCTTCCTGGTGTGGGCTGGGCACACGGCAAGGGCAAGCTGGATAGGCCTGCACACAGGGAGGAGCAAGTGGGCATCCTGGCCCACACTGGGGGCCTCAGTTTCCCATAACGAGCTCCAGGGCTCTCCATGTTCCCGAAGGTTGTGTCCAGCACAGAGCCAAGGGCTCCTGCCTGCCTGTCTGGCCAGGGGCATCACACACAGCACAGATCTCAGGGCCCACCATCATCCCTTCAGCCTCAGTCCTCACTGTGGTTCATGGTGGGGAAAGGCAGGGGACCCAATGCGGGGTGCAGTGTCTCCCCAGACACCGTCCTCTTGGGCCTTGGCTGGGGAATGTGGCCGGCAGCTCAGGAGAGCAGCTGGACGGAGAAAGAGAGACCTGGGGGCCAGTCCCTGCCTCGGAGATACCACTCTGCACACACAGGCACGCCCCTCTACCTTTGTGAGGAGCTCCTCCTTGCACACCTCGCCTGAGCTTTCGCTATAGGCCGGGGACATCACTCCCGCACTCGACAATGGGAAACAGAAGCTGAGGTTCACCTCTCACACTCATGGTAGAAGTGCAGTCAGCCCCCAGGTCTCCTGACACTGGCCACATCATTCAGGTAGCCCTCCGCCAAGAGTGGGGAAGGGGTCTGGGCATGGTTGGGGTTTGGGGGCGTGAGGTCAATGACTGAGCGCTACAGCCCAGGCAGCGTGGGAGCCAGGAGCCCGGACTCGCCCTCTGCACACAGGCCCCAGCCTTCTGCTCCGAGGGGTCTGTGCCCCAGGCTGCACCCTGCTTGCACCCGCAACCACCGCCCACACATCCACACCCATCCAGGCCAGCTGCAGTCGCCTCACTGAAGTGATGGACGCTCCTGCCCAAATGTGATTTCCCAGCTGCCGCTGAGTTAATCACCAGCCTCACGGGCAGTTCCTTCCGGCTTCTAAGCAAAGGAAACTGCCAATTACGTTACAATTAATTTCTTATCCAGGGCAAGGCCTGGCTGGAAAAAGACTGGCCACCCAAGTGGCCTGCCGATGACTGTTTGCGGGTCACCAGGCCCCATGGCTCCAGGACTCTCATGCCCCAAGGCCCAGCTGACTTTGGGTGTGCTGGCCCTGGCCTGGGGGTGACCGGCCAGGACATTACCGGCTTTGACCCTGGTGCCTCCGCTGGGGGAACTGTCCCCCATGCACCCAGCAGGGCACTGTGACTCAGACTTAAACAAACCTGTCACCCCACTGACCTTGAGCTCCCTGAACAGAGATGGTCCTGCCCATTTTTGCCCCCCACCCCCACCGCCCCAGCACTCTTTTTGTGGAACATTAACAGGCCAGACATCTACGGTGCATTTTCTGTCAGAGGCTCTGTTCTAAAGTACTTCACATGCATTGTTCCACTTAATTAACACAACTGCCAGAAGTAGGGGTGATTATGATGCCTGTCTTGCAGAGGGGGAAACCAAGGCAGAAAGAGGCTAAGCACCTTGCCCAAGGCCACTCAGACAGTGAGCCAGGACTTAAGCTGAGGGTTCCGCCTGGGGTTGTGTGTGTGGACACCAAGCTCTCCTCCTCAGTGCCGGCTGGGCACACACGAGCAGAGAAGCCAGGGCCCTGGGCCCTGGGACTCTGGGCCACCCACCCACCTGCTTGCAGACCAGGCTGAAAATGCCATCACAAGTAACCATCCATACCTCCCTTAGCCTCTTCTAAAAAGCAGGTGCCCCTACAAGTCTCCGGGTATAAATTTGTTAACATTTCAGTGAAATGGGGTGAAGCCCAGGTAAGCGTGAGTGGGAGGGAGTCCGCTCAGCCAGCGCACCTGTCTGACAGGGACAGGCACAGTAACGGTTGCTGCGTGCAGAGGAAGCACCTGGCAGGTGCCCACTGATGCTAGGGGCGCGACACGTGTATCTCTGCTGGATACACAAGTGAGCCTCAAGGGATCCTTCCCTCCATCCCACTGGATCCTGTTATCATCAAATACTCGAAAAGGTGGAACCAGCAAGCTCCAGCTTCTGCACGTGGATAGTGACCATGACTTTTGTCTTCTGGGTGGAGTGGTCAGGGCAGCCCCTGGGAAGGTAGCATCCGCCCGGGGTGACTGGGACAGAGGCAACCCCACGAGCCAGAAGCAGCCTGTCGGTCAGAGCGGGACCTATTGGGACTGCTCTAGCTCGATGGGGGCTGGAAGGCCGTCCTGTGGTCTGGGTGTGCTTCCTTATCAAGTCTCAGGAGAACAGAAGGGGCCCTCTCAAAGGAAGGCCCTTTTCCCGGGGGCTCTGGGGACAGGCCTGCCTCATGCCCCCAGTACACACGCCTTCCTGTGTGGGGCAGGTTTGGGATGTCACAGTGCTCCTGCTGGGAGCCCCCCTCGCTCCCTTCCTGCAGCTTCGGACCTGCTGCCCCCTCCTCTCCCTACTCCCTATAAGCAAGGGCAGTTACAATCAGGTGAACAGCAGAGGGGACCCCCTGCAGGGCCACCACGATCCCTGGAGCAGAGGCTGTGTTCTCTCTGGAGATGGGGGCACCTCGAAGAAGGCCTAAGGGTATGCTCTGCTGGGAGGGTGGAAGGAAGAGGGCTGGGGAAGCCTCTGACAGAGGCAGGTTCCAGCACAGCACAGATCTGGGGCCAGACAAGCCGGCAGGTCCTGAGGGCCCACTGCACACTGAGGGCCTTCCCCATCTATAAAATGACGAGGTTGCATCTGAGGCTAAGGCTCCTTTTAATTCTGATTCCCCTACGAGTCTATGTGATGTCTGTGCAGAAGCAGTCACAGAAGGAACTTTCTGAGCAGGGACAAGTGGCAGGATGGTGGGCACGACGGAAACTGGGGTGGCCTCCGGGAGTGCAGCGTGCGCTGTGCGATGGAACAGGATTACAATCACAGTTGTCTTCCTAGACCACCAACGATAAGGCAAAAAGACATGACCCTAGATCCAAAGGAGAGATCTTAGTGCAACACAAGGAAACAGAAAGACAAGGGCAGAGCTGGGCCCCAGCCCACCCTCCTTCACCGCCTCTCCGCGTGACCAGCCGGGCCTGCAGCCACTGTTCCCAGCTGTGAACCACGACAGCAACTCTGCCTCGGAGGCATGGCTGGGACACACCAGGTACGGAGCTACCGCTGACGGAAGCCAGTTCTGTATTCTCTCTCCCCACCTCCGGAACAAGATCTGCCTGGGGCCCACAGAGCCTTCCAGCTACTCCAAAGTCAAGGCCTGCCCACCCCCATGCCGCTGCCCAGGACTCCTGCAGCTTCTGGGTCCAAGAGTGAGCAATGCCTCAGTACACACTGCTGTCCCAGGAAAATGGCTTCAAGGGACTGGAAGCATGACATCACACGGCTACAATTACGATAATCAACTTACACCGGATCTGCCTGGTTATTTTTAGAGTCAGGACTGAGGTTTAGCAAGACAGGGCAGCCCTGAGTCCCCTGGCTACTGAGTCCTGCCTTGTTAGGTGGGCTGGGTGGGTTGCTGGTTCCTGGCACCCCTCCTTTCCCTGGGCACGGGCATCTCCCACACAAGTTGTGACACCATTGCTTCTGGGGCATTCACGCTTCACGTGGCCTCAGGGTCCAGGTCTTTGGAGAAGGTCCTCAGGGTCCCAGCGGGGTTATGGTGACTCAGTCTCCCCCACTGAACATCTGATGAACACATGTCCTCCTCAAAAGGGATCTGGGGCTCAGACACCGTCAGAAATGTCACTGGCATGATGCAATGTTAATGACACGAAATGGCTTCTCGGCGATACTTGGTGGAGGTTTGACAAAGCAAGGTAAACCCAACAACAAAAGGACACCCCACCCAATTAAAACATGGGTGAAGGACCCGAATAGATTATTTCTTCAAAGAAGATACAAATGGCCAATGAGCACATGTAAGATGTTCAACCTCACTAATCACTAGGAAAACGCAAATCAAAAGTACAATGAGATACCATGTTGTACCCTGTACTCTGGCTATAATTAAAACAAAATAAAATAAAAACCCAGAAAATAACAAGTGCTGTCAAGGATGTGGCAAAATCAGAACTCTCACACGCCGCTGGCAGGAACGTAAAACAGTGCAGCTGCTGTGGGAAACAATTTGGCCATTCCTCAAAAAATATAACAGAATTACCAGATGGCCCAGCAATTCCACTCCTAGGTACGTACCTAAGAAGACTGAAACCAGGGACTCAGATATTTGTCCATGAACGTTCACAGCAGCTTTAGTCACAACAGCTAACAGGTGGAAACAATCTAAACGTCCATTAGTAGGTGAATGGATCAATCAATGTGGTATTTACAGTTTACATCCAACGGACTATTACCTCACAAGGAAATAAAATCTGGGGGCATGCCGCAATGTGCACGCACTTTGAAGACACGATGCTAAGACAAAGACGCCAGATACAAACGTCCATTTATATGAAACATCCAGAGAGGACGACCCATAGAGACGGGACGCAGAGCAGTGGTTACCAGGGGCTGAGGGTGGGGGCGTTGGGGGCAATGTCTAGGGGCTAAGACCTCCCTTTTGTGGTGGTGAAAATATTTTGGAACAACACATTAGCAATACCTAGGCAACATTGTGAAAGGACTAAACGCCACTGAGTCTCGTTCACTTACAATGGTTGATTTCACGTTATATGAATTTATCTCCCCCCAAAAAAGCAAACTGTAATTATCCACCACCCGTCCTTCCCCAGTCCCTGGACCCAACGCAGGCCCTGGCTGTGCTGACCAGGAGAGCAGACGTCGAAGAGGTGGGGCTCAGGGGCGTGAGTCTGGAGAGAGGGGGCCCCCAAGAGCGTCTGCGGGTGCCCTGGTGTGTGCCCTCCCATCCGCCACGCTCTCCTTTGTACTTGGGGCCTCTCTTGAGGAGGGAAGGGCAAAGCGACGGGATTCCAGCTCACAGAACACGGGCAGAGTGCCGGGGGGCCCCTCCAGGCCTGGCTCAGCGCCCCTCCCTGACCACGTGGCTGGGCATGGAGTGCCCAGCGGGAGGCACCGTCAGCAGGAGACACAAGTACAAGTGTTACCAAGTACAGCCTCACCTGCCCTCAAAGATATGAGTGGGTGGGAAGCGGGGAAGCAAAGGCTATTCGAATGGGTTCTCACTCAAGACCCTTCAAGGCTCTGTGGAGTCATGTCTGGGGTCCTTCTGGACGAGTGGCCCGTGAAGACCACCCTCTGGGTTGCCTACCTGACCAGGCGCATCCCTCGGGGGGGCAGAGCGCGTCCCCGCAGTGCTAAGTGCATGTTAACCCTGCTTCCGCTGGGGAGGAGACGGAGGGCGGGGCCCCCGGGGCTAAGCGGCTGCTGGAACAGGGCCCCGCGCCCCAACTCCACCCTTTCTCCTCCCCAGAAAGGAGAGAAAGCAGCAGAGGCCCCACAGCCAATGTCAGAAGGGCAGGAGGGGGGAGCAGGCAAGGAGAAAACCTGCACTCACCCAGGACCAGCCCCAGCTCTGTCTTTCACCGTGTCTGTGTCTTTGCTTCCTTCACCAGCAAGAAAAATTTAAGGAACCAACTCATGAGCCTCTCTTAGATGCTGCCATCACTCTGTACACCTCCAAGTCAACCGCCAGCCCCCCCCCCCCCCTCAGGTCCTGGCACAGAGAGAGCACATGTTCCCCAGTGTTTTCTAGGCCACTAATTAAATTTTAGGAAATCACAGTCTCCAGTGCAAATCACTCGAGTCTGCTGGTGGTCACAGAGACACACGTAAGGGGCACTGGAAGCAGCTTTGATGGTCAGTACCCTGCAGGGGGGCTTTCTGATTTATTTTGGCAGCAGAACCCTGTCTCCCATCAGAGAGCAGGTCAGGCTGCTGCTTGGGGCTGGGCTCAGAGCTTCGACTCCCCCGTGTCCCCGCATTGGGCCATGCTGCCTTCTAAGCATTTCTTGGAGGCCTGGGCCCTGCAGAACCCAGACGTCAGCACCCCATGTCACATAGGAGCAAAGGCCCAAGATGGCAATGAGGGGCAGCTGCCAGTGCCTGAACTTGGTTGGGGGTCTGGGCCCCGGGACCTGGGCCTTCGGGGGCACAGGCATCTCCCCTGAGCTGGGCCTGGAACAGGGCCCTGCCTGTCACAGAACCCCAGCCTTGGCCCCCCTGGGCTTTGAGACTGTCACGGACTACTCGAGCCGGCCAGCCCACAGGTGCACAGGGGACCTTCCTGCAGGGGTGCCCGGGCTGCTGTACTTTGTGGAGCCACTTACAGGGCAAAATCAAACAGAGGTGTTTGCTCGGGACTGGCCACCTGCTCTCCTTGGGCGCCCAGGTGGTGCCTGAACTGCCTCTCTCAAGGTCCTGTTGGCATCACCAACCCTGCGATCGCATTTTCTAGGGGTGTCTGCTCCGGGCGGGGAGGAGGTGAGGGAAGGATGGCACACTGCTGCCCCCTCTTGTGCACCGCCTCCTTGCCCAGGGTCTCAGAGGGGACAGAGCAGGTCCACTGGCTTCACGGCTCCAGCCTCAGGGACAAAGGGAGGTCCCAGAGGCTCCTACAACCACGCAGCTGGAAGCGTGAGCCTGCCGGGAGCCCAGGCCTTGTCTGGTCCCAGAGCCGAGGAAAGGCGGACAGTAGGAAGACTAGACGGGGAGGGAGGGCAGGAAGGCTCAGTCTACAGGTGTCCTGTAGTCTCCCAAGTGTCCTGGAGCGTTGGCCCAAAGACAGCCTCACCTGCTAAGGTTTTCTGAGGTGAGGTTGGGCCCTACCTCCTAAGTCACAGCCTCCCTTAAACCCCTAAACACCAGGCCTGGATTGCCACTCTGGGGTGGTGAAGGGAAAGCCAGGTGGGCTCTGGAAGGCCTGGGCATTCAAGGCTCCCAGGAGCACCCTCCCCAGGCCAGCAGAGGGCCTCCCTGGGTGCGGCCTCTCTGCGTTGTACTGATGCCCCAGTCTTCCAGGACCTGAAGCACACAGACCCACAGAGCATGGAAGAGGGTCCTCGGAGATCTATGAGAGGCTGAGGAGCGGGAGCAAGGGAACAGGAGGGAGATGGGCTGGGGGACCGGGTGACCCCCGGCTGTCATCACATTGCAGCCCACGCCAGGAGGGTCACCTGCCTGCCTGGCTGCCCAAGGCCCTCTCCTCCCTTGCCCCTTAGCCTGCCTCCTGCTGAGCACCTCCTCGGAAATCACACCTGTGCATTTGAGAGAAGTGATGGCTTAGTGCTTCCTTTACTGCCTGTCCCTCCCTGCACGGTGACAGTTCTGAGGTCAGAGGACCCTTGTGTTGTCTCCCAAGGGCATCCCCTGCCCTGGAGAAGCTCCCTAGGCAGCAGATGGTCTCTCGGGGAGTACTTGTGATCACTATTACTGTTATTGTTACTATTAAATCACTCATTTGGAGAAACTTTGCAGAAATGAGGAGGAGGAGGAGGACAGAGAGAGGAGGAGAAGGACATGGGGAACAGGAAAACACAGGTAGGAGGTGGAGGACATAGGGAGGAGAAGGATATGGGGAGGAGGGCATGGGGAAGAGGAGGACACAGGAAGAAGGAGGACACTGGGAGGAGGAGGACATGGAGAGAAGGACATGGGGAGGAGGAGGACATAGGGAGGAGGATGACGACACTGGGAAGAAGTGGAAGACATGGGAAGGACGGCATGTGGAGCAGCAGGACACTGGGAGGAGGAGGAGGAGATGGAAGGAAGAGGACATGGAGGGAGGAAGACACGGGGCGGAGGGGGGAGAACACAGGAGGAAGAGAAAGACAGGGAGAGAAGGAAGAGAACATGGGGAAGAGGAAGACATGGGGAGGAGGAGGACATAGGAAGGGGCGGACATGGGGAGGAGGACAGTGGGTGGAGGAGGACACAAGAAGGAGGAGGTGACCAAAAGGAAGAGGACATAAGGAGGAGGAGGACATAGGAAGGGGAGGACACAGGGAGAAGGAAGAGGGCATGGGGACCTAAGCTGAGTGCTGCCAAGGTCAGGAGCCCCTGAACAACCCTCACACCAGGAAGTGTCCTCCCCTACACCCACAGGAGAGGGAGAGGATTCCACAGTAGAAACGCAGCCACTTCCACAGGATGGACGGAAGCACTGCTTGCGAGGGTAGGGGAGTGCCTCTCCGACTGCCTTTTTTCCTGGGTGCCTGGTTGGGCTCTTTCTTCTCCCAGGCTGCCCTGGTGCCCTGGGGAGGACAGTCCTGTCCTGGAGAAGGAGACACAGTTGCACCCATGGCCCCTGAAGCCCAGCCCCCTACCCCACCCCAGTAGCTTCTACTAGGTGCTGGGGCCCCAGGCAGAGCCTGCACCCTCAAATAGACCTCCTCCTGTCTCACAGGGCCTGTACCCTCAAATAGACCTCCTCCTGCCTCACAGGAGCACACACACCCCTCTCCTGGGGCTGGCGGTGCCAGGGCCATGCCTGGGGGCTGTCTCCAAACTCGTAAGACTCCCAACGTCAGCTAAAGCAATGGTCGGACCTAGGAAATCAGCCATGACCCAGAAGAGCTCCAGTTTCAAGCACAGCGCACACTTCACTCCTGTAGCTGGGCCGGGCTGGAGCCCTGAGCAGGCGAGTCACCAGTGGGGGAGTGGGCTCAGGGCTACCTTCCCTTCCCAGGATCCCTCCTCAGCCCCATCCCTGGTCCCCACCACCGCTGGCCCGGAGAAGGCACTTGTGGAAAGCCAGAGGCCTGGGAGTGGGGAGTCACTAAGTCTTCTCCGCAGGCTGTAGCCCACAGGCTACGTGGGGCACGGTTTCCTCACCTGTGAAATGGGAAACCAAGGCCATGTCCCTCAGGGTTTCGGGAGGTTACAGGAAGCTAGCAGACAGGCGGGGCTCAGCAGAGGACTAGCAGGCTCTGAGCTCCCTGGGGTGGCTGCTGCTGACATCAGCCTTGTCCAGCTAAGACCAGAGGACAGAGGAGTCCTCTCTCAGGTCACAGAGAGGGGTAAGGCCTCAGGGGAGGTGGCAGCTTCCGGGCCCTCCATTCCCCTTGGCACCTTGGGCTCCATTTTAACAGATACCATAATTTTTAATTAGTTTTCTCTTCCCCTGGCTAAAAGGCCATTAGCTCCCCATTAGGTGAATGCATCCCATTTTCTTCACACCACCAAGGAAACAGTGATTTACTTAGCTATCCCTAAAGCAATTCTGCAGAATAAAGGCAATTTAGCAACGGGCTCAATAAATGTCCCCATTTGTTCTCAGTTTGCAGGCCCCACTCTTAGGAACCTACCCGATGGCCCCTCCCCTGTGGCCTTGGTTAGGCTAGCCTTTGTTTGGGGCCCCCAGAGGTCAGAGGGGCTTAGTAGGGATGGATGCAGGCGAGGGTGGAGGAGAAAGAGGGCAGGGCCCAGGTGAGCTGGTGAAGCATGACTGGTCTTCTACCAGCCCCTGGCCAAAGAGAGGGAGGGGCCAAAAGAAAGTAAGAAGTAGGTGGGGCAGCCTTCCCGGCAGGAGCGGCTCGGACATCTGCTGGTCCAGGCTTAAGTGGCCCACCCAGGCCACTGGAGAGGGCTGGGCCTGGCATCCTGGAGAGGGAGCCTGCCAAGTCATGGCAAGTCTTCCCTTCTTTGGTGCTGGGGAGTGAAAGTCCCGGAGGTCTGCAGGGAGAGAGGGCAGGTCCTTCCTTGAAACCACAGCTGCTGAGCAAAATGGGACCCAAGAAGCCAGGCCAGGAAGACAAGAGACGTGAGGCCTTCTGAGGGACTGCGGGAGTCAGGGAGATGCTGCTGGGTGAAGTGTCAGTCTGGGAGGGCCCCAGAGCTGGGACTCAAATTACTGAGGGGCTGTATCTGTGTTGAGCAGTAAAATGCTGGAAACTCTTCTAAGAACAAGCCTTAGATGGAAGTTCCCTAGCTCTGGTTCTAGGATTCCCTGGGACTGATGCGCCGTGTCCTTGAGTGTATGAGGGGGTGAAGGGCAGGGGTCCTTATGTATATACACGGGGACCCAATATGTGTGAGTGGCAGGGAAAGGGGCTGGGTTCCCTGGGTGAAGGTGGAGTATGAGGGGGGTCAAGCCTCGCTCATCGTGGGAGTGTGTGTGTGTCCACAGGGGTCATGATTATATATCCTCAAGCAAGGGCAGGAGTGTGTCTTGTGATGACTAGCTATGAGTATGAGTGAGTGTGTGTGTGTATGTGCATGGGTGTGTGTGTGTGAGAGAGAGAGGGAGAGATCCTGTGTGTGTGTGTATGAGAGAATGAGACTGAGACCCTGTGTGTGTGTGAGAGAGAGAGACCCCGTGTGTGAGATAGAGATCCTGTGTGTGTGTATGAGAGAAAGAGAGAGAGACCCTTTGTGTGTGTGTGGGTGGGGGGAGAGAGACCCTGTGTGTATGTGAGAGACAGAGACCCTGTGTGTGTGTGTGTGTGTGAGAGGGAGAGGTCCTGTGTGTGTGTGTGAGAGAGAGAGAGAGACCCTGTGTGTACATGTGTGTGAGAGAGCCTGTGTGTGTGTGAGAGACCCTTGTGTGTGTGTGAGAAAGAGAGAAAGACCCTGTACATGTGTGTGAGAGAGGGAGAGATTCTGTGTGTGTGTGTGTGTGTGTGTGTGAGAGAGAGAGAGAGGGAGAGACCCTGTGTGTGTGTGAGAGGGAGAGACCCTTGCATGTACGTGAGAAAGACCCTGTGTGTGTGTGTGAGAGGGAGAGACCCTTGTGTGTGTGTGAGAGGGAG
>CM052894.1:32983036-33068662 GCA_028534135.1 Potos flavus | reverse complement strand
GAGGACAGGAGGCTCTGCGACCATGACCCAGGTGACTGTAGGGATTCAGGGAGGTCCAGGGGAGCAGAGAAGGCCAGGTGTTAGGAGTGGAGGCTGAGTGCAGGAACAGGAAACCCTGGCCCCGCAGGGACTTGTCTGGAAGGGGAAACAAAGACAGGAGCACTGCCCAGTCCTGGGGTCACTGGAAGACCAGGCAGCAGTTCCTGGAACTACTGACAGAGGCCTCTCAGGTCCTGCCTGGGGGGCCAGATGTGGTCAGTGTGAGCATGGGAGGGGGTCTCAGCTCCTCCTGCAGGCACGTGTCGCAGTGACTGGAAGCATAGACCGGGCCTGACTGCTCAGGGCCTCAGTTTCCCAGTACTATTCCTCAGTACTATTATGGGGGTCATAATAGTACCCACAGCAACCCCGGTGGGGTGTCAAGATGGAGGCAAGTCTGCTATCATTCCATGGTTTGCCCTTCTCTAGGCACAGCTGCAAAAAGAGCCGGTGCCCACCAGCGGGCTCTGAGGGCCCCACAGCAGGGCTCCCCACTCACCCACCCGGATGTCAAACATGCTATCGCCACAACGCACTCACACATACCACGACTGGGCTCGTAGGATATGGTACAGGGACACTCTTCACCTTGTGCAGGCCCACGTGCCCGCCTTGCCCCTCGCGGCCGGCGTTTGCAGACAGGGCCTCAACCTGGCTGGTGAGAGGACCCTCCCTTGGGCCTGACGAGGAGCAGGTGCCTGAGGCCTGAGCCCAGGGCCCCGGGGCGGGAGCAGTGGACAGACACAGACCCCGCGTAGCTCACCCCCACCCAGAGGGCCTCACCCCCGCTCACCCTACCATGGGCCCCCTCCACGGCCTGATTTGTCTCCTCTGAATTTCCTCCCCCTGCTCCCTTCCCTTCTCCGCCCCCTCCCTACCCCGTCCTCTCAAAGCAATCTCTTCTCCATGTCTTTCAGCCAGCACGGGAAACAGGTTCTTCACCTGTTCCACAAAATAACAATGTGGTAACTGTTTGCAGTGTGGTGAAGCTAAACCCACACGAAGCATTGACAGCATCGGCACAGTTCCTGGCATAGCAGGAAATGGACATTTTTTCTTGCTGTTCTCCCAGGGCACCTCCGAAGTCCAGGGAGCCGTCCGGGTGGTCGGCTGGGGGCACTGGCGTGAAGGTTGCAGGTGGGCTCTGAGTTGTGTCCTTGTCTGGACAACCTCGGCACATTCCCAGCAGCATGTGGCCAGCGTCTCCAGACCTAGGAGAGCAGAGTTCCTCCCCCCCCCAACAACCAAGTGTCCGGGGACAAGTGAGTCCCCACGCGGTCAGCATGAGCTGTCATTGTTACCATGGGTTCCTACCTGCTCTAGAAGCTGGGGCTGAGAGGCCAAAGAGGTCAGTGGACATGGCGAAGGTAGCACAGAGACAGGGGGTCCCTAAACCCGAGCTGTCTGCCTCTCTGTGCCCTGGCTCCTCACTTGCGGAAGGAATGGTTCACGGCCGCATGGGGACTGCAGCCAAATGGGAGCCCGGGCCCTGCCACTCCCCCACCCTCAGGACGCGCCTCCTCCTCCGGGCAAGGAGAGCGAGCCCCGGAACCCCAGAGTCCTCTTGCTGCACGCGCACTTATCTGGCTATGCAATTACACATTTGGGAGTGCTGTGTTGATTAATGCCTGCGCCCCACCTCAGCTGAGTCCCCAGCTCCAGGGCACCGCAGGCTGGAGGCGGCTGGAGCCTGATGGGGCCTCGACAGTGCCCGCCTCTTGCGTCACGTGGACGCCAAGAAGAAGGGCCATCCCGGCTCACAGACCAGCCATAGAGAGGCGAGGGGGCTTGAATCGGCAAGTCCAGCAAATGTGGCCTGAATGCTTTTTAGAAAAAAGCATCTCCCAAGGCAGTTTCATAATCTGCCTTGTAATGCAGATTTAGACAAGTTTTTACGAATGCACTTTTTAAAATAGGTCTTAATGGATCCTTTGCAGTAGTTACAGTCCATTGTGTAAATGCAAACAGAAGGCTTTTTGAAAACATGTATTATTGATCTGAAAGGCAGCAGCAATTAGAAGCCAGTGTGTCATATTATTCAATACACACTTCCTATACAGGCCTGCATGTACTCACTCATAACTTTCTGACAAATTATCCTGTCACTAGGAAGCCTTTTCTTTTCCCTTTTGCTTCTGAAAGCGAAAGAGGACCTCCCCATCAGTTATTAGCTGGAGGCAAATGAAAAATTAAGCTTATCTTCACCATAGCAAAACTTATTTACAACTTCTCCTTTGGTTTCAAGACTAAAATAGCAAAACCTTCAGGTAAGATGGATGATGCCTCTATGATCCAGATGGAAAAAAAAAAAAATGGAAAACAAAACAAAACTGGTGACAAGGTGGCAGGGAGCTACAGGAGGGCAGAATCACAAAGCCAGGGAGGTCGGAGCCTGAGGTCCCAGCAGGAAAGCCTGCTCTGCGGGAAGGATGCTGAGGCAAAGGAGAGAAGCAACCCAGCGAGCCATCGAGGGGCCGAGGGTCCTCAGGGAGAGGTGCCGCCTGAACCCCTAACGTCCCCAGGATTATTGTTTTCCCTCCCCAGTCATGGAACCTAAAATGATCAACTAAGTGTAACATTGAGATTTGGTTTTGCTCAGAAACTCCTAAGTGACTCTATACCCAGTCTGCACATTTCCCCTTTACCATCCTTCTTGAAGAGTTCATTTATTTAGCAAACATTTCCTGGGCACTTACTCTATTCTCAGTGCTATTTTCAGCACTGGAGACCCTATGGTGAACAAAGACCCCTCCCTTCCAGGTGCTTCTTGCAGACAATGACCAACACAGCGGGCACATGGGCAGTAGCTCTTAAAGTGACCCCGGATGGGGAAGGACATGGGACAGGGCATCTGTCAGGGCTGGCTGCTCCAGGGAGCCCACTTGGGGCGAGCTATGGGGGACAGCACTGCTCTCCCTGGAGATGGTGCTGGAGGTGGGAAGGGGCCTTGGAGTGAGCCCACACTGTCCCAGCAGAAAGCAGACGCCTTCATTGGGTCTTCTCAGGAGAGCGCCTCCTCAGCAGCCTCATCCTTGCCTTCTGGAAGCTGCGGCTCTCGTCTCTGAGAGGGCTACAGCCTGCAGAATCTGCAGAGCACGTACTCTGGCCTGGGCAGTTTCTTGGAGCCGAAAAAACCCTGCCGTGCGGTTGGAATGCTGACAAATAGGAAGTCATTGACTTAATGCGCTGTAATGGCCTCCACCATTCTGGGGCATTATGGGCATCCAGGCCCAGGACGGCGTGGGTTGCAGCTTCTAGGTCCCTCTCAGGCCTGGGTGTGGGTGCTGAGGCCGAATGCTGTGAGCTGGAAGGGCTGGAGAGAGGGGGGCTGGCAACCTACCTGCGGGATGTGAAGAGCTTGGGGGAGTGTAGCCTGCGTGCCACCCCCAGCCCCTGGCGTGCAGACGGGCCCGGGAGCATGGCGCCGACTAGCCCCCAGCCCGAAGCCGCAAGTTCCTGCAGAACTCTCGGGCTATCTTGGAAGCCCCAGGCTGGTCCCAGGTAGATCACTGCTTCCACGCCAATACCTCCTGAGGTTGCTCCCTGAGCCTCGGCCTGCCCAGAGCTCCCCCCGTCGCTGCAGACCCCTCACGCAGGCCAGATGGGGTCCCCTCTCTGCTTGCTGAGAAGCTGGCCAGCCCGGCCTTCTTCCCCTAGAACAGTGCTGTCTGATGGAACATTCTGTGATGGTGGAAACATTCTCCCCTCTGCTGTCTGAGTGTGGCTATTGGGCACTTGAAATTTGGCTAGTGGGACTGAGGGACTGAATTGTTAATTTTACTGGGTTCATAATAATGTGAAATTAAATAAGCACATGTAACCAGTATACTTACTGGGCAGTGAAGCTTTAAGAAACATCTCCCCAGCCCCTCCCCAGACCTCCTGGCACTAACCGCCCCTACTGGAGTGAGGGCAGAGAAACCAGAGCTGGCTGAGTCGCTCAGCCCGAGGCCATGTGGGTGCCCAGTGTGGTCCCAGTGGGCTCTCTGAGCCAGCAGCTTTCTGTTTTCTGACTTCCCGGTGGTTGGAGGAGGGCACAGCCCCAAGGAGAGGGGCAGCATTGTTGGGGCACACCCTGGGCACCCGCAGCCCCAGGCCTGACCACGCCTCGTGAAGCCCAGAGTGAGCACAGCCCCACTGCAGCAATGCCCAGCTCTCAGGGGCCTCTTCCGAAAGGGGCTGATGAGCTCGTGCATATTAAGATGCAGTGATGAAGGGCTGTCAGGGGACTCTGTGCGGCAGCCCGAGACCCGAGGGCCTGCTCGCTGCCGCTGGGAGCTCAGCTCCCCCACCCCCACCACGGTCTCAGACTCCCTGCGTCTTCCCTGGCCACCAGCCTCCACTGGCTGTTCCTTCTGCCTGGAACACTCTTCCCGCCTCGTCCTGGCCCCTTCTGTGGTTGAAGTCCTATTCGTCACTCAGGAGCCTTGGCTCCAGGGCGCCCTTCTTCCCAAGCCACAGAGATACTCCAAAGGGGACCCAGTGCGCCTCCTGTTCTAACTGTGCTGGATTTATCTCTGGACCCTTGGCCGGGAACCCAGTGAGGATTCGGGAGTGCTGGTTAAAGGTCCTGCTGTGAGAAACAATCCTCCAGGTGGCGGAGACAGCCCTGGCAAAGGCAAGGAGGAGTGTTTAGGCAGGCAGGTGGGGGAGCCTGAGGCTGTGGGCCGAGACCGCATCATCCCGGCTGTGCACCCCCATGCCCCTCGTGCCCCTTCTTCCTCCGGGCTGCCTTCCTTGGTGTGAATAGAAGCCATCTGTAAAAATCAGCCGAAGGAGCTACATGACCACGGGCTTGAGCTGCAAAACAACTTGCAGGGAGAGAACAAGGTGCCCCAAATAAATCATTTGGGGCCTGACATTTGGAGCGTTTGAGTTTGAGACCAAACACAGATGCCCTTTAGATAAATACATTTTTGAGAAGTGTTCCGTAGGAGAAGTTTATGACTTTAATAGGTTTTTAGTGTCAGACAGGCATCAGGAAGTGTTTTGTTGAGAGACTTTCTCTTAAAAAGCTCAGAACCTTCTTTTCCCTCTGGCCCTTTAAACATAAGGATGCAAGGATCCTCAGCCAGGGGAGCATTTTCCTTTCCCAGGGGATTTGCCCTGGGCTGGGATTGCTCAACTGAGGAACGTTCAGAAAGGTTCTGAAGACCTCAGTACTCTAGGCCAGTGGGGGGTGGGGGATGGGAGGGGTTTCTCGGGAAACTGATCAAGAAGCTTAGAAGTGTCCTCCTCATTCAGAGCAGCTCCCCTTCCCCTCCTCAGTCTCCCCCACCCCACCCTGGAGGAGCCTGGATGGCTGATCCTCAGGAAGGAGAAGGGCTCCGTGTGGAGGATGTGGGTCCTCCTGAGGCCTCCAGAGGTTGGCAATTTTCTGTGGATTGGAAACCTTACGAAGTTCCCCACACTGACATCCAGGAGTAGGAAGGAGCTGAGCTCACCTTGGGCCCCGTGCCAGAGAGAAGACAGGAGAAGAAGGTCAGATGCAGTCATGTCTGGAAGCTTCTCCCTTCTGGCTCCAAGACAGGCCCCCACCTGCCCATCCCAGGCTCTGCCCCTGCACCTCCAGGACCCCTGGGTCCTGCAGCCGCCCTTTGCCCAGCTCTGGCCTGGACACCAAGTGGCCACAAGTGGGTCTGGTTCCACTACCCCTGTGTGTGCTGCCCCCCTCTCAGCCCCAGCCCTCCCCCCACCCCCCAGGACAGGGGCTGCATTGTGAGGGGGTGGATGCCCTCTCGGAGTTGCAACCCATCCCTGAATGGGGCCAGCACCAAAGAACTTTACCCCAGATCACCTGTGCTGTGGCTTTGGGCTACGTCGGGGGGTGGGGGTGTCCCTGCCCAAGCTGGACTGACCTCAGGCTTGTCTTCCCATCAGAGTGGGTGGGCTGGGGGCACACAGAGTCGAGGCAGGAGCAGGAGGGGCCCGCTGGGCTCACGGCAGCGCAGGCTCTGAGGGCACAGGCAGGCCGCGTCCTAGCATAGCTGTGTGATGAGCACTGGAGGTGGTGGGGAACAAGAGAGAAGGGACAATTGTGTCTGTGCAGTCCTCCCGGGGGCAGCAGAAATGTTCTCATCAATCGATACACCAAGACTCTGCACTGATTGCCCAGGTGACTTTCGGGGACACGTGGAACCACGTTTTCAATAGTTCCAGTGGCTGTATTGGAGAAACCTGGCCTCGATTTTTCCATTTCTGCAGATATTCTGCCCTCTCTCCCTGTCCCTCCATCTTCCACCTCCCAGCCCTGGCCCTCAGGGGCCTGTCTCAGACCCTCACCCCGCCTCGGACCCCACTTGTGAGAATGTCGCCATCTTCCTGGAGGCGAGTTTGTGTGTGAATGGGATCACGTGTGGTCGGCAGTCCCTGTCGCTTTATCCCGGCTGTCTTGGGCAGGGAATGGACGGGGAGGTGGGTGTTGAGAGGCTGGAACCTGGGTGCTTTCCCCAACCCCAAGGGTCACCTTCCCCCACCAGGGCCCTGAACTCACCTCCCCAGCCCCTGGGCCTTGCCAAGTCCACCTCATAGGTAGATGAGAACAGTTTAGACAAAGTACCCACAATCTTCTAAAGCTTCACTCCTGTCTCATGATTTATTTCCTTGCAGGATCCAGGCACTTCGGTGTAGCTGATGTCTTAGCACCATTTACAACCTTTTTTGTTTTTCCACAGTTATGTCTCGGAACAGCAGCTGCTCACGAACTGAAAGCAGCCCATAAACTACATATAATCTCTGAGGACTCTTGCGACCTTGCCTGCGCGGGGCAGAAGGCAATGACCTCTGTTTTATTTCCCGGGCTGACACCCAGGCTGGGATCAGGGGTGTTGATTCCTTACCTAGCTACATCTGTAACTTACCAGCATTCTCCAAATCCTAAAGGTTGAGGGTCTGATTATGCCTGTCTGACCTCTGGAGGAAAGGTCAAGGGAGATGCTCTGGGAGGCAGATCTCAGGGGCCTGAATCATCTCTCCCAGAGCAAGAAGCAAGCCCCGAGGGTCCTGAGTAAGAATGGCTCGTAGCCACTGGGAACCCACCTGTAGGCAGTCCTGGCCGGGAACCTCTACTTCTTCAGGGTCACAGCAGCTGCCCCGGCGGTAGCAGCGACCCATTTTACAGGTGAGCCCAGGCGTTCTTTCTCTGGAGCCCTCCCTCCACATGGCTCCTGGTTCCCGAACTCTAGTGGCGGGCTGGTCAAACACGACGCGGGCTGCCCCCCAGGCTCGGGGTCTGGATATAGGCCAGGGCGAGAGACTGTACTCAGCACCCGTTCCTAGCGGCTGCCGATGCTGTTGGTTCCAGGCCCACAATGTGGGATCCGCTGCTGCCGAGCAAGTGGGATCACAGAGAGGAAGATGAGAGTCTAGAGTCTAGAGTGGAAGGCACCCCCCCCCCCCACCCCGGCCAGTGCAGTCCGTCCTTGGTGGGCCTCTCCCCCTCCCCGGCATCACCTCATTTCCAGCCTCTACTTACCCCTGACTTATCCCCATTGTCCTGGCTTTGCTGGGGACCCGTCCACAACGCGCCTGAGGTGCTCCCGTGTTTGCCAACAGCTCTGTCTCCTCCTAACAACCATTTCTCCAGCTAGGCCCCTTGTGGCACGTGCAGACCCCCTGGAGTCCACGCACCTTCACTGCGCAGGCAAACAGGGTGGTCATTTCCGTGACTGGACAGGATTCAACGTGTGATCTGATATCCGACCCTTGTAGGATTTCAGGCTTCAGGGAATCTGCAGCAGATGCGCTTTTCTCATCTGTGGAGGAAGATGGCTATTGTCATCATCCCGATGACCTTGTGCTCAGCTTGACGAGAACTGGCCTTGGCCGAGCTGTGGTCACTTGGTAAAGGCTGCCTCGGGACCTCTGCATGGCCCATGGGGGCCTGGGGAAGCCAAGGGCTGAGAGGAGGACAAGGGAGGCCGTGCTCTTCGTTGGGGGCACCCAGGCCCCTCCAGGACAGCATACGCAGGAGTGGCAGCGGCAATGACTCTGGCCAGTCTGTGCAATGTTATTTCCAAAGACTGCGGCTTTGGAGCAAAGGAATTTTCATTCTTTAATGAGAACCTTGCAGCGAGGGGAAGCACCCCACCGAATGACTGATACTCAACAAGATATGCACTGCTCCGAAATGTCTCCTAGTCAATGAAGAAGAGATAACAGTCAGTGGAATAAAAATTAATCTGGCCACTATAGGAATTAATATAAAAACATCAGATGCTGGACTTATAAGGGAGGCCACCTCCAACTAACCCTCCTTGGGTTAAATACCCCGGGGACGGTGATTTACGTTCTGTGCTGTAGGGCTCTGTGGCATAATCGATAGGGATGAGAAATGGGGCCACTCAGCGGTGCCTGCCTCGGGGCTAGGGAAGGGAGCCCAGGGGAGCACATGGCTGCCTCGGAGGCTGCTGGGAGCAGGGAGCCCATCGAAGCCCACTCACTCTCCCGTCTTCCCCTTCCTCCGCCTTTCCGCTGAGCTCCAGGCCTGTGGCTGACGGGGTTCGGGGGGCCTGGGTTATGACACCCTCTCACTAGGCCTCAGCCCACCCCTATTCCCCCTGACTACAGGAGGTGCCCAGGGGCAGAGAGGGTGGGGAGGCTGGGCCGGGCACTGGCTGAGAGCAGAGCAGTGGGGCCCCCATCCCCACCCGGTAACCAATCACACACACCCATCTTTGCTGTGTGAGAATTACTGCTCCAACCTCCTGAGTTAGGTGACACGGACTTAGAAACCATTCCTTCCCCTAACCCTTTACCTGGAGTCTGCTCTTTCCTTCTAGGAGATTTAAGTCCAAGCCCTTCAGCCAGTCCTTGGGGGTACTTCTCTGCAGGGAAGCTTCTAGCTGGGGCTCACCGCAGCTGCTGGGCTGGCTGGCTGGCTTCCGTGCCAGGTGGGCGGTGAGGTACCCTCGATCCTTCGTGGCAAGTGGCCATACTGCTCACTGCCCCCCCCACCCCGTGTGCATGCGGCACCCAGGCGGCCGGGTGGGCAAGCCAAGCCAGGGCCCGCCGGGTTCCAGCCTCCCACGAAGCGGTCTGCCCTCCGGCTGGCTCCCTGCTCTCCAGCCTTCTCAGACCTGCTCCTGAGGGGAAGAGGAACACATCGACGTCTGTCTCTTGATACCAAGGCCCTGGAGGAGACTGATGCAAGGAGGAAAGAGGATTTATCCCCCAGCCCCTCCCTGCCAAGCTTCCACCTCCCTGCTCTACTCTGTCAGGTCTGGACTTGCAGCAGGTGCCAGGGGTTAGGGAGACCAGCTCCCCACCGTGCCGGCCTCTCCCCATGTCCTGCCCCTCCCCCCCCCCCGGCCGCTCTTACCTGGAACCATAGTCAGGGCCCTTCACATGTGTCCTCTGTATCTGCCCGGCTCTGACCATGCATTCCCCAGGGAAAACTCCTGCAGGGTTAGTAGTAAGGAATCTCGTGGAGGAAGGTCTGGTTTCTTTCTTTTTTTTTTTTTTAAGATTTAAGAGTGGGGAGACGGGTAGAGGGAGAAAATCTTCCAGCAGACTCCCCACTGAGTGCGGAGCCTGACTTGAGGTTGGCTCTCACAACCCATGAGATCATGACCTGAGCCGAAACCAAGAGTCAGAGCTGAACCGACTGAGCCCCCCTGGAGCCCCTGTTTCCTGTTCTTCATGACCCGAGACCTTAGTCCTTCCCAGGGAGGCCTAGCAATGCCTCCCTCGTGTGCGGCACACTGAGCAGCCCGGGAGAGAGGCTGTGTGTCCCCCACACTGCTGCCCACGCTCACACTGGGCTGGACTTAGAGCACTATTTCATTTGCTTTCTATTTTGGCAAGGAGGTTGGTGTTTCAGATATTTTTTGTGCTTCTAATTTTTTTAGTCTGTTTTGTTTTGATGGATTCACAAATTAGAGTGCGTTTAGTAACACTCTGCGGTTTAGAAGGAGATGCTGATAGGGGCAGCAGCCTGGTGCCTTCTAGGGGCCGTGGCCCCTGCAGGAGGGGGGGTTCCACGGTTGCTGGAGGATGGGCGTCAGAGAACTGCCGGATGTGCTGGCTGCTGAGACACGGAGCAGATCAGGGAGCCACAGCCCACAGCCCACCTCTCCCGCCGTCTTGGTGACATTTTCCATTTTCTGCCCCTCTATGTCCCCGATGGCAGTGACAATGATCAGGGACCCCGTGGCGACCCAAATAGGGCACTGCCATGCAGCCAAAGAGATGGAGGGAATGGGCTACTGAGGGCTTGCTTGTCCTTTCACATAATAGCAGGTCAGTGTTGTTTTAACAAAAAGAACTTCCCGGGCATTACAGGTGTAGGCGTCATTGTACAACATGTATTTTAAATAAAATCACAGACCTTCGCTTGGCGAAGCTTGTTCCAGAGAATGTCAGAGTGTTGTTTAAACCCCCCTGACCCACTCAGCTTAGTGACGGTTTTTGTTCCTACAGCAGCCCCATTACTGCTGCTTTCAGTGGAGGCCTAAAATAAGCCATTTCTCTTCAGGTCGAAACGCAGCTCGCTGCGGGTTCACAGAAGGGATGTGGAGACCTCACAACCTTTGGGAAAATGACCAAACATCGAATTCAGAAGGCTAACACCTAGCATTTTACTCCCATGAAAACATGTTCTCTTTGAATAGAAAACCCCAGTCAGAGCTCCCGGGCACGGTGGATCAGTGGATCGGTGGATCCGGTTGAATGTGGTCCTCTGCCCTTCCCACAGACCCAGACTGGTTGGAGTCCCTCCAGGACGAGGAGCCCTTCGCTCTCCCAGAGTCTTCCGTCAGCCATCTCCAGAGCCAGTGCCATATCCCCGGGACACAAACCCCTGGAAGTCTGTGGGATCGCCTAGGCCACTGTGCTCAGATCCATTGCCGAACAACAAACCCTTCCCAAACCGTGTCTTCGTACCACCCCGTCCTTCCTTTTGCTCGTGAGTCTGCCATTTGGGCCGCCCTCAGACAGGGTAGCGTGTCTCTGCTTCACTCAGCGGAGCGTGGGGTGGCTTGCAGGCAGGGCTGGAAGCAGCTGAGAGCTCCCTCGTGGGACTGTGGCTGGTGCTGGTTGAAAGCCCAGAACTTCGACGTTTGCTGGAGCTGTTGGCCAGGACACGGATGCTTGGCCCCGCAGGGTCTGGGCTTCCGTACAACGTGGTGATCAAAGTCATAGGGTGACCTAGCCTCAGAAGTCACCCCGCATCCCTCTGCCGTGTTCTTTTCACCACAAAGGTCACACCGGCCTACCCAGATGCAAGGAAAGTGGAAATAGAATCCTCTTAGTGGGGGGTGGCAAGATTCTGGAAGAGCATGTAGGGCAGACATATTGCTGTGATTATTTTTGGAAAATGAGGCCTTGCCACACCATGGGCCAGAGGTCACACCAGCGACTCTGGATCAAGGAGGGCAGGTCGCAAATACGATTCACCACCAGGAGTTGCAGACACAGTCCAAAAATGCCTCCCCGTGGCCACCAAAGTGAGGCGGAACCAATACTCCTTGGGGCACGCCTGCGTTCTCCTCTGCCCCCGGGGGTCCATCAGCACAGAGACCAGCCCAGAGCCTCCCTCAAGGCTCCTCGGCTCTGACCATCTGTGATGCTAGGACTCTCCAGTCTGAAATGAGTCATCAGTGGAATCTCCTTCAGCAAATGACCCAGTCACAAGGAGGATTCGTCATGCCTGGGGCATTTTATAAATCTTGTTGCTCTGCCTGGCGAGCTGGGATTCCATCAGTAACAGCCCAGCCAGCATGAGGTGACGTTCCCAGTGCAGACACTCCAATCAAGGGCAGGCAGAGAGGCCCGTGGGCCCTCTGCTTGGGCTGCCTTCTCTCCAGCAGGGGCCATCAGAGCCTCCCTGCCCTGGCGGGTGGGGGCAGGAGACCCTGGGGGGTGAGCTCCTCCCGGCCAGGATATTTGACTGGAGTGGGGTCTGCACCCTCAGCAAACTTGCAAGTCTCTACCTGTGACACTCGTGCGAGGGACAATGCAAGTGACTCGTGTCCTGAGCCTGGCTCCTCTGGGACCCACCACGAGGCAAGAAACAATGAGGGTGCAGGGACAGCAGGTGACCCCCAAGGACCCAGGCCCACACCCTGCCCCTCTGCTGCCTGCCGGGGGACAGTGTTCACAGGCCCACTTGAGGCCTCCTTCCTTACCTGTCACGAGGGCGACACTCACCTTGGAGCAATGAGTGTCAAAAGACTCAGGCCCAGGAGTCCTGGGAACGGGGGTACAGGGGGACCCTTTCCTCCTTTCTCACACTTCCCCTGAGGCCTCGCACAGCACTGGGCACACTCGGCGTTCTCGGGCAGCAACCTCTGGCCTCCTGGTCACTCGCAGAACAAGGACTGACTTGTGGCCATGACTTAGGGCTGCCAGAACTAGAGGAGGACTTGGTACCTTGGGGTGTCGGAGATGGGGTGAAGTGGGGTGAAGGCTGTTTTCTGGCAGCTGATTGGAGTTCTCTCTCAAGGTCCATATTCTGGATTGGGGCCACTGGGTTCGAGACTTGGAAGGGGTGGTAGCAATCTCCAGGGTCTAGAAAACAAGGACTCCAGTAACCGTTACCTGAGCCCTGCCGTGTGCGGAACTTCTCACAAGATGGGAGTCCTGGGCTGCTTGGGGCCTCTCTCACCCCCGAGCCAGCCCCACGTTCTCCTCCAGGTCAGCCCCGTCACTAATCCCTGTGTCCCCTCATGGAGGACCTGCCCATTTGTGGAAGCCTTCCTCGGCTGCACCTCAGGAGAGCCTGCTTCTGTAAGTCGGCTGCAAACCTCAGGTCTGTGGCTGCAAAGCTGGTTCAAAGTGGTACCCCTCCCGGGGTGGTGGTGTGGCATACCTACAGAGCAGGGCCCGGGCGAGGGGCCTGGGGAGCGGGCATGACATGGACACTCCATGCACATCCGCCCACGCCCCCCCAGCAATGGTATGCTCTCCCGCTCACCAGGCTAACCCTGAACCCCGGAGGAGAAGCACCATGCACTCAGTCACAGCTCCTGAGCCTGCCCTGTCCTTCCAGTCAGTCCTTTGGCTGCATCTCCCCCACCAATGCCCCCTTCAAGACTACTGGAACATTCCTTTCAGAATGCAAATATGCTGGAATGCTCCTCATATGGAAATCCAGACTCCAGGATCCCATGCCTCTCTCTTATTTCTCTGCTCCCTTGACAGAGAATATTCTGGTCTCCCTTGACAATGCTATGTTCTTTAACTGCATCCTCTCTTGGCTCCTGTACTCCTTGTGGTCCCCGCCACTCCCCTAACTCTGTCCCTATCTAAGCCTGAAGGCCAAAGGCCTCTACCCCACTGGGCCTGCAGTGACCCTCTGCACCCATTCAGCCCCTGTCAGTGCTGGACGGGCCCATCCACCCTTCTCCAGGACCTCCCCTCCCCTGGCTTCCCAGACTCCTGCCCCGCCTCCCGCCACCTCTGGCTCTCCTCTTCCTCATCTGCGTGTCTTCCTCATCTCCATTTCTAAACATGAAAGTGTCGCCAGAGGACCCCCATCCTGGGCCCTCTGCTTACTCCACACCCACTCCTCGGCACCCTCATCCAGGCCTGGCTGGCAACACTGGCTTTTCCCCCGGCCCTTCCTCCCGTAAAGCCCACTTACAGAGCTGTCTGCCTTCCGTGGCCTCTCCCACATGGACACCCAGCAGGCATCTCAAGTTTAATGCATACAAAAGAAACTTGATTTCCACCCTTCCCACTCCCCAAATCTTACTTCTCCCTCAGCTTTCCCGTATTCACCCAGTTTCTTGGGACAAAAGCCAGAGTCACCCATGATTCCTTTCTTCATTCCCCAAATCTGATCCAATGGCATATTCTGCTGGCTCTCTCTTCAACATTTTCAGAGTCTCACCCACTCACCTTGGTCCTAGCCGCCTTGATCCAAGCTGCTGTCCTCTCTAGGCCGTCATGTTGGCCCCCTCCGGGGCTCCTGCCCTTGTCCTCATCCACTCCTAATCTGTCCTCCCCTCCGGCCAAAGAGTGATGCTGGAAAATAGCAAGGCCCCATCCCGTGGAGGAGGTCCACGGAGGAGGGGCTGATATTCCAGCAACATGCACCGGTTTGCCTGACCCAAGGCTGCAGCCTGAGGAGTGAGTGGTCAGGGGCCAGTTCTGATGGATGGTTGCCCCCTCACCCCAGCTCACCCCACTTCCCTGGCCTTACCTTCCTCCCCCTCAGTCCATTTGGCCCCTCTGGCCTGCTCTGCTCTTCCCTGAACAGAGCAAGGCTGTTTGTGTGCGCGGCCTTTGCACCGGCTGTTGGCTCTATCCAGGAGGCATTGGTCCCACATGCCTTGCCCTTCCCTTGCTTGCCCAGGTGTCTGCTCAGAGGCTGCATCTCAGCAGGCCTCTCCTGGCCATGCTGTATAAGGCAGGGCTCCCACACTGCCCCTGGCCTTCTTTGCCTTCCTTAGAACCCTGTTATATTTCATTAGCGTATTTGTTGGCATGCTTATTTGCACATGTGCGGTTTTATGCTATAAAGTAAGCTTCTGAGGGCAGGGAGCTTGCTCTTGTGTGTCCTTAGTGCCTAGAACAATGCTTGGAACATAGTAGGTGCTCAACAAATATTGGTTGGTTAAGGGAATGAATGCGATGGTGAGGCACCCACATCGGGACATCTGGCTCACTGCGGTTTTCCTGACAGCCGAGCACTGGTCCGTGGTGTGGGTGTGCCACTGTTTACTGAACCGCCCCCCTCCTGGAGGACACGTAGTGTTTTTATTCCTTTGTTACTACAGACAGAGTTCCATTGGACATCTTTGTACTCCTGTCTTTGCATTCATGTGTGGATGTAGTGAAAAATCAATATTCCAGGCTCTGAACTTGCTGGGTCAACGAGTGTGTGCACTTAAAGCTTTGGTAGATAGTACCGAACTGTCCCCTAGGCCTGTTTTTAACAAATAATGGTTTAAAAAATATTTGAAAATGCCTATTTTAAAAGAATGACATTGGCACCCCTCCATTACAGAGCCCTTGAGATGATGAGATCAAGCTCTGGGCCTGAGTCTCATTTCACCGGGGCAAAGCCCAGGCTCAGAGAAGGGGTGGGACTGTGATCTCCTGGCCGCTGAGGCCAACGTAATCAGGAAAATCAGGCCCTGGCCTGTCCTACTCGCACAGAATCAATCTTCAGTGCCCGACACCAGATCTCTCTGTGACCCCGGGGAGGTACCGGCACTGGGGGTGGATGTCCGGCCCTCGTGCCGCATTATAAAGACCTTCCTGCAGCTCACCGGCACCTACCCTACAGTGCTTGCTCTGTTCTGTGATGACGCTCTCGGAGGTGGTAGGGATACAGCCTGCAACATCGCAAAAAAATCCCTGCCCGCAGACAGCTTGCTTTCTACCGGGGGAGACAAGACTATGAACAGAATACACGAGCCAACTGCGTGGTGTGTTAGATGAGAACAAACGCTGTATGAGAAAAACAGCAGGAACGGCACGGTGGCCAGTTTCAGAAGTGGCTACAACACCTTGACTGAAGCCTATAAGAGACCCTGAACCAAGGGGCAGCTAAGCCACACCCAGATTCCTGAACCATAGAAACTGTGAGATAACAGATGTACGAATGTTTTCTTAAACCACTAAGGCTTTGGGCTCGCTTGTTACTTAGCAGTAGTTAACCAACACAGAGAGGAACAGAGAGTGTCAGGGTAGGGGGTGCAGGAAGGAGTTATTTGAGATAATACTTGAGGAAGAGAGGGCTGGTGCCCCAGGAGCAGAGCTGGATTTGGGGACATGTGTTTTGGGAGCTCAGGAGATGGGGTTTGTAGGAATAGAGCGAGAGGCGCAAGAAGCAGGGGGAGGGCAGAGAGGAACTGGGGGTGTCATGCTAGCATTTGGGTTTCTGCTCTGAGCTCTGGAAAAGGGAGCGTTTCTGACTTTGAAAAGTTGCACATTTTCGCAGGATCCAGCTGGGTGATAAGGGTGTTTGGGGAGGCAGGTGGTAGCAAGGAGATGATCAGAGGTGTTGGGTCCCGGGTTTCCTTTATAGGCGACCTGATGGTGGGCGGATATAAGGAAAGAGAGCTGTTTTGCACCAGAAGGACGGTGGAGGCAGGCAGGTCTGGGGAGGCCTGCAGGTTGGGGTTTGAGCCCTAAGCACCTGTCTGAGCTTGAGGTGGAGGGTTGAGGAAGTGGTTGGACAGGGCAGCATGGAGAGACTTTTCGAGCCTTGAGACAGGAGACAGGAGGGAGCGGAGGAGAGGCCGGGCACGGCAGGGCCGGGGTAGGGAGCCTGGGATGCCAGGGAGGACAGCATGGAGGAGCAGGGCCTGAGGGGCTCGGTCTCCCGGACATCTGTAAGGGGAGGCGAACACTGACTTGGGTTTAGCAACTCGAGGGCCACTGGCAGCAGGGGTCTCCCGAAGTCTTGGCAGAGGGCTTAAGAGAGCATTCAAGGGGTCAACCAGATAGAGGAACACCATCTGAACCAGTTTTTCTGCCAAGAGGAACAAAGAAATAGGGCAACAGCTGAAGGACAAAGTGAGTTCAGCGGAGGGTTGTCTTAAAGATGGGGAAAGAGCAGTGTATAGACCCAACGGGGAAGGTTTGGCTAGAGAGGGAAACACCAGGACACAGGAGGGAGGGAGGCCGGCTGCAAGGTGTCCCCAGAGAGGGAGCTGGAAATGTTCCGGGAGCTGGTTGGGAAATCAGAGCGTCGGCTCCTCAGGAAGTTCCGGAGGATGCAGGTGCCCCTGCGGCACGCACGGGTCCCCTGACATCCCACCATCCTGGCTGGCGGACAAGTCACCCTGGGGGTGACCGAGAGAGCTGGGGCCGAGCTGGGAGACTGCCCTTGGAATTTCCTGACCTGGACGAGGTTCAGCCTTTAATCTCATGTCGCATCTACAGCCTTGTTTCATGTGGTTTTCGAGAAGCTGAAAGAAATAAAGGCTGATAAGCTTTACAGTGGGGGAGTAGAGGCCAACCCTAGACATGCTTGATTGCCCTCGGAGGCGCTGCGGGCAGGACACAAGACTCTGGGGAGCACAGCGGCTGGTCAGTGCCGAGGGAGCAGTGGGCAGCCGACATCCCGGCTATGAGATCAGGCTCAGGACCAGGCTCTGGCCATGGTTTTCAGGCAAGGGGCTGCCTTCCCAAGCCTCAGTTTCTTCATCTGGGAAAACGGAGTGAGTGAGAGCCCAATCTCACAGGCTGGGTGAGGGGTGTGAGAGGGAGGCCTGTGTGGGGCAGCGACTTTGTGCAGAAGAGGGATGAGTCTTCCACTAGGAGAGGAACCAAGATGGTGCCAGCAGGATAGGAGGGGCTCTGAACAGTCAAAGTACTGTTCTGTCGGGGGAGGGGCAGCGGTTAAAATCATTCTGAAAGAAAATATAAACTTGCTACTGAATCGAGGGAAAAAATCCCTGTTTGAAAGAGCATCTGGTTCCCTTCCTCTTCATCCAGGCCCCAGAGGACCTGCTGCCTCTCGATGGCCAAGAACGCAGGTAGTAAGAGCACAAACGGAGGGCTGGATGTCAGGGCAAATTGAATTTTCCTTTTTTTCTGGCCTCTTGGGAGAGCTATTATTTCCTCCATTGGCGCAAATGTGTTCAGAGTGCACTTCCCACAAACTCAGAAATAACAAACTGCCTTTCCCCAAGGCCTGGGCCCGTGGCTGTGGCTCTCCTGCCAAAGGTGGCCCGTGGGGACCACAGAGCCAGAGCCCGGCGCTGGTGGAGAGCCCCGGCGCCGTGAGGAGGGGAGCCAGGGGAACCGGGCGTGCACGGAGGAGAGTAGCCCCAGGAAGCTTCTGGTCCGCTCCCTTCACTTTCCTGCTGCGGAACAGGGCCCCAGAGAAGACGTTCGGTTGGCCAGGGCACGCAGGAAGTCCTGGGCACCCAGCCCGCGGCCCCTCCTCCACCATCCGCCTCGGACCAGGCTTGTTTCTGGGAAGCAGCGAGAGGAGTTTTCAGCCAGGAGTTGGTATTCAGCCAGGAGTTTGGGTTTCAGCCAGTGGTTGGCATTTGTTCAAAGAGATGAAGAAGGTGAAGCTGTTATCAGGAGAGAGTATCTGGGGTCTGAGTTCACCGTGGGGTCTCAGGAACTAGATACCATCAGCCTGGTCTGGCCAGCGGATGTGAAGGGAGGTTGTGGCCGTCACACACGGGAGGCGCCTAATTCCAGGCCCGCCTGCCCCGAGCTCCCGGGAGCCGGGAATGTGGAAAACAGGTTCCAGCCCAGGAGGAAAGGAGCAGAGGCGCCCTTGCTGCCGAGGGCTGGGGGCAGCAGCCTCACTGCTTCTGGTCCCCCCCGCCGGCCTGGAGCTGGCAGCAATGGCAGTTTCTGGAAGAGGGTTGGCCGAGTTGAGAAGTTGGATTTGGGGACTTTGGATGTCCCGGATCCTGGTCTGCATGAGGCTCAGCTTTGCTGAGTTCCCGAGAGAAGAGAGCTCCCAGCTGGTCCGCAGAGCTAGATGCTCCCCTCCTGGTTCACAACAAGTGGGCTTCTCTTTTGGTGGACCCCAAGAGCAGGAGAGGGACAGAGACCCCACAAAGGTCTCACCGCTGAGGAAACGCTGAATGCCGCCACCTGCTCCTGATTCACTAAAACATGGTCACACGGATGTTTCCTTAGTAGGAAAAAGAAATAGTGGCAGGCTCTGCGGAGGTCATTCCCGACCTCCTCTCCCTTGTGATCTGCACTATTGAGGCTGAAAGGCTAACTATATTCCCAGCCTGTCTTGAACTAAGTGTGGTCAAATGACACAGTTCTGGTAAATGAGACATAATTGGCAGTCAGCTGGGGATTCCGGGAAGGCTCGTTTTCTTGATAAAGGAGCCTCATGCGGTTGGTGCTTCCAGTTTTCTCTCCATTTCTTTTCTTCCTACCTTGAAGGTGGGTGTGATGCCAGGAGTTGGGGCAGCCATGATGCAACACTGAGGCAGAATGCAGGAAAGAGAGGCTAAGCACTTGCTGAGACAGGCCCAAACATGGCTGAGGTGCTGAACACAGGCCAGCATCAGTCTACTGACAGGCTTCTTGTAAACTGAGGCAAAACAAAACCTTATTTGTTTAAGCTGCTGTGTTTGGAATTCTTGCAGCAGAAAGCATTCCTAGCTAATGCACACCACGATGGCAAACTGGCAGCAAGCATCACACGGAACACTGAAACCCTAGCTGTATTTCCATTACATTTTGAGACAAGGGTGTGCCCACTGTAACTGCTAGGAATGATAATAAAACAAATAACGTTTTTTCAAGTGTTCACTACATGCCAGCTACTCTTCTAAGCACTTGGCATATTTACTCATTTGATCTTCCTGCAGTCCCATGGGGATATGTTATAGGTATCAAAACTAAGGCATTGAGTGGTTGAGAGAACTTGTCCAAGTTGTTGAGCAGGAACCAAGGACATGAACTCAGAAAGTGTGGCTCCAGATGATCATAATCACATGTGGTCATACTATCTAGCTATAAGATCGGGGGGCGGGGAGAGACAGCACGACCCAGGTCTGAGGCCTCTCGTCCTAAGCCTCCTGGCCACCACGTTCCCTCCTGCCATGCACCACTCCGGGAAAACCATTTACCTGCTGAAGGAGGGTGGGGAACCTGGATCAGAGGTGGGGAGTGGATACCGGGAACGTTCGATAGCCTGGGAGAGCCGATGGGGCCACTGCGGAGAGCCAAGACCTTGGGCCAAGTCCCCTTCCCTGCTCCAGGGCACATGTGAACAAACACTGCCAAACTTTTCTCTTTCTTCTTCTCTTCCTCTGTTTCCAAAGCTGTTTGACCCCACTTCTGATGAACATCTTTTTCTTTATTTTTTGAAGCTACTTTATTATTCAACAATATTCACGAGTCTTCTAGGCTGGGAGCTGGCTGTCTCTTTTCCCCCTATTATCTCTTAATGCTTTTTAAAAAAAAATATGAAAGAGATACAAAGCTGCTCTAAAAATCTTCAAATGGTTCAGAAGTGTGTGAAATAAAAACTCTAGTTTTCTGCTCCCTTATTTTCACCTCCACATCCCTCTCCCCAAAACTCAGAGGGATAGCATTGCCTAGGAGATTGGAGTGTGTCCTTCCAGAGTTTTCTCCACACAAACACACTCACTATGTAGATGTACACATCTTATTTTAAATAGAAAAAATTCAGACTACACATGGCAGTCTGTAAGTTGCTTCTTATCCAATAATAATTGATGGACTTAAGTCTGGCTCATTGTTTCCAACATATGATAAGAATTCTTTAGGAAGGAGGTATTATGATTTCTTTAGCTAACGGGTATCGCTGGACACTGTGTTTCCACTATGTTGCTTTTATTTACTTGTATGCTAGTTTGGGTTGAAGAGATTCCTGTATGTGGCTTGGCTGTGTCCAAGTCCATGCTGATCTGCATTTGACAGGTGTGGCCAAATGTCATTCCTAAACTCCTGCACCAGTTACTGTCCTCCAACTGAAGACAAGAGAGCTCTTTCCCCGTGCCTTCGCTAATTCTGGATAATTTTGATCTTTACAAATTTTGTAAACACCCCGGTAGCAACATTCCGTGCCCAAATCTTGGTTTCTAAATACTGTTCCCAGTAAAAGGAAGAAGGAATCACAGATCCTTGGAGAAATGACTGATTCTAGGGCTGGGGCAGGGAACAACAACAACAAAATGAGCTAAGAACAGTCCCACGTGACAGAAAGTAAGGAAGTTTAAAAAATGATGGAGACACGTCAAAGGAACACAAAGTAACTTGAAGGGGTTCCCACTGACCCAATGGGGACATTTTGAGCATCAAAATAAATTATAGCAGTGAATTATAGCAATTGAAATGAAAACCCCAATGAGTCTATAATGATATTAAATAAATAAAAAAGAAAAGCTTGTACTTGTAGAATTTCAGCTAAATGTAGACAGGATTTGGAAAAAGCATCATTTGGCAACAATTATGATAATAATTGATCAGATAAGAATCATCAGAAGATACTAAATTTCTGGGTGAAAGTTTGAACAGGAATCACAGATTCAAAGTAACTTCCCACAAAAAGATTTCTTTATCATAAGAGGAAAAGGAGCACCTTTACATTGGAGAAACCTAGTGAATATCAGCTTAACCAAATAATCAAAGTTAACATCACCAGTGATGGAACCTACTCCCATGTCCATCTTGGTGTGACCCACTGAGAGGGCATAACAGCACTTCTGTGGCTTCCTGCCGAAAATGCATAACCTGAATCTAATCCTGAGGAAACATCACAAACCCCAAATTGAGGCACATTGTTCACCATCAATGTCAATGTTATGCAAGCAAAGAAAGGTGGGGGCTGTTCCAGCTTACAGGGACCTACTAGCCCATGACAATTAGATGTAACACATGATCCAGTACTGGAAAAACTGTTATTAAGGACAATATCAGGACAGCTGACGAAATTAAGGTATGACTTCAGATAATATATGAAAGTATGACTAACAGATAAAAACTGTATCCATATTAACCTTCCTGCACTTGATAAATGTATCATGGTCAAGTAGGAAGACGTCCTTGTTTATAGAAGACAAAGGCTTAAATATTTAGGAGTAAGGAGGCATGGAGGTATGTAACTTATTTTCAAATCGTTCAGAAAAGAAACTACATATAATACATATGTATACATATATATACACATATGTATGTATATGAGACACACACAGAGGTAGAGAAAAGAAGACAAATGTAGCAAAATATGGACAGTCCAGTCAATACCGGTGTAAGGGAGTATAAGGGAGTTCTTTGCACTGAGTTGAGAATTGCTTTCAAACAAAAGGTTTAAGGGAAAAATTACTTTTGCTCATGTGTTAAATGGAAAATCATATTTCACAGGGACTTTCATCTGCGTTCACCTCATCACAAGCAATGCCAAGCATATTTTCACACGGTAGTCATTTCTAGTTATTTTGTGAATCACCTGTTCATAAGCTTTGCCCACTTCTCTATTAGACTGTTTTGTTTCACTAAATGGAATGTTTTTTGAATTTGTATTACAGTGTTCTTTTCTATTTTGCACATGGTGAATATTTCTCCTATTTTGTTATTTGTCTTTTGATGTTCATAGTGTCTTTAGCCATGTGGATGTTTAACATTTTTATTAATCAAATCTATCACCTTCCCCCCCCCCGCAAGAGCATAACATATGTGTAATCTCTAGTAATTGGAACAGTGTAGCTAGAGCTCAAGTCTGCATCTAATTTTTTTTATTTTTAAAAAATTTTTAAAAAGATTTTATTTATTTGACAGGGAGAGAGAGAGTGCACACACATAAGCAGGGGGAGCAAAAGGCGGAGGGAGAGGGAGGGGAAGGAAGACTCCCCACTGATCAGGGAGCCCGAGGCTGGGATTTGATCCCAGGACTCTGGGATCATGACCTGAGGTGAAGGCAGACGCTTCACAGACAGAGCCACCCAGGCGCCCTTCACTGTTTTTTAAAATTAAATTTTTTATTTGGACATCAGTATAGATGAATATGCAGTTGTAAGAAATAATACAGAAAGATCTCTTATGCTCTTTACCCAATTTCCCCATCAGCACAGCTTCGCAAAACTCTAGCACAGTATCACAGCCAGGATACTGACATTGATATGGTCAAGATATAGCACATTTCCATCCCCACAGGGATCCCTCATGATGTCCTTTATAATCACACTCACTTTCCTCTCACCTCATCTCTCCTTAACCCCTGGCAACCACTAATCTGTTCTCCATTTCTACAATTTTATCACTTTAAGAATGTAATAGAAATAAAATCATATAGTATGTAATCTTTTGGGGTTGGTTTTTATCACTCAGCATAATTCTTCAGAGATTCTTTCAGGTTGTTGTCTGTATCAATAGCTTGTTCCTTTTTATTACTGAGTGGTATTTCATGGTATAGCTGTCTGGAAGTTTGCTTAAACCATTTACCCATTGGAGGACATTTGGGTTCTTTCCAGATTTTTCCAGATATTTCTAGCTACAAATAAAGCTGTTACAGATTTTTGTGTACAGGTTTTTGTGTTAACGTAAGTCTTCATTTTCCTGGGATAAATACCCAGGACTGCAATTGTTGGGTTGTGTGGTAGGTGCCTGTTTAGGCTTTTGTTTTATCTTAAGAACTGTCAAACTTTTTCAGAGTGGCTGTACCATTTTACATCTCCACCAACAGTGTATGAGTAATCCAATTTCTCCACATCTTCATCAGCATTTGGTGTTGTCACTATTTTTTATTTTAGCCATTCTGATGATGATATGTCATTGTGGTTTTAATTTGCACTTCCCTAACAGCTTATGATGTTGGATACTATTTCGGATGCTTATTTGCTGCCTATATATCATCTTCAGTGAAATGTCTGTTGATGTCTTCTGCCCACTTTCTAACTGAAATTCTTTTTTCACTTGTTGAGTTTCGGGAGTTTTTTAAGTAGGAAAATGTCCTACAAAATGGCATAAAATGATATGTTCTAGTTACCAGTCCATGTGTGGTTTCCAAATACCTTCTCCCACCCCATACCTTACTTTTTGTCCTCAAAGCAGGGTCTTTTGTAAAGCAAAAGTTTTAAATCTTGATGAAACTCAAGTTACTAATTTTTCTTTTTAAGGATCATGCTTCTGATACCAAGTCTATGAACTTTTTGCATAACCCTAGATGTCAAAGTCCCCCCCCCCCCACTTTTTTGTTTGGTTTTAAGTTTCACATTTTTCTCTGTGACCCATTTTGAATTCACTTTTGTATAAGATATGAAACTTAGGTCAAGGTTCAATTCTATGACTAAGGATGTCCAATTATTCCTGTACCATTTGTTGAAAAGGCTATCTTTCCTTTGTCAAAAATCAGTTGGGCATATTTTTGTGGGTCTATTTCTGTGTTCTCTGTTCTGTTCCATAAATCTATGTGTCTCTCCCTTTGCCAGGACCACACAGTCTTAATTACTGGAGCGACATAAAAATCTTAACATTGGGTAGACTGATTTCTTTCATTTTGTTCTTCTTTTTCAAGATTGTTTTAACTACTCTAGGTCTTTTGTTTTTCTATATAAATTTTATAATAATCTTATATCATATATATATACACAAAATATGCTGAGATTTTTATAGGAATTGTGTTAGGCATATAGAGCAATTTGGAGGAAACCAACATCTTTAGTATGTTGAGTCTCCTATCCTATGTCTCTCCATTTATTTAGATCTTCTTTTTCTCCAGCAGTATTGTATAGTTTTTAGCATAACAAGTTTTGTTAGATTTACATCTAAATAGTTCATTTTCTTTGAGTTACTGTAAACAGCATATTTTTAATTTCGGTATCCACGTATTTGTCCCTCGTCTAAAGAAATAACATTCTTGTTTTTTTTTTTTTTTTTTTTTGTATGTTTGTCTTGTATCCTACAAACTTGCTGGTCTCACTTACTAGTTTTAAGAGATTTTTTTGTTGTTTTCTTAGGCTTTTCTACCTAGACAGTCATGTTATCTGCAAATAAGGACAACAGTTTTATTTTTTCCCTTTCACTCTGTATGTCTTTTATTTCCTTCTCTCATCCCCTCACCCCCCATTGTACTGACTATAACTTCCAGTACTATGTTGAATAAGAGTGGTGAGCATGAACATTCTTGCCTTTTTCTGATCTTAGGCGGAAAGCATTCACTCTTTCACCATTAACTATAATGTTAGCTATAGTTTTTTGGTAGATGGTCTGTATTAAGTGGAGAAAGTTCTCTCTGTTACTATTTTTCTGAAACTTTCTTTTTCAGGAGTGAATGTTGAATGCTATCAAGTGTATTTTCTTCATTGATTGATGTGATCATGTGATTTTTCTTCTTAAATCTGTTAATATGGTGGATTACATCGATTGATTTTCAAATGTTGAACCGACCTTACATTCCTGGAATAAACTTACTTGGTTATAGTATGAAATTATTTTATTATTTTAAGTATCATATATATATCACATACATATTTATATATATATGTAAATATATATACATATTTTTTAATTAAGTAAACTCTACACCTAACATGGGGCTCAAACTCAGAATGCTGAGATCAAGAATTGCATGTTCTACTGAGCCAGCCAGGCACCCCTAAAATTCTTTTATTTTATATTGCTGAATTCTCTTTGCTATTACTTTGTTAAGATTTTTACACCTATAGGCATGGAGGACATTGGTCTATAGTTTTCTTTTTTTTTTTTTTGTATTTTGTTTAGTTTTGGCCTCAAGGTAATACTAGCTTCATAAAATGAATTGAGAATGTTTCCCTCCTCTTGTATTTTCTGGAAGAGATTGTTTAGAATTGGTGTTAACTCTTTAAACATTTGATAGGATTCTCCAATGAAATCATAAGGGTCTGGAAATTTCTTTTGGGGAGTTTTTAAAGTTACGAATTTAATTTCCTTAATAGGTATAGACCTATTGAAATTATCCATTTTATTTGGATGATTTATAGTAGTTGTGTTTTTCAAGGAGTTGGTCCATTTTGTCTAAGTTTTCAGATTTATGTGTGTAGAGTTGTTCGCAGTATTTCCCTATTATCCTTTCGATGCCAGAGGGTCTGTAGTGATATCCCCTATTTCGTTCCTAATTGGTAATTTGTAACTTCTCTTTATTTCTTTGTCAGTCTTGCTGGAAGTTTCCCAATTTTATTGACCTTTTTAGAGGACCAACTCTTTGTTTCATTGATTTTCTCTATTGTTTTTTTTTTTTTGTTTTCAATTTCACTGACTTTCATTTTGATCTTCATTGTTTCCTTCATTGTGCTTGTTTTGCAGTTATTTTGCTATTCTTTTTCTAGGTTTTTGAGAAGTGTTATGAGCTAATTATGTTTCCCCCCCAAAAATTCATATGTTGAAGTCCTAAACCTGAGTACTTCAGAATGTGACTGTATTTGGAAATAGGGCCTTCAAAGAAGTAATTAAGGTAAAATGAGGTCATATGGATGACGCTTTAATTCAGTAAGACTGGTGGTTCTGTAAGAAGAGAAGGTTAGGACACAGACACACCCAGACAGAGGGACATGGTGAGAAGGCAGTCATCTGCAAGCTAAGGAGAGAGGCCCCAGAAGCCACTCAGTCTGTGGTATTTGTTACGGCAGCCCTAATAAACTAATACAAAGGGGGAGTTCAGATAATCTATTTGCACTTTTTTCTGTTATATGCATTTGGTGCAATTTCTCTCTCAGCACTACTGTAGCTGTGTCCCACAAATTTTGATAGGTTGTGTTTTTATTTTCACTCACTTCAGTGTATTTTTCTCATTTCCCTTGAGACTCCTTCCTTGACCTATGGATTAGTTAGAACAGGGTTGTTTCACTTCCTAATGTTTCTAGATTTTTCTGTTGTCTCTGTTACTGATTTCTAGTTTCATTCCATTGTGGTCATAGAAAATACTGTAGGGTTTCAATTCCTTTAAATTTATTGAGATTTGTTTTATGGTTTAGGATATGATGTATTTGGTATGTTCCACAGGAACTTAAAAAAGTGTGTGTTCTGCTGTTGTTAGTTGGAGTGTTCTACAAAGGCCAATATGATCTTGTTGGCTGACAGTGTTGTTGAGTTCTATATCCTTGCTAATATTCTGTTTCTATATCCTTGCTAATATTCTGTCTAGTAGTTCCATGACTTGTTGAAAAAGTAGTGTTGAAGTTGACAACTATAATTGTGGATTTGTCTATTTCTCCTTTCAGTTCTGTTAGATTTTGCTTCATGTATTTTGTAGCTCTGTTGTTTGGTGTGTATACATTTAGTGTTGCTATGCCTTTCTGATGGATTGAGTCTATTATTATGTAATGTCTTTCTCTGTCTTTGGTAATTTTCGTTGCTCTGAAGAATACTTTAGTTGATACTAATATAGCCATTACTACTTCCTTTTGACTCATGCTTGTGTGGTATGTCTTTTTATTTTCATACTGCCTATATCATTATATTTGAAGTGAGCTTCTTGCAAATGACATATAGTTGGGTCATATTTTAAAATCCACTCTGCCAATCTCTGTTGTTTGGATCATATATCACCACTGTTTGCATTTAATGTAATTATTGACATGTTATGGCTGAAGTCTTCCATTTTAGTTTTTGTTTTCTGCTTTAAATTTTTTATTTTACTTGACTTTCTTGGATTATTTGGACATTTTTTAGAGTTCATTTTGATGTATGACTAGTGTTTTTGAGCAGATCTCTTTGTATAGCTTTTTTAGTGGTTTCTTTTGGTATTACATTACATATACATAACTTATCATACTCTACTGATATCACTGTTTTGCTAGTTTGAATGAAGTACAGAAATCTTACGTTTGTTTACTTCCCTTACCTTCTCTCATATATAACATCGCCTGAAATATTCCCTCTTCATACATTTAGAACTAGATCCCAATGCTATTTTTTTGCTTCTGTGATCAAACATCATTTAGAAAACTCAAGATGAGAAGGGAAATCTGTTGTGTTTACCCATATTTTTGTTTACCACATTCTTTCTTCTTTCCTGATATTCCAAGGTGCCTTCTTTTATTGCTTATTTTCTGTTTAGAAAAATTCCTTTAGTCATTCTTTTAAGGTTGTTCTGCTGATGATGAATTCTCTTAGTTTTCTTTTTCTTTTTTGAATTCTCTTAGTTTTCATTCATCAGAGATTGAGAAAAGAGTAAGAATGATTTTTGCACTGGGTGATTCTGGGTTGGCAGTTCTTTTCTTTCAGCATGTGAAGAATACTGTGCTCACTTCCTGCTCACTTCTATGGTTCTGATGAAAAATGCACTGTTGTTTGAAGGAGGCACTTCTCTCTGTTTTCAAGATTTTTTTTTCTTTGCATGTCTCAAAAATTTAATTATCATGTGTCTTGACATGGATTTCTCTGTTTTTATTCTGTTTGGGGTCACTCACCTTCTTAAGTCTGCACGTTTATCCTTTTTGCCAATTTTGATAAGTTTTCAGCCCCTATTTTATTTTTGAGCACTTTTTCAGCCTACCCTCTTTCTCTTTGCCTTCTGGGACTTGAATGACATGAATGTTAGAACTTTTGGTATAGTCTCTCAGGTCCCTGAGGCTCTGTTCTATTTTCTCTCTGTTGTTCAGGTTGGGTAACTTCTATTTTACCTTCCAGTTCACTGATTCTTTCCTCTGTCCTCTTCATTTTATTAAGGCTATCCACTTATTTCACTTACTGTATTTTTCTGTTCTAAAATTTCATTTTGGTCTTTATCATATCTTCTAGTTCTTTGTTGAGACTTTCTTTTTTTCCCGCTTGCTTCAAGCATATTCGTAATTGCTTGTTGACTCATTTTTATGATGGCTGCTTTAAAATCTTCGCCAGATCATTCTAACATCTCTGTCATCTAGCTGTCAGCATCTGTTGAATGTCTGTTTTCATTTAGCTTGAGATTTCCCTGGTTCTTGGTATGACTAGTGATTCTCTGTAGAAACCTGGACATTTTCGTATTATGTTGTGAAACTCTGGATCTTATTGAAACATTCTGTTTTAGCTGGGTCTCTCTGCCACTACTCTAGCAAGGAAAGTGGGGGGCAACTCCTCCATACGACCAGGTAGAATTAGAAGCTCAGATTCCTCTGTTGGATAGCCTCTGTTGACACCTGAAGTGGGGATCCTTGTTGGGGCTGGGTGGGAGTGGGAGTTCTGGCTTCTGTGTGGTCTCACTGACATAGCTAATGGGGTTGGAAGACCTCAGCATCACACTTGGCCTTCTCTGATGTTGGTAGAAGTCTAGGTCTTTGCTGGTGTGGGTGTGGCTGAGGTCAGTTTTTTTCTGTGATGTTTGGTTGGAGGAGAGCAGGGACTGTCTAAAGTTTTCTCTCTTAGTGGGCTGCTCCTTTCCTGTCCTTGGGCTAGACTAAGCCCATTTTGTTGGAGGTTTTTGGTCTGTTCTCTTTGGGCTTTCTGGGTTGCTGACTCTTCAGCTCCAAGTCTGGGATATATGAGGCAAAAGAAAATCCAGGGAAATCAATATTATCGTTCCTTGGGTCCTGAGGTGCCTAGCCAGTCTGTCTTCCTCACTCCACTGTTTTGAGTCTTCTTATACTATTTAATGTCCAGGGATTTGATTTGTGCTCACTGGGAGGAATAATGGCACACTTTCAGATTTTTGTCTGCTCAATTAGGACAGGTATATATACTCATAAAACACATGTGGCATTGTTTTGAGGCAGTTTAAATATAAATGACATTGTTTTGTAACTGTATCTGTCATTACATAATTCAAGAGTTACTTAGAAAGCTTTTAAAAATATTTTGAAGTTGGTAGACTCTGGAGGTTAATTCCCTCATTATTAAATTTCAACTTTTATTTCATTGCTACAAATAGTAGGTCCTAGGAATATTGATTTTTGGAATTCAATGGAAATTTTTTGAGGATTAATATGTGATACCTGTGGTTAAAGCAATATGAATTCTCTGTTTTTGGTAAAAGTTTACCATATTTGTGGTTAAATTTATAGTAATTCAAATTTTTTGTACTTTTTTTCTCTTTGGTATCTCTTTGTTCTGACTTCCGAAAAATAAGTCCTAAAATTTCCCACTGTGATTGTAAATTTCACAATTTCTCCATGTCTTTCAGTTAAGAAAGCTGACTGTGAAACTAAATTATTATGTCATAAACATTTATGACTATTACACTTTCCTGGTAGATTGTAATTTTCATGAATATGAATTATCTCTCTTAGTCTCTTTTAATGCTTTTTACCTTGATTTTTATTTTGTCTGAAATTCACACACGAATGCCCATATTTTTGGTAACATTTGTCTAGTATACCTTTTTCTATTTCTATATTTTAAATCTTTCATGTAATATATTTTGTCCATGTGTCTTATAAAGAGTGTATAGATGGAACATGTTTTTGCCCAGTCTGAGTCTATTTTTCAATAGAATTTGACCCACTTGCATTTATTATGAAGTTTGATATGATTTGACTTACTCCTGCCATCTTATTCTAGGTTTTCTCTTTCTTATGCTTTTTTATTCCCTTTCCCCTATTCTTCTTCTTTTTCTTCTTTTTTTTTCTTACAGTTTTTGTTCAAACTCACCAGGACCTAAAATCCACTGGGCTCACCAATTTTTTACTGTCCCTTCACTATTCATTTCCCTTTTATACCCTTGCCCATGGCAAAGACCCATTCTGGTGAAACCTATCTCTGTCTGCCTGTATCTGTGCCCACAACCTTAAAAGGCTGGAGAAAAGTCCATGACCATGCAGCTAATTTAATTTCAGATCCACAGTCATCAACTTCAAGGGGCTCACAGAGTTGCTTGGCAGTCACACTCTAGTCTCTCCTTCATTCCCTCCCCCATCCTCCCAGATAGCTGTTTTATATCTTCTCTTCTCTACTTGAAGTGCCATGCTCTCAGCAGACACTGTATATCTTGCTTTATGTATACTTATATTTCACAGAGAAAACAGAAGCAATAAGTAATATCCACTAGCTCCATTCACCTCTACCTACCTACTGGTGTCTGCTTCTAATGTCCTCCACATTTGCTTCAATGGATAAACTGTCTTTGTTCCTAGTGAGACTCCTTATTCCCTAGACCTCAACATCTCCTGTCTACTTAGGATGTTACTCCAATTAATCTCTCCTGCATCATCAATTTTTCCTTTTCCACTGGATATTTCCTATAAAATCACACAAACAGAAAATAATTTTCTCACCCTAAATAACAAACCGCATCTTGACCTCTCTTAGACTTCTAGCTATGATCCAACTTTTGTTTTTCCCTGTAGAGCAAGATTACTCAAAATAATCACATTTGCTTTCATACCTCATTGTCTGATTAGAATTGTTCCAGTCAAGAGTACCAATGATCTCCATTTGTCCAGTTGGTCAAATCACACAGCTTGTATTAATTACCTATTTCTATGTAACAAATTACCCCCAAATTAAGAAGCTTAAAATAACAAACATTTACATACTATAATTTCTGTGGGGGCAGAAGTGGCTTCGTTGGGAAGTTCTGGCTCAAAGTCTCTCATGAAGATGCAGTTGAGCTGTTTGTTGGGGCTGCAGTCTCATCTGAAGGCTCAACTGTGTGAGGATCCATTTCTATGCTGACTCACGAGGCGGGTCTCAGCTCCTTGCTGGCTGCTGGCCAGAGATTTCAGTTCCTTACCACTCAGATCTCTCCATAAGTGTCCTGAGTGTCCTGATGTCATGACAGCCCGCTTCTCCCATTACAAGTGATCAGAAGTGAGAAGAGTCAAGACGGAAGCCACAGGCCATTTATAATCTAACCTTGGAAGTGACATTCTGCTGTGTTCTATTCTCTAGAAGTGAGTCACTAAGTCGAGCCAACACCCAAGGGGCAGGGATTGCAGCGGACACAGGGATCACTGGCGGCCATATCAGAGCTGCCTACCATATGTGCCTTATCCAATCTGTCAGGAAACCCCACCACATCTGTTTCCTCTTTCACCAAATGTCCTCTGCTACCCCCTCCCTCACTCCATTTCATCCACACTGGCCTCCCTGCTGCACCAGGCAAGCCCCCGCCACAGAGCTTTTGCCCTTTCAGTCTGGGATTCTTTTCCCTTTGATCCACATAATTTTCTGCCTCACTTCCTAGGTATCTACTCACACGGAGGCCTTTCCTGACCGCTGTTTAAAGCTGCAAACTGGACACCTGGGTGGCTCAGTCGGTTAAGCATCCAACTCTTGATTTTGGCTCAGGTCATGATCTCAGGGTCGTGGGATCCGCACTCAGTGGGGAGCCTGCTTGAGATCTCTCCCTCTCCCTCTGCCCCTCCCCCCAGTTGTGTGTGCTCTCTCTTTCTCTAAAATAAATAAACAAAATCTAAAACAAAATAAAAATAAAACTGCAAACCACCTCTGGCACGTCCTCATCCCTTTTCCCGCTTTATTTCCATAGCATTTATCTCTGACTAATATGCTGTGGATTGACTTGTTTATTTTGATTACTTTCATTTTTCGCACAAGGGTGTGAGCTCCATGAAGGCAGGAAGTTTTGTCTGTTCGTTCTTTGTTGTACCTTCAATACGTAGAACAGTGCCCAGGACATAGTAAGACCTCAACTATTCAAAGAAACAACTGAATTAAGTTATCTTCGTTTGAGTGTTTACTGAAAGCTACCCATTCTATTTTTATTTTTCTAGTAGTTATTCTTAAATTTGTGTACAAATATTTAAATTTATATTTTTCGATCAAATCTAAATTTAATCAACACTATATTTCCTCTATCAAGAAACAAGGATTATGATATCCTTTTACTCTCCTCTTCTCCCTCTTGCAACCTCCCATATTGCAAGAATCTAGGATTTAAATTTCATTCGTTCATTCATCCCCCTTTCATGTACCCAGAATTAACTGAACATCTACTAAGTCTCACATTTTTTTAGCAATTAAAAACAACTTAAGCCTAGTTTTATATCATGTCAGGAGTATGTGTGCCAAGGGTATACCCATTTATCAAACTTATATAGCTAAATTTTGTATATCTCAATTGAGAACCTGAATATGCAAATAGACAATGACCAGACTGTATATAAAAATAGAACTCTGTCCCACAACCTGCAGCAACCTGCCCAGGAAACCAAGCCCTTATCTGCAATAATCAGCCCAGAAAGCCAACCTGCTATGAGTCAGACTTATAGGAAGCCAGATTGCTGTCTCTAGTAACAATCTAGGAAGCTAAACAGTAACTTCAATAGCAATTGACCCCAAATAGCAAGGCTTTGATTAATAACACATAGCTTCCCTAATTTTGATTCCCACTCACAACTTAGGAGCAACCAGAGGAAGCCAAATGTGCTTCCCCTAACCAATCACACAGGACGCCTTGCTTACCATTAGCTCACCTAGCTTCCCTGGGCCAACTTCCCTATACCCTCCAAGCAGGGTATACCTGAAGCCTTCTCTTTTTCCCACTATGAGGTTTTCCTACTCCTCTGCTAGCCTTTGAGTCACTGCTAACACACAAGTGACCATGGCTGACCTCCTTGCTATAGCTAGTTCGGAATAAGTGATTTGTTTTTCTCATTTATGTGATCTTTGTTTATTTCTATAAAATATATGCACATTTTACATATAAAAATAGTAATTGAATAGCACGAGGGGTTGATGGAGTTAAAGCTGATGTAGGAACGACAAAAGGTCGATAACCGTTGAAACTAGGTAACAGTACATGGGAGTTCACTGTACTATTCTGTTTACTTTGTGTGTTTGACTTTTTCCCATAATAAATGCCTACAAATTATTTAAATGTCACCAGCGCTGTTTCCCTTATTCTACATCTTTCCTTTGGGCACATTTTTCATTTGGCTGAAACTCATTCACTTGTCCAATCAAAAGGGATATATTGAGTATCTCTTGTGTGTAGATCTGCTCTAGGCACTGGGGATCATAAACAAAACAGAGCAGAGCCGCTCTCACTCTGGGGAGCTTGTGTTCTGGTGAGTGAGGCTGGTAATTAAACTGATAAACATAAACTATATCGGGAGGTGCTAAGAGCTGCTCTCATATCCCTATTCGTGCAGAATCAGGAGGATGGAGAGCGTTAGCCTGGGGCTTCTCCATTGCTAGGGGCTCAGGGATGGCTCTGGGTAGGATGACTTCAAGCAGGGGTCAGCAGTGAGGAGCATGTCACTGGGGAGTAAGGACATTCTGGACCAGGCCCTGAGCCCACACTCAGACAGCAAAGATCTTAGGTGGCCTGCCTGTCTTCACTCACATCTGTCGGAGACTGTTCTGGGTGCTCAGACTCTCCCCCTACTATAGTGTCCCCCTCGAGCCCTGCCTTGGGTCTCTCCCTCTTCTGCCTTGGGGTCTTCCTACGGCAGACTCAGAGCATGGGAAGGCAAAGCTGCAGCGGCCTTTATGCGGTAGGGCAGGAGCATGGACAATGCCCCAGCTGTGTATCCTTCAAGGGGATGGTTCTGAGAGCATCTCAGGGGGTCCCTGCAGCCCCTAGCCACCATCGATGACATACCCCTCGATCTTAGTTCTGCCTCCTGGGATCACCTTCCAGATCAACTACATGCCCCAAGTCCTTGTCTCAGGCCCTGCCTTGAGGGTCTGAGGCAACATGTGTGGTGGGCTCCAAGAGCCCCAGGGAGGTCACTGTGCCTAGAGCACATGGAGCAGGAAGGTTTGGGAGCCACAGTAGATGAGGAGTCAGGGGCCAGGTTCTGTGGGCACTGAAGGCCATGGCGAAGGTGATGGGCTTCCTTTAGAGGGAGGAGGGTGAGGAGCACAGAGGCTGGTGAGTCAGGAGCCATAGAGCAGCCTCTGCTTTCTCAGGATCACTGTGTTAACAGTCGTCACTGGCCAGGGCCACGAGGGCAGGACACCAGTTAGAGCAGTTACAATGGTCTAGTCAAAGAGCAGCATGGCTGGGGACCCTAGGTGGGTCTGGAGGGTTTGCTGAGGGAGGGTGGGGGACAACAGCAGAGTCACAGTCACTTAGCTCCCAGGGCTTTTGATTGAACACCTGGAAGGACGAGGTTGCCACCTACTGCAATGGGTAGAAGATCCCAGGGGGGCTGGTGTGAATGCTAGGGATGCATCAGGAGTTGGTTCAACTTACACTTGAGGTGCCTTTGAGAGACTCAGAGTGATCTTCATGGGCAGCATCGGCACACAGAGGCTGAAACCACAGCTCAGACGACATCACTGAGGAAAGAGCGTGAGAGAGAGGAAGATCAAGAACTGAGGATCCTGGGACATTCCGAAGTCCGCCCATCAGGATGAGGTTGGAGCCAGTCAGGGGGCCAGAGGCTGGGACTGGGTGGCAGGTGAGGTGAGATTCCAGGGCCTTCTGCATGGGCTGGGATCCCCCTGTGGCCACCCGCTGTGGCATTTCTGGTCCCGGCCAGGAAGGGAAGCACTTCCAGGAGGGAGTGACTCACTACATTGAGGGTAGCCAGCCCCAGGGAGATCAGGGGGACCTGGACGTGACTGTGTCCCCTGGGCATACAGAGATCCAGAGAGGAATGCCTGGCACTCTCCTTGGCCTTTGCATCCCTGAAATGTCCCCACTTTTCCTTCCCATGTCATTAGCTCTTAGGGAAGGAGGACAAGTGACCTCTTCATTTTTTTTCTTTGAGCAGATGTTACTTTTATATAAGAAAGCAACAACAACAACAACAACAACAACAGTGAATTTCATTTTATGTAGAGTTAGGTCCCAGAGACGTTTTGGGTCCCCCCAGGCGCGGCGGTAGCCTTGAGAGTATCTGGGCCCTGCGTGGGTCTGGGGGCCTCACATCCAGCTGAGGGCAGGTCCCCTCGGCACTGGTTAGGTGGGACAAGACCTCTAGGTGGTCAGCCCTGCCTCTGCCCATGAGGCCATTGCGGGGACCTCTGTGCACAGGGCTGGCGGGGGGCAGAAGGGGCACCATCACCCACCATTCCGTACCTCTGCCATGACCGTCCTAAGGGGGTGGATGCCTAGATCATCATCTCACGGCTCCAGGGTTGGCTCGGAAGGAGTGAGTGCTCAGAGTGAGGTGGGTTTATTCAGCACTCACTTGTCACCTTGTCATGGAGTCACCCTATGCGACAGCTGTTCTGGCTACTGGGTATATAGCAGTCAGCACAGATGAGGTGGTAGTGGGAGCAGGACAAGTGGGCTGGCAGTGACTTTGGATGTGATGGGCGGGGGTGGGCCAGGGGCCAGGACCTGAGCTAGGACAACACCTTCCGCAGCCGAAGTGCATCCCCACAGCTGAGACCTGGGAGTGGTCGTGGCCTGGAGACCCCTTGCAGAAGCATCGAGGTCCAGGTGAGGGACCTGAGGCCTGGAGAGGGAAGGGGCATCCCAAGGCCACAGTGGGTGCCCTTCTCCAAGGCCCAGCCCTGCTCTCTGCTCCCTGTCCCTCCTTCATCAAACGACCATCCTCCCTCACTCTAACCATTCATACCAAGCTCCTTGCCTTATGGACGCCTGTCACTGCCCAGGGAAGACAAGGACAGGTCAGAGGCAATGGCTCCTCAGCAGGACACGGCCCCCTGGAGCCATTTGAAAACACAGTTTTAAACGTGTGGTAAAGCAAAAAACACAAAGTCCACGGATGTGGTGGCCCCGAGCAGCTTTCCCTGCGCCCCAGGAAAGGGCGGTTTCTACAGTGACAGTTCTCTGAGGCCTTGGACCCCTGGCAGAGCACAATTGGCCTTGAGGGTCTTCTCACAGCACCTCCATCAGCTCCCCTCTCAGGCCACGGCCTGAAGTTGAGAGACTGCTTCGTTGTTTTGTTCGATTTGCCAGTCTTTTCCAAATTGTGCAGGAAGAATGAGTTACTTCTATAATTTAAAGACCAATACTTTTATTAAAATGCAAGGGCAAGTTTGTAGTTCCCTTTAAAGAACACTGGCAGTTCTGGCTAAGCCTGGCTTGGGTAAAGTGTGTTTCTGGGGCCACCTGCCCAAGTCTGAGGGTTCCCCCGGCTGGCGCTTAGACCACCGCTGGGGCCTCTGGGTGTTTGGCTGGGCAGATGGTGAGCAGCGCTGACAATTAATTTATCACAAGGCCCCTTGGTTTGGGCCTGTAATCTTGGCCTCTAGGTCTCCCCTTGGTCTTGCCCCCTCCCATTTTTCTTCTTCCAAAATGACCAAAAGACATACAACCTCCCATTTAATGAAAAAAAAAATCATCTAAGTAGCCTTTTAATAAAAACAGAGGCTCCTGCTTAATCAAAAAAATCAATTAGTCAGTGGAGAATTTTATTAGTCAATCATGTAAGTAATTAAAAATATTGATTGATGGGGGCGCCTGTGGCTGAGAGTTGCTGCTTTGCCCCAGCGATGGGGGGCCCCGGCTGGCATGGGGTGATCGAGAGCAGCGGCTTTTAAATCATTCCCCAGCGTACCTCTTCCAAGGTCACACGGGGACGCATTAGACAAGGGACACGGTCGATCCTGCAGCCTCAGTTTCGGCCTGTGAAAAATTACAGTCCTGACTGCACAGGGTTCTCCTGTGGGTTAGACGAGACAGGATGAACCATGAGTGACACCGCCTCTGGCTCATGACAGGTGGGGCTGTATTTCTGAGGGTCAGGGAGCTCTAGACTAGAAGTGGGGTCTCGTCCCAGGGCCTTGGGCTAGGCGGGACAGAAAGGTCGCTGGGGCTTTGTTTCCTGAGACAGGACTCACGGGTCAGGGGCTCCCAGGTTCCTCTGGTGAGAGACGGAGTGTGTGACGGCGTCAGCCTCCCACGCCGAGGCCCCAGCTCTGTGAGTTCAGGAGAAAAGGCCCAGCCCCAGAATGCTGTTGCTCTGGGACTTTTTGCTACATACCCAATCACCCTACAGAGAAGTGGCTTAAATGACAATGTTGATTGAGTTCACAAAACACCAAATTGGCCAGAGTGTGGTGGGGACATTCGTCTCTGCCCTACTCAAGTCAGCTGGGGCAGCTGGAGTCCTCTGAAGACTTGGGGCTCCCAGGTCTGGCCATGGATGCTGTTGCTGGGACCTGTGTGGGGGTCCTGCCAGCCTGACCACTTCCGCATGACCCCTCAGGGGGTCTGGGTTTTCTCACAACATGGAGGCCATCAAGGGTGAAACTCCTGAGAGAGGGAGAGAGAACTTGGCGGAAAACGAATTACCTTGTCCGACCTGGTCTCTGATTTCACTTGGTGTCACTTCTGCAGAATTCTGTTCATCCAGGCGGCCATAAAGGCCACCCCCGACCTCACCCTGAGTTCCACGGCAGAGGAAACAGACCCCCTGTTGGTGGGGCAGTGGCTGGTTCTGAGAGAGTATATGGGACTGGAATTATTTTTGTGGCTTTTTTGGGAAAATACCATCTGCCACATTGGACCCCCTCTCCCAGAGGCCCATGGCTAAAGTCCTCGGCGGTGAGAGGACTCGGCTGCCTCGGCACCCCCTTTCGAGGGACCCTGAGGAGGGGGACCAACCTCTGCTGATGGAATTCTCCACCCTGCTCCTGGAGCCCACTCTCCTCACAGCACGTGAGGTGGAAACCACTCCCCAGCTTCACAGAAGAGGAAATGGGGAATCCACATGGCTCCCTCACTTACTGCTCAAGGTCGCCCTGCTGGCACCTGAGGGGCAGAGCTGAGATTCAGGACTAGAGAGCCCTGGCCCTCTCTCTGTGTGGCCACCTGGAGGCCCAGCCGTGGTTGGGGAGTCTGCCGCTGCCTTTGGTCCCGGCTCCTTGTCCACCTACACAGCCTTGGTAGCCTTGCCTGTGGTGGGCTGACCACCGTCCTCAGGGACGGGGAGGGTGGGGTGCCTGCGACGAGGCCCCAAGGCCACGTGGATCGCCTTCAGCACCGCCCTAAAAGTGGTCCGCTAGCCGCCTGAGGCTCACTCTCAGGCCCTCACTCTCCTGAGCCAGTGCCGACTTGATGGCTGTCCTTGCAAGTGGCTCCCACCAGGCCGCAATCCACAGAGGCCATGTGAACCCACACAGGGCCCAGCACCCCGGAAACCTTTCTAGACTGTGCCATCAGCCTGCATGCCCACCCTGCTCGTGGCTGCAGCTCGACCTGTGTGTCAAGGAATGAGCCTGCAGTTTGCAGCCAGTTCTCAGGGACACTTCGAACCCCGAATGAGTTCGGCCGCCCGACTGCTGTTGGGGACTGAGTCAGCAGCTGCTTCCGCAGCTCCCAGCTGGGCCTAGGCCCGAGTTCGTCAGGCGCTGGCTGTAAGTTCCCTCTTCCTTCTGGGTCTCCTTCTCCCCCTATTCAGTGGACCCGGTGAGGATCGAAAGACTCCCCCAACACAGAAATCTGCATAATGGATAAGAAGGGAGATGGGGCTCTAGGAAGTGGACTCCTGCATAGGAGGGGAGAGGAGGCAGGGAGGGAGGGCCACCAGGCCTGAGAAGTGCCTGTCTTTGCCCCCAGGACCTCAGTCACCCCTGCTTGAGGGTCTTCAAGAGGGACCCCCCTCTGATGGGAGCCTGGCTCTTAACGGCCAGTCCCCCCGTGTCCGCCTGCCCTCCCTCCCCAGGGACCTTGCAAGCCCTGCCTCTCCAGGCTTGGTTGTCATGATCCTAAATGCTCACCCCAACAGGAAGGGGTCCACATTTCCTGCTGGCACACAGTCTTCCAAAGCCACCTTGAAAAGCAGGCCCCAGAGGCGCCTGGATGTGGGCTGCTCATCCTCCATCAAACTTGGCTATTTGTTTAGACTAGCTGACATTTCCACGGGCTTTTATTAAAGAAAGTATCCTGGGGAGGAGGCAGGATGTTTGCACAGAGCTTATGCCCTCTGCCTCTGGCCCCCAGCGCCCTAGAGCGGCAGGGCCTGCACAGCAAGAGCGGGCAAGGCGGCAGGGAAGCCGGCCTCTCCCCTCTCCTTCTTTTCTGAGAGGGAGAGGTGGCAGCACCGCCCCCCCCCCCCCAATGCAGGTCTCCTGTCCGGCTCCATCAGCTGCGTTCTGTGTCAGTCTGTCCTGGGCTTTAGTGAGCCGTGTCCTTTCCTCTCCTTGGTGTCTTTGTGTCTGCATCTGCCAGGGGTGAGGAGGCTCCTGGTGGGCACCATTATTAACAAGCACAATTACCGTTTAGGACCTATCTCGAAGACTACATCCTTCCTGAGGCATCCCCAGCCAGGCCCACCTGAGGCCTGCAGAATATTCTTTCTCTCAGTCCTCGCCACGCATTTCTGAGGAGGTGAGACTGTGCTCTGAGTCTTGCTTCATCCCAGCCCCGGACCATGGTGTCGCAGTCCCGCTGACTGGGGTGTGGGTCCGGGCTCTGCCATTTACTGGCTGTGTGACGTCACGGGCCCTCAGTGTCGCTGCGGACCTGGCTGAGGGGTGAGGAGTAACGAGCACCCCTGGGGGAAGCCCCAGAGAGCTGACTGCAGGGGGCTGACCCTTCCCAGGGCCCCACTGCAGGCATCCCGCTCTTCCCCACTGATCCCGGGACGCAGTCCACGTACAAGGTCCTGGACACGGGACTGGCAAGTGGAGGGAGCACCTGCCCAGCCCAGGGGACTGTTCCATGACCTTCTTGGTCCTGGAGAAGAGGGAAGGAGGACCCGCTTAGCGCCGCCAACCGGCGATGCTGGGCACGGGAGAGCCAGAGACTGTGGCTGATTTGGCCTTAATTAAATCACCCTGCAGGCCCCGACTCGCTGAGATAAATTGCTTTTATCCCACGGACCCGTTTCAGGCAGCATCCTTGCAAATCCGTGTAAACATCCCCACACCCTCCACTTCAGCTCCTGCTCGCAAATCACAGGGAGCGTTTCCATTTTAATTGGGGCCCGGCTCTAGTTGAGACCAACTGCTGACACAATTAGTCATCGTCATCCTCAATCACCTTGAAAGGGCCATGCATTCGCGGATCACGAGAGCACAGCCACCTTCTTCCTGGAACTGAGCTGGGCCTTGGGCCGCCCGGTGGGCCACTGCCAGGCCTGGCTGAGTAGGTGGGGTGGGTGTGGAAGCTGTGGGACCCCAGCTCAGATCCCTCCTGCCAGGAACCACCTCTGAAAGTTTTGTCACGCAGTTTTTTCAGATGGAGTGCTAGCTCCGAGCTGCTGAGAGCCTGCCTGGGGGCCAGGCCTGATACGTGCAGCGTCCTCGCAGGAAAGGCTGGGAAGGGGATGGGGAGAGGAAGGGGACACAGGAGAAGAGAGAGGGAGGGACACAGGCCTCTGCCTGGATTAGTGGGTGGAGCATTTCTTAGCTGACCAGGAGAATGAGGATCCCACAGCCCAGTGTCTACCCTGCCTGTCCCTTCTTGGGCTCTCATCCTTCTAGCCCTTTGCCACCTGGGGCCCCTGCACTTTTCTTTCTGCTGCGTCCCCTTTCTTCTTTGACTTCTCTTCTGCTCAGCTCAGAGTACCTCTCCAGAGGGGCACTCCCTGAGCACTCCCCCCATCCTCGCCCTACCTGTCCCCTTCGCCTGGCCTGCTTGTCACAGTCAGCTAGCATCTTCCGTATTGACTTGGTCGCTGCTGCCCCTCTCCTGAGAGAGGCAGAGACTCACCTGTCTGGGCCATGCGTTCCAGTGGTCCTTGCTTGGCAGACAGTGTCCCCCACCCTCAGCAGGGCAGAGGCCAGATTTCCTGTTGTCATGGACGTCGGTCCCTGCGCCTCCGTCCTGGGCACCGTGTAGTGCCCTGACACGCAGGGTCTCAGTTCACTAAGGGTCACAGACCCCGCGGAGCAGCAGGAAACACTGCGCCTCGTACCGCAGGCTGCCTGGCGCTTGGGAGTGGAGAAGCCTGAAGGCCCGAGTTCCGACTGTTTGCAGAGCCCTGGCCGGGGGGGGGGGCGGGGGGACCGCCCCGGACTAGCTGCACGGGGGCCGCCGCCTGGCTGCCCTCCAGCTGTGGCGGACATCTGCTGCAGCTGTGCCCGGCCAGCGCCTCTGCCACATGTGTTCTGTCTCGAACCATCGGCTGGGGACATCTCTGATGATGTGAGACTCACACTGCGACTTCCTGTGATGTAATTAGCTCCCTGGAGCCTGGGGAACGCCGGCCGTGGACGTGGGCGGGCGCAGGATGGGGCGGGGCCCCCTGCAGGTGTGCGTGCGTGCGTCTGTGCGTGCCCGTGCGTGCCCGTGCGTGCCCGTGCGTGCCCGTGGCCGCAGCGCCCCTGGATATGAGGGGTCTGGTGCAGAGATGTGCGCAGTTGGCTCTGCTGTTTAAAGAGACAGCATCCTGGACAGCCTGAGCCCTAGGGAAGCTCCTAGGCCCCACTTCCTGGTACGCGACGCTCATGAATGGCTCAACCTCTCTAGGGTCTTAGTACACTCACCTGTAAAACGAGGATAACAATTCTACCTCGTTCTCAGACTCCCCATGAGGATTTAACTGCTTGACAAGGGCTGAGGGCCTCATCCACCCAGAGAAAGTGCTGGAAAGTGTTCCTGCTGAGCGGCGAGTGGCTTGTGCTGAGTGGACTTGGTTGGAGAGGTTCAGGGGGGGACCTTAGAATCTGGCCACTTAGTGACGAGACCGCAGGGAAGCTGGTAACCTGGCAGGCGATCTTCTCCTTCCCACCTACCTTGGGAGGCAGCTGTGAAGGTCCCGTGATATGATGTGGGCCTGAGAAGCCCACCCGGGTGCCAGGAGTTAGAGAAACAGGTATTCTCATCGCTAAAACCTGAGCTCTGTTCTGGCCTCAGCTGCTGGCTGTGAGTATATCTGAGGGATCTGCCTTTTTCCTGGAGCCTCCTGAGATTTTTCCCTGGGAGGATGGAGTGCAGCAGCTCTCAGGAATCCTGCAGGTTCTCTCCGAGCTGAAGAGAAGCAGGAAGCTTTGAAACCTGCCGACCAGTGCAGGGAGAGTGCGCACCACCCCCGCACCCGGGCCGGGTTGGGGCTGAGGGGGTCGGTAGCAGGTATCACATACCAACCCCTCAGTGTCCTCCGTGCAGGCCCCAGTTCCCCTGCTGCCACGTCCTCTAGGCAGGCAGCCCAAGGTGGCTCAGGGCCCACGGTGCTCTCCAGGTGCTTCGGCTTCCTGCTCAGCAGCAAGGCTTGGCATGTGGGAAGGATTAAAAACAAGAGCAGTGGCAGGGAAGGCTCTCCAGCCACCTGGAGTGGGGGCCCTGGGGTCAGGGCAGCCCCCTGCCCCTCCCAGGACCTGGATGTCTCATGGAGGCACCGTCTGCCCTGCCTGCTCCTGGGGCCAGCGGGGTCCAAGCGGCAGTGTTATGTGAAAGGATCAAAGTCATAAAAACGATAAAAACCAGCCAGTTCATGTTATTATTTTGCCCTCCATGTCCTTGTTCTTACTCTGCTGGTTCTGGGCTGAGCTGAATGCGTTCCATGTAATGAGATGTTGGCACAGTTTATTCCCTATGTGCGGCTGATCAAAAACCCATTCTGGGGCTCCACGGTCCTCACCTGGCCCGTGGCCCCCCAGCCCCTGCCCATGGGACTGTGGATAAGCCTCGCCCTCTTTTCCTTGGTTTCCCCTCCTATGAAACAAGGAGCTGGTATGGGGTTGCTTCAGAGCTCTCTTCTGTTCTCATTGGGCGGTGCTTTTCCTTTTTCCTTGGGGTCTTTCCCAGCTGGCTTACCCTGAGGCGTGGCATGGATTGTTCTAACTCTCTAGGTACTCATGTCCTCTTAGGGGGCGGGAGCCGGAGAATGCTGTAACCTGAATCCCCCATGTTTCCCTGTGACCTGGCCACATCCCCCCAAGCCTGAGACAGCCCAGCTACCAACCTGAGTGTTACCTGGATATGCCATCTCCTTGGTGTGATTCCTTGAGACAGGGCACCAGCCTCTGACACCCACCCCACCCAACACAGCTGCACGCTGGATGGACACCCAGTGCTCCCCACCACAGCTCTGAGCCCCACAGCCCCTGTGCAGAGAGGCTGAGCCAACACAGGCAGGACATGGGCGCTGGAGAGGTCACCCTAGCTTCCCCAGAGGTGGGCTCAGTGCCCTGTCATGCCACACGAAGCTCCCACACCGTGGCCAGCCCACTGCCCAGGCCCCTCCCGCTGGAATATTGGGTCATCCCATTCTCTCGGCATTGCATTGGTCCAGGCTTTGTGCCTTGTCTTTGCTGTGCCTTCTGCTTGTCCCTTCTATGCCCCTAGATGTCCCTCCTCTGTGAGACGTGTGACTGCTTATGGGGAGGGGGCCGCTTCCCTGTCTCTCTTTGTCTCCCGGCTGTTCTCCAGGGAGGGGCTTCAGGTCACCTGTCCCATCTCCAGGCCTATGTTGGCAGGCAAATGAAGGAATGCTCAGTGGCCAGGTGTCTGTCCTCTCCAAAACCCCGCTGGGCTGGGCTAGTGGGCCACAGACCTGGTGATGAGGTCAGAATCACAGACTCCATCTCATAGGCTAAGCTCCTGCTCTCTGCCTGAGGGATCATGGGGACAGATGAGCTCTGGAGCCCAGGGGCAGGACCCATGTGGCACTCTCTGCTTTTGGACAGTCCCAGGGCCCTGAGCTCCCAACCTGCTCTGGAGCTTGGCTGACTGCAGGCTACTGTTGATGGGAGGTGAAGGAGCCATTGTTCTGTGCCCCGTGTTGGATGGGCCAGAACTATCTCCTCTGAGAGACGGGTGGGGCAGTGAGTGGCCTCCAATGCGGAAGGTGGAGCTCAGAGACAGGGGAGGGATGGGTGTGGAGAAGATGTCCAGGCCAATCCAGACCACCCTCCAGTGTGTCCCATGGGAAACAAAGGGAGTGTGACGCCACGCCTATCAATACCCCATAAAGCCAATGATCCTGGAGATGCCCTTGGGCAGTACTGGGCAGAGGGTGTCGAGGGTGTTACGAGTATAGGGGAGTCTAAGCCCTGCTTGAAGAGAGCACAGGTGACCAGTGTGGCCCGTCGTGGCTCTCCTGATGCCACACTGCAGCCTCAGGGACCACCAAGAAACCCTCACTGGAACCTCATTCCCTTTGGGGCTTTCTGTTATCCCTAACGCAGCTTCCAAGATGAGTAATACACTCACATTGGCAAACAGTTATCACAGAGCCAGTCCGTCATGAATACTGGAACCTGATGGACAGCAAAAAATGGAGAACTCCAGACCACTGACCATGTTCCATTCTGGACACAGGTGCAAAAACCTCAAGGGAATCACCAGCAAATAGAATCCACTGCACATTGGGAGAATATTCCATAACAGGGAGGACATCCCCCTGGCGAGGAGGGGTGTACAGTGTGAGGAAAGATATTAGCAGAATCCGCTTGTTAACGAGTCAGGCAGTGGACGGTGATGGGCGTGAAGGGGTTTCAGGGCCCGGCAATGCTCTTGACCCCAGGGTGACATGGACGCCTGCACTTGGGAGAATTCATGCAGCTGTATGGTTAGGAGCTATGCAGTTCCTGCGGTGTTCAAAAACAATTTAAGAAGAAAAGCAACCAATGGGGAGAAGATGTTTGCTATACACCACATTGAGGATCAGCAACAAAAAATCAGTAAGAAAAAGAGTGCACTTGTTAGGATGAGCACTGGGTGTTAGATGTAAGGGATGAATCACTGATCTCTACTCCTGAAGCCAGTATTGCCTTGTATGTCAACCAACTAGAATTTAAACAACAATTTGAAAAGAAAAAAAATCAATCAGAAAAAATACAACGAACCTATAGGAAAAGTGGGCAAAATAAAAATGAACGATTCATTGAAGAGGGGACATGAATGGCCTAAGGAAAATTTGGAATCAGATGTTCAACATCACTAATTATCAAGGAAATACAAATTAGTGAAAATGAAATATCATTTTTTTATCCATCAGTTTGGGAAAAAACATTATGTCTGAGAATCCCAAGCGTGGACAAAATGATGAACAGTGGGAAATCTCACGCCCTTGGGCAGGGGTGTAAATTAATCCAACCACTTGGAGGGGTGGAGAGCAAAAATGTGTGAACTTGAGACAATGCAATTCAGAAGATGCCGAGATGCCACTCTGGGTATACAGTCTTGGGTACCCCTGGGAGGCTGAATAAGGGTGTTCATTATGATATCATTTGTTATGGCACAAGATTGGGAATAACTTAAGTCATTAGGGAAGTGGATAAACAAATGGCGAGATATTTGTGAGACAGAATCTTCATGGAAAAGTTCAAGTGGATAAATTAGATCTATTTGTAACAACGTGGATAAGCTAAAAAATAGGTTACAGTTTCCACACGTGTGCACCTGTGGGTGTTCCTGCATGTGTGTGTGTGTGTGTGTGTGTGTGTGTGTGCGTGTGCGTGTGTGAGTTTCGACATCTCAAAAATATGAAAACATGGACAGCAAAGAGACCCCCCAGGCTGTGCCAACATTTGCCGGGCGGGGAGGGCAAGTCCCTTGAGTCAGGAGGGAAGGTCATCTGCAATGTCCTATTGCTTTTACGTGAATTGAAAACTTCTGAAGTAAACATGACGAGGGGTCGACATTCGTAAATTCTGACGTTGGTGTCTGTTATACTCTGTATTTTTCTATAGTTAAAAACTGGAGGCAGGAAAACAAAAAACCCACAAAAGAAATCCAAGAGACTTGGGAGGAAACCCCCAAACACTTCAAAAAAGGCATGTGGAGCTGGAGAAGGTAGCAGCTAAGCCCCTGGCAGGGGCCCAACCTCCGGGGTTCACACTTGCCAACCTGCTCAGCCCAGGACTGGCCCTGAGCCCACAAAGTCTCCCCTCTGCCTGCGGAGGACAGTGCCCTTGGGGACCTTGGGACAGGCCCTGCCGGTCCTCGCTTCGGCTCTGGCTCCGGCCTCGGGCAGGCCCTCTGGTCTCCAGCTTGCCCGCATCCAGGGAGCTGCTCAGGGATCTGGTGACTCCAGCCCCAGCCAGAGGTCAGCCGTGTCCGCTCCCACCCACACTTGACCCGAGACCCCAGGCCAGCTCAGAGCGGCATGCGGCCCCCCCCACACCCCTCCTGTTCTGGGCTGGACGAGGAGTTGGGTTTACACCGGAGCTATAAAAATAACAGCGCGCGCTTACCATGTGCTTAGAATTCACCAGGCAGGCACTGGCCGCTTTCTGTCGCCATCTGCTTTCCGCCACGCGACCATGGGAGCGAACGCCGGGAGACGAGGATGCCTCACAAGGGAAGTCCGTGTTCCTTTCAGCCCGGTCAACACACAGGAGCAAAGAAAGAACCCAGCACAGACAGGAAGTGGGGAAAAGGCTGGGAGTACTATTATTTTGACCTCTTTTTGATTTTGTCCCTGCCGCACAGAAGGTAAGATGAGCTCGTATCTGAGTGGTTATAAGAACGAGTGAGAAATGTCAGGTGGGTCCCCCGTGGGCCCCCTACTCCCAGGGTTCGGAGGCTCCCTTTTTCCGCCCTTGTGCTTTGGGAAGAAGGGGCTATGGGAGGGAAAGAGTTGTCCTGGGGTCAGGAAAGGCAGGGTCCAGGCCAGGGCTGTCAGGAGCACCCTGGCTGAGTAATTCGAGCACTGTGAGTGTTCTGGGATATCGCCTGCTGGTCCCCTTGCCCGCCAGCTCCAGTCTCTCTTTCTCTTTTAAAGATTTTATTTGAGAGAGAAGGAGAGAGCACGAGCAGTGGGGGGTGGGGGGCTGAGACAGAGGGAGAGGGAGAAGAAGCAGGCTCCCACTGAGTAGGGAGCCCGATGTGGGGCTCGATCCCAGGACCCTGGGATCATGACCTGAGCCAAAGCCAGATACTTAACCAAATGAGCCACCCAGGTGCCTCTCCAGTTTCTTGTCCTAGCCCATGGCCCGGGCCCCCAGAGGTTCCGCGTCACCCTGGCTCCCGGTTGGCTTGCTCAGGTCTCGGGGGTCGGGGTTAGGAGCGTGCTGTCACAACAGTGGGCAGGAGCTTCACTCTTGGCTTCTAATGAGCACTCCGTATGAACAGAGGTAAGTTTCAGGGACCCAGCACCATGCCGTGTTCTCCACAGCCCTTGACACTCTCCGGGTTCAAAGAATTCTGTGGTTGGGTCTGATTTTTCCTGCTTGAGCCTGTCTATGGTTGCATGTCAGAGTGCAATGACGATCGAGCTGGGGTTGTCCCTCTGAGGCCTGCATCCCCCACCCCCACCCCAAGAAGCTGGTCATGGTGTCTGCTCACAGTGGACCCCAGGGAGGGAGGCTCCAAGTCACCGAGCCTGCTGGGGACAGCCTGAAAGGATAGTAATACAATCACCACCACAAGACTGCGTGCAGAGAGCTTTTGCCACAGTATCATGTTCATGCCTTGTGACCCCAGCAAGCGGCTGGACGGGGAGCCCCAGTCATGGCTGAGGCCCTTCTGGGGCTGGTTCCATCCATCTGTCCAGCACTGGCTCCCACTGGCCCCTCAAACATTTCTTGGACCACCCATGCTCATTCCCACCTTCACGCCTGTGCTTGTATAGGTCACCCTTCCCAGTATGTCTGTCCCTGAGCCAGAGGGTCCTCCTCAAAGGCCACAGTCCCCAGGATGTCTGCTTGTCTGATTGCCCTTGGAAGAAGAAGCAGGCTCTCTGATCTCAGGTGGGATCTCATCTATACGCCCGATGTCTCAAAACAAAGTCGTGAGAAGTAAATCTGATAAATGCAAATTAGTGTGCTCAAGTTGAAATAATAGATTAGAAATAGTCATAATCAGCTTTGGGAAAACAAGGTTGCACTGAAAAGAAAAAGCATACAGGCAGGAAAAACAGGGTGGCTGAACCCCAGCAAGTCTTCTCTCAGTAAATGCCGATCGTTTACAAGTTCCGGGTGGAGAGCCACAGTCTCGTCTTGAACAGGCTTGGAAGAAAACCAGTGCCCATCTGGGTTATGATCAGGAAAGCCCTGGGCAGAGCCAAGCAAGGTGGCCTCAGAGTCCCCAGGGTCAGCAGGGGCTGGGTACAGCCCATAGGACTTGACACGTGAACTGGGCAGCGTCACTGTGCCGGGCCATGCCCCTAACACTTACATCCCCCGTACTTTCCATTGCCAAGGGCAGGCAGTGTGCAAAGGAAGCCTCCTCTTGCTTCTGAGAGTAGGGGGTCTGGGCTTCATGTTGCTGTTGTCCGGGCCGGACCCTGTGCCTTGGGGCTACTGAGCACATGGCTCTGGGGCTCTGGCCCTCATGCAGCCCCTGCACAAGCAGGTGAACACAGCCCTCAGGAGAAGTCTGCCGAGGAAGGCATGGTGCTCGCAGGACGTGGGAACCTCACAAGAAACCCTTTTGCTGGTGCAAGATTTGAGTCCTGGCCTCAAGTGGCACAAAGAGAAAGCAGGACAGATGCACAGAGTGCCCTGTGGATGGCATGCCCGTTCCAGGCTCTGTGCTCTCAGAAGGGAGCAAAGGGATAGTGATGGTGGTGGGAGCCAAGTTTTACTGAGCACCTAATACATATCCAGGATGATAGGAAAGACTTTTTGAGCATGGTTCTATTTAATCTTCCCATAATAGGTAATATTATTCTTTCCATTTTCTAGATGGGGACAAGTGAGGCTTCCTGAGGTCAGGGAACCTGCCCGAGATCACACAGAGCTGAGGATCACAGAATCACTGGGTTCCGCCGCCTTCCCAAGGACGGAGGCTCCTGCTACGAGCCAGCAGCTTCACGGGCCTTCTGCTGAGTCAGGCTACCTGCCCTAGACTCATTCCTTCAGTTCTAGAAATGCCTCTAGGTTGACCAGCACCTGCTAGCTGGCTCTGAACAAGGCTGGCCTGGATGAGAATAGCCAGGGCAGGAATGATGGGGTCCTGACCCAGAGGGAGGCCACCTGGAGAAACCCCCTCACAGACCTGGTAGGCCTTATGATTTCAAGGGATCAAGGAGGGCAGGAGTACCCCTCCTTCTCCAAAAAAATCTACAAACAAAGCACAGCGTATCTCCCATAAGGACTGTAATTCAGGCACAAGAGGGGGATTAGCTGCTGGACAGGGTAACATGTTCAAGAAGGTGGCAGATCCAGGGCCTGGTGGGCAGACTTCTAGACCCGGCCCTGGGCCAGTGTGTGTGTGTGTGTGTGTGTGTGTGTGTGTGTGTGTTACATGCACATGCATGGGAAGCGTGGGGATGAGAACCTAGAAAGGGGCCTGTTGGGATGGCTGGGCCATGCTACTCTTCTTTCTCTGGAAAGGCCCTTAATGAAGAGACAAGATAAGTAAATGAAAGGCCTGATCTGGAGTTGGAACCTATATAAAGAAAAACAAGAAAAACAAGCCTATAAAGGACAATGTTGGGACAACAGGCAAAATTTGAATATGGACTGAATATTAGAAAACAGGGTTGCATCACTGTTAAATTTCCTGACTTTGATGATTGCGTGGCCTTCCTGCAGGAGGAGGTCTGTGTCTTGTTGCAAATTGTTGAATTTAAGGGTAGATGGGAATTCATTGTACTCTTCTTGCAACTTCTCTGTAGAAGTAGAATTGTAGAATTTCAAAATAAAAAGTTAAAAAAGGAAAGTGCCCTTTGTCGTCAATGCAATGCTATTTGTGTAATTATGAGAAGCAGGGAAGGGGAAAAAATGGTGGTCTGAGTGCTGATGGCCAAAGGCCTGGGGAATCCCCTGGGGAGGCAGGAAGGGCCGCGCCCAGCGACCCAGGCACCCAGCCGGCCTTCCCAGGCTGGGAAGGTCTGTTCAGAGAGGCGTGAGGCCTCAGAGGCTCTGAAGTGTAAAGTGGAAGGTGGAGGTCAATTGAAAATCGATTGTGCCGGACAAGCAGATCAGTTCCAAGTCAGGGAGGCGTCCTTCTGGGGACAGACTGCTCTTCCCCAAGGCAGCAGTCCCAGGGCAGTGGGGGAGGGCTGGGGGAGGGTCTCGCTGGCTCAAGGGCCTGCCCAGCACTTCTCATTCCCAGGTCCCCAGGGGCCTGGATCCCAGAGCAGCTGTCACACGCTCAGGTCCGCCCCTGGCACCCAGGCTGCTGCGGACAAGTCTCACCTGTTTGGCCTGAGCTTGTACGTCAGCGGGATGGGTCACCCCTGCAGACCCCATTCACCTCACAGAGGCTGACGTTAGATGGTATCCCAGTGGGAATGGGACTCGAGGCCCTGGGGACAAAAGCTGCTGTGTCATCTGTATCTCTGGGCCCTGGAGGCACCTGTCCCGTCTTAGGTGCTTAACCAATACTAAGCGAATGGTTGATACGTCCATTTAGCAAATAGTTATTGAGTGGCTGTGCCAGGCTCAGGACTGGGACCAGTGGCCAGCTGGACCGACATATCTAGCCTTGCCCCTGGGAGCTGGTGTCCTAGAGGGAGAGGTAGACCCATAAACAGCAGCTGGGGTGGCAGGAGGAGCCCCAGAGAGAAGAGGCTCTGGGACACTGGGCGGGGCCCTGCCCTGGGAGGTCCCCGCAATGTGGAGTCAGGGTGAGTCAGCCAAGGGGGAAAGCAAGTGGGGAGCAGGCCTGGCTCACGGGCTGGTGGCCACAGAGCGGCACAAGGGCCCGGGCTCTGAAGGGCCTGGGCTAGATTCGGCGCTTGGCTGTAGCAATCCTGGAATCTTACTAATTTTGTCGTTGAACTTGTGTTCTCTAAGTGCCGTCCTGGGACAAGGGGGCACGCGTGATCGGGGGAGACAGGCAAATATGTGCACAGACCTGTTCGCGTACGCCTTCAGGAAATCTCCGGAGCACAGGGCGCTGGGGGACTGCGTGGGGCCAGGACTCAGAGAGGACAAGGAGAGCTTGTCACGTGGATGACGGAGTAAGGCGGGGTCGGGGGGCAGCTCCAGAGGCCCCGCTTTCTGTTAGAACCTGAGTCGCTGGGCAGCGATGGCAGGAGAAGAAAAGAGAGTGGTCTTCCTTCCTTCCTCCCTCGCCAGTAAGTTGAGGTGGAGAGCGTTGGGGGGATGGATGTGCCCTGGGGTCGGGAAGTGGAATTGGAACAGTCGAGTTAGTTGTGTGAAGTATTCACACTGTTAAATATATGTGTGAGTTATGGATATGAGATAAATGCTCTTATATTTGCACTTAAAACTGGCCTTAAGCAATAGAAAGATGAAGGGTAAAATTCATACTAACAATTACACATTCTAATTTCTTTTTACTTAGAATGACATTAAATATCAAATTAAATATCCAATTAAAACAGAACAAAAGGAAGACAAAGAAAGGAGGAAGCTTTACATTTTGGTACCTTGAACAGCGCATTTCCTGTGCCTCCTTCTGCACTGGGGCCGGTGGGGAGGCAGGGGAAAGGGCAGGTGGGGGAGAAGGGAAGGGTCGGGGAGGAGGCTGTGAGAAGAGCCCGCATGGTCTGGGGAGATGGCCGTCTGCCAGGTTGTGGTCACTGTAGGGAGGTGGGGCAGGGTGACAATGGGCCAGTCACGTGTGCTATTTAGTACCCTCTTGGGGACAGTCTGGGGGTGGGGGTTCAGGGCAGAAAGGGAGCAGCCCCTTGGCTGATGTCAGCCAGACAATTTTATGCACTGGGCCTTCATGTAAGTTTCCCTTGAACAAGGCTCTGCGGCCAAGACGTGTTTGGAGACCTGTGGAGCAGGCAGTCCCCAGGCTGAGTTCAGGGCTGACCTTGTGCCTGGCCGGGCTTGCATCCCAGAGCCTCCTGGAGGTGGGGCATACCTCCTCCTCACCTGGGTCTGTGGGAGCTGTGGTTATGGAAAGCAACGATTTCACCGACTCACCCCATCGTGCCCCACCCGCAGCCCCAAGGTGATGGTGGCCCCGAGTGAGGTCTGCCTGCAGGGAAGGTCCAGCGTCTCTCCTGCTCATCAGCCCTGCTCTGCACCCCCAGTTGGAAGATGATGGCCTGTCTGGTGTCTGGGGAGCGCCGCCTTCCACTTGAAAGCGTGGATGATGAAAGCCTGGGCCGGTGGTGATGGAAGCGGCTCTATTAGCCCTGGGCCAAGTGGCACACGGCAGCCTCCCTTGTGCGTTTGCTCCAGGTCGGGGGTCCGGGACAGGCTGGGGGGGGGGATCAGTCTCTCTCTCTCTCTCTCTCTCTCACGCACACACACACGCACACACGCACACACACACACCCGGGACCTCCTGTGAGACGAGCAGCAGCTCTGGGAGGTCGGCAAGGTGGGGCTGGGCGGGATGGTTAGGGAAGTGAGAAGGAAGAGAAATCAGGCTTCCTTCCAGACGCTGCAGGGCCGGGCTCTCTCCGTGGGCTGGCTCAGTCAGCTAATCCTCACGCGGCTTCTCCTAACTATGGTCAGAGCAAATGCTGTCTCCAGAGCGCTGAGGCTGTGTCAGAGATCTTCGTTGTTTCATCTCAGATCTTCACGTGAGTCCTGAGCCCGACTTCCTGCTGTTCCTGAGTGCTCTCCGGGATCCCAAGCTTTCCTCCCCTCCCGCCTCACTTCCTGCCCGCCTCACTCACTGTGCTTCCCGGAAACACTTCCCAAACAGACACCGTGGAATAAATCCTTGTCTCGGGATCTGCACTTGTGGAGACTGGAACTCAGAGACTCCTTTCTGATGTACACGGAGAAGGTCCCCTCCAGAGTCCTCAGCGGAGCCGGGCCAGACCCTAGGCCCCAGGCCCAGGCCCGCCCTCAGGGGGCAGAGATGTCCAGCACACCCGCTCACCTGCAGCCCCAGTGCTGTCAGGACAGAGTCGGCAAATGGTCCTCTCAGCGCCTTGGCCCCTTCCGTGACCACCAGCAGATGCCAGGACCATTCATTCATTAGGGGAAAATGGGGGATTTCCAAGAATGATTTCTGAGAAGTATGGCTACTCAGAGGCCTTTGAAAATGAATCCCTGGAATCCAGGAGGTCTGCGGCGTGACCCGCCTGTGGATGGCACGTGTTGGAGCCGGAAGGTAGGCGGTCTGGGTGCCGGACTCGCAGGACAGGTGGGCGTTCGGGGCTGAAAGGTGGAGCCAGGGCAGGGCCAGACCCTAAGCCCCTTTGCTCCCTGCTGCTCAGGTTAGCTCAGGGGACCTCGGTGTGATGGTTCTCCGGGACAGGGCTTGCCCAAGGACATGGCAGAGGCTGGCCAAGGCTGCAGAATGGGAGGCCCAGCTGGGGATCTCCAGACTCCTAGGTTTTTTTTGGAGGGATTTTTTTGGAAAGTCACTAGGGGCCTGACCTAAAGAAGCAAGGGGAATAAGAGAAATGATGAGTCAGGAAGCTAGCAACTTCCGCTGGGCTCTAGCCAGATGCCAAGAAAAAAAAATTTTTTAGAAAGCATAATGGAAGGCACTGGGTGGCTCAGTCGGTTAAGCGTCTGCGTTTGGCCCAGGTGATGATCCCAGGGTCCTGGGATCGAGTCCCGCATCGAGCTCCCTGCTCAGCGGGGCGTCTGCTTCTCCCTCTCCCTCTGCCCCTCTCCCCCTCGTGCTCTCTCTCTCTTTCTCTCATGCTCTCTCTCTCTCAAATAATCTTTTTTTAAAAAGCGCGATGGAATTTTCAACTAATTGCTGAAACACATGGCATTTTAAATAATGTCTTTATTGAGATATAATTCATCTACGATAGAATTCACCCTCTTAAAGGTGCATAACTTAGTGGTTTTTAGTGTGTTCACTGAGTTGCGCAACCTACCGCCACCACTATCTAATTTTGGAACATTTCCTCACCCCCCAAAATAAGTACCCAACCAAATGAGCAGCCCACCATTCCCTCCCCCCAGCTCCTCCCCAGCACTTGCCTATCTGGACATTCATATAAAGGGAAACACACAGTATGTGGTCTTCTGTGACTGGCTTTTTTTTACTTAGCGCGTTTTCAAGGCCCATCCATATTGCAGCATACATCAGTACGTCATTCTTTTTTATGGCCAAATAATATTCCGTTGCACGGAGGTACTCGATTTGTTCATCTATTTATCAGTTGAAGGATCCTTGGGTAGTTTCCACTTCTTGGCTATTATGAATAATGCTGCCAATGAACATCTGTGCACCTTTTGGGTGGAAATATATTTCAGTTCTCTTGGGTAGATGCTTAGCAGTGGAGCTGCAGGATCCTGGAGTATATAAACTTGGGAACAAGTTAATAACTTGGGAACTGCTTCCCAACGCACCTGAACCATGTGTATGAGCATTCTGATTTCTCCACATTTTCGTTAATGTTCGTTGTTATTTGACTTTTGGATTCTAGCCACCCTCGCAGGTGTGAAGATGTCTCTCGATGTGGTTTTGATTTGTAGTTCCCTCATGCTGAATGCTGCCAAGCACCTTCTCATGTGCTTATTGTTCACTTGTATGTATTTTTTGGAGAAATGTCTATTCGGATCCTTTGCCCATTTAATAATTGGGTTTGTCTTTTATTATTAAGTTGTCAGAGTTTATTTTAGATACATTTTAGAATCCAGGCCCTTATCAGATTTATGATTTACAAATATTTATTCCATCCTTGTCTTTTCACTTTCTTGATAGTGTCCTTTGATGCCCCCAAGATTGTAATTTCGAGGAAATTTGATTTATCTATTTTTTTGCCACTTGTACTTCAGATGTCATATCTAAAAAACCATTGCCTAATTCAAGGTCAGGAAGGTTTAATCCTGTGGGTTTGTTTTTTTTTCTAAGAGTTTTACAGTTTTAGCCCTTACATGTAGGTCTATAAATGAGTTAAATTTGTACATGGTGTGAGGTGGAGGTCTAAATTCATTCTTTTGTATGTAGATATCCAGTTATGCCTGTTTTTAATACTTGTTGAAAAGTTTGCTCTTTCCTCATTGAATCAAGGTAGGTCTTGGCACCCTCACAGAAAATCAATTGACTACAAATGTGCTTATTTTTGGCCTCTAAATTTCATTCCATTGTTCTATATGTCTATTGTTAGTCAGTACCACACTGTCTTGATTATTGTAGCTTTGCAGTAAGTTTTGGGATCAGGAAGTGTGAGTCTGAGGTAGAGTGACCCCTCCAGGGGTCAGGCTCAGTGTCAATCTGAAAGGCCTTCTCCCAGCAGTGACAGCATCTCATCATAGGAAAAATACAGAGAACCAGGAGGTCCTCTCACATCCTGGGCTGGATAACACCATGGTCTCCTCCAGCCCTCAAGGGGCCCTGGGAGGCGGACATGATCCCAGGTTGGGGGGTGGGTACCCTGCCCCAGCCTCTTCCTGGCTTCGGGGTGAGCGGCCACGCTCCTCTGCCAAGGCCTGGCTCCTGCTGGGCAGTCCTTTCCCCCGAGTGTCCACCGCCCCCCTGGCCCTTCTGGGACCATCCTGGCCCATGGCTTCAGGCCCTGCCGCACACACTCCCTGAGCGCCTTTCCCCTCACTGCAAGCCAGCCCTCACAGCATCTCCATATATCTTTGCTGGGCCAAGTGCCGCCCGCACAGGGAAGGCGCTCCCCAAGGGCAGAACCCAAGCCGCCGACCTGGAGGGCCTCACGGGGAGGAAGGTGAGGCCACCAGAGGAAGTCAGGCCCCCAGCGCTGGGGCGCCGCCTCTCCCCGCACAGAGCCCAGGCAGGCGGCAGCAAGGTGCACCTCCGTCCAAGTCTGACGGCCCTGCTCCCTTCAGAAAACGGGCTCTGCTCCGACTTCATGTATTTATAATAGCCCTGCCTTGTTTTGTCAAGCTGTGTTCTCTGTTTATCAATAAAATCAATGACCTAAATGCCACACCAGGGGCTGATTTGAAATCTCTGCTGGGAAACTCCTGAAGCCCTCCCTTTTCAAAGAGCTCTTTCTGCAAGGAGGTAATGGTTCTGGCTGCGCACAGGCCGTGGGGGACCCGAGGGCCGTGGCTCTGCCGCGTGGCCAGGGGCTCTCTTTCTTGTCAGCTCCCTCTAAGTGGATTCGGCGGGGTGGCCAGCACGCCAGGACTGACCTCACCCGAAGGGACTCCTAGGTACAGAGCCTCAGCAGGATGGGAGCTCAGCGGCCCGCAAGGCACAGGCCGGCTCTGGCCCCAGGCCCTGCTGCCACCTTCCACCCCACACCTCCCCCTCAGCCTGGAGCTACAAGCTAGGCCGGCCCTGGGGAACGTCCATACCGGGCAGGGCAGCCTGGAGGCCAGTCTTAGGAGGGTTGAGCACTGAGCACTGTGGGACAAGCCCTAAGAAGTGCCTTTGAGAGGCTCTTCTAGGCCAGGGGCCTCTTGGCATGGCATACTCCACTCTTGCTGGCTTATGGCTGTTTCTAAAACTGAACGGCCTGCCGGCCTAGGGTCCCTGGAGCAGGCTGGGGTGCACAGTAGGGTGCTGAAGCTGAATGCGGGGCCTTAAGGGTGATGAAGCTGACCTTCTCCTGCCAACAGGGGACCATATCTCTCCAGGAAGCTACCAGGGGCTGGCCTGGGGGAGTGGGTCGAGGAAAGGCAGTCAGAGGGAGGCTGGATGGCCTTGAAAGGGGCAAGGTTCCCCATGCCCTGGTGAGAGGACCCTCACATGGAGACCCCTAGACCTGGCACAAGACTCCAGACAGAATGGTCTTCGCATGCAGTTTAAAAAATGGCTTCTTCCAAAAATCAATATAGGCTCTTAGAATTCTGAAATACATGCTGAGATTTGTGGAACTGAGTCCAAAGTAATGATGTGTGCGTGCGTGTGTGTGTGTGTGTGTGATGGGGGTGAGGGTGCTGGTGAGCTTGGAGAGAGGCTATGGTCTAAAAAAGCCCTGCTAAGCCTTCCAGCCCACAGGACGGCCTGTGAGGTCCCGAAGGGCACATCTGAATGCTGCTCAATCTGGTGGGCCCTTGACAGGGTCCCTGTAGCTCAGGACCAAGAGACAGAGGACGCCAGCATCAGGCAGGAGCATCCCTGGCAGGGACAGGCCTGGCCCAGGGCCGCTCGAAGTGAGACTCCACTCCACACACAGCTCTTGCTCTCCAGGCCTCATTCACCTCCCTCATTTGGATGAGGCCCTAAGGGAAAGGAGCAGAATCTCACTGGCCCCCGACACCAAGACAAGCCAGGCTCTGGTCACTGCCCCACACCGGACCCTGGGAGGCGGCCCCTCTTTCTCCATTTCTGCCTTGTCCAAGCATCAAGGCCGATAAATCCACTCTCCTTTTAACCTAGTGTCATCCCGGCAATGACACCCTTCAAACCATACATTCAATGTGCTTGGGTTTCTTTCCCCCTCAGTCCACAGTCCCATGGAGACGATTTGGGCGGTTGGGGAGTCAAGGCACGCTCTGTGGCAGTGACTGGGCTGTCCCTAGGCTGCTGAGGAGGTCCCGCCCAGGACAGGGCCTGGCTGTTCTCCAGAAGCCAAGCCCGATTGGGCTGATCTTGAACACAGCCCACACCCTTCGGGAAAAAGCCTTTCTCTTCATAAAGCCGGGTTGCCTGCTCTGACTTCCTTGGCCTCCTAGGAGTGAGGGTTCAGTGCCGTGGAGGAGGCTCTGTTTGGTTCTCGCCCTAGAGTGGCCCTCATCTCCAGAGGCACTTGGTGTCAAGTCCACGCTGTCCACAGACGAACACAACACAACTTGTATTCATGAGCCAGGTTTCCGTCATCCTCTTGCCTTCTACCTCTCTGGGCTCTGGGGTGAATTTTGTAAGCAGCATATGGCTAGGTTTTGCTTTTAAGTCTGATCTCACAGTTTCTGTTCAGTACCATTTGTGGTTACTGTTTTAATTGATCCAGGAGAATTTTTTTCCACCACTTAATTTTTGTCCTGGATTTTTCTAGACTTCTATTTTCCCTCTCTTTTCCTAACTTCTACTTGAGTGACTGAGTTTTCTCTATGTCCTTTTCCTCCTCCTGAGATTTGGAAGTGGTGGTAGGCTGGTAATTGGCTCCCCCAAAGATGGGATTAAGTTAACTGTCTTGAGAGGAGAAGCTTATCCTGGCTTATCCAGGTGGGCCCTAAATGCAATCACGTGTATGATTATGCCGGAGAGGCAGAGGGGGTTTGGACATTGACCTACAGAAGAGAGGGCTTTGGAAAGATGGAGGCAGGGACTGCAGTGCCGGGCCATAAGCCCAGGCAGTCGCCAGAAGCTGGAAGAGGCAAGGAAGGATTCTCCGCTAAAGCCTTAGGAGGAAGCATATTTGCCCTCTTATGCCTGGCTTATCTCACTTAGCCTAATGTTTTCAAGGTTAATCCATGTAATAACATGTATCAGAACCTTCTTTGTAAGGCTGAAAACTATTCCATTGTATGTATACCCACGTTTTGTTTATCCATTCATCTGTTGATGGACACGTGGGCTGTTCCCACTTTTGATTCTTGCAAATAATGGTATGAACATTGGCATACAAATATTTGTGTCCCTATTTTCAGTTCCTTTGAATATATAACTCAAAACGGAATTGCTGGGTCATATGGTAATTCTATGTTTAACTTTTTGAGTAATGGCCAAAATATTTTCTCCAGACATCGCACCATTTTACATTCCCACCAGCAATGTAAGTGGAGTCCAATTTCTCCACATCTTCACCAACAGTTATTTTCCATCTTTTGTTTGCTTGTTTGTTTTTAATTATAGCTATCCTAGTAGGCGTGAAATGGTAACTAAGTGAAGTTTTGATTTCATTTTCCTAATGATTATTGATGTGTCTTTTCATGTACTTATTGACATCTGTATATCTTCTTTGGTGAAATATCTGTTCAAATCCTTTGCTCATTTTTACATTGGGTTGTTTTGTCTTTCTGTTGTTGAGTTTTAGAAGTTCTTTATATAGTCTGGATATTAAACTCTTCATCAGATGTATGATTTGCAAATATTTTCTCCCATTCTGTAGGCTGTCTTTTCACTTTCTTGACAATGTCTTTTGATGCACAAAAAATTTAAATTTGATGAAGTCCAATTCATCTTTTTTTGTTGGTGGTGATCGTGCTCATGCTTTTGATGTCATAACTTAGAATCCATTGCATTTCCAAGGTCACGAAGATTTACTATATATTTTCTTCTAGGAGTTTTGTGGTTTTAGCTCTTATATTTAGGTTGTTGATTCATTTTGAGTTAATTTTTTGCATACAGTGTAAGGTAAAGGTCCAATTTCATTCTTCTGTATGTGTATATTCAGTTGTCCCAGAACTGAAGTCAAAGAGACTATTCTTTCCCCACTGAATGGCTTAGCACTTCTGCTAAAATCTACTGACCATAGACTGTGCTCTTAATTTTATTCCATTGGTTTGTACATCTGTCCTTATGCCAGCTCCATACTGTTCTGACCGTTACAGCTTTGCAGTATGTTTTGATATAATGAAGTGTGAGTCCTTTGACTTTGTTTTTCTTTTTCAATATTGCTTTGACTATTCATGGCCTCTTGCAATTCCATATGAATTTGAGTATCTGCTCTTCCATTTCTGCAAATAAGGCTTTTGGAAATTTGATAGGGTAGTATTTGGGTAGTATTGACATCTTAACAATAGTAAGCCTTTCTGCCCACAAACGAGCATTCTTATAATTTCTCTCAGTAATGTGTTAGAGTTTTCAGTGAATGAGTCTTGTATATCTTTTGTTGAATTTATTCTTAAATAATTTATTCTTTTTGTTGCTATTATAAATGGAATTTTTTCTTAATCTTATTTTCCAACTGTTCATTGCAAGAATATACAAATATAGTTGATTTCTGTCTTTTGATCTTGAATCCTACAACCTCGCTGAGCTCATGGGTCAGTTTTAATAGTTTTCTTGTGGACTTCTTAGGATTTTCGATACATAAGACCATGTCATCTGTAAATAGAGATAGTTTTACTTTTCTTTCCAACTTGGATGTCCTTGTTTCTTTTTCTTGCCTAATCACTCTGGCTAGAACCTCCAGTACAATGTTGAATAGCAGTGGTAAAAGTGGGCATCCTTGTTTGATTCCTAATCTTAGGAGGAAAGCTTTCAGCCTTTCACCATTGACTATGTTAGCTGTGGGTTCTTCATAAATCCCCTTTAAAATGTTAAGGAAGTTCTTTTCTATTCCTAGTTTTCTGAGTGTTTCTATTGTTGAAGGGTATTGAATTTTGTCAAATGCCTTTTCTGTGTTAATTGAGATGACCATGTTGGGTGTTTCTACCTTTTCTACTAATATGCTGTATTATGTTGATTGATCTTATTATATTGAGCAATTCTTGCATTCCTGGCATAAATCTCACTTGTCATGGTGTATAATCCTTTTACTATACTGTTCAAATTGCTTGGCTGATATTTTATTGAGGATTTTTGTATCTATATTCATAAAGAATATTAGTCTGTAATTTTTTTCTCATGATGTCTTTATCTGGCTTTGGTATCAGGGTAATGCTAGCCTCATAGAAAGAGTTAGTATGTGTTATCTCCTCTTCTCGCTTCTGAAGAGTCTGAGAAGGACTAATGTTAATTTTTCTCTAAATATTTGGTGGAATTCAGCAGTGAAGCCATCTCTTCCTGGAATTTTCCTTGTTGGGACATTTTGGATAATAGATTCAATCTCTTTACCTGTTACAGGCCTGCTGAGATTCTCTATTTCTTCTTGAGTCCGTTTAGGTAGTTTTTGTGTTTCTAGGAGTTTGTCCATTTCATCTAGGTTGTCTAATTGTTTACCATTGTCTCTTACAACCCTTTTTATTTCTCGTTGATAGTTATGTCCTGACTCTTATTTCTGATTTTTGTTATTTGTGTCTTGTTTTTTTCTCTGTCGGTCTAGCTAAAGGTTTGTCAATTTTGTTGATCTGTTCAAGGGACCAGTTTTGCCAATATTGCTTCTTACTTTTTACCCTTTCTTTCTGGATTCAATTTTCTTCCTCCTGAAATGTATCCTTTAAAACTTCATTTTCAACAAGAGTTGGCTAGTAAAACTAGTGTTTTATTTAGTTTCTATTTGTTTGAAAGTATTTTTTTAACCTTTTCTCTCAAATAATAGTTTAGCTATCTGGTTAGCTGACTTTTTTTTTTTTCCTATCAGCATTGTGACACAATTATTCCATAATCTTTTGGCTTCATTTGTTATTGTTAGGTGTTAACAGTCTAAATATCTTTCTTCTATAAGTATTCTTTCTCTCTTATTGTTTTTTAAATCTCTACATCTTTGTTATTTTTCATTTTCATTAAGATTAGATCAGACGTTGATTTGTTTTTGTTTATTCTGTTTAGAATCACTGTGATTTCTGAATCTGAGAGATATCTCCTATTGATTCTCTAAAAGTCTCAGCCATTATATTGGTGAATATTACCTCTTATTCCTTTTTGCTTTCTGTTCTTTTCCATCTCTTTATGGTCTCCATGCTATATTTTGGGTAATTCTTCAATATATCTTCATTACTAATAACTCTCTCTTCTGCTGTGTCTGATCTTGTCATTCTACTCTTCCATCAAGTTTTATTTCAATGACTATTTTTTTTTCATTTGTAAAAGATGTATTTCTCCCTTTGAAAATACCTGGTTGGCTTTTTCCCCCAGTGGTGTCTTGTATGCCACTGTGGCATCTCTGGACCCTCTCTTTAGTTGGCCTGTCTCCTTGTGGCCTCTGTAATTGGGATTGTGAGCTTATTCTCTGTGGGATTTAAGCTATGGGGGTTCTGTGGGGTTGAGGGGAGGCGCATCAGCCAGAAGGGTTGGGGGTTTGCTTCCATCAACAGCCTGAGGCTCTTCTTGGCCTAGAACCACCGTTGATGGTGGTTTCCTGGCTTGGGCTTCCAGAATCATGCATGTCTTACATAATCGACACTCAAGATGATACAAGTGTAGTTAAAAACTTCAGCAGAAATCTGTCTGCCAATGAGGAAGTTTTGTTTTGTTTGCTAGACATTTTTACTGACGTTGTAAGCCTTTAGGGGTCCTAAATTGGGTGTGCATGTGGGGAATAAAGGTCTCAGTTCCTACTTTCTGCCTCTCATGGGCCCGAGCCCTTGATTCCTCTCTTCTGAGGACCTTTAAAAACCAGATACAGGCTAAGATGTTCGCCAAAGTGCCAATTCAATGAAAATCAACTCACCAAAAGTCACTTTAAAAAAAAAAAAAATCATTTGCTGAAGAATTGGTCAGATGACCAATTTGCCAAATTTACCCAACTAAGAAACATTGGTTTCTTTGATGATAACAAAGTTTGCAGCTGCTGGGTGATAGAGTTTTAACAGTTTCTAAAGATTTCTGTGAAGTTTTGACTGGCTGGTTGTTGTTTGGTTTCACGGCAGTCCTCTAAGAAAGGTTCAGGGAGCTGGATGCTAAGATCGTGCAGTGCGGTCAGTCTTTTTGTGAGTATATTCAATCCCCCGTCCTGCCCCCTGCTTCCCCTCTTTGTAAGGGGAGGGCTGGGTAGTAAATGGGGCTTAGACTTGGTGACTTCTCACTCTTCATTTCTGTCCTTGGAAATGTTCCTTACTTTTTCAAAAGTTCAGCCATGCATTTAAATGTTGCTTGTTATATTTTGCCCAGCTTTTCTAAGGGGTATGTGGGGGGGTGGGGGTGGGGGGGTGTATACAAAGGATTTCCAGGATCTCCAGGATATAGCATTGCTAAAATGGAGCCCATGGTGCCCTTTCTATAGACAAGGAAGCACAGGCCCACAGCAGGAAACCCACCTGATGGCTGCCGTGCCAGGCCTGGGGGCAGAGTGGAGCTCTGAACCGAGATCTGCCTCCTCCTGCCTCCTGAGCTGATGGCAAAGGATCTTCCTTTGAATACTTGAGTCCTCCTCCTGGTTCACAAAGTAGCTTTGAGGAGGAGGGGATGTGACCCTCCATAGCTCCAGAGCTCTCTAGGTATCAACTTTCCCCATTGCCAGGCCCCTGGACGTCTACAACACCACTTCCGGTGGATTCTCACAGCAAGGGTGATACCGCACTAGCAGTGCCATTTACAGACAACATAACTGAGGCTCCAAGTGCCAGAATGGCTCCCCACCTTCCCCTATTTGGCGAATGGCAGAGATGGAACACTCCTCCATTCCCCTGACTCCTAGACTGGTGGCCTCCGGCGTGATGTGTGTTTCCATGTCTCAGACTCTGGCACAAGTTGGCCCATGAAGCAGAAAGCAAGGGGTGCCCAGGCCTGGGGGGGTAACAGCTGTTGGCAGAGACATCTCCATCACTGAGGGCAAAAGCAGTAGGGGTGCCTCCAGCCTGAAGAAAGGGGATGCTGGGAATCTATAGGAGAAATTTTAAGATTTTTATTAATTTGAGAGAGAGACAGAGATAAAGAGAGCACACGAGAGGGGAGGAGAGGGAGAAGCAGGCTCCCCACTGAGCAGGGGCCCGATGCAGCCCATCCCAGGACCCTGGGATCATGACCTGAGCCGAAGGCAGACGCTTACCTGACTGAGCCACTCAGGCACCCCTATATGGGAACGCTGATGCTAGATCAGGAAGACACCTCCAACTCTGGACTCCCACCCTGGGTGTCTGGGCAAACCGGCACAACACTGGGCTCTCTGGACCTCAGTCTTTTATATGCCTCAGCATATAACACAGGATCATATCGCCTGCCCTGTGCCTTCAATATAGACCTTTCTGGGTCTCAGGTGCTGAGAAGGCATTAGTGCAGACATCGTGAATGTCAGGAGAGGGAAGCAGGGAGTAGATGTGGCTGCGGTGACTATCAGGAAACTCCTAGAATTATGGGGGGGCGGGGTTGTCAGAACTGGAAAGGGCTATAGTGGCAGAAGAGCTTTGACCTTCTTGTCCACTCGGGTAGCCTGGTGTGGCTGCCTGGAGCACTAGGTTGAGAAAGATCCTGAGGGTATCTGGTCTCAGTGGGAGGGGGATCTGCAAGGGATTCCTATGCCCTCCGTGGGGAAGGCAGGAGGGTTGGGGTGTGAGTGGCAGCTCCACGCAGAGAAGTGTTGGAGGCGCAGCGAGGACAGGCCCTTCCGGTTCTGCCCCCGGCCCGGCATGCCGGGGAACCGCCCAGTCCCACTCTTGTGCCTCTTCTTCCAAGTACCAGCAGATTCTGCCGCACCGGCTCCCTCCCGGAGCGCAGGTTAATGTGCTGTTACATATTGCATGAGGCAGGCTGCTGATGAAGCACCCGCCGTTCTTGCTTACAGGCAACCTCGCCTCGGAACCCAGTGCCCAGAGGGTCCCATTAGCTCCGTGGGGCAGGTCGATTGCCCCTCGGGGAGGCCTGGGGTGGGGGGCTGAGGCGGAGCTGCTGCCCTGGACACTGTGTGGGGAGGAACGTCTTCCCCTGCACCCCGGCCGCAGCTCACAGGCACGGCCTTGCCTGAAGCCCCCTGAGCCACCCGCTCGGTGAAGCGGAGCGCAGCCAAGCCTAGCTGGCGGCCGAGAGCCGGGTGAACGCAGCCTGGCTCCGAGCTCCACTCCCCGGGAGTGGTGGCCCCAGCCCACCGTGACCTGTTCTGACCTGTGTCGCCTTACCCGCTCCTGCCCAGGACGGCACCCCTCTCTGCCACCCCTCCAGCCTCCTCTACTTGGCTGCCTCCCTCAGACATTCTTTTAGCCACTGACCCTCACCTCCACCTTGAGCTCAGATGACATGTGTCACAGACTGTCCTCATGAGTCCCTGGCACACCCAGCTGGTCTCAGCTGGTGCAAGAGGGGACCTGTCACAGGTGTATTGGCCTATAGGCTTTACTGTGTCCAGAACCATCCATTCGACCTGCAGAGCATGCTTCCCAATCAACATTTCCCACAGTTAAAAACTGCCTTATGGGGGCACCTGGGTGGCTCAGCCGGTTAAGCATCTGCCTTTGATTCAGATCATGATCCCGGGGTCCCAGGATGGAGCCTCATGTGGGGCTCCCTGCTCAGTGGGGAGCCCGCTTCTCTGTCCCCCTCTGCCCTTCCCCCCACTCGTGCTCTCTCACTCTCTCTCAAAAAAATAAAATAAAATCTTAAAGATGGAAAGAAAGAAAGAGAATGAGAAAGAGAGAGAGAGAGAGAAAGAAAGAGAAAGAAAGAAAGAAAGAAAGAAAGGAAGGAAGGAAGGAAGGAAGGAAGGAAGGAAGGAAGGAAGGAAGGAAGGAAAACTGTCTTGTTCCTGGACCTGTTTCAATAGAGACAAGGCGGGGGCTTCCTGGTAGGAAGACATGGGCAAGTCTGGGGGTCCCTGGCCACCTCAAGACCCCTGGGCCTGCCCTCTGTTCATCTCTCTGGGGCCTCCCCCAGGATGGATGGGCAGGGACGTCCCTAGGCACACATCCTACGTAAGCTGGAGAGAGGTCTGTGGTGCTGGAGTGCGGGCCCCATGGGGGTACCCCAACCTCCACTCGCAGATCTTTTTGCACAAGCCATGTCTGGGCTGGCTAGCACAGGAGGTGATGGGCTAGGGCCCACAGGAGAGTGTGGCTATTGAATGGGGTTTCTTTCTCTTGTGGACTTGCATGTATCTACCCATCCCTGGGGAGCTGCATGGGGCCTCCCCCTGCCTAGATGTGACACGGGGTCCCTACGCTACCCTCGGTTCCTCCCTGGGCTGTTCACGTGCTGCTGAGCCGGCAATTTGGGAGGTAAGCTCTCAAGTTGGTGTCTCCGAGCTGGTATTTCAGGGGACGTGATGCTGGCCCCCGAATCCCATGGGGCTCACCCTGTGGCCCGGAGCACACAGCGGTGTGAGCTGGGGACGCAGGAAGGGGGTCCACGTCTCCAGTGCCTGCCCTGTGTGGCAGAGATGTGGGGTCCTCCTCAAGAGGCCGACGAGATCCCCACCCCACAGAGAAGTTCCGACTAGCCGCTGCCCCCACCTTGCACAGGCGCTCTGGCTCCTCAGCCTCTCAGCTCTGTCCGGCCCACCGTGCAGGACACAGCTCCCCCGACCTGCCCCTGGGCTCAAGCCTCTGGCCAGGCCAGTTCCGGGGCCCAGACTGTCTGGACTCAGGGAACCCAGAGGCCAGTGGTGGCCCTGCCCCAGCCCCAGGCTTCTGTCGACAACCCGTCCTTGGAGGTGCCCCGGGGTCTGTGAAAACCGCATGCCGGTCCCTGGCCCAGCAACATGAGGAAGGTGCAGCTGGTCATCCCTCTCCCCAGTCTCCCCCTAGGAGCCTCGTCAATAAAAGCATCACCATATTTCATTAAACTGAATTATGAAGGGGATCTGCTAGGGCCAGCAAAGTGCTGGGAGCTGACAGACATGAACCTCCTGGCCCAGAGGGAAGGGACCAAGGACAAAGGGCTGGGGGCCCCACCGGGCCAGCATACTGTCCACGGGATGGGGTCATTCTGAGACCTTCATGCCCTGTCAAGGGACTGACTCCCAAGAAGGGCGGCCTGCTCAAGCCACAGAGCCAGCCCGGTGGGCCAGGCTGCGGACCCCTGAGTCGCGAGCCGGCCATCTCCCTGCCACCCAGCCTGGGCTCCCCTCCCTGGCAGACTCGTCATCCCATGTGCTGCACCCATCATAAGGGAGAGTGGTTACGGGGGCACCTGGGTGGTTCAGTCGGTTGAGCATCTGCCTTCTGATTGGGTCGTGATCCTGGGGTCCTGGAGTCCCATGTCGGGCTCCCTGCTCGGCAAGGAGTGTGCTTCTGCCTCTCCTTCTGCCTGCTGCTCCCACTGCTTGTGTTCTCTGTCAAATAAATAAATAAAATCCTTTAAAATTAAAAAAAAAAAAAGGAGAATGGTTATGGAAGGTGGGACCACAGGCCTTAGGTCGTAGATTTAGGCCCAGGCCTGGGCTCTTGGCTATACCCATGCTCCACAAACACTCCTGAGGGACCCTGTGGGGCATGGCCACCCATTTGAGGTTGTGGAAAGGAGAAGCAGGACATATCCAGAGCCCAGATGTCACCCTCCTACTCTGTCACCCCACGTCACCTCCACATCTCTGAGACACCCAAGAGGGGCCCAGAGAAGTCATGCCTACAGCCCATATTCTGGAGGGGCCCGGGGAGGGGTAGGCCCACCCACAGTCCCGTGGCACGAGCACTACCAAATCCTGCGCTAGACCTGGGGTGGGAATGAGCCTTCCTGCTCTCTCCCTCCCCCTCCAGAGCCCAGATCTGATGTTCCCACCTCCCTCCTGGTTCCTCTCCTTCCAGCCCTTGCGCTAATAGGGAAAGCTTCCATTAAGGCTGATGACAGGAACTGCCACCCAGGAGACACCCTTTGATCTCAGGGCAGCAGGAAGCAGAAGCAGAGGGGTCAGGAAGGGGGGCTACCCTTCCGACAGCCCACAGCCGGTGATGCTGGCTCTCTGAGTGTCCTGGACCTAGGGGTTGGCAGGCGAGGGGGGGAGGGGCCTGGGCTATGGTTCGGGGGGAGGGGAAGGCCCCTGACCTGGGTGGGGCTCTCTGCAGAGGAAGGGCACAACCCCAGGGTCGTCCTCGGAGTGTTCCCCAGAGGGAGCTCATTGGGCCCCAGCATGCCTTGACCAATCATGGATACTGTCCACTCCAGGAGATGGGAACGTTCATTTTCCAGAATCCCTCTGGGAACTGTCCCTGCCCTTGTGACAGTTACAACCTTTAGGAGCCTGAAGTGAACAGGCTCCTTAAAGTGCTTCCCCACACTGCACCCCTGGGGGCTGCTGAGTGAGGAGCCTCAACCTCTGGGCCTCTCCTGCCAACCGGCCCCTCAGTGGCCCCAACTCAGCTTCTGAAAAGGCTTAAAAGGCACCAATGGCCCTGAAATATTCTCTCACCAAGGTGAATGCCTTTGGGGACCCCCACTCTACGAAGCTGTCTGAGCTTGAGGGCAGCACCTTACCTGGCCAGACCTGGACTGGAGGAGAGGAGACAGTGACCCTCAGCTCCTGGATAGTCTACCCAGGGGCAGAACCCCGGTCAACCCTCGAATCGGACCTTGCCTCTCCCTGCCAGCAGGAGCCAGGAGTGGAAGGAGGTGGGGAGGGAATGTTGTGAACCATGGTACCCACTAGGTCCTCTGGTTTCCCCACAATTTTCTTGAGGAGAGCCAATCCCAACCCCCCGACTATGTAGGCTCGTGGGGAATGGCGGAAGGCAGTGGGACCAGTGAGACCTGCAGGGGCCAGAAAGGCGCCCCTCGAGCCTACCTGAGAGGAGCCCTGCCCAGTGCAGACGCCTGCCAGGTGCAGTGAGGCAGGCTAGGAGCCCCTGGCGGGCCCCTGGTCCCTAGGAGGAGTGAGGCCCAGCCTCAGCAGGGCTCTCGAGAGACCCCCTCTCTGGGCCGCTGGGGCAGAGGCTCCCACACAGGCCAGCCCTCCCCCGTTCCAGGTCCCAGGCATCCCAGCGCCAAAGGCCTTCCCAAGACTGGGCCATGACCATCACCAATCTAGGTCTGGGGAGTGCCGAACGTGAGTCGTGGTGGGGATGGGTTAGACAGACAGACAAAATGTCAGAAAGGAAGCAGACACTGAGAGAAAGGAAAACAGAGACCAGCAGAGAAGAAAACAGAAACAGAGAAATAGGAAGACGAGAAGGCAAAGACAGAAGAAAGAGATACAGAGAGGAGAGTGAGAGGCAGCAGAGCGGAGAGGAGCAGTGAGGCCTAGGCCAAGACGAGAGAGGCGAGGAGTAGGCTGGCAGCTCGAGGAGGATGGGCTGAGGCGACACGGCTGCAGCCCGTCCCCGCCGCATCAGGGCTTGGCACCTTGAGGCGCCGGGCCTGTCCGAGGGACTCGGGCTCTGCTGCTGTGCAGGATCCTGGAGCTAGAGGGCCCCTGGAGACCAAGGCCAATGCCCATGTCACAGAAGCAGCCACTGCAGCCAGAGGAGAAGCGGTTCCCGGGCCCCCAGAGATGAGCCCCGAGCCAGACCAGACCCAGAGACCCCGATTCTTTACCCAGGCTCCAAAGCCATAGTTGGGAGGACGGATGTGAGGCCACGGGACTCAGGCTACCCTGATCCAGGGACTGGGCAGGTAGGATTGACCTTCCTCACAGGTGACCCCTGCCACTCCCCACATAGACAGGTCGTGGCCCCCTGCGCACACAGTCACAGGCAGATGCGTGGGCTGACAGCCTGGGTCAAGAGACAGGAAGGTGTCCAGGGCCAAACTCATCCTGTGGGAGGCGAGTCTAGGGGTGCTACGGTGGAGCCCCGCTGCACTCCTTTGGGGATGCGTCTGGCCCTAGAGTTCGTGGTATCATGGACAGTTGTCCTAGTTTGTTCTACTGTGGGCAGTGCCAGCCCCTGGCTTACATTTCCAAGAAGGAAGTTGCTCAGGCCGTTGGTTTGAATTTGCTGCCTGCCCTTCTCGTCTGTGTGATGCTTGGGGGGGTCCATACACTTCAGGTCTTGGGTTTCTCCTCTGCCAAGTGGAGATGGGGATGTCCAGGGTCCCCAGGAGGGTGAACGGGAAGACACACGTCTAGCAGCATTATGGAGGGGTCTCCCAGGCAGGCTGGTCTTTGGGGTGCTGGGCCCAGCATGAGCCTGCAGAACGCGGGCCTGACGGCACCCGGCTGGCGTGCTCTGGAGTCGAGACCGTGGACTCCAGAAAAGGGAGGGTCAGCAAAACCGGGTAGCCAAGCCCTTGCTGAGAGGCAGCGGAAACTGTCCCAGGAGTAAGTGCCAGGCCATAAACGTAAAAAGGAGAGTCCAGCAAGACAAACTAATGGTCCTTCAGTGGGAGAGGCAGACAGCTGGGATTCACAGGCAGGCTTCCAGATCAATACTGGTGTGCTGATTTGCTGAAGAGGCTTTTATGAAGTTTAAGCAGAGTTCATTGTTAAATACTCTTATGTACAAAGGATGTGGGAGGCCGTATTAATTCCTTTTCTTTTACAGATCAATAATTACATTGCTGATTTGCTTAAAAGGCTCAGGTTGAGGCAGGGGTGAGAGAAGTGGGCCTCACTGCTCCAGAGAGCATGGCTGAAGCTCTGGGAGGACCACGCTGTGGTTGAAGAAATTCACCAGGGTCCGGGAGAGGCTGGGTGACAAAGGGACATGTGGCAAGTCTGTTGGCCTCCAAGGCAAACCAGTTCAGGATCACCCCCAAGCCCGATTCTCCTTCTAACTCTTTCTTCCCCAATCCTTCTTGAAGCCTTCTCCTGGAGCTGAGGTGACAGTGAGGTCCTGGCCTTTTCTGGAGGCATCTCTCCTCACCCCACTCTCAGGGAGCCCGTCCTGGCCTCCTCTGCTCTTCTCCACAGCCCATCCCAGGAGCTGAGCTCAGAGGAGCTGGGGGAGGAGGCCCCGCCTGGTGAGTCAGGGCAGGGAGGAGGCCTGCCAGGAGAGAAGGGAGGGAGTGGACAGGCCCAAAGAGGCCAAGGCTGACGGGAGGTCAGTGCAGACTATTTTGAAGACAAATAACCAGGGAGTCAACCGGAAATCTGTGCCCCACGCGGGTGTCACATTCAGGCTGGAAAGCAAGCCCACCTTACAGGGAAAGAAGGCCAGGTGAGGTGGCCATGGGCCTTTCTCAGTTTTGACTGTCAGCCTTGATGTTCACTCTTCAGTGTCACAAAACCAGTGGAATGTGGCTGATGTCTCAGTGTCTTCTAAGGATCACCTTGTCCACTGCTGACTGCCAATCCCAGCCTTGTCTGGCGAGGTGTTGGCACATGTGGGAGCTGGGGTGGTCTGCACGACAGTAAGAAGTGAGAGGTGAGTGGGCTTGGGGCTACTCTTTCCTGGCCATGGAACAGGCTCCTGGGCTGGGCCCACTTGAACAGCCTAGGGGATCAGCTGGAGGATCCTGGTCACCTCATTTTATCTGTGCTTAGAAGCCAAAATGCACATTTTTTTAAGAAAGAAAGAGGAAGGAAGGGAGGAAGGGAAGGAGGGAGAGAGAAAGGGGTAGTGTGGTGAGAGCCATCAATTAACTTCTCTTGTCTGGGTGGCCAAGAGGTTTCCTTGTCCAGGCTGGGACTGTTATTGTCTGTTGATGGCTGCATAGGGAAGCCATGTCTGAATTCAATGGTGAAGAGTGCTTACAATTGATTAATAATGTCTGCCACGGCTATGGCAGGGGCAGTGGTGGCATGTATGTCATATATTTTCAGCTTCACATGAACCACAGACTTTGTTTGGTACCAGCAGATGGTGCTGAATGGTTCCATCCAGCTTGAGGCCTTATTTGCAGAATCTCTTGAAAAAAGTTGGATCCTGGCTGCGGAGGCTCCTAGGGTCTCCTGTCTGACCCCGCACATGTACACAGGTGCACAGATGCTGTTGGGAGGCCATTATGAATTCTATTTCATCTAATAGCCTGGTCAGGAAATGGAAAGGTATATTACAGATCATTAAGTGGGTAAAGGAATTTGACAACCTTTGATCCGAGTCAGGAAAATAGATGGCATGAATTAATTCGCCGGCTTGTGGAGAGAAGAAGAGTCATCCTTCAATAGCGGTGACAGGCAGGGAGTTCACCCCTCGGGGGACTGATTCCAGGGAAGGCATACAGCAGCTCTCCTGGGAGAGAAGGCTTGGAAGCATGGGGGCTGCAGCCTCCCGGCTGCCGTCCCCCTTCTCCAGTCAGAGGCACAGACATGTCCCTTACTTAGCAGAGGCCAATGTTCTGACTCCCAAGAAATGTCCACTGAAGCAGGGGACAGCCCTTGGGGACAATGCACGTACATGGCACCCCTGTGTGACTGGTGTGTGTGTGTGTGTGTGTGTGTGTGTGTGTGTGTGTGTGTGTGTGCAGTGCCCCGGTCCCACCACAGTCTGCCAGTATCCCTAGGACTGAGTCTGGGGGCACTTGCCACTTGGTGATGCGGTGCTGACCCTGTAAGGAGGCCAGGGACAGGGACCCAGGCTGGGAGCATCATGGTAGGCTCACAGATCCAGTGTCCAAGCAGAGACCTTTCCCCTTGGACGTCTAGTAGGTATTCACAAGTCACCTGTTCTGATCTCCCTCCCCAACAAGGATCCCTCCTTCCCCTGATCCCAGCTGAGGGCACCTCCTTCCTTCCGGTTTCTTAGGCTAAAAGGCCTGCTGTCTCCCTGGGGGCCTCCTTCTCTTATCCCTCCATTCCCACCTTCCAGCAGATCCCGTGGCCTGCCCCTTTCACATAACAGCTGGAATCTGGCTTCTGCTTACGTCCCAGCCCACCCTGCCCAAGCCCCTATTGTCTCTTATTCAATTCCTACACCGGCCTATATCTCCTGTGCCTATTTGTCCTACAGTCGATCTTTTCCCGGAAGCCACAATGGTCCCTCTGAGGCCTAAGTCAGAACCTTGCCGTGGCCACCCATGCCACCCCATGGCAACCTCTTTAACTTTGCTCTGCTCTCCCGCAGGCTCCCTGGGCTCTGCTGACCCCTAACTCATCTCTAACCCACCAGGCCACCCCCAGCTGGGGCCTTGGATCTGATCCCTAGCACCTCAGTGATGTCTGGTGAATGCTGCAGCCCTCTGGGCAGAATTCACATTGGTTTTGCCGCCGCTGTGGCCCAGCGCCCAGAGCCAGACCTGACACACAGCGGGTCCCCAGTCCATATCTGCTGAATGACTAAAGAGGCCCGAGCAGGCTGAGTAGGCACGGCGACAGCCATGAGCCCACAGACCACCAGGAGCCGCCCTCCAAGCACCTGTACCCTGCTCTCTCCTGGCCTGCAGGAGCCCCCAGTACAGATGAGAAGCTCTATCGAAGCAAGAGCTTCCCGGGACAGGGGCCCCGGGGAAGAAATACCCCAGCTGAAGCCTGCCCATAGGATGAGGGAATGCCAGCAGGGCAGGACACGGCAGGAGATGGGGAAGGCTTTGCGCACCAACAGAGCAGTCGGTACCAAGGCTGGGAGGCAGGCGGTGTCTGGGCCTGACAGCCCACCGTGCGGGATGCAGAGCGGCTGGGCTCAGGGCTGCATGCCTGGAGAGGGCTACTGGGAGTGGGGGCCTGAGGTGTTGGGACAGCATCACGGACCCCCAGCATCTCTTGAGATGGGGTGAAGAATTTTAATGGGGGGGGGTGACAACATCCTTTTTGTATTTCGTGAGTCAAGCTCATGTGGGACAGATTGGAGGGGAGACAAAATGCAGAGAGAACAGTGAGGAGGCAGTGTCATAAGCCAGGCAGAAGTGGGAAACTGAGTCAACAAAAGGCAAGCAGGAGTAGGGAAAGATGTGAGCAGTTTTCTGGAGAGATCCCAGCTTCCCTACTCAACAGCTGTGAAGACTCAGGCATGTTCTCTTATTTTCCCCATGCTCCATTTCCTCACCTGTACATTGGGCTAGCAATGAGAATCTTCCAAGGGGAGACTGAGGCTAGGTGAAGCAGGTGTGCAGAGCACGTGCCCAGAGCCTGCGTTCCCTGCAGGCTGACCCCCACCCCCCGCCCCAGTCTGCCCTGGTCCCCTGAAAGAAGCCAAATGTACACAGCGTCTCTGAGCCTCCATCTCCTCTCCGGTTCTCTGCCTGCCGGCTGAGAGTTCAGTGAGAGCAGAGCTTTGCTGGGTAATGAGACCTTCCTTGAAGAACACCCTGTGTTCCGCTGAAACTCGTCCTTAGTATGCAAGGACGCTGGATCCATTAGCTTTGAGTGCACCGTCATATTGCTGGAGCGATTGTTCCTCAAATAGAATTACTTCCTACAATTATCTTCTAAAGAGACAGGCCCCGGGATATGGGCGAGAGGTGCCAGGAGGCGAGAGCCAAATCAAATCAGGGACCTGGCTCTTCGGAGATGGGTCTGGCATTGGGGTCCATGTGGCCCGTGTGTAAGTGTGGACCATTGGACCCCCAACTGTGCCACCTCTGTCACTCCTCCAGCCCTAAACCAAGGAGACTGGAGCCCCAGCCAGCAGAGGTGGGGTGAGCAAGGACACTGCTGAGTGAGGGACAAAATGGCAGGCAGGCCTGAGAAACACGAGAAAGAGGGACTCTGTTTAAGACACAGTCTGCTCTGAGTAGGTCCAAGTCTACAGTGGCCACATGGCCCGATGCCACCTGCCCTCCCTGCCCTCCCTACGCTGTCCCAAACAGATTCAGCAGCTCAACGTCAATGACATCAATAGTAATCACACCAAACATTGTCTTAAAGACCTAGACACATCCCTCATTTAACCCTTAGGTCACCCCTATAGGTGGAGACACAGTTCCAGGGAGGGGTGCCGGCTGGACAGGAGGGAAAGCCCCTGAAGGGGTGTCAGAGTGGATGGAAGGAGGCGACCTGCAGGGATACAGGATAAAGGGTTCCAAACAGAAGGCAAAGCTGAGCAAAGACCCGAGAGAGGACACCTGTGGTGGGCTTGACAAGGGCAGCTGTGGCTGGCGCGTGGGACACAGGAGCTGAGGCGGGAGAGGAGATGAAACTGGAGGGTGAGGAAGGGCCAGTCCATGGTTATGTAGGGGAGTGAGGAGCCAGGTTCGGCCTGGCTGCAGTAGCAGCCGCTGCTGGATTAAGGCAAGAGCTGTGGGACCCAGCGCGTACTTAAAAAGATTCTAATACTGTGGAAAGGGGCAGGGCAGTCCAGTTGGACTAGTGAGGCAGCTGAGGCGGTCAAGGGGAGGAGTCCAGGTGAGAGAGGGGCCCAGGTAAGGGAGGGATTCAGCTCTAGGAGAGGTCCCGGTGAAGGTGTGCTCTGGTATTCTGAGGTGGGCAACAGGGCGTCCTTAGATTGGAGGTGGGGGCTGGGGTGAGAGAACAGTGGTGAGGGCACTCAACAGGGTTTTCAATTCAGGAGGACCTGGGGTGGATCCTTGTCCACTTCTGGCCCCCGGGTACCAGATGCTATATGCGTCAAGGGGACGCAGTGTGTAAGTACTTGCCCAATGAGTCTGGAGCTGAGGAGAGGCGGGGCCTAGCAGAGGCGGAGCTAGGGAGGGGAGGGTCCCAGGAGAGGCGGAGCCAGGGAGAGGTGGAGCCGGGGGGCAAGGGTCTGAATCACCAGCCCAAGGTGTGGCGAAGGACACAGAGGGGCTGAATAAGGCCACAGGAGAGGGACAGTCTCGGGACGCCCTACCTCTGCAAGTGAGGGAGAGGAGGGTAATGTCGTCCGAGGAGGGGGTGCCAAAGGAGCTGTCTCCTGGCAGAAGGTCTGACTGCCCCAAGCTCCAGATGGGCTGGGCCAGGACTGGCGCTTCCTCTACACAGCTACACACAGCTCTCCCCGTCTCACACGCTGCCTTTCCATTCCCTGCCTTGAGTCTGGCCCTTAGGGATCCCCAGGACATTTGTCACCATGCCCCTTCTAATCCCCACCAGGGTGGGGCCCTGCACCTGCCGGTCAGACCGAAAATACTGGACTGTATCTCATATGTCTCTGTACCCCCATAGCACTTAGCAAATAAAGGACGCTCTGAATGCTTGATCCATTAAATTAAATAAACCAGGGCATTTTCTTATCTCATTCCAGTTCAGAAGTGGGCTTGCCCTCACTTGCATCTGGACCCATCATTCAGCGCACTCTAGTCTGTGGGGCCCGGAGTTACCAGTGCGCCAGATTAGGATCGCAGTCAGTATCTGCTTTATTGTCCTTCCACACCAGGACCGCAGCGCATGATCGATTGCCCTCCTGGCTGCTGATAAGGAGCGCTCTCCGGTCAGACAAGCCCTCAGGCGCCAGGGCTTGAGGACTCTGGCCTCCTTGCCTCCGCACTTTCCCAGCTCCAGGAAGCTCTGCCCTCGGCCAGTCCGCCCCCTGCACTCTGAGATAGCCCTGGGAAGGGAGTGGAGGTGAATTTTCTTGAATATCTGCTGTGAGCAACACAGAGTGGGGACACAGTGGTTACCGGCCTCTGACTGAGGGGCTGGTCTGGGAATCAGGTGTTTCTGGTCATGTGGAGGATGCTGGGATCCCTAATGCCCATTGGTCACCTCTCATTGGCTTCCTGAGTGAGAGCTACTTATTCTCACGTGTTGGGCCCCACACCTGAGCTCACCATCCAGAAACAGCCCACCCTCTGCCCCTCAGTCATCCTCTCTGTGCATGGGGTCACTACCTCACTCGCCCTTGTCAGGGCTGCCCCTGAAAGAGTGTCACCTGTCCTGGAACCATCAGGGTAGAGCTCCCTGCCCTAGCCAGGTGGGGAGAGGTGTGGCGGGGTGTGAAAATGTGGTACCACCCCCCATTTCAGTCGGAGCTGTGACTCAGGACAGAGGACCAGCCCTCAAGTTGGAAGCCACAGAACCAGAGTCCACAAGAGGCTCAACCCTGGTTTACATTCTATTTCCCTTTCCCCAACACTCTGCCCCATTGTGGTTGGACAGAATGCATACTCCTCTCCTGGGGTTCAAGCCCATATGTCCTGAGGCTTGTGTCCTGCTCTTTCAGAGTCCCCCAGTTTCCCCAGTGGCCTCAGGGCAGACTTAGAGTCTCTTTGGCAGATGGCCCCCGTCACCCTCCCCTCCAAGGCACCCACCAGCAGACCTGTAGAATACATCGGACCGCACAAGGGGTTTCCAGTTGATCCTTAGAGGGACCAAGAGAAAGAGACAACTATTCCCCGTTCACATATTAAGACTCAGAACCTCCTGGTCCTTTTCCATGATGCTTCTCCTCCTTCGCCCCACGAGGAGCTTACCTCTTCCAGGTGGGCCTGCCCCAACGGTTAGACGCTGAATGAATATCTGCTCTCGGACCAGTCTGCTCTGTCTAGCCAGCTCTTTCCCCCTAGCTCTCTGGGTGTTCCGGCCACAATTCAGCACACTGAGACCAGGTACCAGGGCCAGCATCCCTTTACCTGGCGGCTCCCATCCCTGAGTTGAGGAAGGGGTGTGGGTGGACGCGGCACAGAGTGTGTTTACCCAAACCTGCCCTTGCCCCTCTACGTATCTGCACAGCTCAGAGGCAGGGAGGTTCCCCTGCCTTGATCCAAGGCGAGCTGCCCCTGCTCTCACCCTCTGCTCCAGGCTGGACATCCAGCCCAGACGACACTGGCCAGCAACAGCATGAGCCTCGGCACCCAGAAACTCTAATGGGTCCCCCAGCAGGGGTATGGACTCTCTAGGCCAAAGGTAAATGGCAGCAAATATGCAAGACTGAATTTCTGAGTTGCAAGACCCCCCTGTACCTACCAAGAGGTCTGGCCTTTTCACCTCTCGGCTCTGTCCCCCTGCAGAAGCCCCTCTTTCACCTCCCTGTCCCGCTGCCATACCCACTGCTTCTCACTGGAACGATCCCATCCATTAGTTGTCATAGCAACCAAGACAGGGCAAAGTCATTTTCTACAGGGGGCCCGGCGCAAATTATGGCTTTACACCAACTTATTGCCAATCTTTTTAATTAAAACATTTTGCTTTCAACCCTCCTAATGGCAGAGATCAGTAAACAAGGGAGATTGAATTACTGATGTTGAAGCTCCCACATCTCTTAAATGGCTTAATTACTGGTGGGACCACAAGAAAGCTAGAACAAGCAGGTACGCCTAACCTGCGAAGGCCAGCCTCTGCGAAGGTAACCAAATGAAGCCCAGAGCACTGAAAGGATATATATGTAAAAAAAAATTTTAGAACTCTTGAAGGACAGAAAGAGCCGTTAGAGTTATGGTTACAATTCAGTTTCCAGGAACTATGATGTCAACATTGCTGGCTGCTCAATTTCTATTTAATTAAATTGCCTGGTCTGACACCTGGAGGCACAGCCCTGTGTCCTTGTGCCCATGGTGTGTGGTGGACTGATAAGGGGGCCACAGATGCCACTGGCCACTTGCTCCAAAGGCCCCTCCCGCCCCTCCTCCACAGTTAATGTCCTTCTAACAAAAGCACCCAGGGAGCACTTCCCCTCCCAGCAGGTCCCTTCAGGGTGGCTAGAAGCTACTCAGCAGGAAATGCCCTCCGATGAGCCTCTAAATCTAGTGAAAGGAAAACAAAGGCCCAGAGAGAAGGGCCTCGCCCGGCCAGTCAGGGTCACACAAAGGGACTAGAACCCAGCCCATTCACCAGGGCTCCTTCGGTGTGTGTGAACTGTGCTAATGACAGTCCTCTCCTTCATCTTCTCCAGGGTCTATAATACTCAAGTAGGAACGTTTAGCTTTTTTAAACTGAAATTTCCTATCAATTAAAACTGCTTTATGTGTGTGTGAGGTGTGTGTATGTGGGTATCCGGATACCTGTAGGCATGTCTATGATTGTATGGTGTGGGCATGTGTATATGCTATAAGAATGTATGTGTGAGCATGGGAAGGCGTATGTGTGTAAGGTGTGGGTGTACAAGTGTAGCACAAACACAAGCACGGATACTTCTAGGTTCTTTGTTCCTAAGGATTGGAGACCAGTCAAGGTCTCTGTAACAAAGCAGAACTTGGTTCCTCATGAACGAAACAGACATCACAGATACATCTAAAACCAGATCATAGAGAAAGGTAAAGCGATAAAAGGTATAGCCAGAAAATCCTGACCAATATGTGAAAAAAGTTGACATGGGAATAGTAATAGCAGACACATCAACGTGAGGCAGAAGGCATTAATGGGTGTAAAGGACACTACAGTTATGTCTATCAATAAGATTGACATGTGCGCACTTGATAATACAATCTTGCAAATTCAGTAGAATTTGCATAAAACTGACAAATTCTCCAGCTCATCATAAGCCTTAAAACATTTTTAATATTGGGGCGCCTGGGTGGCTCAGTCCATTGGGCATCCAGCTCTTGACTGCAGCTCAGGTCATGCTCTCAGGGTGATGAGATCTAGCCCTGCATCGAGCTCTGCACTCTGTGGAGAGTCCGCTTGAGATTTCCTCCCTCCCTCCCCCTCTGTCCCCCCCCCCCCAAATAAAGAAATAAATCTTAAAAAAAATTTTTTTAATCAGAAATGTATAGCTAAAGGAGACAAAAAATTGGTAAATAAAAGGAAAAGAAGTCTCATGAAAGTTCAAAGAATGATATCATATAGCCTGCATTCTGACCACCGTGCAATAAATAGGAAATCAACAATTAAGAAGTAGTCTCATAAAGGTATGCTTGAAAATTCACAAATGCACTCTTCAATGACTGAAATCAAGATGAAATGTCAAATCATTCAGCATTGTGAGGCAAGAAACTACTACACATCAAAACTTGTGGAATGTAGCTAAAGCAGGATTTAGAGGAAAATGCATAGCCTTGAATACATTAACTGATAGCAACAAAGATTTTAAAGTACTTAAATTTAAAAACAGGAGAAGTAAAGAAGTGCTAAAAGGCAGAAATTAATGTAAAATTTTGAAAGTAACAAGAACACAAATAAAGCTGAAAGTTACTTCTAGTGTTTATAAATACTACCATAATTGATAAGGAAGGAAGGAACCCTGTTCTGAGGACCCGGGTGCCCTCTCCCCAGACATGATCTCTAAGCCTGGCAGAGCAGCGCCTCCATAGTTCTCAGGGCCCCTGGATGCTTGCTAGAACTTGCAATTCCACCAACTCGCGCTCTATAAAGCAGCAGCAGTAATTCCGCCTGTCTCTACCCTACCTACCTCCCAGGTAAGCAGAGGAGAATCAGGGATGCCCGGCACCTGGTCGGCCACAAAGTTCCATGTAACAGACGAGATGCAATGTCAAGTGACATGTTAGAAGTTTCACGCAAACGCAATTAGTTACGCAGCTTGCTGGATTAGCACCTGCCACGGGATATGCCATGCTAGAGAAGAGGGAAGTAGAACCTGGATTTTGTATTCTTGTCCCCCAAAATGTGAAGAAGAGCCCCCCTCAGTGGAGAGTGTCCTGCCCCTCAAGATAAAGGACTCTGAGGACAGGATGATGGCCTCCAGCTCTGCCCAGAGTCAATCTAGGGGCTCCAACTCCAGGGATTATAGGAACAGGAAGTTCCTGCCAGAATTTCTGAATCAGAGAGGGGCTGCCCCCAGGCTCAGGCACTTGCCCTCTTGGGGTCTTCTCAGAAACAAAGCCAAACTGCCCTGACCTTTCCTCGGGCTTCCTAGTAACCAGCACTTCCATGAAATGTCCCCCTCCTCACCAAATCCTTTCCCAGATGAGCGTGTTTCCTCCTCAGCCATCCCCGGAAGATACATCGTCGTCACCCTCGCTCTGCCGGTGAGGGAACTGAGCTCAGAGAGGATAAATCACCTGTCCAGGAGGCCAGCGCGGTAAGATGGAGTGGGGGCTTGAACTGGTGGAGGCTCAGACTCCCACCCAGCCTCCCCCCTCACGCGCTGGCCCTGCTCTGCCCTGGCCCTCCCCCCGGACGGGAGGGCAGCCCCTGCCCCCTGGCCCAGCCTCTGCCGCTCAGCAGGGACACACAGTCACCGTCTCTTCCCTTCAGGGCCACCCCCACACTCTCCGCTTCGCAGGGATGCAGCCTCGTATCAATCTCATCTGCCAGCAGAAGGGAGAGCTGGTGGCTGCATTGCAGAAAAGCATCCTCTCCCAGGGGAGCTGGAGATAAGGAGCGCTGCATTAACCCCAGCTCCAGCCCGGGATCCTCCCTGAGCCTTCCTGGCAGCTCGGGGAGCCACGGCAGCCACGGTCACAGCCACCATCAATCTCCCACACACGTCCATGCAGAGGGGAGGCCGCAGGCAGGCGGGCAGTGGGGGAATCCATCTCTCTCCCCTTGATATATAGGGGACGGGGGCCCCTGACCATCAAGCCATCGGGAATTTCTATCTGTTCGTGATGTGTCCCCAAAGTGAATGTTAATCAATAGGTCCAATCTGCAGCCCCATCCGTATCGCAGCCTGGTGAAAATGGCCTTGTTACGCTCACAGGAGGTGCTGTGTTCCCTCTCCTTCGGGAACACCAGATCTTTGGACTGCTTTGTAACAACGAGAAAGCCTCTACCTCTGCCCAGGAAACATGCACCCCACAGTCCCAAGCTCCCTCTCAGGCAGGTGCCAGCCCCAGCTGGGTCAGTGCCTCCATGGTGCTCGCAAAGGACGCTGGGCACGGAGGTGGCCGCTGGGGGTGCTGCGCATGTCCCCAGGGACCCACGAGCCCTGCAAAGCCGCACTGTGGGTGGGGGTGCGGGTGTCCTGGCTCTGAATCCTGCTCCATGTCCTCAGCTTAGGCCCCCTCAGCTCGGCCGCTTCAGATCCGTCTCTGCATCTGTAAATCTGTAAGATGAGGCGGACCCCCAGCCCCCACCCCTGCTGTCGGTGAATTTGCCCTGATCCTGACTTGGTTGTCCCTTCTCTGGACTTCAGAAGGACCGAGGTCTGGCCAGTCCGTCACTTGCTGGCCCTGATAGCTCCAGTCCCCTCCTGGGGTTCCCAGCGTGGGCAAGTGGATCACGCAGATCTCCCTGGACCCAGGGTAGGCCTGGGAGAAGCCTGTGACTCGCAGCCCAGGGCAGAGGCCCTCCTCACCTGTGCCTCCCTCTCCCTCCAAGCCCCATACCTGTCCCTGCAAAGTGGCTCTGAGCTGGTGTGGGTGCTGGTGTTGGAGGCTCTCAGAGGTGCAGGGGCCTCAGGAAGGAAACATGGGGTGCCCAGGGCTCTGCAGAGGTGGGGGCTGCTGTGCGGGAAGGCTGGAGGAGGCAGGGACTCTCAGGGCTCCTGTGACAAATGGCCTGCTTGATTACTCTGGGCTGCGCTCAGCTCCGGGGTGTGTGCTGACAGGAAATCTCAGGGGCCCTTTCAAATGGCTCAGGGTCAGCCAGGGCTGCTTGGAGGGAGGCTGGCACCCCTGCCTGGAGAAGCCGGCCCTCCTCTTCCCACACAGGGTCCTCAGTCCCGGCCTTATCATGGGGAGCGGCCCAGCGGCCATTGCAGGCTGCCTAGCTGGAGTGTGCCTGGGGCCCAGCCCCTTCCTCCCAGGGTACCCGCCTCACCTCCGGGCACTCAGAGCCCAGCAAGGACGAGGGGACTGGGCCCTCTGGGTTCCCCTTTCTCTTTTGCTCATTCAGGGAGGGGGGCTAAGCCCTGGCCTCCTGACTTGCTTGGACAGGGTTTCTAGAAAGTCCTCAGAGAGGGCAATGGGAAGCCCATGGGTTTGGGAAGTCAGGGATGGTGGAGTGTGAAGCAGAGCCCCAGTGAGGCTACCTCCCCAGAACTTCAGGCCGTCTGGTAAAATGTGACTAGAGCTTCCATGTGTTTCCCTGCCTGTGTGTGTATGTGTGTGTGTGAGAGAGAGAGAGGCAGACAGAGGCAGAGACAGAGAGACAGGAGGTGTCATGGTCTTGGTGGCCAACACCCCATCTTGCAGGTGGGTGAGGGTGTGGAAAGAAAAAGGGGAAGAGAGGACCCCAAACGGCAGACCCCACCAGCCTCTCCGTTTTCCTTGGTGCCCCAGTGCGGAGGCCCGCTTCCTTGATTTTCCCTGCAGCCCACCCTCTGCTCGCCCGGCCCACGTCTGTGTGCGTATCCGGGCACGAGCCTCTGAGGAAACGGAGGGTGAGGTGGAGTGGTAAGGATTCCTGACTCCCTGCTACCTGCCACTCTACTCTTCCCCAGAGATGGGTGTCCATATCTCAAGCTCCGGAGGTGATGAGTCCACTGATGATGTGAGAGGCCTTGAAAGTGGGGAGCAGGGGATTTGGACAACCACTCCCCTGGCCCTCAAGGAAAATCAGGGGTGTCAGAGCCAATGGTGTGATCCACAGTGGACAGGACATTCCATCCTCAGCTGGCTCTACCTAGATCAAGCGAACCTTGGGCCAGTCACTGGCCTGGAGAGTGACATACGGCTGGACTTCGGCCTCTACTTGTCCCTTGGCAGGGTGTGCTTGGCAGCTGTCAGTGGAGGCTCTGATTCTTGGAACCTGTCAGGCATGCCAAGGTCCCAAGTTGGAAGTTCCTGCTGGGCCACAGCTGTCAGTCCAAGAGAAGGGGACAGAAAACATCCCTTTGAGACAACCCTCACAATGGGGAGAGCTGACAGTCAGCATCTCACCATGCAGTCGGACTGAGGGCGGGCAGCCTCACCAAGAGCCTCCTGGTCGACACCAAGGAAGTGTCCGCCTATGAGGCAGTTTCCCCTAAACGGGCTAGAAAGTATCTAATCAAGCCATCAGGCCTAACTTCCAGGTTACAGGAAATACAGGGAACAGAGGTTCAAGTTTGATGACACCATGAAGAAACGATCAGGTAGATCCTAGACAGAGGCCTTCCATAAGTCAGTGAGGCTGGATTCTTCAAAAAGACCATATCACAGAAAGGGCTGTTCTCAACTTAAAAAGATCACGGAGGCATAGCCAAATGACAGCATGGTCCGAGATTGATTTGGACTTTTTAAAAGGCCATAAAAGAGATTCTTGGGTTGATTTGGGAGATCTGAATATGGCATGGAGATTCTGTGATACTTTGGAATGATTCTTGATTTTCTTAAGTATCACAACGGAATTGTGGTTATATAAGGATATGTCCTCATTTTGGTGTGATCCAGGCTGAAATATTTAGGGGTAAAGTGACAGGATGTTTGCAACTTAATTTCAAATCATTCAGTAAAGTTATCTGTGCATCTACGTGGTCGTGCATGCATGTACGCATGCGCAGAGGGAGGGAAAAAGCCAACATAGCAAACGTTGCCAATTTTCACAGTCGCTCACACGGCTGTGCTTGTACTAGTCTTTCAACTCTTCCAGGTTCTGTGTTTGATAATTTTCATAATAAAAAGTGGGGCAAAAAAGTGCCAGTGTGGTCAGCCCCACTGGACATAAAGCTGTCCCTCCAAGGACACACGCCTCTGGCCACTTCTTCCCCAGGGTGGCCTTCTTCTAGCCCGAGCCAGCCTTGTCTGCTGTCTTCCCGCTGCCCCACCTGCCTGCCTGGCCTGTCAGGCCTGCTGTGTATAGCCAGGGCCTTTGGCCTCAGAGTCTCATCCCTGCTGTGCCCTGCCTGGAGCTCTGCCCGGTCACTCCCACCCCACCCTTCACCCTTGTAAGCATCACTGCACCAAGGAGGCCTTGCTGGTTGCTGGGTGGGGCTGACACAGCCCCACCACAGGGTCTTGTCCTTTCTCACCGATGTCCCCTTTATTCTCTACCAGACTGGCAGGACTGTGTTTGTGTCCAGCCATGCCTGCTGTCTGCTGGGCCATGATCTGATGACCAGGGACCCCTGATGGCAGCTGCCGGGCCCGCTGGAGAGACTGCGGGTGCTGGGAGGAGGCAGCCGACAGCATTTATAGGGTCATTCCCTTAGTAGCTTCTGTCCTTTCCCCAGGCTGATGGCGACCGAACTGACCTCAGCCTCACTCATTCCCTGCCCAGGTCATATTCTTCTTGATATCAGCTGCTCTTAAGACCGAGCACCAGCCTGCTTGGGTCACACCATGATGAAACTTCTAGGTGTGTCCTGGGGTCAAGGAATCCCTGCTCCTCTGGGCTCTGGACAGGCCCGGCTGCGCTGGCTCCCCCTCCCTCACGGAGGTGGGTGGGTGTTCCTTGGCCTGGCCAAGGTGAAGGGTGGGCTCCCCGGGGCTGCCGCCCCTTTCCCCATAAAGCACCTGCCGGGCCCAACCGCGGCTCCACGTGACACAGCACCCTATTCAAGGGTATTTGTCACTTGGCACAAATTAAGTATGTTCTGAAAAGAAGTCAACAGAACTGAATTTGATGATGTCCAGTCCCTCCTACCGGGGACTGTGGCGCGGCAGTTTTCTGATAAAGAAGGAAGAGTTCCAGATCCCGGCACGGAACTCACCACCCAGCTCTCCAGCCTGGCGTGGTCTGCCGTGGGGCCCGGGGGCCTCAGCCCAGCCCTCCCTGGGCCCACCCTGTCTGCGACCCCGGGGTGCTGAGCCCCGGTACCTCACGGCTCTCAGCTCACCTCACGGCGTTCACCCCTCCTTTCGGGCACAGTGGCGGCTCCTCGGTTCTGCCAGGCTCGCTCTTGGCCAAGTGGGAGGTTTGGTCAGAGCTGGGGCGTTGCGGCTGCAGGAGTACCAGCAGGGCCCCAGGCCTCGGAGCACAGGCTTCCTGGTTTCCAGGTGAGCCGGGAAGGGGCTCCCGGGCCCTCCCTTCCTCAGGGCTGGGGAGAGAGGGTGTGGAAGGGTCTGCCTTAATGGTTTATTGTGAACCGGTGAGTTAACTCACAGGTGGTTCCTCTCATTCAAAATCATCCTGACTCAGGTTGGGTTGAGTTCTGCTCAATAGAAGAATCCAGATTTGAAGTCACCAGGATTCTAAGCAGCGGCAGGCACCCGGGTACAGGTCAGAAACCTGGCCCCAGTTTATGCTCACCCCAGGACACCTCCCTGAGCCTCTGTCTCCCATTTGCAAGTGAGGATAACCAGAACAATTCCTTCTTTAGGTTTTCAGGAGTGTTGGCTGAGGTGAACCACGCACAGCCCCTAGCACAACACACCCTGGTGAGGAAGCGCCCCAGGTGAGGGAGCACCCAGGTGAGGGAGCACCCCGGGTGATGGAGCGCCCCGGGTGATGGAGCGCCCCGGGGGAGGGAGCGCCCCGGGTGAGGAAGCGCCCCGGGTGAGGGAGCACCCAGGTGAGGGAGCGCCCCGGGGGAGGGAGCGCCCAGGTGAGGGAGCACCCAGGTAAGAGAGCACCCCAGGTGAGGGAGCACCCCAGGGCTCACGCTGGATCAAGGTGCGTTCTCACTGAAGGAGCCTCTGAATGGCAGGGGCCAAAGGCCCACCCAGAGCTGCAGTTACTGCCGGAAAGAGGGTGTGGGCCGAGCTTCTGGGGCACTGGGAGCCTCAGCCTCACCACCCAGATCTCATGCGAGCCGGCCCTGCTGTGGCAGCTTGTGGTCCTGGCCCCATGGCTGCCCATTCAGCTCCTCTGGAGGACATGACAGGCCCAAGCCACACAGGGCTACCTCCTCACTCTGGGCACATGTGCGGTCCAGCCCCGACCTTGGGCCTGCGGGCTCACAGAGAAATTGCTCCCTCATCCCCTCTGTTCTCTCTTCACACCGGTCACC
>CM052894.1:32964122-32982536 GCA_028534135.1 Potos flavus | reverse complement strand
GGAATAAACTTGAGCCACTCTGCTAAACCATCACAGCATGTGGAGCGAGGCAGGAATTGTTTCCTGTCATTACAGATGAGAAAACAGAGGCCCAGAGAGGGCCCGTGTCTTGCCCAAGGTCACACAGGCAGCAAGAACAGGGCAGGACTTGTGGAAGGCCCTGTGAGACTGTTTCAACTTCCTCCGAGAGGAGAATGGCTCTGTCAGCAGGCTGAGTCAGGGTCTGCTCTCGGGCACCCAGGCGGCAGCTCTGGAAGCATCCCCTGGAGCCTGGACCACCTCTGAGTGAGTCTAAATTGGAGAAACAATACGCGGGTTTTAATATACCATCAGGACGATCCTTGTAAACAATCACGAGGCGAATACGGCACGAACAGAAAGACATGCTGAAGGGAGGCTTAGGAGGCCCTGGGATCGAAACGCTGGGACAGCGAGGCTGAGCCTTTGCCTCTGTGGGCCCCGTCCCTCCCGTGTGTGGTGCTGGCTGAGCCCCAAGGACAGCTGAGTGTGCTTTGGAGACAGCCAGCAGCAGCTATTAGCCCTGAGAAAATTCTAACAGTTGCTCCTTGGAGTGTCTTCTGCAGGAGGGGCCAGCGGGCAGGTGGTCAAGGGTGGCTGCTTTCCCAGTAAGTGAGGCATAGAGCGGGCAGGGGTGAAGGCACCGGGAAGCCATGCTGGCCATTGCCGGGCTGGCCCTGCGAGGCCGTCCCCCTCATCAAGGCCCGTCGGCTCCCGCGGGGCCTGTGGGCACACAGCCCACCCAAAGTGGCTTTTTGCTCCCAAGGGTCTGTCCTGGAGCTCCAGAAACGGAGCCCCCGCCCCAGCTGTGTGATCTCATCAAACCCAAGAAGGCTGCCCAGAGAGGGAGGAGACTCCCACTCTTACAGCTGGACAGAGGCCCCTCGCAAGGTGCTCGGTGCCAGGGATGGCTGCTGCATGCGCAAGAGAGGTCCTGGCCCGAGAGGCTCCCTCCCAACCAAAGCTTATGTGCGCTGGGAGGGGCCCAGGCGCTGACCTGACCATCTTGCTACTGCCAAGGACAATGCTCTGGATGGCTCACAGGCCCAGGTGTCCACCAGAGACCTCACTCCTTGGCCAGAATCTCTGCTGAGGCTCAGAGGAGCCCAGGAGGAGTTGGGGGCCAAGGCTGGGCCACCTCTGACTCTGCGTTAGCAGCCCTTAATCATGGTCTTGGCAGTTATGAAGACACAGCTGGTTCCCCCACCGCTGAGTCCCTGCTGCCCTCTGCCCGGCCAGTGGCCATCCCATGTATGTGGTGCACAGGGGTGGGGGCGGTCCCTGGCCTGGAAGCAGGGGATCCCACTGCAGAGGATCCACAAGCCTCCTGTTGTAGCCAATAAAAACCGTCTGCTATGCTGTGGTCTGTATGTCCTTGCCTGGCTTTCATGGCTTCTTAAAGAGGCCCATGACCCTAAGGTCAGAACTGGGATCTAGGACACAGAGGGCTCCAGGACTCCCTGCCCCTGTGCGGGCTGCAGGCATATGTCATGAGTAGAGTTGGGCAGGGTGGGTGGGAGGAAGGAAGGAAGGGATGTCAGTTTCCTCTGTGGTTGAGACAGATCTTGCAAATATTTCAAGATCTTAGAAGACAAAATGCACTGCATAATTTTGAAATTATAATTTAGAATCTTAAAAATTGGATCATTCTGGACACTTTTTGGTAATATGATTGGCTGGGTACCTAGATCAAGCTTTCCCCTGAAAACACGGACAAAATATAAAAAGAATCTTCTAAAATGCATTAAAGAAAAAAAAAACAAAAACAACGCGTTAAAGAGTTAGCCAAGAAAGCAAGAATTTCTCAAGTCAAAACATTTAGACAATACAAAAACCCGGAAAGGCAAGCCAGCATTTGGCCTGAGGGAATTTGCCGAAGAAAGTGAACTTAAACGTTGAGTTTCATGACTTCCTGGTGAGCAGTGGACAGAAGTCAAAGCCCATGACTGGCTCAGATCTTACAGTAGACCCCATAAAGCTGGACCCTGATCAGCTACACTCTCAAAGGAAGGGTAAACTAGAAATAAACCTAGCTTCTCCCAAGAGAAGAACAAAATCAGGCACCTTGACCATCAGTGCTGAGAGGAGACGGGCAAAAAAAAAAACCCTGCCGAGAATCTATAAACAGAAGCTAGTGGCTTTCATACAGGTTTTCAGCCTTAATTCACAAGATCTTGGCGGTCTGAAAACTTCAAGCAGGTAACTTAATTTTCAGCATGCAGAGTGGTGGTGCCCCCAGGTACTTGGAAGATACAAGACAAATGCTCCCCAAAGAACACACAAATAGTATATTCCAAGTGCCGTAGACCAAGTGTTTGCATCCCCCTCCCCCAAATGCACAATTAAAACCTAATCCCCAAGGTGATAGTATTTGGAAGTGGGGCTTTGGGAGGTAAGCAGTTCATGAGGGTGGAGCCCTCGTGAATGGGATTGGTGCCCTTATAAAAGAGACCCCAGAGAGTTCCCTTGCTCCTTCTATCACGTAAGGTCGAAGAGATTGCCGTCTATGAACTAGGAAACGGGCCCTCATCAGACACTGAATCTTCTATTGCTTCATCTTTGATTCCCCAGCCTCCAGAATCATGAGAAATAAATGTTGTTTACAAGCTATCCAGTCTATGATATTTTTGTTATAGAAGCCCAAACAAACGAAGACACTAAGAAAATGAAATGTTCACAGCCAAAAATAACTATATGCAAACACAGATCACGAGAGCCTAGAAATAAACCATAGAAGATGGACACTGGCTATATGCTTGAGCTAGTATGGCAGATCTGTGTGGAATGGGCTAATTTTTCAATCAATGGTCCTCAGAAAGTTGCAAATACATATGGAAAAAAAGTAAAATGATATCCCTACTCCATATCATTACAAAAATGTCTTCTACTTATGAAAGAAATATAAAACTTTTAGGATAGAATATGTTCAGTTATCTTCATGAACTCAAGCCAGGAAGGATTTCTTAATTATGAAACAAAAATCATAAACCATAAAGTAAAAGATTGAGAAATTCAACTATAGGAAGATCGAGAACTTTTCTTCATTAAAAGGGGTCATTAGGATATAAACTGCCAACTAAGATATTGTACATTTATGATGAATTTGGTGATTTCAAAAATGATCATCCTTGGTGTTCCAGATATAGTTCTCTATTTAATAGATTTTTTAAGGCATTCATTTAATAATTTCTTAAAGAGCCTCCTTCCTAGAATGCATATTTGTTTTAAGTACTTGAAGCCACAGTAATGGTTTCATCATGTAAATAACACAGATACTCACCAGGCCTATCAAGCTGACACCCCTATACCACACAACCCCCATGACTTTCCTCTCAAGACAGTTTTGTTTATGATTTTATTTTTAATTTTAATTTTTAAATTTTAGTTTTAATTCTAGTTAGTTAGCATACGGTATTATATTAGTTTTAGGTGTACAATACAGTGATTTGCCAATTCCATACATCACCGGCGCTCATCACAAGTGTCCTCCTTAATCCCCATTGCTTATTTCACCCATCGCCCCAGCCACCTCCCCGCTGGTGACCATCAGTTTGTTCTCTACAGTTAAGAGTCTGTTTTGTGGTTTCCCTCTCTTTTCCCTTTGCTCGTTTGTTCTGTTTCTCAAATTCCATATATGAGTTGAAATCATATGGTATTTGTCTTTCTCTGATTTATTTCATTTAGCATTATACTCTCTAGCTCCATCCATATCTTTGCAAATGGCAAGATGTCATTCTTCTTTACAGCTGGATAATATTCCATTGTGTATATATGCCACATCTTCTTCATCCACCCATCAATTGATGGACACTTGCGCTGCTCCCATATCTTGGCTATTGTAGATAATACTGTTACAAACATGTATCTCTTTGAATTAGTGTTTTTGTATTCTTTGGGTAAATACCCAGTAGTGCAATTGCTGGGTCATAGGGTAACTCTATTTTTAACTTTTTGAGGAACCTCCATACTGTTTTCCACAGCAGCTGCACCAGTTTGCATTCCCACCAACAGCGCACGGATGTACCTTTTTCTCCAGATCCTCGCAGACACCTGTTGTTTCTTCTGTTGTTGCTTTTAGCCATTCTGACAGGTGTGAGGTCATATCTCATTGTGTTTTGATTTGCATTTCCCTGCTGGTGAGTGATGCTGAGCATCTTTTCATGTGTCTGTTGGCCATCTGGATGTCTTCTTCGGAGAAATGCATGTTCATGTCTTCTGCCCATTTTAATTGGATTATTTGTCTTTTGGGTGTTGAGTTTTATAAGTTCTTTTTTATTTGGCTCCTAACCTTTTATTGCATATGTCATTGGCAAATATCTTCTCCTATTCCATGGGCTGCCTTTTGGTTTTGTTGATGGTTTCCTTCACTGAGCAGAAGCTTTTTATTTTGATGTAGTCCCAATAGTTATTTTTGCTTTTGTTTTCCTTGCCTCAGGAGACATATCTAGAAAAAGTTGCTACAGCCAATGTCAGAGAAGTTCTAGGATTTTTGTTGCTTCAGGTCTCACATTTAGGTCTTTAATCCATTTTGAATTTATTTTTGTGTGGTGTAAGAAAGTGGCCCAGTTTCTTTTCTTCTACGTGTGGCTGTCCAGTTTTCCCAACATCATTTGTTGGAGACAGTGTCGTTTTTCCATTGGATATTCTTTCCTGCTTTGTCAAAAATTAATTGACCATATAGTTGTGGGTTTATTTCTAGGTTTTCTATTCTGTTCTGTTGATTTGTGTGTCAAGACAGCTCTTAATGGCGCTCCGTTCCCTCTCCTGCATCTACGGTCACTGCTCTTAGCAGTGAGTCTGTCTTTCTCAGGCAGCTCCTCTAATGGGGCTGGAGTCAAGAGTATGTGAATGCAAGAGTAAACGGGCTCATTGAAGAGCTCTCCTCCGAACTGAGTCCCCTGTCTGGCATGATACAAACATCTGGATGCTCGGATTTTTTTTTTTTGAAAACAGCTTTCTTGAGATAAAATTGACATCCAATAAACTGCATATATTTAAAGTGTATGATCTGATGCTTTGACAGATGTATGCACCCATGAAACCATCACCACAATTAAGATAATGAACTCACCCCCCCCCCTCGCCCAACAGTTCTGCAGCCTCTCCCTCTGGCTCCTGCCTTATGTCATATCTAATAAATCATCACCTGATCCGAGCGCATGAAAAATCACACCCATGTTTGCTAAGATTTTAACAGTTTGAGCTACTGTATTTCTATCTTTGTAAATGTTTGCATCTGAACCTCCGTGGGCCTCCCTGGAGAGCTGATTTCCTTGGGTAATGACTATGTAGTACCATTTCTCAAAACCTATCCAACACCAGGCATTTTATATACACTGCCCGTTTTACCTTCACACACCCTGAGTGGTAGGAGATATCACTCTTTTCACAGATGGAGAAGACGAGGCTCAGTGGCCATAAATGATGTGTCCAAGGTCACACTCTGGCGGAGACCAGTGCCCACAGTTAAGCACAGCTGGGTGTGACCCCTGAGCTACGGGCTCCTTGGCGGGCCCCCCTCCACACCCATCTCTGCCCCCCCCCCCCAAGCCCCACCGTGGGCTTGAGAGAGACTCAGCACTGGGCAGGTTGCAGGGAGCCCCCGCCTGCTCTGTCCATCCAGGGGCCCCCAGAGCTCTCACGAGTTGGCTCAGGAGAAGGCAGTGCCTCCCAAGGGAGCTGGCGCCCACCTCTCTGTGTGCTCAGAAGGGGCACGGTGCCAGGGAGGAGGCCCCGGATGGGTATCCAGGTGTTCCACTCAACCAGAGGAAGGACTGGAGACACAGAGGCTTAGCTGCCTAGCCGGGATCAGATGGAGGACCCACGGGGCCTGGCCAGGGCGGGCGAGTGGGGCCCTTCCATGGCCCTAGCAACAGACAGTGGTGGTCCACATTTAAGGAGACCGTAAGGGAAGAAGAGAAGGGCAAGAGGGAGAGTCCTGACCCCCCCCTTGATAAGCCCTCCCAGGGAGGTGTATATGCCAGATTGGGGGTGTGGGTGTTTATGCACCGAAACCTGGGAAACACACACGTTCCAAGTGTCCCTGTTCTCGCCTATCCCCCTGGCCACCAGACATGCAGCCAGTTGGCCAAGTCCCATGTGGGCATAGGGCCAGGCGCCCAGGGACTTCAGCGGCAAAAGCGCCCCGCCCCCCGCCCATCTCTCCCTCCCTCCCTCTGGGTCCCTGCACAGGGCAGCAGGGACTTCTACCTGTGAGCTTTGCCACAACTGTCCCCGTCACCTGGCTTGTCACCCACACCTGTGGCTCTGGCCTGCAAAGTCACACCCAGTGTAGCCTTAGTCCCTTTGTGGGTCTTCCCTGATGGCTTGGACAGGGTGAGGAAGCCCCTTCCTGGGATCCCGTATCACGTGGCCCATGCCTCCCTGGGGGCCCCGCCACGGCCTCCCTGAGTTGGGCTATCCGCAAGCGCCGTCTGCAAATGGGAGCCTGGGCAGCCCTGGCAGGCCTCTGGCCCGCTGTGGGAAGCGAACACCGCTGAAACCAGCAATGCCAGGATAGGTGGGATGACCCCCGTTTGCGCACCCTGGACGGAAACCGTGCCTGGTCAGCCGCTGCCTCTGGAATCCAGGCTCTCCAAGAAACCGAGTCACAGCTTGGGGTGGCCCAAGTAGGAGGCATCCCTGGGCAACTGCGGACGGGATATTTTTAGGTTCTGTTGTGTTTTTTCTAAGCAAATATTTTTAGACCAAATTCTTCCTGAGTGGCAACATGTAGCTTTTAGCTAATTATGCAATTAATCAGCAGGGCTGGGATGGTGTGGGCGAGCCAGTGAAGAGCGTGCCGGGCTGCTCCACGGACTGGGACGCAGGCAGGAAGACCAGAGCCACCCAGAGCAGAGACCACGCCGAGTCCGAGGCACTTAGCAGCGCCCTCCCTCAGACCAGCCCAGCCCTGACTCCTGCAGGGAAAGCAAGCACCCTCTCCCAAGGGCTTAAGCTGCTGCTCCCAGAAGTGGAAGAGAAAGGTGCAGTCAGGGGCGAGAGACAGCCCTCCTCCTGGGAGGTAGGACATCAGCCAAGGCTGGGCCCTGCAGAAGTCACAGGTCTGAGAGCCAGCTTGCTCAGGGAGCCCAAGGACCCCGGGGTGCAGGGGAGCTGTGCACAGCTACACGGTCCCTCCCCCAAGGGAGGGTACCTGCTGGGAGAGTGGGGCTGCGTTCCCACTCGGCCCTGGGCACCCCAACTCAGGTTAGGGCTATGTCCTCTTCCCAATTCCCACCTAGGGGTCAGAGCACTTTGCAGCCATTCCCGTTCAGCCCTGCTGAGTGAGCGTGCGGGGAGGGGGGGATGCATCTGTCCCCCGGAACGGGGGGTGTGCAGGCTCCTCCTCACAGAATTCTCCCCAGGATCCTTTCGCACATCTAAAATCAGCTGGATCTCCCTCGGGTGCTGGCCCCCATGGCGCTCTCCCGGGAGGGGCAGTGAGGAGAGAGAGCTCTGGGATGCTTTGCTCAGAGCAGAGCAGCGCCCCCCCCCCCATATTCAGGCTCCCACTCGGACCTTCCTGACATGGACGGAAGTTGTGGGGTGACGGAAGTAGAGGGTGAGCCAGATCCAGGGCTGTAGCATCTGGGGCCCTTCTTCCCGGGTTCTCTTCTCTCCACTGGCTGTAGAGACCTCGAACCTCCTTGGTGCCTCGTTTTCCCGTCCTCGTGACAGGGCAGGGAGGCTCCTTGGCAGGGCTGTCCGAGCATCCGGGGAGGGAGCCCCTGCGTCCACCCACACGTCCCCACCTCGCCTGCCGCGGCAGGTGCAGGGCAAAGCCGGAGACGTGACTTTAAAGCTCCCACTGCGATTTATAAAAAGGGTAAAGCAGGTTTCAGCCTAAGGAAGGGACTTTCTCCCCACGGATATACTTTCTCCCCTGTTTTGTTTCCTTTCCCCAAGTAACAGGACCATGTGGCTACTCTGAGTTTTGAGGGGATACTGCTTTGGAGGAGAATGACCCAGGCATCAGAGCCGCCGCACGGTGATCAGTAGACCAGCCCTTTCATTCAACAGCAGGGGGCAGGGCCCCAAATCTGCTGAGTTCCAGGAGGAGCCCTGCCACTGGCAGACGTGTCCCTGCTCTGAGAGACAGCGGCAGGTTCTGTCCCAGTGACCACGGCGAGGGTCAGTCTTCCAAGCAGCGCAGCTGTCACACCCCGCGGGGCTCTGAGAGCAGGGCGGGCTGGGGCAGGGCCACGACGAAGTTGCCTGCTCCTGTCCCTTGGCTGTTAATGCATCATGGCCTCTGCCTGGGGACTCTGGTGCTTCTGCTGTGGGGCAGGCGCTGGAGACCGGAGTGGACAATCGTCAGTATCGCTCCCTGCACCCAAGGAGGGGGCATTTTGACTTTTCCCACGACCTATGTTAAGAGGGCTTCGCTCAGTCGTCAGGAGTGGTGATTGCTGAGATGGAGAGGGTGAGACTGGCTGGGGGACACTCAGTGTGGTGGAAGGCCACCTCCCAGGTCGCTGCGAGGGTTGCACGGAAATGAGAGAAGCAACGGGCTCCCGTCATGGTCAGCAGCTCCAGAAGAGGCTCCCACCTCCCCAGGGGTCCCAGAGCCTTGCCTTTTGTGCAGCACCACTCAGCCCGGAAAACTCATCAGCCTTCAAGGCTCTGGTCAACAGCTTGCGGGTAGTGAAGCCTTTCCCCAGACGCCAGCCCAGCCCAGGGACCCCGGGGTGGCCCGCGTGTGTGCGCACAGTTCGTCCGGCCTGGCAGGTGTCTGCTTGGATACCTGTCCCCTCCCCAGACAAGCACAGCAGACCCCTGTGTTACGCGGGACCTGATTTCCTGCTAGGGCCCTCTCCCCCTGGCTCCAGGGGCCCCTCCCCACACTTCTCCAGAGGGCAGTGACCCCTCGCCCAGCCTGAGCGAGACCCAGCCTGGCCCCGTTCCCGGCCAGCTGGAGGAGGTGGGTGAGCCTGCCACTCACCACCCACTGTGCCGCCGCAGCGGGTCCCTACCGCTTGACCCAAAATAGCCTGCGCCGGGAAACCGGAGCGTGACAAGGACGACGCAGCCCAGCTGTTAAGAAGGCAGCATCCTCACCTCCTCCCTAACTCGTTCAAATTCAGCTCCAGCCCATTTCCCCAGAGAAGTCTGTGCCCCCGCCTCAGCCTGCTGTGTGGGCTCCCAGGGGTTTGCCACTCCCACGGCTCCTAGGGCTGGGGCACGCGCCCCGGGAGATGTACAGCAGGGGAGGGCAGCTGCAGGTCTGTGCGGAGAAGACTGGAGAGCAGAGGGGCGGTGTCATGGAAGTTTGGAAGATGGAAGTCGGGAGGATGGGTGGTCGCTGACTTCACCAAAAAGAAAAGACTTGACTTAGCTACCACCAAGATGTGGGGACAAGGTGTAGATAAAGGGGAAGCAAGCGCAGCTTCCCAGGAAGAAGGGGCCCTGGGTGACAAGCGGGGCCGTGCCAGCTGGCTGCCCACTGGCTCTTTGCTGTCATCTCCAGTTTCCCCCTCACTCCTACGGCCTGGGGACACTCCAAACTTACTCCCTCTCCCCCGCCCCAGGGCCTTTGCACTGGCTGTTACTTCTGCCCAGCTGAGCTCCTCTTCTAGAAACCCACAGGGCTCGCCAGCACTTGCCTCTCAGTGTATCTTCCTCAGACAGCTCTGAGGAGAAGGAAGCCCTCCTCTAGCTGGAGCTGGGAGTGGTCAGTAAGGCTCTGCAGAGAGGCCCACGGAGGGTTCCAAAGTGGCCAGGATGAATGAGTCCAGAGTCAGCAGCATTTTATCTAAACCATTACTTCATTTCTGGCACCGATTTACTCCCGTATCTCAGCCTTTAATATCACTTAAAGGAAATAAATGCACAAATATTAAATTCTACTTCAAGTCTTCAATTCCGCATTCTGTATCCTTATATTTGTTTAAAGGCTGACAAGGTGCAAAATGCTGTTCCCTTTTTAGCACCTATAGTATTTTCTATTTTCACCATCTGTTCCACACACACACTGCATGGATCTGAGGGTTGGCAGCCCTCAGTAGTCCTGTTCCCTGAACTCTTTGCTACAAGGTGAGCTTTGGGTCTTCAACACTCGATCAAGGCAACTTTTTAAAAAATGTCCAATATGTGAACATTAGGTCTGTTCCTTTTTTTTTCTAGTACAAATTAGCTTAACTTTTAGATCAAGCCATGATCTATTCCAATATATAGACACTATCACATCTTTTTTTTTCCTAAGATTTTATTTATTTATTTGACAGAGAGAGAGAGATCACAAGTAAGCAGAGATGCAGGCAGAGGGAGAGAGAGGGAAGCAGGCTCCCCGCTGAGCAGGGAGCCTGATGCGGGGCTCAATCCCAGGACCCTGAGATCATGACCCGAGCTGAAGGCAGAGTCTTAACCCACTGAGACACCTAGGCACCCCTAGACACTATCACATCTTTAATATATAAGCACGTGATAGTAAACAAAATGTACAAATGCCAAAGACCTCAAAATCAAATTGGCCAGGAAAAAAAGTAGCTGAAACCGAAGTAGACCGCCTCTTCCTAAGACATCAGATCAGGAATTTTCCCTCCCTTCCTCCTTCCCTCTCTGACCATCTTCTTCCTAATTCTTAGACCATGAACGTTTTTATGATTCGTTTGTCCACCTTTTGCCTTGCCCTGGCCTGGAAAGAATGCCATAGTTCATAAATCTCAGACCTCTACAAAGGAAGGTAATCAGACCTCCAACCAACTGTTGGATTTGCTATGATGTTGGTGATCCCGTGGTTCTGATTTCCACTGCCTCAGTTTCTCTGGGACAAGCTCACTGGATAAACACTTCCGGGGAAGTGGAGACACAGTGACACGAAACACGTACATAGGACAACTGGCTGAAAGAAAGATCCCTGAGGTATCAGTCAAGGTCAAGTGTGTAGGATAGTCCCTCACTCTTACCCAAGACCCCCAGTGGATGCCCAGAACCATGGATAGTACCGAACCTTACGTATACTATGCTTTCCCTTAAGCATACAATACAGTTCAGCTTTTAAATTAGGCACAGTAAGAATTTAACACCAATAATGAATAGAACAATTATGACGATATACTATAATAAAAGTTATGTGAATGTGGTCTCTCTTGATCGCTCTCAAAATATCTTGTGCTGTGCTCCCCCTTCTTCTTGTGATGATGTGAGGGGGTAAAATGCCTACGTGATGAGAAGTGAGGTTAATGTCATAGGCATTGCGATGTAGCATCAGGCTGCTAGGGACCTTCAGACATTAAGTCAGAGGGAGGGTCATCTGCTTCTGGACCACAGTTGTCCTTGGGTAACTGAAATGGCGGAAAGCCCAACCACATATAAAGGGGGGAACTACTGTATTTGTAGGAGACTTAGTCTCCTCTGTTGCCTTTTTTAAAATTCAAGATGCTTCCTCTGCGCATTTATGTGAGAACTGTTCTCTCTTCTTCCTCCACCTTGTCACCTTTGTTTTAAATAAACTTGGTTTATTTTAGTCATTATTCTTGATACTTAAGGAAAACTACAATGTAAATTGGAAAATAATATATTTGTGTCTGCTATAGTAGCAAAGAAACATTTTAATCCAAGCTCCACTAAACACCCTAACAAGGAGAGACACCGAATGATTTTGGAAAAATGAAAAAGTGAAAATTAATAGAAAGAAGCATCACGAAGGCCAAATTGTCCCCCAAAAGTGGTGCTGGTGGGGGCACTGCTTCTTGACTCACACGGGAAAGTTATAACATGATTGATAATAGCCCTCAAGGAAATATCTGATGCAGAGAATTACTTTCATATTACGGGTTCCTTAGGGCAAGGACTGTACTTAGATTCTAATACAGCACTTAGACTAATAGTAGATGCCCAGTAAGTATTTGTTGTATTGACATGTTCCCTTTATAACTGATGTAGTGAATTCTTAATAACTCATCCATTATATAATACCTTGCAGTTAGGTTATTGCGGAAGAACCTTTGGCACCCCATCCCCTGTTCCTCTGCGGCACTTCACATCAGAAAAATATGAATGTATTTGTTTCTTATTCAGCTCCCCTGACCCTCCAGAATGTAAGGGTTCCATTTGTTTTTTTCAGTGCTGTGTCCCCAGCACCTAGAACAGTGCTTGGCACATAGTAGGTGCCAATAAAAATTCATTGTATGACTGGATGAATGAATTATTGGACTCAGCTGTGAAAGTCATTGACTTAGCCACGTGTTAAAGAGAAAACATGAGTTTGAGTGGATATCATGAGCTAACTCCACTGAAAGGAAATGGAGAGGGAAGTACAGGGCAGAGGGAGGAGGGGGATGTAAGTAGAACTAAACTCTCAGTGTCCTTGGAAGGAAGCCCATCATTTAGTCAACATCTAAAATGCAGAAAGCAAGAAATAACAGTGTAGGCCCTTTACTTAGAATCATAAAAGTAAATAACAGAAGGAAGACCCAAAAGGCTTAAACGGGATGCTTCTGGGAGCAGGGAAGGTTAGGGCATGGGGCTGCCATTTTTCTTTATAATCCCTGTAATATGTTTGAATGTTTAAGACAATGTATATCTAACATTTGGATGAAATTTAAAAATCAACTATGAAAGATAATCTTGATTTGATGCTTTATGTCATTAAATTCACAGATTTGTTCAATTTTGTTAAATCTAACCAACTTTTTTAGTACTTTTTAAAATTAAACTTTTTATTTTGAAATACAGATTCACATGCAGTGCTAATAAATAATGCAGATAGATTTTGTGTACTTTTTACCTAGTTTCCTCCAATGATAACATCTTGTGGAACTATACTACAATGTCATAATCAACTGACATTGACACAGAAGACAGAACATTTCTATCCCCACTTGGATTCCTCACGTTGACCCTTTCATTGATACACACTTCCTCCCAGTTCTCCAAGGAAAGGAGTTTCCTGACCCCTAATCCTACCCCATCCTTAACCCCTGGAAAACACTAAACTATTTTCCGTTTCTATCATTTTGTCATTTCAAGAATGTTATATAAATGAAATCATAAAGTATGAGATCTTTGGCTTTGGCTTTTTTTGCTCAGCAAAATTCTCTAGAAATTCATCCAGGTTGATGGCTATATCAACAGTTTGTTGCTTGGGATGCCTGGGTGGCTCAGTCAGTTAAGCGTCTGCCTTCGGCTCAGGTCATGATCCCAGGGTCCTGGGACTGAGTCCCGCATCGGGCTCCCTGATCAGCGGGCAGCCTGCTTCTCCCTCTGCCTGCTGCTCCCCCTGCTTGTGCTCTCTCTCTCCTCTGACAAATAAATAAAACCTTAAAAAAAAAAAAAAACACAGTTTGTTGCTTTTTATTGCTGAGTAATATTCCATGGTATGAATGTGCCCATGGTATGAATGTGAATTGTTCATCTAACAATTCACTTTTTGAAGGACAGCTGAGGTGTTCCTGGTTTTCAGCTACTCCCAAAACAACAACAACAGAAAAAACAAAAAACAAAAAACAAAAAACCAACCAAACTGCTATATACTTTCTTGAACAGATTTTTGTGTAAACATAAATTTTCATTTCTCAGATATAAATGCCCAAGAATGCAGTCGCTGGGTCATACATGTTTATACAACAGTATACATACAACAGTAGTCGCATGTTTAGTTTTTAAAGAAACTGCCAAACCATGTCCTAGAGTGGCTGTACTATTTTTCATTCTCCTCAGCAGTGTATGAGTGATCCAGTTTCTCTGCATCCTCACCAGCATTTGGTGTTGTCATTATTTTCTTATTTTTAGCCTTTCTGATCGGTGTGTAGCGGTTTTCATTTACATTTCCCTGCTGGTCAAGGCTGTTGAACATCTTTCCATGTAGTTATTTGCCGTCTCTTTGGTGAAATGTCTCTTCATGTTCTTTGCCCATTTTCTAATTGGATTATTTCTTTCCCTGTTGCATTTGAAAATTCTTTGTATGTTTTAGACTATTCCTTTGTCAGATATGTGGTTTGCAAATATACTTTCCCAGACTGTAGCTTGTCTTTTCATCCTCTTCATAGGATCTTTTGCAAAGCTAAACTTCTTCATTTTGATGAAGTCCACTTTACCGGTCCTTAAATGGATTGTGCTTTTGGTGTCAAGTCTGAGAATATTTTGCCTACTCCTAGATCCCAAAATTTTTCTCTTATTTTTTTTCCAAAACTTTATAGCATTAAGTTTTATGTTTAAGTCTATTATCCTTTTTATGTTAATTTTTTATTAGGTGTGAGGTTGAGGTTCAGTTAGTTTGCAGGAGTGGGCGGTGGTGGCTATGAATGTTTGATTTCTCCAGCACCATTTGCTGAAAAAGCTATCTTTCTTCCATGGCATTACTTTTGCACTTTTGTCAAAAGTCAATTGGACATATTTGTGTGAGTTTATTTCTGGCTTCTATACTCTGCCCCAGTCATCTATGTAACTAACCCTCTACCAATACTACACAAGTCTTGATTATCATAGTTACATAACGTCTTAAAGTAACGTACACTGACTCTTCCCACTCTATTTTCCTTTTCAAAATCGTTTGAACTATTCTAGTTCCTTTGCACTTCTGTATCGATTGTAGAATTATCTTGTTCATATTTACAAAAAAAAAAGCTTGCCGGGATTTTGATAGGAATTATGTTAAGCCTGAAAATCAATTTGGAAGAATTGCAATCTTTGCCATGCTGAGTCTTCCAACCCATGAGTATGGTATGTATCTCCATTATTCAGATCGTTTGTCATTTCTTCCATCAGTGTTTGGTAGTTTCAGCACATAAGTCCTGTATGTGTTTTGTTTGATCTGCACCTCGGCATTTCGTTTATTTTAGTGATTGTAAATGATATTTTATCTTTTCCAGTTTTATTGAAACATAATTGACAAACAAAAGTGTATATACTCAAGGCATACAACATGAAGATCACTCTGAAATGATTATCACAATTAAGTTAATCCACACATCTATCACCTCACATAATTACCTTTTTACATGTGTTTGGTGAGAAAACTTAAAATTTACTCTCAGCAAATTTAGAGTATACAGTGTGGTATCATTAACTATAGTCACTATGCTGTACATTAGATCCCCAGCACTTATTCATGATATAACTGAAAGCTGTGCCCTTTGACCAACATCTCCCTACCTCCTCCACCACCCGCAGCGCCAGCTCCTGGCACTCACCATTCTACTATCTGCTTCTCTGGGTCTGACTTTTTTTTTTAAAGAAAATCCATACATGAGTGAGATCATCCAGTTTTTGTCTTTCTCTGTCTGACTTATTTCGTTTAGCATAATGTCCTCCAGGCTTATCCATGTTGTCACAAATGACAGGCTTTCCTTCTTTTTTTATGGCTAAATAATTGTATATATGTATAAACCATATTTTATTTATTTACAACATTTAGGTTGGTTATTGTGAGCAAAGCTACAATGAACATGGGAGTGCAGATATCAATGCCAAGATATCGATTTCATTTCCTTTGGATATAAACCCCAAAGTGGGTTTATTGGATCTTGTGGTGCATCTAGTTTTAATTTAATTCCAGTGTCTCTGTGCTCATGCTAGTATATAGAAATACATTGGGTTTTGTTTGTTTATCTTGTATCATATGACCTTGCTGAAGGTCACTCATTAGTTTGAAGAGGGGTATTTTTTTTTATTATTTCTTGTAATTTTCCATATAGACAATCATGTCACCTGCAAATAGGATAATTTTATTTCTTCCTTCCCAGACTGAATGCCTTTTATTTCCTTTTCTTACCTTATTGTACCATCTAGAACCTTCAGTACAATGTTGAGTAGAAGTGGCAAGAGTAGGCATCCTTGGTTTTTTCTTGATCTTAGGAGGAAAGCATCCAATCTTTCACCATTAGGTATGATGATAACTGTAGGGTTTTTGTAGATACTCTTTATCAAGTTGAGGAAGTTCCCCTCTGTTATTTTTCTAAGCACTTTATCATGAATGGGCACTCAATTCTTAACAATTTTAATGTCATAAAATACACATAGCTTAAAATTTATCATTTTAAGCATTCTAAAGTGACATATGGAACATTCACTCCATTGTGCAGTCATCACTACTATCCATTTCCAGAACATTTTTATCATGCTAAAAGGGAACCCCATACCCATTAAGCAGCCATTCCCCATATCCTCTTTCTCCCAAGGGTGTTGAATTTTGTCAAATGCTTTTTCTGCCTCAATTGATAGAATCACGTGATTTTTCTTTTTTGAACTTGTTAATAAGGTGGATTACATTGGTTTTCACATAGCAAAACAGCTTTTGTATCTCTGGAACAAAACCCACTTGGTTGTAGGGTAAAATTGCTTTTATATATCACTAAATTCTACTTGCCAATATGTTGTTGTTGATTTTTGTTATCTATATTCATGAGGAATATTGGCTTGCAGTTTTCTTTCTTTTTTGTACTAAGTCTGGTTTTGTATCAGGGTTATACTAGCAATTCTATTGGGAGGAGTTCCTGTTCTATTCCCTGGAAGATACGGTATAGAATTAGAGGTAATTCTTCTTTAAGCATCGATACCATTCTCCAGTGATACCATCTGGGCCTGGAACTTCCCTTCTGGGAGGTTTTAAATTATGACTTCAATTTACTTAACAGTTATAGGGCTATTCAAATTATCTATTTCATATCCAGTGAGTTGTGGTAGTGTGTGGTTTTTGAAGAACTCATCTATTTTATATGTGTCAGATTTCTGTGTACAGAGTTTTTCATAGTATTTCTTCAATATCCTTTGGTGTCCTCAGGGTCTGTAGTGATATCTTGTTTCATTCATAATATTGATAATTTGTGTCTTTTTTTGTCAATCTTGCTAAAAGTTCATCAATTTTTCTAAACTTTTCAAAGAATCAACTTTTTGTTTCATTGCTTTTCTCTATAGTTTTTCTGTTTTCAATTTCATTGATGTCTGCTCTTATTTTATTATTCTCTTCTTTTCACTTGCTTTGGGTTTATTTTGTTCTTCTTTTTCTAAGTTCTTGAGGAGGAAGTACAGATTGTTGATTTAATATGGTTCCTCTTTTCTTTCTTTTTTTTTTTAAACTCCAATTTTATTTTATTTTATTTTTAAAGCAAGCTACATGCCCAACGTGGGGCTTGAACTCTCTACCCTGAGATCAAGAGTTGCATGCTCTATCAAATGAGCCAGCCCGACACCCCTGGTTCCTCTTTTCTAATGCGTGCATTTAGTGCTATACATTTTCCTCTTGGTCCTACTTAGCTGTATCCTACTAATTTTAATACATTACATTTTTTTTTAAGATTTTATTTATTTATTTGACAGAGAGAAAGAGATCACAAGTAGGCAGAGAGGCAGGCAGAGGGAGAGGGGGAAGCAGGCTCCCCACTGAGCAGAGAACCCAATGCGGGGCTCAATCCCAGGACCCTGAGATCATCACCTGAGCTGAAGGCAGAGGCTTAACCCACTGAGCCACGCAGGCACCCCAAGACATTACATTTTGATTTCACACAGTTTTACTTCTCTTGGCATTTCCTCTTTGACATATGAAAATCTGAGTCTGAATCTCCCTATGTGGCCCCCATTGACACGATGGGACGGAGGGGGCTCCTTCCTGCCCAGTGAGAATGATTGTCCTGGCTCCCTACTTGGCCCTCTCTTACACTACCTCTAAAGGGGGTGGGAACAGCTCATAACAGCCTGGTGACAGCGGAATTCTGGCCTTTGATGACAAGGGTGGCAATGGGACCACCATCTTTTGTGTAGTGTTTGGCTGGAGTCGCTGGTTATTGTCTCAAATTTTCTCTCTGTTTTGCAGAGAAGGAAATGGAGAATTGGAGAAGGGACACCCTGTCCCAGGCCTTCCAGCTGGGAGAAGGGAGGCTGTGTTGATAGCAGTACCCAGCACCCACACAGGTCCATGAGCTCCCCGAGGAGGGGCCGGTTCCCACTGCTGCCTGCAGGGATCTGTGCTTGGGCAGGCCGAGGGGCCAAAGAAGAGCAAGAACAATCCACTAGTTCCCTGCTGAAAAGCCACTTTTGGCTTCTTGTCTCCTACAGGAGAAAGTCTTACCTCCTCAATCTGGCATCCATGGCCACTCAGACTGACTCATCTAAAAGGATCAACCAGCTCACTGCTTGCTCTGAACCCTAGAGTCCCGCACTTAGAATGGAACCTGAGCCACAGGCCTCGTAGAGCCAGCCGCCTACTTCCCTGGCCTTTGTGTTTTCCTGGCTCACTTGACTCTGTGGCATACCCTTATCCTCCTCACCTAGAACATTCCAAGCTATTTTCTGCCACAGGGCCTTTGCTCTGCTGCTCCCTCACCCCAGACAGCTGTTTGCGCAGTTGGCTTCTTCCTGCCACTGCCTCAGAGGCCTACCTACATTTGTCTGATGCCCCACCCTGCCAGCCTCAGTGACTCTCATTCCCATTACCCTGTTTCATTTTTTCTTCCTTTT
>CM052894.1:32840611-32963622 GCA_028534135.1 Potos flavus | reverse complement strand
AGAAAGAAAGCAGGGCCTTTCCGCTTGGAGAGACACGGTCAAGATTAGTATCAGGTGGGTGTGGAGGCCTCTCTTCTTTGAGCACAGCAGTTTGCCAACATGAGGGACGCTGAGGACCCAGGGGAGATGACCCCCAACAGGCTGTTCTGGTGTTGGGGGTCAGGACCCTGAGGAAGGAGCCCTGTATGGCCCCAGGCAGGACAATCTGCAGCTGCTTCTGCCTCCTGGGAGAGGAGAGCCCGGGACCAGAAAGACAGGAAACAGCAGGGATGGGGTCTCCAGGGATGGGTTTGCCGGGCTGGTGGTCTGGTACTCCCACCCTAGCTCACAGCCTCCTGGTCTACTCCGAGATGCCTGGCCTCCCAAGGGGCAGGAAGCACACAGTGACCAGGAGTCACCCCAGGGAGGAACCCGCCCTGGCCACTGACCGTTCACCTCCCCAGGATCCCCAGGGCCACTGTCCTGAACAGGCTCTGGGCTCTCCCCCAATGCCCGTATCACCCCTCCTTCATCTTCCCACCTTTGGTCCAGGCCCTTTTAGGCCACCCACCAACAGCCTGGAGGGACTATCCCTGGGAGTGGTGGTTCACAGAGCATGTTCTTTTTTTTTTTTTTTCTTTTTACGATTTTATTTATTTAAGAGAGAGCAAGTGAGGGGAGGGGCAGAAGGAGAAGCAGACTCCCTGCTGAGTAGGGAGCCCCGACACGGGGCTCGATCCCGAGGCCCTGAGATCATGACCTGGGCCAAAGCAGACACTTAACTGATGGAGCCACCCAGGTGCCCCATGGGAGTGTGTTCTATGGATGGGTGACCCACAAAGTCCCATGTAAATGGAAAAGGCTGCACCCCCTCCCCCACCCCTTTAGTCACTGCCAACTTTTCTTCTCACTTTCTAACACAGATTCACTAAATAAAAGGCTCTGAGAGGTTCTGCAGAAGAATTAAATAAAATTAAATAAACACATTTAATTGAGAGTCATGCAGCATTTTCTAGATCTGTTTCATCACGGGGTCCTTTGCCATCCAACACATTTTGAGAAAAGCTAACTAAAGTATAGATCTGATCATTTCTTCCTTTGGCACTTAAGTGCCCCCTTGCACCGGTCCTTTCAGGCCCAGACAGGCACCCTATTGATCTTCATCATTCCTGCCTTGCCTTCAGGACACATTCCTCGCCTGCCCTCCAGGCCCTCCTGAGCCTGGCCCTGAATTTTCAGCCTGGGTTCATGTGCCACCACACCTGTCACCCAGGCAACAGCCTGGCATGCATGCACTCTCTAAACACAGCGTGAGTTGTAGGCCTCCGAGCCTTTGTTCCAGCCCTTCTCCAGGGCCCTCGCCCATCTCTTCTTCCATCCATTCAGTTCTAACTCATCAATCAGAATCAATCTCAAATGCTGCCTCCTCCGTGAAGCCTTTCTTGATCTCACAGTCAGGATGACTCACTCTAGAGAGGGATTGCTTCTTTATCACACCCCTTCTTGCCTTCAGCCAGGTACTCTACATCTCCCTCAAAGAGTATCCCTGAGGGAGAGTTTCAGGTCTGACTTGATCCTTTATCCCTCCCAATCCCACCTCATCCTGACCCCACATGAGGCCGGTCTAATGATAATTCTATCAAGTGATGGATAGATTGATTGTTGAAATCACTGCTTCCACCTCTCCCTCTTGCCTCTGGGAAGAACCCCAGCGGGCCCGGAAGAACACCTGTCTGGAAGTTCCTTTCACAGGAGCTCCGGGATTACGGAGCTGTGGTGTGCAGGTTGCAAGGGGTCATAGTTATCAGGGTAAGGAGTGTTGTCGATTACATCTGGGGGCTCATCAGAACCATGTATTTAATGAAGTCAACGTCAGCCCTGAGGTGAGCCATCATCTAAGGAATTAATGAAGTTGTGCAAGGGTCAGCAGAGACCTGGGACCCTGAGGGCCAGCACAGAGTCCTCAGTGAGGGGTGGTGAGAAATGGGGATGGAAGGAAACAGCAGACAATAAAATCAAAGAGCACAGAGAGGAGAGAGGAATAGCCATCAAGGAACCCTGATGTCCTCTGGTTTTGTCAGACATTTTTTTTAAGAAATTGATTTTTTAAAAAAGATTTTATTCATTCATTTGTCAGAGAGAGAGAGAACTAGCAGGGGTAGCAGCAGGCAGAGGGAGAAGCAGGCTTCCCGCTGAGCAAGGAGCCCGATGCAGAACTTGATCCCAGGACCCTGGGATCATGACCTGAGCTGAAGGCAGACGCTTAATTGACTGAGCCACCCAGGTGTGCCTTGTTAGACATTTTTGGGAACATACAGGAAAGTGCTAGAACAATACAGGACACCCCTCCGCATGTCTTTCTGATGATGCTGGCTTCACGTGCACTCAGCTCTGGTGAAGTCAGTGGGATCACGCGTCCTGCCCTGAGGACTCGGTGCAGGGCCTGGTCCCTACAGTAAATGTTAAGGACAAGCCACGCTAGTGCTGAGGGAGGCCAATCCCCCACAATCCCTCAGGCTGACATGGGCCACATAGGAGCATTTGCCAGCTGCAGGGGGCTACACGTGAAAGGTGACAGAGTGACAGGGATGGAGGAGGGGGCAGGAGAGAAGCTTTGACCCCACCCACCCTCCACTATCAGCCCTCCTCCAATCACAGCTGTGTGCGTGGAGCCTCCCCTGCCCTGGGTGGACTTTTCTGAAAATGAGCTTGTGAGCCCAGATATCCTCTCAGGCCTTGCTCCTCAGGGGGTGTCCTTGGAGCAGCCATATCACTGGCCCCGTGAGCCCAGCCCAGCCAAGTCCTCAGATCAGGATCTGCATGTCCCTCAGGATCCCCTGGGATTTGTGGGCAAAGGTGTAAGAAGGGCTGATCTCAGGTGCCATCCAGCCTGTGTGAACCTTCCATCCCTGTGATGGGCTCCTTGAGGTGCAAACCCATCTTAGGTATCTTGATTTCCTCTGACCTCCCCCAAACCCACCCAAGGGCCAACCCAAGTTGGCCCCAAGCCTGAAGGGAGATCAGTGCTCAGTAAAGAATGAGTAAAGTAGGTGAGAGCAGGTAAGTGGTGTCCGCCCTTTCTTGGGGTCTGAAAAACCACGGTCACTCTGATTATGGGAAACTGTAAGCTATAATCAAAGACTTGCGCTGGCAACTCCACTCTAGGGTCACCAGCTGCCACAACTCCAATTAGACAGAAACCCAGGTCCCTCCTTGCTCAACTAGAAGGGTCTACCCCTCTGCCAGGGGGATGAAATTCTGGCTTGTTTCAGAGGCTTTGGAGAACATCACCCGGCCCATGTAAATGCACACTGAGCCCCGCCAACTACTGTCATGCTCTTGTTATAGGCCTTGGGATTCCGGCCCGAAGAGTCACACTCCAGGGAGGCAGCTGTCCTCCTCTGCAGGTGGAGCGTTTGCCTGACGTCACTGGAGCTGGAGGCAGACGGTCTCCTGGACAGCCGGGTACAAGGGCGGTGCCCTTCCCAGAGAGCCACCTGCCACGGCCTGACAGATTGACGTAAGGAAGGTGGAAACAGTCTGTTCCTGGCCTTGTCCGACCAGCGGAAGAGGACTGAGAAATGTGTCACAGGAGAATGTATCAGTAGCCAGCTCGCTTACTGGAAAAGAAATGACCTAATCCACCAAGCCGGCCTGAATCTTAATGGGAAGACCATGCAGTAGGTTAGGAAAGCCAGCAAAAGGGCCTTGTCTGCGCCTGGGGCCCTGGGTGCCAAGGGCCTTCTGCTTCATGCCCTGGAAGGAGGAGGGCCCCAGCAGTGGTTCTGAAAACTCCACTTCTTGAGCCAAGAGCCAACCTGGAAGGGTGAAACGCACGCAAGAAGGGATGAGGCTGAAAATGAGAGTGCCCAGCAGGAACCCGGCCTGCAGTGACCTGGCCAGCCTGCCCCCCTTTCAGACGGAGAGAGCCAAGGACCTTTCAGTGACAATGAAGCCCACCAATGTGCCTTGTAGAGAACATCCATCCCTCTCCTTTCTTCATCATACCAATATACATTTGTCACCGATAAATAAGCAGAAAGGAGAGCTGGAAACCCCTCACCGTCCCACACATAGCCATGGCCGCTGTGGTAGGGCAGAGGGTTTACGTTTCTCACAAACTCCTGGATGACACACAGGCTGCCTGTCCGTCTTCTTCCCCTCCCACCACCCCAGGTTGGCACCCCTCACAAGGGGACATCTCAGTCCTCACCCGTCTTCCAGCGGGAAGGGTTCCTACATGCTCGTTGGTGAATCTCGCTGAGGTCCGAGGCTGTGTGGGGTGCTAAGGGTGGAGACTGCCAACGAGAGGGCTGGAGGGGCCTGCGCTATGTCCGGCAGCTGAGGGAACACAGACAGGGCTTAGGAGCCAAGGAGGAGAATTGAGCTCCCCAGTGACTGGGAGGAGGAGGACCTGTACTTCCAGTACAGGGAGGGAGCAAGCCAGTTAGAGGCCTTGATTCCAGACCAGAGCCAGGACCGGGACAGAATAAAGGCATAGCCAGGAGGGGAGCCTTAAAAATGCCACAAAGGCTGGCCGAGAAGACCCACACCTGTCATGGTGGGGAGGGAGAGCAAGGTGTCCAAGGAGATGGGACATTTTCCTCCCTGGGTATCATAGGGAATAGAAAGAGCACGTTTGGGGGCAGAGGCTAAGAGAGTAATTTGGGACATGCTGAATTTCAGGTTCCCCTGGGACGGCCCAATGGAACTTCTTGGTAGAAACTTAGACACTGGGATCCAGAAAAGTGGGTCACTATGATGGTTAATTTTATGTGTCAGCTTAACTGGGCTAAGGGATGTCCAGAGCTGGTCAGACATCGTTTCTGGGTGTGTCCGAGGGTGTTCCAGAAGAGACTAGCATTTGAATTGGTAAACTGAATAAAGCAGATTGCCCTCTCCCATGTAGGCAGGCATCATCCAATCCATTGAGTGCCCAAATAGAACTGAAAGGTGGAGGAGAGGTGAATTCACTCTCTGCTTGAGCTGAGACATCCATATTCTCCTGCCCTTGGACATCAGTGCTCCTGGTTCTCAGACTTTCAGACTCAGATTGGAACTTGTACCCCCAGCTCCCTGCTTCTCAGGAGTTCAGGGTCAGACTGCATCATACCATTGAGCCTTCCTGGTTCTCCAGCTTGTAGATGACAGATTGTGGGACTTCTCTGCCTCCAGAATGGCATAAACCAATTCCTATAATAAATCTCTTCTTTTATATATCTATAAGTCTCCTACTGGTTCTGTTTCTCTGGAGAACCCGGACCAGTACAGCCACTTACCCTCTATGTGTCCCAATGACCTCTTATGTAAAACGGGACCTGAGAAAAAGCTGGTCTAGGAGCCCTTGGTATCGAAATGCCTGGTGTAGCAGAAAGGGTGGGTGGACCTAGCCCAGGGAAAGAGCAGCCCCACAGCAAGGAGGGCTGAGCGGAAAGTCCTGGCCCTCCAAGGGTTTCTAGGCATTCGGTGAGCAGGTGGGAAAGCACCCAAGAGGACAGGTTGCAGAGGAAGGTCAGAAAGAGGAAAGTAGATCCATAGCGAGGAGCTATCACCAGAGCTGAAGGAGGAACATTGGCTTAAAAAGAACCATTTAAAACTGTAAATGCAGTTTCCTCTTGATCCACAAATCTACTTTTAAGGACTTGCCTTTCAAAACCACTTTTATGCACATGCTTGAATATGCTGACAAAAATATTAATATTTTTTGTAAGAGAGAAAAATTGGAGGCAACCCCAGTGCTTAAGACAGCACCTGGCATGCCATAGTGCTTCGTACCATTCATTCAATGAAGAACAAACTCAATTTCATTAATAGGACTACTGATTACTTAAATTATGGGAAATCCATTCCAGTGAGAGCTCTGCTGCCATAAAAAAATAAAGTAGACTTATATTCAGAGGTGTCTATGGTCTATGGCAAAGTGAAAAAAGCAAATCACCAAATGCTTTGGATACACATGGGCTCCTTTCTGAAAATACCTCCGTGTATGCATGCATCTATACCACTGTATTATACAGCATACAGGTACATGTATGTGCAAGAGGTTTGTGCAGTGCTCTCAGGTGGAACCCATCAGGCATGAGGGAAGCAAGGATGGGCAAGGGAAGAAGCCAGGCAAGGTCATGGGCCCAGCCTCTCCTGATCCCACCAGCCCATCTGGCACATGAATGACACCACAGAGATGCCCACCTTATAGCAAGGAGGTCAGGCTTTTGAAACTATATTATTCAGTCATTGGTTGGGGGCTGCCCCATGGGATGGGCAAGAATTTTCAGACATTGCTGGATAAGGCAGATCATTTCTGCTGAGGGTGGTTCTCCAAAAGAGGGTACAGCTTTGAACCAGTAGGAGCTCGGCTGGGTGCACTGGTCAGAGGAAGAAAATCTAGACAGCACCAGCAGTATCTAATACAGGGGTGTGTGTGTGTGTGTGTGTGTCTGTGTGTGTGTGTGTGTGTGTGTGTCTTTGCAGATGCACAGAAAATAATCTGGAAGAATATCCACCAAGATGTCAAAGTGATTATCCCTGAAAATGAAAAGTAGGGGTGGAGGAAGAAAATGGGAAAAGAAAATTTTGTATTTCACTTAATATACTTCTGTATTAGTTGTAATTTCCTGTAACCAGCATGTATTACATTTGTAATAATTTAAAAAAAAAACAGTTAAAAGCTGCAGACAGGCCAAGCCATCTAAAAATGGAGCAGAACCACCGTGGGGTGCATCATGAGAGCTCTCTGACTACAGGTGCTGGGGAGTCAGGGCACGGGAACACCAGAGGACCATAAAATAGGGTTAGTGTCAGGCAAGGGGTGTAGAGCACAGAGCAGGCAGCCAGGAGCCGCACCTCCAGGGCAATGGGGGGACCCTCAGCCAAATCACCCTTTCCAGGGTTGAGACTCCCCATCTCACCTTGCTCTCAGCACTCCCTCTCTAATGAATGATTTTTCCTTTCTCTCGTAGTGGATGACAAATTGGGAGTTGTAAGGAAGTTATGCCGAGGGCTCGGTGTTCCTTCCCAGAAGATAAATTGCGCATATTGTCATGAGGGAGGAGAACAAGCACTTGTGAGGAATTATGCTTGTTTGCTGCTTGAGGTTTCTACTAGAAACTACAGAGCCAGAGCACTTGGCCCACTCAGAGGTAGGTGGCTGGGCAGGCGGTAGTGACCAGGCAGCCCCAGAGGAGACTAGCCCTGTGGGTGTCAGAGCCCTTGCACCCATTCCCCCACCACAGCCAAGCTCCCTGGGCCTCCAGCCTAGCAACATCCTGGTCCTCATCAGGGGATAGGAGCAGATTGAGAGCCTGACCACCAAGGAGGGGGACACAGGCAGGGTAGCACGGGGTGGAACCGTGAAGAACTCACCCAGCGTCTGCTGGCTCCAAGCAGGGGCAGTCCCCCACTGGCATCTATTTCAGTCAGTTTGGGCTGCTACAACAAATGACAACAGACTGGGTGACTTAAACAACACATATTTCCTTCTTACCGTTGTGGAGGCTGGAAGTCCAAGATCAGGACGCCAGCATGGTCAGGTTCCAGCGAGGGCTGCCTTCCTGGTTTATAGACAGCTACCTTCTCATTGTATCCTCCCAGGACAGAGAAAGAAAGAAGGCTAACTTGTTTCCTCTTCTTCAAAAGGCACTAATCTATCGTGCAGGCTCCATACTCATGACCTAATTTCCTCCCAAAGGCCCCCACATCCTAATACCATCCTATGGGGTTAAGGTTTCAGTATATGAATTTGGGGGGTGCAGAAATGTTATGCAGTCCATAACAGTGGTGATGTTCTAAGACAATAAATCTTCAGGGGAAACAACTTTGTGAAGGTGCTTGACAAATTTGGAAAAACATGTCATAGGATAATGATGGCACTTAAGCAAATGGCTCTGGTAGGATCTGAAAGTATGGAGAGTGCTCGAGGATGTGTACTGTGGAAATGGGTGAGTCTGTAAATATGACTGGGAACGAGGGTCACTCTCCAGGAAACAGATGATCCTAGAGAGGGCAGGCACGCCCTTGCATTAGTTGCTCAGAAACCCTCTATGTCATGTTTCTATACTTGGCAGGCCTGATGGAAAATCACAATATCAAGAGAAAGGAAAGGAAATGTTAATGGTGGATGAATTAACACAATGAAACAAATATGTATAATAGGTATTACACTCTAAAATCTGAATATGCAGAGCCAACTTGGCTAACTGTTGTTAGGAATGACAACATAGTTGAGACTACACAAAGCAATGCCTGGACAGGGGTACCTGGGTGGCTCAGTGGGTTGGGCATCAGATTCTTGGTTTCAGCATAGGTCATGATCTTATGGGTCGTGGGATGGAGCCCACACTCAACAGGGAGTCTACCTGAAGATTCTCTCCCTCTGTTCCTCCCCCCACTTGCATGTGAGTGCTCACTCTCTAAAATAAATAAATAAATCTTTTTCAAAAGTGATGCTTGGACATATGAAATGGATGGTTGGAGACAAGCCATTGTGGGTGACTGTGGACCTAGTTTAGAAATGATGGCTGTGGGTGGATGGATGTGATAGACTATAAAAATTACAGGGTAATGGAAAAAAGGTGTGTACTCCATCTTCAGCAAAAGTAGGACATGATAATGATCTATAGACTCAAAATCTTTGTAAGGATTATTAAAATAAACTGACATCTGCTCAGAAACCACATGGGGCAAGTGCAGGGGGAGCTGAAGCTGGAGAGGAGTCATTTCCAGCAGCAGATCTCAGGAGAAAAGAACAAAATCTCCTTTTCTATGGGTAAGGGACACACTAGAAGTGATACACCTACATCTAGACCCACAACAATGGCTGTGGAAGGGAGGGAGCATGAGCAGGAGGCAATGGATGGAACAAAGGAGGAAATGCTATAAAACCATCCAGAGAGAGAGGCTGGCAGTTCCCAGAAACTGCCAGTGAAAAACACTCAGATATCTAAGCAAGGAAATCCGACTCAAGACATAATAAGCTAAAAGGCTGCCGGCATGACATCAATACAAAAATAAAACTGCGGGAGGGGGGAATGGGTAAGATCAGCAAAGCTTAACAGGCAAAGAATACCAACCTGGAAAATATTACCATAAAACTGTCAGTAACAAAACATCTTTCTATGAATTAAAAAAAAAAGTCATAAAGCAACAGCATACATGAAGGAAGATCACAAAGCAGAAGTACAAGATGTGAGAAAGCTAAAGAGAATAAAAGAAAGTGCAGACATGAGTAAAACATATAAAGAAATATGGAGGTTAGAACTGAGACGGGCAACCAAAATGACACACTCATGAAAGAGCCAAAAAGAATTTGGGAGAAAAGAAGCATTTGAGATGGAGCTCAGACTTAACATATCTGGTCTACAAATAATTGCAAATGAGTTCTCCCGTCTGTTTTTTAGAAAAGAATTTTCAGAATAAATCACAAAGTGAAACCCAACCAATGCTGAATACAAGAGAAAAAGCAAAAGATGGACAAATGTACCAGGCAAATGTAAATAAATAAAATTCTATCCTCATACACTGAGCTCTGCTAAGCATATTCTTTAAACATGTCTCATAGGAGAATGAACTACAAGAACCACACACTTCTAAACATAGTGCTTCACAGAGAAGACTCTAGGCTCATCTTCTCATGCAGTGTTTAAATATGTCTCATAACGTCACCCTGTAAAACACTGTGTTTAGTGTTTCGTTCTCGTAGTTCTGATGGGAATGCAAAATGGTATAGCCACTCAGAAAATGGTTTAGCATTTTCTTAAAAAATTATACCTGGAGTGTATTATGCTAAATAAATAAGTCAGACAAAGACGAATACCACAGGATTTCACTTATATGTGGGATCTAAAAAATAAAACAAGTGAATAAACAAACAAAAAGGAGAAACAGACCCATAAATAAAGGACAAACTGAGGGTTGCCCAGTGGGGAGGGCGGGTGGGACAATGGGCAAAATGAGTAAAGGGGAGGGGAGACACAGGCTTCCAGTTATGGAATGGATAACTCACTGGAATAAAAGTCAATGGTATTGTATGGTGACAGATGGTAGCTACATAGCATAACTTACAGACTTGACAAAGCACTATGCTGTACACTTGAAATTAATGTAACATGGAGTGTCAACCTACTTCAATTAAAAAAAAACAACTATATGTATACTTACTATATGACTCAGCAATCCTACCCTTGAAAATTTATCCTAGAAAATAGACAACTTATGTTCACACAAACACCTGTACACAAATGACCTAGCAGCTCTACTCATAATTGCCAAAACAACCCAAATGTTCTCCAATGCATGAATGTGGTACATTCATAAAACAGAATACTACTGAGCAATAACAAGGAACAAAATGTTGGTACCTGGAACAAATTGGATGAATCTCAAAGGCATTGTGATTAGTGAAAGTAGCTGATCTCAAAAGGTTATTATGTGCCACATGATTATATTAATATGTAATTTTCTAAAAGATAAAATCATAGTGATGGAGAACAGATCAGTGATTGACAGGGACTAGGAATGGAGGGAAAGTGCAAATAGCATGAGAGTTTTGTTCTTTTAGATCATAGAACATTCTGATTATGAATAGAACAACATAGAACAACTGATTATGGGAGTATTTACATAGATCTATCATTTACCTACTTATCTATCTACATGTTACAATTCATAAACACCAAAAGGATAAAAAAGTTAAATTTATTGTATAATTATTTTTAAAATAAATGCATTTAGCCACTTAGAGAAAAATAATTTTTAAAAATACCACAAGAAGAAATAATGTGGGAGAAATAACCAGAAACAGAAAATTTAAAGAGTCTCAAAGATTTACTTGGTCAATTTGATTTAAGTATATTTCCTGAGTTATATCCTGTTTTTTTAAAGATTTATTTATTTGTTTGCGAGAGAGGGTGGAGGGGCAGAGGAAGAACGAGAGAGAAACTCCTAGCAGACTCTGAGCTGAGCGCGGAGCCCCACATTGGCTCCCCCACTCTGAGATCACGACCTGAGCTAAAACCAAGAGTCAGACGCTCAACTCACTGTGCCACCCAGGCACCCCTGAGTTATACATCCTTTTATAATAAACTGGTGATCTAGAAAGTAAAATATCTCTCTGAGTTCTATGAGCCACTCTAGCAAATTAATTGAACACAGGAAGGGGTCACTGGAAGCTTCCATCTATAGCCAATTGGTCCAAAGCCCAGGTGACAACCTGGACTTGTGATTGACAGCTGAGGTGGAGGGAGAAGGGGGCAGTCTTGCAGGACTGAGCCCTTACCTTCCAGAATCTGATTCCTTCTCTGTGTAGAGAGTGTCAGAATTGAGTTGAAATGTAGGACACTTAGCTGGTATCCAAGAATTGCTTGGTAGTATGGGAAACCAACCCTCCCCCAACAAACACACACACATACACACATATTAGAATTGATTCTAGAACCTCTAATACCCAAGAGAATAAAAAACATTTGTCCACACAAAAACTTGTATATGAAGGTTCATAGTCGCATTATTCATAGTAGCCAAAAAGTGGAAACGACCTAAATGTCTATTGATTAATACATGGGTAAGCAAAATGTGCTTGGCCGTACAATGAAATAGGACTTGGTGATAACAAATGAAGTACTGACATGTGCTACGACATGGCTGAAGCCTGAAAACGTGATGCTATTCCAAAGAAGCCATTCCCAAAGGACCACATGTTGTATGAGTCCACTTGACCCCTTGACTATAGTTCTTCATGACATAGCACTAGGCATAGCAGCCTCGTGTTGTTTTCCAGGGCACATGAAGAACAATCTTCCCCCTGGTTGGAGCACTTGGTGTGACAGGCATTCCTTCTGCGAGAATCTGAGCAACAAAAGTGACATATTTCCCTCTATTTGTGAGTATCTTTGATTCTTGGTTTTGTAAAGCATTGAATATTGCTTTGCACGAAAGTTTAGAATTGCAGGCATTTCTCCAGCGACAAATATTTGGTTTCTTAACAGCAAATGTATGCCCTTTGCTCTATTTTCATGTCTTCCTGATTTATATTATTATAACTTTTATAACTTTTCATTTTGGTGCCAAATCATAACATAAGCTTCTGAAAACATTTTAAACAGCAATTAAACGAAACACATATAGTACCAGCAAGGCACATAATTCATTTGAAGTAATGACGAAAAGAACAGCCATCATTATGTTCACATAAGCACCAGCAATGACAACTAGGTCACATCTGCTGCCTCTCTGACTGCAAGTGTAAGAAGCAACTCGATTTAGAGATGTTAAAATGTGGAAAGATGCCTGACTTAGAAACAATGAAATATGGTATTTCACAAAATAGAATTTAGGATAAAATACTAGGAAAAAATAAGAATGTTATAAACTACTTAAAGGAAAAATAAAATATGCATACTACAGTCATGAAAATGTGTCCCTACCATTAGAGTATCAAAATATATAAAACAACAATGGGCAAAATTGCTGATAAATACACGAACCAATACTTAATGCTAGGATATTTTAACATACCATTTCAGAAACTGATAAATCAAGCAGACAAAATAAAATAAGCACATATATCAAGATCTGAACACTACAATAGATGTAGAGAAAAATCTACCTAAACCCAACAAATTGATGGTACACATTGACTTAGGGCACACAGGGGACATGTACCAAGACTGACCATGCATTAGGACATAAAGGAAAGCTCCCATAAAGTCCAAAGGATGAATTTGACACAGAACGTGTTTCCTAAACATAATATAATACAACTAAAAACAACATAAGAGAGATTTTTCTTTAATCCCACATTTTTGGAAATAAATAACATATTACCAAATAGACCTCGGGTTAAAAAGGAACTTAAGGAATACTTAAAACTAAATGATAATAAAAGCACAATTTATCAAAAAAGCATTTTTCAGAGGGAAAATTGTAACTTTAAATACATTTCTTTTAAAAGTAAGATTAAGAACAAACAAGCTAAGCATTCAATATAAGAAATTAGAAAAAGAGCAACGAAGTAAAGTCAAAAAAGAAAAGACAGAAGGAAACTGTAACTGTTAATCAATTAAATACAACAATGAAGGTTAACAAAAACAAAAATGGAAATATTGTAAAAATTAATGATACTCATGAAGGAAAAAAGACAAGTATAAAAGCAAAACATGAGAAAAAATACAGAACAAAAAGAAATAAGAACTTCCTACTTCCTCCACTTAACTCTTACTTCCACTTGTAAACCATGAATATTTTTAAAATAATAAAGGAGTACTTTATTATAATGTGAAAAAAATCTGAAACCCTAAATGAAATTAATAAAATCCCATAAAAATACAGAAAACCAAAGTTACATGAGAAGAATGTGAAAGGTAAACCAGAAACATTCACAAATTGAATTGGTAGTCAAAATTCTCCCTTCTATGCCCATCCCTACCCCAAAAATGAATAAACCCAGGCCAAAATGGTTTTAAAGGAAAAGTCTACAAATTTTTCAAACTATATACAAATGCTCAAGTTACCTAAGTTGTTCCAAAATATACCAAAGAGATAAAACTTCCCAGTTCATTTTGTGAGGCAAATATGATTTTGCTGTCAAAACTAGTTAAGAACGACCTTTAAAAAGTTAATTATAAAGACATTTTATTATGAACTTAAATGAAACAGTCAAATCTAGTAATGTATTATAAAAATAAGCAGCATAACCTATAAAGTCTGTTGCAAGAACGCAAGAACGGTTTAACAATGTAAAATCTTTCAATGTAATTTAACATTTAACAAATTGAAAGAGAAATATGTGATTTTTTAGATTGATGCAGAAAAGCCCTTTGATAAAGTTCAACTAAAAAAAAAATGCTGTTTAACCTACGAGTGTTATGGAATTTCATTAACTTGGTAAAGATTATATATTAAAATCCTGCAGCAAACATCAAACTTCATGCCTCCTCTTGAATATCAATAATAAGAAAAGGATGAAGTTCCTGGTTTAGACTATAAGGAAATAAAGAGAAGCAAAAAGTATATGCCTAGAAGGCAAAATATAAAGCTATCATTTGCAGAATGTATATATTCTTTCATATATAAATAGAGAAAGACAGAAGCAGAGAAGATTTTTTAAAACTTTATCAAAAGACAAGATGATCTGAAAAATGGAGAGAGAATTCAAGCTCTTGGATGAGACAATATTAAGTTTTAAAATGTCGTTTCTCTGCTAAGCTACAAATTCAATACAGTCCCAATAAAATATAGTTACATTTCTTGAGAAACTTGGATAAACAATATAAAATTTATATGAAAGAATAAAGGGATATGAATGAGTAAGATGACTTTATAAAGGAGCAATAAAATGTAACTTGTTTTACTAAGTAGATAATAAGGAATACTACAAAGATATGTACTGTGATATTGATACAGAAGCAGACAAACAGACCAAGGGAACAGAATAGAAATCTCAGAGATAGATCCATGTATATATAGAAAATTTAGATAAACAATTTCAGTTTAGCAGAATGTTGGGAAAACTGTTATGGAAATTAAAAGGATAAGATTGAATTACTACTTCACACAATCTACAAAGATGAAGTCCAGTTGGATAGTAGACAAAATAGAACTCTGAAGGCAACAAAATAAAACATAAAGGAATATGTTTTACGACCTAATGACGGGAAAGGACTTCTTAAACAAAATCTCAAATCACAAACCATATGTAAAAGTTGATGTATTTATGTTCATCAAAATGATAAATTTTTTTAAGGGGAGATAGGAAAATACCAAGAGTAGGAGACTTTAACATACAAAACAGATCAAGTGGACCACAAAATGACAAAGAATAAAGAATATCTAAACAACACAATCGATGAGGCATATCTTATGGATAAATGACTATTACACCTTGGTAATGGAGGATATACTTGGAACATTCACAACTGGTCACATGTTTGTCCACAAGGAAAGCATCACCGCCAAGGTGAAAACCAACACTTTTTATCACTTTGCAATGAAGATGGGAAATTATGAGTGTATTTTTTAAAAAGCCTTTTACTCTGACAATTTAAAAATGTTCTCTTAAGCTACTCTTGGATGAAAGGAGAAATAAAACCAAATAAAATAGAATACCTAAAAATTAAAGATAATAGAAATGCTTTACTTAATGCATTGTCAGAGGAAAATTCATAATCTGAAAAAGTTAAAAGCAGTGAATAAACTGCAACTCATAAAGCTAAAACAAAGTCACCAGAAATAAGCATAAAGATTAAAATAATAAAATAAAAAGCAAAAGTCAGGGGCACCTGGGTGGTTCAGTTGTTAAGCGTCTGCCTTTGGCTCAGGTCATGATCCCAGGGTCCTGGGATCGAGCCCCGCATTGAGCTCTCTGCTCAGCAGGAAGTCTGCTTCTCCCTCTCCCACTCCCCCTGCTTGTGTTCCCTTTCTCACTGTCTCTCTCTGTCGAATAATAAATAAGATCTTTAAAAAAAAAAAAAAAAGCAAAAGCCATTGAAGTTGAGAACAGAAAAATAGTAGGACTAATTAATAAATTGAAATTGTAGTTAGTGAATTTTTCTTAAAAAAAAAAACAGAGGAAAAGGCTAATATAATAAAGTAAGAAATAAGGCATGAAAAATCACTGATATGGAAGAAATTTTAAAGATTATAGGAGATTACTTGCAAATAAACTTTAATGTTTCTTCAGAGAAGAAACTCTAGAACTATTTTTATGGGTATTATAGAATTGAACAAATGAGTGTGTATATTACTCTTCGAGGGAGAATGAAATAAAAGACAAGGAGAGGTAAGGAGAAGAATCCTGTGGTGTTGGATTAGAATTACAGGTAATCAGATAAGACTCCTAATTTAAACAAACAACCAAAAAAACCCATTATTTCCTACCTCTGTTCACTTAAAGGACCTAGAAGCATAATACTCCAAGATCACTGAGTACAACTAGAGCCTAGATCTCAGTTTCTAACTGCCATCCCCCCACTAAACTGAATCAAGGCTTCTTGACAAAATAGCTAAAGCCAAGACTGGAACAGAAAAAGGACATTGTGAATCTAGAACACCGTACTGTGCTGGAAAACTGATTAGGACATGACAGAGAACACAATATCCAGATTGAAGAGGTCCCCAAATCTGAGATAATCTCAGTGTGGAAATGAATAATGACAACGGTGAATTATAAGACAGCAAATAAAAACAGAATACATGCTATCACTGTTCATATAAGTAATAAAATGAATAAATGAAGGAAGGACTGAACATTCCTCTTTATAAGGAATGATGCAGCCACCATTTTGTAGCCACCATTGTAATTACTGTTTCAGGCAAGAAATATCAATGGATGCTAAAACCATCAGATGGAAGTTAATTAATGAATAGATTATATCTGCAGAGTACTTATTAATTTTAAAGGGGAAAAAATTCCTTTAGTATAGAAAAATCTGGCAGAAACTATGTTGACATTGACTTAAGGTTAATATCACTAGTAATAGGGTAAACCGGCATCATGAGGAATGCCCTAAGAAAGATAAAACATCATTCCTGGAATATTCCTGCAGAAAATGCATAACCTGCATCTAATCATGAAGGAACATCACACAAATAAAACACAGTCTACAAAACAACTAGCCATACTCTTCAAAAATGTCAAAAAAAATCAATGTTAAAGTAGATAATTATATTACGGTTATATAAAAGAATGTTCTTGTTTTAGGAGACACACTGAAATACTTAGGAATGATTGTGCTATCTGCAACTTACTCTCAAATGGTACAGCAAAAAGAGAGAGGGAGGGAAAACAAGTAGAACAAAATGTTAGCTGGTGACTTTAGGTGGAGGGTATACAGAGAAGGAATGTGGGTTGTGAATAAATTTCTCTGAGTTAATCCTAAAACCAGGGAGTCATGCCAACTCGGGGGTCCCAAGCTGCTTGGATGTTTGAAGCCAGCTCTCACACGTATCTAACAGGACTGTAAACAGTGCAGGTGATATCTAAACATAGCTTACTGCTCTCTTGGCTAAGGATGCCGACTCGGGAACTGGATTATTGAATCTCTATTACACTCACAAGCAATGTGAGCTCAGTCAAGTTTGTTAACTGTTTAGGTTGGTCTAGTCCGCTCATCTGTAGAATGGGTATAAGAGTAATAGCTGTCCTCTAGGATTGTTCTGAAAATTAACATGAGTCAGTGTATCTATAGTGCTTCCAAGAGTTCCTGGCATACTGTAAGCAGACATAAATGCTAATTATTATACTTATTATGAATTAGAGGGGAAACGAAAAGAATGCTTTAATCCTCTCGATCTCTTAGTGATTTAAAACTTCCATTCTATATTATTTCAAAGACTTTGGGTAAGTCCCCATCCCAGAGAGTGAGTCCTCCTTACTTTTGGAAAGATTTAAAAATACTGGGTTCTAGTCCCACCAGGATCTTCTATATGTCCTTCCTAGAGAGGAACTAAGTCAGGGAGGTGGGCAGTACAGAGATAAAAGGAAGAGAACAGCAAAATGATTATACCTGAATAGAAAAGAGGACGAGGGGACCCACGTGAGATGCTGAACTTGGCACCATTTTTCTTCAACTACTATTAGATAGCTAGAGTGAATGAGACTTCCTTATTAATAATTTTTGCATCAAAGAGTAAATTTGGAATAAAATAATGAATGATAAAAACAAAATATTTCAGAGCCAGAGGAAGAATGCCAAAGCTTTGCTCAGTAGTATATTAATAGTTTTAGATGGCTTTAAATTTTAAAAGAGATTTTCATTAACCATTACTATTACATTTTGGCTCTTCCAAAGCACTGCTAAGCTTTCAGCTTGCTTTAATGACAGAGTACTTTGGCACCTTGGAGTAGATGAAATCTTACATCTTGGAGGAGATGACAAAAACGTAATAAAACTAACCTTGATTTATCTATTAAAACGAAGGGTAAAATAACCCTTTTTTAACCAAAATTTTAAAGGGGCATCCCTAAGGAATCATGCATAAGAAGTACTCAAAAAATATTACAGCCTAAATAAATAAGGCAATGCTATTGAAAACCTTAAGGATCTGGACTACTCTCAAATAACTAACATTATCAGAGAGACACTGTTGTGTAATAAGCCACCCCCAATTCCAGTGGCTTAAAACAGTAATCACTGACTGGTTATTTCTCGTGAGTCCACAGGTTGGTGGGGCAGTTCTGCATTCTGGGCTAGACTTGCATGGCTGTGGCTGATGGGTTGGCTGGGAACTGTCCGGTCTAGGATGGCTTCAGCTGGAATGACTCCACTCTCTTCCACATGTCACTCGCGTCCTTCCAGCAGACTAAGCCAGGCTTGCTCTCAAGGCGGTGGCAGAAGTACAAGAAAAGAATGAAAATGTACGTGTGCTTTTCTAAGTCTCTGCTACTGCCCTGTGGGCCAAAGCAAGACAAGGCACCGTGCCCAGCATCAGTTTGGGAGGGCCCTTCCTAAGTGAATGGCTATAGGCAAGCATGAGGAACAGGGCCTGTTTCTGCAATCAATCTACCACAACTGGGGACCACATAGATACGTGTCTTGGGACAATTCATCCAAATGACACACATAAAATCACAAAATGTATGGATATCTTCTCACTAGAGTTGATTCTAACCTAGTTGTTGGATATTTGCCTTGTCTCACCCAATTCAGCACAGCTATCATTAAAGTGCAGCCTTTTTGTCTGTGAAGAAATATGGGATCTCTGCTTACAAAATAAATAAATAAATTGGGCCCCTGATCCCACAACCCACACAAATTCAGGTATATTAAAGACTCCAATGTAAAAGGCAAAATTCCAAAACTTTCAGAAGAATACATGAGAAGATCTCTTAATATCCTCAGCGTAGGAAAGATTTCTTAAGACACAAAACATACAACACATATAGGAAAAAATTTAAAGATGAAACCACATTAAAATTAAGAACTTCTGTTAATCAAAATTTACTCAAAGGAAATGTTTTTAAAAGCCACAATGTGGGGTAAATTATTTGTAGCACATATAATTAACAAATGACTCGAGCCTAGGTGCAAAGAGAACTCTTCTAAGCAGTGGTCTGCTGGAAAAGGTTGAACAACAGCTTCTCCAGACCCAAGAAAGTCCTGATTTGTAGCGTTTGCTGTTCTTCGTGATGTAAATAATCCCATGTGACCAATTTCAAGCCACCAATGTGAGGTCACGAAGTACAGAGACGGGAAGAGATGGGCACAGTTGGTTCTCATGAGTCTGGTATAAGCAGCTTCATCACAAAATCTAATAAGAAAAGAAGAACCACCCAATGGGAAAATGTGCAAAAGACTTGAGAAGACTTTTATAAAGTTGTAAAAGAGAAAACCTGCATGAACAATAAATATGAGAAGATACTTAACTATGTTACGGATAAAAGCAATGCAGATGAAAAACATAGTAAGATACCATTTCACATGCTCTGAATGGACAGAAGTTTGTAAGTTTGGCAATACAGTGTTGGCAATCTCTCCCCAGCTGCTGGTAGAGCGAAGTTGGCACACACCACTCTGAGACACAGGGTGGCATTACCTAGGAAGAGAGGAACCCAGTGCTCTCTCTCTAAATGCACGGTACAAATAGATACACTTCTTGCAAATACATATAAACACACACCCTAGAAAAATTCTTGCCCATGTGTCCTGTAGGGTTTGTGGGAGCACTGTCAGCCATAGTAAAAAAAAAAAAAAAAAAAAAAGGGAAAGCAATCCATATACTCTTTAGCAGAAGAAGAGCAACAGAATAAATAAATACATTGTAGTATGTAGATAGGATGGGATACAATTTCACAACAGTGAAAAGGAATGAATTATAGACAGCTACATGCATTAACAGAGATAAATTCCAAAAACTTCATAGAGAGTGAGCATCACAGAATATATGTAATCAAATTACAATACTATAAAGTTCATTATATACACTAACAGAAGAGCAAAGATGTTTATCACTCCAGTCAAGACAGTGATTTCCTCTGGGAGGAAGAGGGCATATTCCAAGCTACTGGAAATAATCCATTCTTTTTTTTTTTTTAAATTTTTAAGATTTTTATTTATTTGACAGAGAGAGAGACAGACAGCAAGAGAGGGAATACAAGCAGGGAGAGTGGATGAGGGAAAAGCAAGCTTCCTGCTGAGCAGGGAGCCCAATGTGGGGCTTGATCCCAGGACCCTGGGATCATGACCTTAGCCGAAGGCAGACGCTTAACGATTGAGCCACCCAGGCGCCTGGAAATAATCCATTCTTAAACTGGGTACAAGTACAGAGGTATTCACTGTACTATTATAATGTAAACAGTACATTTGCATTGCATGGATTCTTCCATATGTATTTTTCACATGTTGTTATATCAAAAAGTATGTGTGTGTGTGTGTGTGTGTGTGTGTGTGTGTGTGTGTATGAAGGTAATCACAGTACAGCATGACCAGTGTGACAATCGAAGAAAGGCCAGGATGCACAGCAGCAGAGAAGGGGCACCTGTCCCACCAGGGGTGGGAGTGGGTGTGAAAGAAGGCTTCTAAACTTCATGGGTAGGAATTAGCCAAGCCAGGAGAAGTGGGGGCATCTCTCAAGTAGAAAGAGCACCCTGTGCAAAGGCCCAGAGGTTACCTAGCTGATAGGTGGAACTCCGGTCTGTGTAGTTCCACTTTCTTTTACCCCCCACTGCCTGACCTAAAACGCATGCACACATGTGAGGCCCTATGACAGAAGGAACCCAAAGGGAGCCACCTATGCCAAAGGAGACAGACTGATGGGATAGACAGAACAGGAACTTGAGACAAGCAACTGAAGTGCTCAGAATCATAAAGGAGCATGTTGCGAACACGAGCTTAAAGGTAATTATGAAGGTGAACCAGCTGGATTTGTTGGGTGTGAAAAATGGACTGATGTTGAAAGGGACTGGAAGAGTTCACTGAGGGACTCTTCCGGAATGCAGCAGGAGGGATAAGGGGGAAAGCACAGGAGGCAAGTTGAGAGGTGTGGAAGGTAGAAAAAGAAGTGTCCCCGTCCATACACCAGGGATCCTGGAAAGAGAAAGAAGAGTAAATAGGGAGAAAATATTTGAAGGAATGCTGACAGAGAAGTTCCGAGAATCACAGAAAGACATAAGACCTTACATGGACGTGTTTGTCAAGCGTCGGACAAACCAACGCCAGCAGAGGTAGAATCCAGGAGGAAAACGCAGTTACAGAGAACAGGAGTGCCCTCAGATGTCTTGAGAGGCCCAGTCCATCGTCAGGCCTGTGGTGATGACACGAGGCCAGGACGGTGCTGCAGGCAGGAAGTGTGTTGGGACGCAGGGATGCCCACGAGAAAGGATGAAACCTACAGCCCGACACCATGAAAGTGCACCACAAAGGCCCAGACACATGATATGATATTTTGTATTTTTCTTATCTACCAATAGATACAAATAAATACATGGCATGGGGACTGGAAAGGCACAAAAATACATGAGAGGGGCTGGGACATCTGAGGAATGGGACTGGAGATGATGAGTCAAAGGGGAACAAACACCAACAATATCCAGTACCGAAGCGGGCCGAGTGCAGGCCGATGATGGTGAGGAGGGAGGAGGAGCAGAGGGGAGAGGGAGGAGAGAAAGGGGTGCACTCCGTGAACCATGGAGTGCTTGCGTCTGTATACCTGAAAGCCACTAAACACAAAAAATGAAGTGCATAAAACAGAAATAGGTCTTACAGCCTCTAGACCAGCAGAGGAGGGAAAGAGAATAAGAAAACGGAATCCATTAGGGACAAAGGGAAAAAAATGCTAAAAAGTATGGTAGATAGAAAATAAGACAGTAAAAGTAATCCGAAATATATCATTAGAAAACGGGTGTCTGGGTGGCTCAGTCGGTTAAGCATCAGACTCTTGGTTTCGGCTTAAGTCGTGATCTCAGGGTCGTGATGGAGCCCTACATTGGGCTCCGTGCTGGGCATGGAGCCTGCTGAAGATTCTCTCCCTCTGCCCCTCCCCCCACTCATGGGTGTTTGCGCATGTGCTCTCTCTCTCAAATAAATAAATCTTTAAATATATATGTGTATTTAATTAATAATTTTATATATATATATAAAATTTAAAAACATATTCTCTGGCTACGTTTTTTTAAAGCAAGTCTATGACATATATGAAATTTAATGACCTATCAAAGTTAAAAGTGAGGTAATAGGAAAAGGGACCCAGCCAATGCTACCCCAAAGAAAGCAGCCATTGCAGAAAAAGTAAAAGCAGGGGTAAAAGCGCTCCAGTGACACGGCAATTGGCAACGTGGCGATGACACAGATAACACACCAGGAGGCACACCAGCGCCAAACAATAATGGAACCTCAGAGTGACAATGACATACTTAGGAGAAATTAACCTGCTCACCAGTGTGACTGGGAGATTTAACACACCACCCTCGGAAAGGTGATACATCGGGCAGAATAAAAATCATGAAAAGAAAGAGATCTGAAATGCACAATTGTTACGTTTGACCTATTGGGCAGATACAGCACTCTGCAAACAATGTGTTGGACATTCCCATTTTCTCAGCACAGATGGAATGTTTGTAACATTGACTGTGTAGTTGGCCACAAAGAAAGCTTCAACAAATACCAAAGATGATATACAGAACATGCTTTCTAATGAAGACACAATGATACTAGAAGTCAATCACAGATCAAGCCCCAAACCCAGATACATCTGGAAAACAAAATCATTCATGAGCCAAAGGAGAAATGATCATGAAAAATACAAAGGACATCAACCAAGCAATAATAGAAGCAGCAGATATTGACTCTCCCGGGATACAGGCAAAATGGCACTGGAGGGAAATTTATAACCTTAGGTGCTATGTTAAAGAAAAGATAGAAAGAAAATTAATGAGCTCTATGATCCACACCAGATGTTAGGAAAAGATGCGGAGAATAAACCAGGGATGAAATTGGAGGCAGAAGAGGGTAGATCAGGAGAAGGGAGAGCTCAGTGAGGCCCAGGAGCAGGTGTGGCCCCGGGAGGGGTTCTAGCTCCCATCCTCTAGCCTATCTCCCCACCTCTTGGACTGTGTTGGGCCTCATGAGAGTGGGGGCCTCACTGCCCCTTTGGCCTGCTCCTCCCTCTTTGGCCCTCACTCAGTCCCCCGTTTTTCTCGGACTCCCACTTTCTCATCCTATTGCGGCTGACTTCTAGAAGAGTCCATGCCAGCACTTTCCACCCGTGCCTTGATTATACTAACTTGCTAACTCTCGTGGAGCCCATGGTCGTACCAAGGTCCAGCTCTTGGTGGTCAGCCAGAAAGGAGGCTTGTTTAGCAAGATAAATTCAGCATTTCCAAACTTAACTGATCTCACTGCCATGTCCCACATAGTGCGCTTCTGGCCTGAGGAATCCACTGAGGAAGCCAACGTCTGCACCCACGGTCTCCACTGGTTCATACTCGTCCTCTCGTGAAGCAGCAAACTAGCAAAGCTGAAGGACACCTTTCATCTGTTGTCCCCTCCACGGCCCTCCTGCTCCCCGGGTCCAACACAGTGCCTCTCAGCTCCCCTGGGGGAATGGATCCCACCTACCCACCCCTGGACGCTCAGGCCCAGACCATGATCCTGGGCAGGGCCCTTGCCTCACCTAATGCCTATTGGGTCCTGAGTTCCTGATCGTGCCTCCTCCATGCCTTCCCTCCCCCAATGCAGCCCGGTTTAAAAGTCTTCAAATCCTGGCCTCTGTCACCAGAAGCCTCCTGACTCACCCCTGCCTTCCCCTGCCCATGTCTCTGAGTGCAGCTTCCAGACCTTTCAGAAGCATAATCTGATCCTGTGGGTGGCTGGACCAAAACTTTCTGCGGCTCCGCCACCACCCAAAGGGCCAAGTCGAAGCTCCTGGGTGTGTTTGTCACCCTCTGAGCCTCGCCTGCTTTTCTGGCCTCTCCTCTTACACCCCTATCCGCCTCCTGACAGAAGGACCAACAGCCCCAGCTGGGCCAGGGTGGAGCGCTTTCCCGGCCTGTGGGACCCTTGGTGCTGATGCTGGGGAAGTCCTAGCCAGAGAGATGAGCTGGTTTTACTACACCCACCGTGTTCCCTGCCCCCTGGTCTTGTGCTAGGCGTTGCCCTCTTTCCCTCAAGGCCCGCTCTCACTGCTCCGGGACCCACTCAGGAGAGCCCGGTACCCACTCGCCCCAGGGGCAAGGCCCCTGTGTGCTCCCGCATCCCTGAGAACTTAGCGTGCACCTCCATTGGCTTTAGCTCCTGAAGAAAGGGACCACAGCTGTTAACTGCATCCCCCATCTAGTTGGCCTGCAGGTGCAGGGAGATATTCACTTACAGCTTGTTTAAGACGCACAAAGTTAGGGCACCTGGGTAGCTCAGTTGGTTAAGGTCTGACTCTTGATTTCTTGATTTCAGCTCAGCTTTGGGCTTTCCGCTCAGTGGGGAGTCTGCTTCTCCCTCTTCCTCTGCCCCTCCCCCAGCTCATGCTCACTTGCTCCTTCTCTCTCTCAAATAAATAAATAAAATCTTAAAAAAAAAAAGCAGCACAAAGATAGATCTGGTGTGTCTCTCTCTGACCTCCGCCCTCAGCCTCTCTTAAAGGAAGCAGAACCCCAGAGAATGTGGTAAAGATCAGTGCCAGGTTCACATGACTTACATCCACCTACAGGGGGAGGGCGAGGTGGGGAAAGGGACAATGGTGATGCCCCTGGAGGAGGCTCTTAGCCTGGGCTCTGAAGGATGGCGGCTGCCCCTGAGCACGTGGGGCGGTGTGAGGCCTGTGGGAGGAGCCCCAGTATCTTAGGGTTTGCCCTGAGTCCCTGCGTGTGAGGCAGACACACAGAGGACAGAGCCACCTGCCTTCCCAGTGAGCAGTAGCACTCGGTGACTCAGAGCTCCAGGAAGGAGGTCTGGGGAAAACAGGGGGACCGGACAAAGGGTGTGTATCTAAGGGGCCTCATCCTCTCCCTCTAGCCCTGGCCACAGCCAAGGACAGGCCTGAATGGAGTCTGTGGGCAGCACAGAGGGTCCCTTGTCCCTGCAGAGAGTCCCACAGCTCCAGACCAACCCCGCTGTCCTCTGACATGAGAATGCTCCCGCCATCCCAGAGGGCCCTGATCTTCAGTTCCTGCCATAGCCCACCCACCACCATTTCCAGCAGCCCAAGGGCCACTCGCAGCTTTCACCACTTAACTAGTTGATAGAGGCATGGGGGGGCTAGGAGAGGAACAGGAGCTGCCCCATGAACCTCTCAGGGGTGATCACGGACCAGGGGCTGGGCCAGTCCCCAGGTGATCCCGGCCGAGGGGGCCATTAGGCTCATCTCTAAGCACTACGGCAGGTAGAAAGGGAACAAATAATCCTCCCCTCCTCCGCTTTTTGTTCTATTTGTTCTATTCAGGCCTTTGACTGATGGTATAGGGCCCCCCCACAGTGGGAAAGGCAATCTGCTTTACTCAGTCTACCGATTCAAATGCTAATCTCTCCTGGAAGCACCCTCACAGATGCACCCAGAAATCATGGGTAATCTGGGTCCCCCGTGGCCCAGGCAAGTTGACATAGAAAATCAGCCATCATGATGTCTTAGTGATCCGCACGTCACGCGTCACGTCGAGTATCCTGGTGAGACAGGCTGCAGAATTTCAGGCATACTGACAACCAAAAGGACCCTTCCTCTATCCATCCATCGCACATTCTAGGCTCACGTGGCCCTAGAGGACAGCTTTGAGAGGAGAAGCCACACCACTCGACAGTGGGGAGTTTTTGTTTGAACCCAGGTCCAGCCAGCTTCAAAGCTCCCAACCACTAGTCCATGGATTCCCAAGGGGCGCAGCAGCCTGAGGTCACTCGCATGTCCCCCCAGGAACCTGAGGACACCATGCAGGCCCTGCAGAGCCCTGTGCAAGGCCCAGGTGACACACACCAGGGAACACTAATGGGTCTTCTGCAATCCTGCAGCCAGGGGCTTAAATCTATTTCTACCTTGATTTATCTGAATGAACGTTTGGCAATTCCCAACATAACACAAACATAAGAAAACCGAACACCATCACGCTAAGCAACAGTTGTGTGTGTGTGTTTATGTAACCATCTCACACAAACACCTCTTTGTCAGGCATGTGTGTCATCCCCTTACCCCCTGCGCCCACAGGTGCCAGGTCTCCTGGCAGAAATGGCGCAGGCCCGGCCTTCGGAACCACTGGGAAGATAACCATCAGCATCCGACTCGCTTTGCATTTAGAAAATGTATTTGATGGGAAGGTCCAGGGAGAGAGAATGACAGTATGAGGCTTCAATGATTTCTTAAGGACATGTTGCTAAATGATTTAATCCCTTCCTGAGACACTGCCCATGAATTGATGACCTCTGCTTTTCCTTTCTCCAGTCTGATGAGCAATGGCTTTTCTGACAGGCCAGTAAATTTCTCCCATTGCTTCTGCTAAGAAAAATTTTTTTAAAGATGATGAGGAGAAAGTGCTTTATTGCAAACCACTCTGCACCCCACCCCCTTTCCTCGAGGAGCGTAAAGCCACAGTGGAAGGAAGGACAAGCCGGTGGCAGTACTCCCAAGAAGAGCCGACTCCCGCTAAATTAAAACAAATGAGGGCGACTTCCAGATGGTGACTCACACACAAAGGAGGCCAGAGACAGCGGGCGGCTGGCTGCCTTCCCGAGATTTGCCCAGGCTCTGCCATGAGGCAGGAAGGGAGCACCTCCCAGCTTCCGCCCACACCCCCCCAAAGTACCCTGAGACTCCACACTCACATCTGAAGGAGGCCAGGGGTTCCCAGAGGGACACCTCATTTGTCTGCCAGAGCCTGGGGTCCAACCAGCCAACGACACATTCAGTCTGACAACTATTCACTAAGCCTTTCTATAGGCCAGGTAACAGCCAGCCTGTGTCTGTGGGGACACCTCTACCGGGAAGTCCTCGGGATGCCCCTCCAGGAAGTACTGTGCAGAGGCCTGGGCAGCAAGGGAGGCTCCTGGAGGAAGGGACAGTGCATGATCAGCGGGACTGACAAGTGACCAAGGCACCCCAATGGGACAGCATGGTGGGCAGGAGGCTGAGGAGATGCTAGAGGTGAGGGGCTGCAGAATGGGAAGATCAAGAAGGGGTCTAGCTGAGCACATGTGTCATAGCCCCTCCCTATCTCTAACTGCACAAAACCCTCTGCAGGGGCAAAGTGAGTGCTCCCACCACACCCCCGGGGCGGCCCACACCCAGGTCCCCCAGGGGCTCACCAAGCACTTACCAGCATAGAGGGTGCCATATGGCCACGAAGGGACATGTCCTCGGGACCTCCTTTCTCAGGTATGAGCGGGTCTTGGAGAGCCCTGCAGCCCAGGACAAGATTGGTTCTGGCCACCCTCCAGGGCTGCTGGGGGCTCTCCTACCCTGGTCCTTCAGACCCGAGGTCGCTCCTTGCCAGAAACCCTCGTCCAGGTGTTGGACTTGCCCCAGCTCCCAGGCCTCTGGGGCCCCAGTGGTAATAAAGCACAGTGTGGTGTCTGGTACAGGCCTCATACGCACAAGCTATGCCTCCAAAGCCCACTCCCAGCCGGGCTCGGCAGCCTCTCGGGGTGGGGCCCAAACTCAGGGAGAAGAACGACAACCAGCCAGTTCCCTTTCGCCAGCAAAATCGGAGCCACTCTTTGACTAGGAAACAATCCGAACTTCTGAGAAAAAAACAAACAAACACACAACTAAAATAAGAAGGAACACAACCTGAAAAGTATTTGTATTAAACATGACAGAACCATAGCTATTATTGCATTTTAAAATTCCCTCCAGTGTTAATGACTTCATCACATCCTTGACTGATAAAGGTACGATGGGCCTGAACAGAGAGTTCATGAGAATGAAACACAAAAGGCAAACACGAAAAAGACAACAAAATGTAGAGCAAACTGTTCAACCACCTAGCAATCAAAGAAATTCAGATTGAGTGATGAGGCATAGTTTTGTAGCAAATTAATGTTTTCGTGGCAAACCCAACAGCGACAAGTTTGGAGCACAGGAAGAGGCGACGTAGGGCTGGTGGCCTGGGTGCTGGCCAGGTCCTTCGGGCCAGCCCCACACACTCCCTGCCTTCAAACACTCACAGGCTGGCACAGTGGGTCCACATCTGGGGGATCGCCCCGTGGAAATGATTGAAGAGAAGGAAAAAGCTGCAAGCATGTACGGGCTCACCGTAGCACTATCTTCAGCAGTGAGAAAAAACAGAGATAATCTAAGTAAGTCCCAACAAGAGGTAGGGTAAGACCCAAGCGTACATAGAGCTTATCCACTCTTGATGCCACACCTCTCTCCAGAAAGGATGTCCTTTCTGGAGACATCAGCCATAATGGGAAAGAAATACAGAAGTCAAACGACAGGCTTATGTGATGAGGAGGGAAAAGGGACCAGGGCCTGTACCATAGAACCAGCCCCGGCAAAGTAGGTCTGGAGGTGAATATAAAACTGAGCCTCCTGGAAGCCAAGGTAAAAAGGAAAATAGGATATAATATAACCCTCATGATCCAGAACAAAAAGCCATAATCATACGTTGGGAAAGACCAGCGTTTTCCTAACCCTATTCCAGGAGGCCTGTTACTGTATGTTTCCTCCTTTTAAAGGTCCGGAAAACATTTCAGGGTTTCCAATGGTTTCCCAGCTAATCCAGGAACATTATTTGTGTGACCCGATCTCACTCCAGCCTCATCAAAATGCTCTGTCAAGTTCTGGTTCTCTGACCATTTCTGTGCGAACTCCATAAGGTAATCAAGATAGGTCACTTTCTGAATTATTACAGAAGTGAATATTGTCAGAAATGGATGGCAATCTTGGCTACCATCCCTGGTTTCCTGACCACAGCTTTATTTTTTTTGTTCCTGATAAGATGAAGGTAAGGGAGGAATGAAATGGTAAGAGCAGGAAAGAGCCCCCAGGCCCCTGGGCCAGGAGGTAGGGGGATGTCTACCTCTCAGGGATCCTGGTCCCTTCTGAGGCACAGAAGTCCTTGTTTCCATGTGGCCTGAGGGTGCCCAGAGGACTCAGGCAAGCAGGAGGAAGGAAAGGGGCCGGCAGGACACGAGGACACAGCTCTCCCAAGAGTCAATCCATGGACACATTTCCTGGCTCAGCACCGTGGAGGGAGGGCAGGGGCCCAGAAAGACCTGGCTCCAATCCCAGCCTCACTCCAAGTAGGCTGTATCATCTGGGACAAGTCACCTGTGGCCAGTCACTGGGCCTGCTGGAGCCATGTTTCCTCCTGTGTCACCAGGGGGCAATTGCACATAACCTGCAAGATTGTTTTAGGGATTTGATGGGAGTAAAGCTCCTGGCACACAGTGGGCCCTCAACACATGTTAACGGTATTTTTTTCTAATTTCCTGGATTACCCTGACCCAACAGAGAGAGCAACTGCTCATTGCAGGTGGGGAGCTCTCAGGAGTGATAAACAGAAAAGGGAGAAAAGTCCCAGGTGGACCTTGAAGGGGAGGAAATGAATGACTGTGTGGCGTGTCTTCATCACCCTCCTTGCCATTATCTCCCCCACGTCCAAGACCCTGACATTCTGTGTTCAACCAGTAGCTACTCTGGAGAGTCTGGCAGTGGGCCCATGGGGTGACTTTGTGGGGAATTCTGCTGAAGCCGGTGGACCTGGCTGGGGACCCTCGGCCCATGGGCCAGATCCAGCCCCAGAGTCTAGGCTCTAAGAAGCCCCATGGGGACAGCTGACATGCCTGGGCATTGCCATCCCGACAGCTCCACTCACAGAAACCACAGGGTGACAGCCAGAAGGTTCAAGGGTGAGGAGGCCAGGCTAGTTTAGAAGGAACTCCACTTGACCCCTCATGGAAGGGACACATGGGAGCAGGTGAGACACCATGTGCCCCCAAGAGCCACACCAGCCATTCAGATGCACTTGGAAAAGTGCTTCTTCTGGCCACCACCTGCCCTCCCTCAGTGACTCCTCTCCTGCGGTCATCTTCAACATCCAGTCCCTGCCTTATTTGGAAAACCCAGACCCTCAACTCAGTCCCAGACCCTGACTGCTGCCCACCCTGCACTGTCCCCAGTGCCCCCTGCTCACCCAGCCATGACTCATGCTTGCTCTCTGCCTAGAAGGCCCTGTCCCCCTGTTTTCAAACTGTGTGACACTGAGTTGCCTCTGAGGTCAGTCCTGGGAACAGCCTGGGGTGAGCAGGTGGGGATGCAGGGAAACGAAGGAGCAAGATGCGCCCCCTACAATCCCTGTATCTGTTTCCTGGAATATTTGGCCTCATTAGTTCCCTCACCCCAACCCAGTGTCTGTTGATGACACACTCTAGGCAATCTTGGGGAGAGAACCCACGAGAATTAACACAACTCTTCGGTTCTGATTACAGCTTATTACCATAATGGAAAGAATTTCTGGACTCTCCCCAAATTTCCTCTCCTCTTAAAATTTTCAATTAAGAGCCTAGCCTTAATGGAAAATGGCCGTTTTCTGGAATGTTCTCCAAAGGGCTGATTCCTCATTGCTGAGTACTTTTTTTAAACAGATGAAGATTCTCAATGAGTCTGAATAAAATCCGAGCCAAGGGCCTCACTCCGAGAAGGGAGGAGGGCAACAGTGGACACTCCAGGGAGGCGGCCAGCCCTTCCCTCGGGGCCCTGGCGTGGCCAGCGGAGGATTTCTGGGAGAAGCCGTGAGCAGAAGAGCAGTGTGGATATCCCGGGAGCCAGGCCCGGCTGCCAGCAAAGCAGCTGAAGTCTTGGGGAAACTTCCTGATTGCATTAACGAGGTGGCACCACCAGGACATAATCAAATCTCCCTGGAGAACGTGGCTTCCAGAAGGGCTGCTGCTCACACATGGCAGACTTAGGGCAACCGGGGCCAGACACAGCAGATGAGGGAAGTCCCACACTGGGATGCAGGGCAGGAGGGTAGAGGGGCACCTCCTCGTGCCCACTGGGAGGCAGGCTTTCCCAGCCATCACATGGGCAGGCACCTGGTATTCGAAGGCTCAGTTCTTCCCCCAGACACCCCGTGTCATAGGCCCTCCTACTTTGACAGGTAAGGAGGGTGCCTAGAAAAGCTGCGTGCTGCAGGTGGGGACAGGTGACCTCTCATACCAGGGCATGGGCACCGTGCTCGGGGAAACGAGCACCGGCTCCGGGGAAGGAGAAAGCCAGCTCTCATTCCAGCTCCCCGCTCCCAGCTCTGGCCTGTCTAAACACAGAGACTGGCCTAGAGAAAGCACCCAGTAGATGACAATGGCTATTGCCAAGTTTCTTACTACTAGAAAGAGAAGACAGGCCCATTCTCAGCGGAGTGAGTGGCTGGGGCGTGGGCGGTGATCTCAAAGTCTGTTCCTTCACTTTGCAGTTTCAGTACTTTCAGGGCACAACTCCTGCTAACCCAGCCACAGAAGACTAAGGGATACACCGAAGGCCAACATCCTACAAAGATGTCTCTTGCTTTCTTTTCTAAAAATATTTTATAATAACTCCAGGGCAGCTAACTCTATTCCTATGTCCTGGGCCATGGAGAGAAAGTATATATGAGAAGTTCTCAACATAGGTTTGTTGAACAAATGTACAAATGCAGGGACGAAAGGACGCCCCTAGAGACCATGACACAGAGCAGCTGGGCTGACCTGCTGATGCGCTCTCCTCCACCTCCAGCCCCCTTCATACCTCTTCTCTTCCCTCCTCCTGCCAGCTCCTGCTCTGGGCCTCCAGGAATCCTTTGTGGACACCCATGGCCTCCTGCTGTCTGCTCCCACACCTCTGAGCCTCACATGTTCCTGATGTGTATCCAAACCTTCCCCACCCGAGTTCTGGAAGAAGGCTCAGCTCTGGAGCCTGAGTGTGAACCCAGCTCTGCCAGATGGCCTCTCTGTGCCTGTTTCTTCATCTGTCCTGGACTCACAGAGGAGTCTGGGCTTGGGACCCAGAAGGTGACACAGGAGGGCCCAGTAAATCCTTGCTGACTGAGGAGAGCATCACTTCTTCTAAGAGGAGGAGAAGGAAAGAGGACCAGAGGTTCTGAGATGGGTTTTGAGCTGGCTTTGAAGGATGGGCAAGCAGGCAGGGGGTTGTAGTTCAAGGTGCAGAGCCAAGAGGCTGCGGGGCGTGTGTGCGTGCACGTGTGTGCCCGGGCCGGGGCTGAGGATGCTGCGAGGTTCACAGAACAAGAGCTCTCCAGAACTTCACCCTGAGCCTAAGGCCAGGGGGACAGATGTCTCTCCGACAGGTATCTTTGCTCCCTTATTGGGATCAGACTCTGGGCCAGTCCCTGTGGAAACCCCAAAGGCAAGAAGTGTGGCAGTCGCCTCCTCAGAGCTGGGAGAGCCCAGTCAGCTCCAGTACCTCAAGGAAGCCCGGCGGCCAAGGGTCCGACGGAGCATCCCAAGCCCCCTGGACGCACCCTGGTCGTGTCTCTGTTAAGATCGGGAGTGAAGTGAGTATAGAGAGAGGGTTGGGCTGGGGGCAGACGGGAGAGGAGAGGACGGAGACGGTGAACTGTTGGTCTTGTTACTTAGCCTCTGTAAGCTGCGGGGCCTCATCAGCAAGTGCGGTGCCAGCCACGCCTCCCTTCCTAGTAAGAGGGCTGAGAGGACGGGCCCATAAAGCACCTGCAGCCGGGCTCGGTGCATGGAAAGCTCCCCGTCCAGGCCAGCAGTGATGGTGAGGAGGGTGAGGAAGGTCGGGATGGAGATGGTAGCGGAGCACACGGCGAGAGTCTCCGGGAAAGTCTATGCCAGCCACCCAAGGAGGCAGTAGGGGCCTCACAGCATGAAGAACAGAATGCCGACGACAGTGGAATGGCCGGCCACGAGGGCCTCCAGCAACGGCAGGGTCAGGGCCACGTGTCATCATTAAAAATAGATCCAAATACGAAAATTAAGTGGATAAGTTAAGATTACTTAGAAGCACACCTTTCCATAATTGCAACTAAGGAAAAACATGCAGGCCTGAAAAAAAGCACGGAAGGGTCTAAGCAAGTCCGTGGAGGTCCTTAGACTCCGGGATTTGGAATTGGGATTTTTCTCTCTTCCCCAAACCTGTTTGTGCTGCTTGTGTCCAGGACAGGCTCAGTGGCCCCTGTGATTTCAAATGATCCGTGTCACCTGTGCTCCCCTCTCTTCACTCAGGGAGCCTGGATGTGCAAGGCATCCACACCTTGGAGGAATTCCTGGGGGCAGCGATGGGAGAAGCCACCGCCCCAGCCATCGGTGTGTTCTGTGTGGTCCTCGGTCAGAGGCGCCAAGGTCAGCGGCTTATCCACCCCTCCTTGTGTCCACTCCCTCACCCCTGTGTCCTGGGATCACTCTCAAACACTTGACCCACCTGTTTTTTCCTCTCTCTTTTTTTTATATTTAAAGTTTTAATCAGCTGGAGTCGATTTTATAGTATGAGGAGTGACTTGCTGTTTTTTCAGTGGACTCACCAGTTGTCCCAAGCGCACCTGTTGAATAATTCCTCTCTCTCCCATCTCAGTAGTGCCTTCAAGTGGCACCACCACTGTGGTCTGCCCATCAGTCCATACCCCAGGTACCCTGGTAGGGCCCTGGTCCATCCCCTGAGTACCACGCTGTGGCAGTCTCCTCCCCAAGGGACAGTCTCTGCCCAGACACCAAGATGCCTTCTTGGCAGCCTGTGCATCTCCTGATGCCTCCGGTCCTCACTTCCTTCTCTGAGCACCCCCTCCATCTCCTCTCTATGCTCCTTCCACCTTTCCTGAGGCATGGGGCTCCCCTAGGCCTGCCCTCCGTGCTCCCCTCTCTGGACTGTAAAGGTGCTCCCTGGGCCTCTCTCCTAAAACACGACCCCCAGGATGCATCTGGAACTCAGCTTCTCTCTTGGGCACCAAACTGCCTGGCGGGGCTCTCCCCTTCATTCCTCAGCTCCAGCCCCTGGGGCTTTAATGAACATGTGCGAGCACACACGCTCACACAGGCACGCACGTGTGCACACATTCATGCACATAGTCCCACACGCATGTGTGAACACAGACAGTTGTGCTAACACATCTATTTTATGTAGAAGAACCCCAGGCTCAGAGATGTGTCCCAAGTCACATAACTACTGAGTGGCAGGACCCAGATCTCTAGTGCTTTCAGCTCTACTATGGGTGTTCTTTAATCACAGATTTACAAAAATACAGGGTTCCATAACAGGGAAATAAAATGAGAGAATCCACATTAAGCAGTCATCCCAGTGCCTGGGAGTAAAAGTGCTACATAAGCAATAACTGTAGTGAGTAATAATTATCATTGTCATTGTCAGCCACAGGCCTGGATCAGAGACCAAGGATGGGCAACCATCCCTATCAGGCAGGAGGCGGAGCTGGGAGCCCACCTGCGTCCTTCCGCATTTCTCTGTCTTTGGTGCCCCCTCCTGGCCTCTAGGTGTAACTCTGGGTGATGAGGGCTGGGAGGGGAGCCAACCAAGCTCCGCAGTCACTTACCCCGAGAAACAGGACGCTCAGTCACTCAGACAGGTAGGACGGCTCTCTACCTTTATCCCAGGATAGCGAGAGAAAGCAAGTCTTCCTCACTGCTGGGAGCTGAGGCTGTCTCTCACCTGAACATACATATGCACACACTCATGCCACAATATGTGCACACACGCTTGCACTCTCCCTCTCCCATGGGAGGGCCCCCTAGACTTATACCCAGCTTGGCACCAGTTACCATCAGAAAGGCACATGGTATCAGAGCTGCGATGACTTCATTTGTTAACTGTATAGATGGGGAAACTGAGGCCCCAGAAGAGGACACAGCATTTGCTGACTGTGCACCAGGGCCAGGTGTTAGGCTAGCAAGGAATATGCCCTTTGTGGTCAGTTTCAAGTTCAGAAAACAGCACCCGGGGACCAGTAAGGACATTGTCCAGGACCTTAGCATCCACTGGGAGAAGCAGGTGTCTCAACAAACAGACACAACAAAGTATCATGAGAGATACTGGACACCTTCACAGAGCCCACAGGAACCAGGACCCAGCAGTCAGGGGATGATGGAGGGGACTCTGGGGCTGAGCGTGAAAGACAAGATGTTACTGGAGATCAAGAAACAACCAGGGCACGATGGGCAGGGGGGACGGTGCTGAGGCTTGGGTGGGAGGAGAAGCATGGGAAAGCTCCCCCTGGAAGAAGGCTAGGGATGAACAGGATGGTGAACTGAGCTCCCTCTCCTCCAATCCCCACACAAGCACCCCAGGAAGGCAGCAGCAGCCATCCCCTGACACGGGGCCAGGAGCACTCCCACAGCTCTGCCAGTGTGAACCCCCTAGGATTCCCATTTTACACATTTGGACTGGAGCACAAGGAGGCTTAGTAACCTGCTTAAGGCTGTACAACTTAATGGGGAAGGTAGGATTTGAACAGGCAAATCGGTTCCAAAACCCACGCCCTTTTAAAAAAAGATTACGGTAAAATATACATAAAATTTATCATTTTAGGCATTTTTAAATGTACACTTCAGTGGTATTATTAAGTGCATCCACACCATTCTGCAATCATCATCACCATCTATCTCCAGAACTTCCTCATCTTCCCAAACTGAAACTCCAAAGCCAGCAAACAACAGCTTCCCTTTTTTCCCCGCCTGCGGCCCCTGGCAACCACTGTTCTACTGTCTCCACGAATTTTCCTATTCTAGGTACCTCGTGCAGGTGGACTCATGTTGTATTTGTCCTTTTCTGTCTGGCTTATTTTACTAAGCATAATATCTTCGAGGTTCATCCATGATGTAGTATGTATCAGATTTTCCTTCTTTTTTTAAGGCTGAGTAATATTCCATTGTCTAGATACACCACATTTTGTTTATCCATTCACCCACTGATGGACACTTAGGTTGTGTCCACCTTTTAGCTATGTGAGTAATGCTGCGATGAAAATGGGTGTGCAAATATCCTTGCTTTTTTTTTTTTTTAAGATTATTTATTTTAGAGAGAGTGCAAGCAGGGATAGCGCAGAGGGAGAGGGAAAGAATCTCAAGCAGACTCCCCGATGTGCATGGAGTCCAATGTGGGGCTTAATCTCATGACCCTTGATCATGACCTGAGCCAAAATCAAGAGTCAGATGTTTAACCAACTGAGCCACTCAGGCGCCCCCCAAATATCCTTGCTTTCAAAAAATGCACACTCTTAGCACCATGCAGAATCACCTCTCATAAACCCCAGGGAAAATGGGCATCCGTATGGAAGGGCAGCGAATGAGAGGTGAGAGAGCCAGACAAGATTTGGTGCAAGAAAGAAAGATACACCACAGGACAAGGAACGCCTGCTAAGGAAGAGCTGTGGGGCCTACCTCCCAGAGACACCCTCCGTGTCAGAGTGGCAGCGGCCCCAAAGGTGGGGGTGGGTCTTGGCAGCTTGCAGAAGCCTGTGTTCCTCTTCATTCCTGCTAGGCTCATCTTCACACAGTGGGCTAGCCAGGAGCCCAGGCCAGGGGGAAGGCAGCTGACCAGCAAAATCTATCAGAGAGGTGGACAGCATCTCATCAGTAACAACAAACAGAGGCGGAACCCCCTCCCACCCAGGGCAAACACACCTCGCTCTGCAGCTAACTGCCAACTGCACTCACTGTGCTCTCTGAAACAACGAAGCACTTACCTGGCAAAGCACAATAAGAGCAGATGAAAATATTCCAGGCCTGGAAAAACAGATCTCTGGCCTCTCTCCACTCCCTGCAGCCTAAGCAAACAGAGAAACATCATAGATCTGTTAAAAGATTCACTAGCTCCGACAATGTGGGCCAACTAAACAGATGAGGCTGTTAAAAATCAGAATATCTCTAACTCGAATTACAGAAACATTTGAACTCCTACCCAACAGAGAAGATGTGTTCTCAAGCTCGTGTAGAGCATTTGGAAATACAGGCCCTGTGCTGGGGGAGCAAGGAGACCACACCTTCCACAATCCACGGTTTCTCACCAGGTTCAATAAAATGAGAAACAATAAGAAGACAAGGTTAAAAATACATTTTGGAAACAAAATTAATTTCCACAATGGAAGTTATAAAAACATTTGAAACTCCATGACAATAAGGTATTCATATAAAAATTATAGATTTCCACAAAACTGGTATTTAGGGAGAAATTTATATCATCAAATGAATTTGTAATAAACACGATGAAAGAGAAGAGAAAGCTGAAGGCAAAAAGCTCATGGGTGAAAAAAAAAATAAAGGGAAAATACTTTAGAAACAGACTACTATAAAAGTACGACCTGTTAGATATGTCCAAAGAAGTATTCAGGAGAAACTGAATAGTCTTAAGTATAGATCTATGTACCTAAGTAGTATAACAAAGATATAATTAAGTAAATAATACAAGAAGATTTCTTTTAAAGGGAAGAAACAAGATACAAAGTCATTTAACTTAAAAACAACCATAATAAAAGCAGACTTGATAAAATCCAAAACTGGTTCCTTGAAAAGATCGTTAAAATAAGCAAACCTCTGGGATTTCAAGCAAAAGAAAAAAGGAAAAGGTATAGCTATGAAAACATTAGGTTAAAAAGTGACATGACTACAGATATGAAGGAGATATTTTAAACCACAAAAAGACAGTAGACAGTAGATACAGCTTCATTCTGGTTGATTTGTTTTCTCTGGAAGAAGTAGAAGATTTTCTTGGAATGCATAAATCACCAAAACTGGCTTATCAGGAGGCAGAAAATCTGAAAAGAACAATAAACATAGACTGAATGAATCAGGTAATGAAGGCTAATTACAGGGGCTCTTTCAGCCTCCAGGGACCGGGGATTGCCATTACAGAGTTATCAAAGCACGGGAGAAAATGGGATGCTCCCCAGTTCCCTCTACAAGATTAATACACTTTCTACAGGATCACACACACACACACACACACACACACACACACGCCTGTACATGAGTGTACATTTGAGCACAAACACACTTGTCCATACACACACGCAGGGACACACTGCAATGATGTAGAAAGGTCTCCCAAGACACACATACTAGCAAAAATAGAAAGTTTCCAAACAAAACAGTTCTATGTGTTTGTTTTTTTAAGACACCACATGGAGGAAAATAACAGTATATAAATGTAAGTGTCTAAAAGAGATCCGGAAGATACACATCAGATCAGCATGGTCAGCTGTGGGGAGGATAATGAGATGAGAGGTTCCGGAGGGAATTACAGAGGAAACTGGTTCTGTTTACACTCTTCCTATATTATCGGAATGTTTACAAACTGAGTATATTCATATATTACTTCAAAATAATTACATTTTTTCAAAATAATTAAGTGTAAATCAATCAATAAAAGTAAATAAAACCAATAACGAATAACTTGTAATAGTAACTTGAGGGGAGAAGTAATAGTGTTTTTAAAGATTTTTTTTAAAGTAATCTCTACACCCAAGGTGGGACTCGAATTCACAACTCCAAGATCAAGGGTCGCATGCTCCATGGGCTGAGCCAGCCAGGTGTCACAAGAAAAGTAGTACTTTAAAAATTACTAATTATTTTTAGGCTAAACAATAAAAATTAAAAATTTAGAAAACATGTAGAAAGATATTTTATAATAGGAAGGATATTTAAAATAAAAGGTCATTTTTTCATTAAAATTTTTTTTTCACTCAAAAAAGGACACACAAACTCTCAAAGCCATAAAGGAAAATACTAGATTTGATTGTACGGGCATTTAAAACCTCTGTATGAAGAAAAGAATCACGGACTTATTGAAAGACTAGTATGTGTCATATTAGGGAAAAAATACAAGATTTATAAACAATTGCAAGATTTATATTCAAAATATATAAGGAGGTTTTACAAAATTAATATGGCAAAACAACCCAACAAAAAAAATGAGTAAATGATATGCACAAATCACAGAAGATTATGAGAATGGCCAGTGAACACTGGAAAACATGCTGAAGCCTTCTGGTTATCTAATAAAAATGCAAATTTAAACAATAATGAAATATTTCTTGTGCCTGCCAGACTGGCAAAAATTAAAAGTATCGAGCACATTTACCACTGGCAGAAATTGGGAAAATTCTCAATTATTTTTCAGGTAATTCCTCTTATCCATTGATCTTTTCCTTTCCTTCTGGCAGTTGTATTAGATGAATATCTCTAACTCTCCACCTCCTTGGCCTTTCCTCATCTCTTCTAAAAGAGCCCCAACCTGATCCCTGCTCATTCATTTTTTTCTTCTCCTCTTTAAACTTCCCATCAAGTTTATCATTTCAGTACTTATATTGTTCATACACAATATCCCCAGCTGGTTCTTCTTCATAAATGCCTCTAGCCTCCTATTTCCAATATCCTCTTGAGGATATTTATTATGCACATGTAAATGCTTTTCCTGTCTCGTCTATTTATCTGCTCCCTCTGGTGTTCAGTTTGTGGTCTTTTCCTCTCCGGGTTTACTCTTCTCATGCTCTATCTCCCTCGAGACTTCTCATGGCTTTTTATCTTAGGTTCTGAGCTCTATCAATTAATTATCCCTTTTGTGACATCTCTAAGGTTTGGGTTCATAGGATACAGCTAGCAGTCCATATTGATTAATTATTATTATTAATTATTATTAGGAACCAGAAGCAAATTTACAAACAAAAGTCGTATCGTCAGATGTTTTCATGGGTAAAGAAAACGGATATATGCAGGCATTGCTGGTGGGAGTATGAAGTGTTACGCTCTTCAAGGGGCAGATATTGTGGCAACATATTCAAATGACCAAAAAAAACAGATTGGATGTTCTATTGTAAGATGGTGTAGACTTGCCTGTCTGCTCCTTCCCTCTAAATATCACTAAATACACTGGAAATAATCTAACAGGCAATAATAAAAGGACTCTATGAGGTGGAATAGGAAGGCAGACTGGCCAGGAGGCACAGGACTTGAGGAATGACTTCAGGAGTAAGTTCCTGGGTTTTCTTTTTATCTCCTGTTGTTTTAGTCCATTTGGGCTGCTATAACAAAAATACCATAAACTCGGTGGCTTGAACAACAGAAGTTTCTTTCTCACAGTTCTGGAGGCTGGGAAGTTTAAGATCAAGGCACTGGTAGAAGGTGAGGGAGGTAGAGGAAGAGGAGAAGAGGGGAAGGTAGAGAAAGGACTAGTGTTCTTAGACTTGACACTAAAAGTACAATCCATAAAAGGAAAAATTGCAAAATTGGACTGTATTAAAGTTTTTTATTGCTCTGCAAAAGATCCTGTTAAGATAATGAAAAGAGAAATTACAGACTAGGATAAAATATTTGCAAATCATATACCTAAGAACTTCTGTCTAGAATATATGAAGAACTCTTAACATTAAACAAATAAAATTGAAACTGTATAAAAGAAATGAACAGATATTTGACCAAAGAGAATATACAGACAGCAAATAAGGACAGGAAAGAATGGTCAACATCATTAGCCTTAGGGAAGTGGAGAGCCCCAGGGAACAGGAAAGTACCTGGGAAATCATTGAGTAGGAGGAATTCAGAACAGTGTTTACGAACTCCTGACCTCCCTCCTTAGCTGTGCATGCATAGATCTGACCCTAAACGGTATATCACTGACTTTGAGAATGGACTTAAGAGATAGATCAATGTCCAGATCCCATACAGGTTACTGCATAAAGCACACATGAAACTGACCAAAAGAACACCACCAGAGCTTTGTAAATGGAACTAACAACTGTCAGAACTCACAGAAGGCTGGTTAGGACTTGTAACTAAACAGCACTTACAGAGACATGCATAGCATTAAATGCTTGTATTAGAAAAGAAGAAAGATCTCAGATCATTAATCTAAGCTTCGACCTTAAGATTTTAGAGAAGAAGAGCCAAATAAAATCAAGGCAAGCAAAAGAAAGAAATAATAAAGAAAAAAAACCCAATGAAAATGAAAAGAGCAATAGAGAAAATCAATAAAACCAGAAGCTCATTCTTTAAAAAAAAATCAATAGAATTAATAAACCCATGACTGATAAAGAACAAAAGTAGAGAAGATACAAATTACCAATATCAGGAATAAAGGAGATGCTATCACTATAGATCTCAAAGATGATAAAATGATGGTAAGGGAATCCTACAAAGAACTCTATGCCAATAAATTTGGCAACTTAGATGAAATAAACTAATTCCATTTCATAATCTACCAAAATTCACTCAAGATGAAATAGATTATCTGAATAGCCTTATAACAATTAGAGATACCGAATTTATTGTTAAAAAACATTTTTTAAAAAATCTCTAGGCCTACATGTTTCACTGCCAAATTCTATCCAACATTTAAAGAAATAACACCAGTCCTATTTAATCACTTCGAGAAAATACAAAGGGAGAGAACATTTCCTAACTCATTTTATACAGCCAGCCTTACTCTGATACCATAATCAGATAAAGACACAAAAACTCTATAGATCCATATCTCTTACAAACTCAGATGCAAAAATCCTCAACAAAACATCAGTGCATCAAATATAACAAAATAGTAAAATACTATGCCATAACCAAATGGGGTTTATCCCAAGAATGCAACGTTGGTTCACTATTTGAAAAGTAAATCCCTGTAATCCACCAGATGAACAATCTAAAGATGAAAACCACATGATTATATAAGTTGGTGCAGAAAAGGCACTTGGCAAATTTCAATACCCATTCATGATTTAAAAAGAGTTCCCAGCTAACTAGAATGGAAAGGAATTTCCTCAAACTGAGAAGAGCATCTACAAAAAAATTGGGAACAAAACAATGATGTCCACACTCATCACTCCAATTCCACATTATATGAGAAGTCCTAATAGTCCAATATATCAAGAAAAAAGGGCGTATAGCTGGGCAGGAATAAAATCTGTCCCTATTTGCAGACAACATAATGGTCTATGTATAAAATCCTAAGAAATCATCCAAAAACAATAGTAACAAAAGACCTAGAACTAATAAATGGGTCTAATAAAGTTGCAGGATATAAATTCAACACATGAAAATCAATCCTCTAAAAACTAGCAGTGAACATTTGGAATGCAGAATTTAAATAATTGGTATTATTTGCAATGGCTCCAAATTATTAAATTATTAAAAATCTAGACATAAATCTACTAAAACACACACAGGATCTGTAGGCTGAAAACTACAAAATGGTGGTGAAAGAAACCAAAGAACACCTAAGTAAATGGAGAGATATGGCAAGTTCACGGACTGAAAAATTCAACAGAGCAAAGTTGTCAACTCTCTGCAAACTGATTCACAGATTTAATGCAATCAAAATTACCATAGGATTTTTTTTTTATAAATATAGGCAAGCTTATTAAAACTTATACGAAAAGGGAAGGGCTCTACATGAGCTTCAACAATTTTGAAAAAGAGGAATAAATTTAAAGGAATCCCACTACCCTTTTTGAGACAATATAAAGCTACCATAATCAATTGTATGGCCAAGAGTTAGACACATTGATCAGCAGAACAGAATAGAGAGCCCAGAAATATACCCTCACAAATATGCCCAATTGATTTTTGATAAGGATGCAAAGATATTTCAATGAAGAAAGGTTAGTCTTTCAACAAATGGCATCAGAAAAACTGGTTGTCTGTAAGTTAAAAACAAAAAAACAAAACAAAACAAAAAACCCAATCCAAATCTTACACCTTACACAAAAAACTCAAAATAAAAATCATAAAGCTTTAAAACTTTTAGAACAGGAGAAAATCGTCTTAACCTAGGGTTAGGAAAAGAGTTCTTAGTCATGACACCAAGTACACAATCCATAAAAGAAAAAAAAATAATAAATTAGACTTGACAAATGTTAAAAACTTTGCAAAAGACACTGCTAATGAAAAGACAGCTGTAGACCAGGAAAAAAATGTTTGCAAATCACATATCTGACAACGGACTTATTCCAAAATATATAAAGAACTCTCTAAATCAACATTAAAAAAACAAACTAACCAAATAAAAAGAAGGCAAAAGGCTTGAAACTAAACTTTACCAAAGAGGTCACTGTATATGAAAGGCAAGTAAGTTTATGAAAATATACTCATTATTGGTCATTAAGGAAATGCGAATTAAAACCACCTGAGATACCACTACATACCCACTAAAATGGCTAAAATGAAAAGTACTGGCAGTACCAAGTGATGATGAAGAGGCAGAGAGTTCCAGAACACTCTCCCTCTCATTGGTGGTAGGAAAGCAAAAATGGTATAGCCACTCTCAAAGAGTCTGACAGTCCTATTAGACCATATGACCAACTCCTATGCCTGGCTATTTACCCTGGAGTAATGAAAACTTATGGTCACATAAAAACCTCCACACAAATGTTTATAGCAGTTATATTCATAATTGTCCAAAACTGGAAAAAACCAGTGTCCTTCCGTTAGTGAATGGATAACCAACTGTGGTCTACCTATACAGTTGGATTTAGTAATCAAATGGAAAGCATCACTGATACACAGAACAACTGGGATGAATCTCAAAGGCACGATGCTTAGAGAAAGTAGCCATTACATGAGATTACAAGTCTTATGGGGTTTTACTTACATGGCACTCTCAAAACAAAGCCGTGGTGTGGAATAGCATGTCAGTAGTTAGCAGGGTTGGGCGAGGGACGGTTGGAAGGGCTACCTTGCATGAGTTAGTGCTTGGGAGAGAGGATTGTTTGGTATCTTGATTGTGGTAGTGGCTACATGAATCTATATATGTGTTAAAATAGAGACTTACACACCTCTTTAAAATGGGACCAGAGTGGGGCGCCTGGGTGGCTCAGTGGGTTGAAGCCTCTGCCTTTGGCTCGGGTCGTGATCTCGGGGTCCTGGGATCGAGCCCCGCATCGGGCTCTCTGCTCAGCGGGGAGCCTGCTTCCCCCTCTCTCTCTGCCTGCCTCTCTGCCTGCTTGTGGTCTCTCTCCCTCTCTCTCTGTCAAATAAAAAAAAATACAATAAAATGGGACCAGAGGAGAAACAAAAATTTGAAAATCTGTTCTGTACCAGTCACTTTGCATGTAATCTCATTAAATCCTTACATACCGCAAGATTGGTTATTAACCCCATCTTACAGACAAGAAACTTGAAACTCAGAGATACTCAGCAACTTACCTAGTCACATCACAGTGAGTGGCAGAGCCTGGAGCCCACCACCCAGACCCTTCCTACACCTCAACACTGGGATGGTCAAGTCCGCCAGCAGTAGTGTAAGATGCTGGGAAAGACAGACTGTCCTGTTTGTTGATGTCACTTACATGTCTGGCTTCTACGCACAGCCTTGCTGAGCTGCACCTGCTCAGCTCTAGTCACGTGAACTGTAACACAATCACTGGGCTTCTTGGGCAGCACCTCTCTGCTTATGGGTTGGACTTGGTGATTTTGAGGTATCTGAAAATACTGAACCAACGGGAAGCATGCTAGACTAAGACCCACCTGTGTTCAATTTTGACCCCTCCCTAGATAACTCAATCGACTTCCAGGAAGGTGCTGATGTCTCTTAGGAATGCATTTAAGCCTAGATAGTAGGTCAACCTGAGCGTCAGACAGTATCCTAACTACCTCCTCAGATACCTCCATGTGACTGTCCCACAGGTACCATGCCCTAAAACTGAGATCCTCACTACCCAGCAGCCCAGCCAACAAAATCCTCAGTCAAGCCAGACACCTAGGAGTCCCAGGGATCTTTCCTGAAAACCCCTTGGTCTCACAACTCTCAGTTCCAACATACCTCCTAGAGCTCTAGCATCCACCACTTCTCCCCCTCTGTACCATTTGTCTAGCATTCTTGTGTCAGCCTCCTTCCAGGATTTACCTCTGGATTTCCTCCACTTTATTCTCTACTCAGCAGTAAAGGGAATTTTCAAATATACAAATCTGACCATGTTTTCCCAGCTAAACATCCTCTAAAGGGCTTTCCAGTATCTTGACATAAATACAGCATCTTAATGCAACCTTATCACCTGCCTCTCCATTTCCTTATCTTCTTCTGTAGCTTCCTGCAACCCTATGCCCATCCTGGCTCCAAACATACTGGCTTACAAGCATCACGCTGCCTTGTGCCACAGGGCCTTTGCACATACATTCAATTCTTGCTAGCTGATACTCTTCTTCTTCCCACTCCTACCTTTTGCCAAGTTAACTTGCTTCTTCAGATCATGCACCAAAGGTCACTTGCTTCCTTTAAGGAAGCCTTCCCAGACCTCCTACACTTAGAGCCACACTTAAAAATGAGAACTTCAAAGAGTTTTTCTTCAAGTGGGTTGTATCTATCAATTTTTACTATGTAAAAAATGAAAGAAAATTTAAAAGTATTTTTTATTAATTTGTTTTAAAAGAACACAAACTAGCCCATTACATGGTTAACATAAATTAACAGAAGCAGCTGGATTCTCTCATCTGTAGTCAGGCTACTGTGCTACTGCACATCACATGGCCTCTAGGAAACTCAGCTGTGCACTGGACCATATCCTCTTCTAAATTTTAAAGCTGAATTTTCAAGTCAGTATTCCCCCCTCCCCCCCGGAAGACTCATTATGAAGGTGGCAGAATAAGCAATTATCCGCAATCATCAAGCATTCATCCCTAATGAAAACTATTAAGCCAAAATTAACAGGAAAGTATTTTAATGATATTTTTGTAGCACAAATAATTAAACTGAGACAGGTAAGAGTAATGTGAAGAAATCTACAAAACCATAAATAATATTCCTTTAAATCTTGACATAACCTAGATGCTGAAAATGAACGGGTGTCCTATCAACAGTTTCCATTTCTCTTCTCAAAGGCACAGTCTGGGCGACAAATCCAACAAAGAGGTCTTTCTTGGGCTCCTATGCCCTGTTGTCATTTACAAGTACTGGAATATTTGAAACCATCCATCTCTGCAGATCCAATGACAGTGTCTGTCTGAAGCTCATTTTGATGGCTCCTCAGGCCCCTTCAGGCTGGACTTCTGATTTCTCCTTTCTTTCTGACCCTGAATTCGGAAGAGCTTCTTCCTGAGGTCCTTCTGTCGTTTCAGTTTCTCTTCTTCCTCCTTCTGCTTCACTTTGAAGTGTTCTTTATTGTGCAAATGTCGTTGCTCCTTGGCCTTCTTCATCTTCTGACTGTGCACTGTACTCAGAGCATCCAGTAGGGCAAGGATCTGACAAGGACAAAACCCAGTGAGCATCAGAGTACTCAGACACAGTACTTTCCTTCTAAGCGTCAAGGGACCCAAACACCTCAGCTGATGTGTCAAAACTAGAATCAATCCATGATCCAAATGAGTATTAACTCAGGGAAAATTTATCCTGAACTAGGAAATCTTAATTGTATGGAGGCATAAGTAGGAGCATATTTACTCAGTAAAATACTTAAATAATGGCTTTCATCACAAAACCACCTTTGGTAATCACTGTGGATACTACCTACAACTAAGACAGAGTGATTTGCCAGCTGGGTGCCTATTACTCCCCATTAAAATGCATAAGACACAGAATGACTAAACAAAAGAAGGGAAATGGACTCTGGCCTTTCCTCTAATTTCCGGTTCTAGTGCCTCAAATAAATCTGGCTCTTATCCTTTCCTAAAGAAAAATGAGAATGCAACAGAAATACCAACTGTGCTACTGAAAGTATTATTTTCACATCTAAATGCAACACGCAGGAAGCCATCCATTGACAGTACCTTCCTCTCATGAGGTTCCCGTATGACGGCTGGTCTCAGCCTGTCCTTCGGCATCTTGCCTGCCTTTGCTTGGGTCTTGGGCTTGTTCTTAAATGGCAGGGCCTTCTGCAAGGCTTTTGGAATGTGCAGTGAATTAAAATGTTTCTTTTGCCTCATGATTGGCTGAAAGGAAAAATGAAAACAGCAACGTATTTCAATTATGCCCTATATGCATTTAAAACTTGCCTAAATTCTTCTCAATGGATTGACTTTTCCACATGATCAGTAACACCAGAGTCTGCTGATCATCAGAAATGAGGATTCAGTCATCTATCAAATGTGATTGCCTCAATGGATGTACATTGCTCTAGGCAAAACAGAGAAATACACAGAATATACTTACAATTCTCCCAAAAAACCAACTGTACCCATGTCTACGGTATGAACTATGGGGATCTCAACAGAGCAGATGAACATATCCAAAGTTTCTTTAAATGAAAACCCACACCTTATTTTGGGGGCACTGAGGTAGTTTCTTCTAGCCTAATAATAATCTAGGTGTTCATCTTCACTATCAACCTCTGTGGACTCACTTCCTCCAATCAGCAGCAGCTCAAGTGTTCCCATCCCTGATTTTCATTAAAAAGTTTAACTTTATTCTGTTTCTGATGGAAGGCCAGCTGAGAAAAATGAGATTTAAATGACATATAAAGGCCAAATACTCTACATTCAATTTTTAAGGTAATCTAATTTCTGTGCTTAAACTGAGATGACCAAAATTCTTAATCGCCTCAAAAATAGTAAGTGGAAAGTCTTGCCCTAGATCTTTACCCCCAAGGTCAACATCAACTATATAGAGAATATTTCTGCTATGTCTTTAAATTTATTATTAAAGACATCATCCACGATAATATGCAATATTCTCTGTTTAGGAGGAACCTAAAATGCTTAGAATGAAGGAACTTGGAGAAATCACATTCTGAAAAAGAGTAAGCACCACAAGCTAGAGGTGGTACTTGTAGGTACCACGTTCTATATTTTATTAGAAATTCATGTAACATGATTCAAAATTTTATTATTAATTATTTTATTAAAAAAGTAATGTCTGATGGGGTGCTTGGGTGGCTCAGTGGGTTAAAGCTTCTGCCTTTGGCTCAGGTCATGATCTCAGGGTCCTGGGATCGAGCCCCGCATTGGGCTCTCTGCTCAGTAGGGAGCCTGCTTCCCCCTCTCCCTGCCTGCCTCTCCGTCTACTTGTCATCTCTCTCTCTCTGTGTCAAATAAATAAAACCTTAAAAAAAAAAAGTAATGCCTGGGAAATTTCTGTTTCTGGCAGAATGGCAGACTGATATCCTGAACCCCTAAAACAATTTATATTTATCCTGCATTAAAACAAATCTTTTCAAATGCACTGCTAACCTGTGAAGAAAATAATCAAAGTTCTCAAGGACCAAATTCCAAATGAAATGGGATTTTGAAAGACACTGAGAACTTAAAATTAAAAAAATACTGACGATGCCAACTACTGGCAACTACTGTTAGTGGGAGTCTAACCTGGTCTACTACACCAGAATACTATAGGCATCATACAGTGAAGCTGAACACATGCATACCCCATACCTGGCAATCCCAACCTGGGGGATCGATGCAAAAGAAATGTGTGCACATGTACACCAAACAAGTCACATGTAAGTGTTCAGGGCAGCATATTTTCTAATGGCCAAAAATTGGAAATAATGTACATCAATGAATAAACTGATAGAATAACATAATAGATTTCTACTCGACAATAACAACATTTGAATGCCTACAAGAACATGAATGCATCTCATAAAACTGAATGAAAAGAAACCAGGCAAAATAGTATATGCCATATTTTATAAAACTCAAAGACAGGCAAAACTAATTTACATGTCAGGCATCGAGAGAATGCCTATCTTTGAGGTGGAGGTGGGGTAGTGACTAGGAGAAGTCATGAGGGGGCTTTTGTCGTGCTGGTAACTCTATTGTTTGATCCAGGTGATGGCAATTTGGGTGTGTTAAATTCATGAGCTGTGTGCTTATGATCCATGTATTTTTCTGTATTTATGTTACCACTTCACTATAAAGTTCATTAAAACTTTCCCAAAAAACCCACTCACTGCTTCAATAAAAATTAGCACATAAATGTTTTTAAAGTAATACATGTATCTGATGGGAAAAATAGTTCAAAAGAGTATATAACAAAAAGTTTGTCTCCTTTCCAACCCATGAAAACCCCTATTACCACTTTCTGGCAGTCTTTCCAAAATATTCTATGAATATACATGTTCATTCAAATTTAATGGTAGACTTCCTACTTGAAAATTCATAACATAGAAAACATTATGTACAAAGCATCTGGATGACCCCCATTTATGGAGCACATGTGTAAGTGACTGTACCTTATACAAAGAATCCTTGTTGGGCTTTAGTTTGACACCATGGGCAAGCCGGAGTTGACCAGTGGTCCTCATTCCTGCCCAGGAGTCTTTCTCACCAACTGGTTTCAACAAAGATGTTACTGGGTTATAGTAGGCTGGAATGGAGACAGGATACCAGGTTCTCATGAAGACAATATCTGGAAAAAGAGATAATTTATTTTAACATTTTCAAACGAAGATTCATAACTATCTTGTCAAACGAAAGAACATTCATCCCTAACTTCTTAGTTGGCTGCACGGTTTTTGAAGAGAGACTTCATCAAGTAAACTACTCTTGAATAACACAAAACTTTTACTGGTTGTGAATCACATGGCTCCACACACAGCATGACTCGGCATACTGCTAAGATGCTCCAACTGACAAAAGCTGGAGTCAATTCCAATTTTCTAAAACCTGAACTACAACCTGTAATCCACACTGGCTAGAAATCAATAGTGAATAGTACCATGCTGTTAAAATTATACCACGAAGTTATATTTACCACTCATCAGCAACTTATCCTCAAAACTGGCCCGGAAAGCTCCTTCTGGAGCCCGGAGTGCTTTCTTGATCTGTCCCCTTATGCCACTGACAGTTCGAATCACAGCGCCTTCAAATTTGGCCACTTCCAAGGCAGAATTAAACATTCCCTATAGGTATATGAAAAAAAATACACACAAAATCAGGTATTTTACTTCTTAGTTCATGAATTCTTGGTTAAAAAAAGAAAAAAAAAACTTCTTTAATGTTGATAAAATAATCAAAATATTTTTTCCCCACTAACAGTGGAATTACTAGGTCAAAAGGAATACAATTCTATTTCATCTTCCCCAAAATAACATTAATCAAGATTCTATTGTAGGTTCATTAGCATGTTCATCACTGGTTATCTTTGTAGAAGAAAAGATCAAAAAGATATTTATCAGACTGAACTGGCCTAGAGAGCCTTTGCCGTCATCGACCAGGGCTGGGGTGCAGCTCATATCCTATGACTTAGGTGTACATGCTCAGAAAATAAAGAGAGCTGGATAAATGCCGGTGACATTATTACCTGATATTACAAGAATATTTTATGATCATCTTAACTCTGTACTTTTATGGAAATACCCACTAATAAGATTTTCAATAAGTGTCACTCAAACTATCCCGCCACATTATACTGCATAACACAGCATCCATTTCTCTGTACCCCTGTCAACAAGGATTTTACAAAATACTTTGTCTATTTTTTTTTTTTAATTCTTTGTCTATTTTTCTACTGAGCTGTTTAACAAACCTATGATTTTCCCCCTTTCTTAACACAAACCAAAAGGCAGGAAAAAAAAACAGTGAATGAGATTACGTATTTTCAGTATTAGCTCTGTCACAGTCTCACATGGAATAAGGAATAGCCTCCATTAGTAAATATCTCTATCAATGTCACCTTAAAATTTTCTGAGCACATTTAAGTAACATAGAGACCAATACAAAGAAGTAACCCAAAAATAGCAAAGACCAAGTTTATGAAAAATTTCAAACACTCTTTTGAAAACATCAGACTATATTTTAGAATTATTTCATTCTTCCCTCAATAAAATATACATGTATAAATATGTGAATATAAAGATATACGGACCTTAATGAATGATGTATTCTTGAAAATTTTATAAGGAAAACCAGTTAGCTTTAATTTCTTCACAATTTTTATGGATTTATCCAGATCAAGGACAACTCCTGTGGCAGCTATCCGGAAATCAGGCTGGGAAGAATCCCCAAAATTTGAATACAGGAATAATATCAGCAAGAGAAAAACTGTAATTCTATGATACAATAAATCACCAAAGTGCATTTCCACTTACAACCAGCTAAGAAAGAGTATCTGAACTTGCAAAGCAGTATTTTAACAAAAGCAATCTAAAGCTATAATACATGTAAGCCAAACTAATGATGATGTCTTGAGTATTCTCTGGAGGGTGATTTTGCAATAACATAATTTCAAAACAGGACCAATTTGGAATGGAAAGGAATATGAAAATTTGGTTACAATGTTTAAGGAATTAAATTGTGGACCCCCAGGGCAGATTTCATCTGCTCATTATACTGTTTTCTGTAAAATAGGGCCAATAAAACCTGCTCTGATTGATCAAATGAAGGCTGTGTGAACATACTTTGCTAAACCAGCGTTACTAGGGGGTAGTCTTATGTCTAGCTGGTGTCCAAAGTATCCTTAGAACCTAGTACAATGCTTAGCACATGGTGAGCACTACTTATTTTTAGAAAAATAACGGGTGCCTGCATGGCTCAGTAGGTTAAGCAACGGATTTGATTTCAGCTTGGGTCATGATCTCAGGGTTGTGGGGTCGAGCCCCATGTTGGGCTCCAAGCTCAGCAGGGAGTCTGCTTAAAGATTTTCTCTCTCTCTCTTTCCCTCTGTCCTCCCACTTCACGCATGCATGCACACTCTAACGTAAATTTTTTTAAAAAAAGAAAAAGCCCAAAAAATGCATAAAAATATAAAATGTCATCAGTATCATAATAATTCTACCTCTCTTCATTCCCAAATCCTACTTAAAAATATGTAGGAATATTAAAAGCCAAGAGAAGTTTGCTACAAATACTAGAAATGAGTCATTTTCAACTTCAAGTTTCATGTACATATTTCATATTCAAGACATACTTCTCAAACACAATCTGGAAAATAAAACATTCATGATATTTACCATTATGCCACTGACAGACTGTACTGCCAAGAACCCAGTTCCCTGTGGAGTGATCGGACCTTAAAGAAAATAGGAAAAAAGAAAGAAAGAAATAAATACAGTGAATCACAAATTTTGGACTCTGTTTTACATATGTACTTCAATCCAAAAAAAAAAAAAAAAAGAGAAAAATCTTATGAATTGGGATTTCATGGAGAAAAGCAAAACTATAATGGCTTAAATTAACCTATAAGCAAGTTATTCCAATCACGTATTACCCCAAAAGGTTGCTCCACAATGCATGTGCTGTGGGGTGTATTTTAGAAGCCTTTGTCTTCCATTGTGGTCTTCAATATAATAGAGTGGAATAGTCTGAAACCTCCTCCACCCTACAGAAAAAATGATTGGATCTCGGGACTTGAGGATTTTCTTATACCAACGATGTTTCTTCAGACGCATCTGAGGGGAGAGAGATTTCAGTAAGATTAGTGGTGGAAGTATGTCCCTAGAACCCCAATTGTCAAAGCATGCAGCAAAGGATACCTACCTGTACATATCCAACATTGCCTTCACTATTGCCCAAACCGCCCAAAATGATTGGGTAATGGGGGTCAAAGTTAAGCACAAATTCACAGGGGACATTTTCTATTTCAATTCGAACATACATCCCAGGTCGAAAACCCTCATATTGAACTCTGGCTTCGTCATCTTGATCTTCAAATTCTGCTCGGTTAAGCTATATATGAGAGCGGGGGGAAAAAAAACAATAAAAAGCTTACAATGCTATTATGTTTAATAAATGTAAGATTAACATTTAAAAAAATGAACACTTTCTCATAAAGGAACACAGACATGATCACTTACGTTTTATCCTATTTAAAAATAACATACATTCTCATCTGTACAGTTTGTTCAGGATATGTCCCAACTGTTTTGTCCTTTGTTGCTCCAAGGTACAGCAAATGCAAACAACTCTGAAAGTAACCCTTAATACTGGCCAGCCAATACTCTCAGCTTCCCAATCCACACTTTTTTTTTTTTTTTTAAGATTTTATTTATTTATTTGACAGAGAGAAAGAGATCACAAGTAGATAGAGAGAGAGGGGGAAGCGGGCTCCCCGCTGAGCAGAGAGCCCGATGCAGGGCTTGATCCCAGGACCCTGAGATCATGATCCGAGCCGAAGGCAGAGGCTTTAACCCACTGAGCCACCCAGGCGCCCCCCAATCCACACTTTCTTTTCTTACTCTCCAATATCCAATATCTCCTCCTCCCTCACCCTCACTCTCAGCTGTTGACTGTTTCTTCATTCACTCAAAAACTAAGCAGTCTACAAGAATTCCCACAGCCATCTCTTCTACCAGGGTTTATACTCGCATCCAGCCTTTTACTCTATCTTGTTATTATTATATTTATTACTTATTATATTATTGAAATTAATTAAAATTAAATAAAAATTTTAAATTCAGTCCCCTGGTCACAGTAGTCACATTTCAAGTGATCAGTAAGAACTGATGTGTAAGTGATCAGTAAGTGGCTAATGGCTCTAATACAAGACAGCATAGATAGACATTTCCATTATTACAGAAAGGACTACTGGGCAGCTGCTATAGATTTATTTTATGCCAAACTTCACCTGCATGCTAGATATCATTCACTCTTACTGAACTTTATTCCAAGAGGTCTTGCCTGTTATTTCTCACACATCTTCTTTTGACTCTATTTCCAACTATTGCCCCATTTCTCTGCTTCTCTCTGAAGTAAAATGGTTTATAAGTTTTCTATACTCAGAGCCTCCAGTTCCTTTGCTCCCATTCTCTTAAATCCCCCCAACTTGGACTTTAAGACACACTCCATAAAAATGCTTGCCAAAATCACGCAGGGCTTCCACATTTCAATCCAGTTGTCAATTTTGTCTTCATTGTACTTAATACATCAGCGGAATTTAAAATAATTTATGCCTCCTTCTATAGTGGCTTCCAGCTTACTTCGTGTTCTCTTCAATTTCTTCTCTCTCCTGAGCACTGCTCAATCCCCACTCCTGCTTCATCCTCTCCGCCCAGTCTCCTATAATGGCGTACTCACTATCAGTCCTAGTCCTCTCCTCTCCTGACTCCATGCTCACTTCTCAGGGCATCCCATCCACTTCATGGCTTTAGGTAGCATCTAGCTGCTAAAGACTGTACATCTAAGTCCCTGGCCCCAACCTCTCTCCAGGGCTTCTCACTGACTACTTAAAGCTCTACTTGTCTGGAAGAGATCTCAAACCCAAGCTCTAAACTTCATCTTTTTAGACAAACCTTCACCAACTAGAGGCTTTCCTATCTTACTGACAACTCAATCCTTCCAGCAAGTCATCCTTATTTCCTCTTGCACACCCCACACTCAACCTACTTTTGATCTACCTTTCAAAAGTATATCCAGAATTTGACTCTTTCTCTTTCACCTCCAACACCTCCCCACCCACCATGTTGAGTCAACTTAATCTCACTGAACTCTTGCCACAGCAAACCTTTCAAAGGTAAGCAGGTCATACATGTCTCTCCTCTGTTCAAAACCCACTATGGGTCCCCATTTCACTCAGAGTAAAAAATTCAAAGTCCTTTAAAATAGGACACAAGATTCTAGGTGATTTTAAGTTATAAATGGACTGAAGCAAAGACTTCAGAACTAGCTTTACATGTCTTAGTTACTTCTATCAAAGTCAGTATAGACTTAGAACCACTATATTAATGACTAACCAGGAGATACCTTCTTTAAACAGTTGAAAGCCTAGGTTGGGCAAAGCCCGCTGACCGCATTTTCAGAAATCATATGCTTAACCTGTATAAGATGTATTAAAGTACATTCTAGCTTACAGGAATTATTGGTGGCCCCCCTTGTCAAAGCACAACTCAAACACTCACCATCGACTGCATGCACATCTTTGTGTCTCCTTAAGAGTGAGTTCATCAACTAAGTCTGTTCAGCATCTCAGGCAAGGGGGCCAGACCATCTTCTTTTTAGCATTCCACATGTTCCCTTTATCTCCACATCTGACCCAACACTTGAAATACCCTCTGAACTCTGACCAAGGTGAATTTTTAGAATAGCTTCCCTGGAGAGCACTGGTGTGTGCATAAGCACTGGTATATGTAAGAATCACCTATCCATTCAAATTTTTTTAATTATGATTCCAGGGAGCAGTAATCAGAATGCAAAGCAATGCCTGCATTTAAAAATCACTCCACTGAGAGATCCTTAGCAGTTGCTGCATGTCTCAGCCATTTTGGCTTCCTCAATGCTTGGTATAAAATAGACATTGATATCTTTCTGGTCAATTTCTGACTGAAAAAACAATCAGATGACTGCATGAATAAACACATTTATCTGCATCTTGACCTAGGAGTCCAAACCTGAGGCACAGAAGCAGGTCAGGAAGCAGAGACCTAAACAAAATTATGTATTCACAACACCTTTCAACAGCCTTGAAATAAAGCTGATAGGAACCCAGTTTTCTTACCTGTGCCTGTTTATGCATTTCTCCTTTAAGATCATCAAAATATGTGCTTTCTCCTTCATCATATTCTGCATCAAACATCTCTTTCAATTTTCTCTTCTTATCCAAATGCTTTTTCTTGGCACTTTCCTCTGCACTGGGGTCATTTTCTTCCTTAACTTCTTCTGTGTCTTCAATCTTAAATTTCCAGAAGAGAAAATTTTGTAAAAGTTTGTGGAGATCTTTTCTTTAAACATTAAAGCAGATTTTTAAAGTTCTATCTGAGCTGCAAAAATCTTGGTTATGATCATCATGAAAACAAAACAAAAACCAAACCAAACCAAAACACAGCCTTTGGCTCTAAATAACATGTAGTACTACAAGAGACATTTAGACATCTGCATTATAATACACTGTCACTCCTTTATCTGGCTGGGAATGCCAAATATAAATAAAAATAACAGAAAGTGTCCCCATCCAGATTCTCCCCAGATACTTTCTAAAGAAATATTAGGGAGAATAGGGATTTACTTTTTTTAAATGGTACTTAAATTTAAGAAGAGGAGAATGATGGCAAAAGGAACAGTGGAGAGAAAGACAGTGACTCAGGAGCAAACTTTAAATGACTAAAGAATCATAACGACAAGAAGAGGTAGTAGACCCAAAAGATCAAGAATTACAAACCAACAACTTTGATCTGTTTCCAACCTCCATATTTTTAGGAAGGACTCCATTTACTCTGTAAACTACACAGATAATAAGTAAGATTCGCATTTCTTAATGTGGGCCTCTCTCATTACATATTGACCACAGATCAAGGACCAGTGACTGACAGCCAGCCATGATAAAAATCATACCTGAGTATCTGCGCCTGGTTTTCCCTTGTGCACGTCCCCTGTTTCCAGGTCTTCAAAGTCACCATAGAGCTCTTCTGGGAAAAGAACATCCAAATGTCCTCTGTGAATAGGGCTTGCATATGACACTGTAGCACCACCCGGTGCACTGTGTACTGTGAAGCCCAAATTTCATTTTTACCCTTCTTATTGCTACACACCCCAGGAGAATCCTGCACTTACACAGGCTTCTTTTCCTTGTTGAAATGTCAGTATTTCACCACCTGTTCGGATAAAGCACATGGACCCAACCCATATTTCCTTACTTTACTTCGATATCCCACTTAGCCAAGAGCGATTTTTCCAATGTAGGTGGTAAACACTTTGTAGCAGACATGCACAGAGAGATATATCCATGGCTTTGCAGATGAGTCCCCAAGACCAAGAGTGACATGAAAAAACCATGATTTGATTAACAGCACACAGGACAGAGTCTCAGTAGTAAGATCAACACAACACAATGTACGGCATACCTAGGAAAAATCTTGAATTACATAAAACACAGGACTTAGAGTAATAGTGGTACCCAAAATAATGCTGAACCACATGAAGAGCTCATGAATTCGCTCATCCATTTGTTTTTAGAGCTCTAAGTTTAGCTATGGGTCCTATCCTTAAAAGAAAAAGATGCTAAAACTCCTTTGGGAAGCAATATTTAGAAGTAATATTTAGATAAAACATTTTCGTATAAGAAAAAGCCAAAGAACCAAAGAGCCAAAGAAGATACAATAGATGGGAAGATTCCATCTGTAATAAAAACAAAAAAGGACAAAATACTTTGGAATAAACCTTACAAGAAATGTGTCAAAAACTTTATTTCAAAAACTTAAAGAGCTTTAATATGCTACCAAAGAACACATGGAATAGACATTAGCTAACACTTTCAAGTGCTTTACAGACAAGGCACTGCTCTAAGTATCTCATGTGCCTTAACTACATTCTTCAACATGACCTAATGAAGTAGGTGTAGTTAATGTTATCTACTGAACAAATAAAGATTACCATGTATTTGAAAAAGAAGAATCAGTATCAGAAAGATGTCAATTCTCCTTTTATCAGTTGTAATAAAAGACATGACCCAAGAAAAGACAACCTACTGAATGGGAGAAGATATTTGTAAATGACATATCCAATAAAGGGTTAGTATCCAAAATATATATACAACTCAGTACCAAAAAACCCCAAATAATTCAATTAAAAATGGGCAGAAGACATAACAGACATTTCTCCACTGACTAATAGACACATGAAAAGATGCTCAACATCACTCATCGCCAGGGAAATACAAATCAAAACCACAATGAGATCCAACTCACACCTGTCAGAATGGCTAAAATAAAAAACACAACAAACAAGGGTTGGCGAGGATGTGGAGAAAAGAACCCTTGTGCACTGTTGCTGGGAATGCAAACTGATACAGGAAGACAATATGGAGGTTTCTCAAAAAATTAAAAATAGAACTATCATATAATCCAGAAATTGCACTACTGGGTATTTACTCAAAGAATATGAAAATACTAATTTGAAAGGATATATGCATCCCTGTGTTTATTACAGCATTATTTATAATAGCCAAATTATGGAAGTAGCCTAAGCATCCACTGATAGATGAATGGAAAAAAGAAATGTGGGGGTGTGTGTGTGTGTATGTACATACATAAAATGGAATGATATTCAGCCATCAAAAAGAATGAAATCATGCCATTTGCTACAACAAATCTTGCCAGTAGCTAGAGAGTACAATACTAAGCAAAATAAGTTAGTCAGAGAAAGACAAATACCATATGATTTCACTCATATGTGGGATATAAGAAACAAAACAAACGAGCAAGGGAAAAAAAGGAGACAAACCAAAAATCTCTCTTAACTATCAAGAACAAACAGATGATTAGCAGAGGGGAGGAGGTTGGGGGGATGAGTGAAATAAGGGCATTAAGAATACACCTGTCATGATGAGCACTGAATAATATACATAACTATTAAATCACTATATTGTACATCTGAAACTAATATAACACTGTAAGTTAACCATACTGGAATTAAAATTTTAAAAAAATACCAACACAGATTTCTGGTCTGTAAAAGATAGTGTAGACTTATTTCTTCCCAACTAAGTATAACCAACTCCAAAAAAACACAAGACCCCAAGGAAAACGAAAAGAACTCTGAAAGGTATAAAGAAAAAAAGAGCTGGTGAGGGTCCCTGGGACCAGAGGAATGACATAATGGCCAGTGGCGACCCACAGAAAGGCAATTCAGAACCACTGTTTCCCAACTCCCAACCTAGCAACAGAAGGTAGACCTGATAGACTCAATGTTCCCTCAGATCAAACTCAGATCTCAGCAGGAACACTGGGTAAACCGCGCAGCACTGGTAAAGGGGGTGCTTTGAAAGCCCCACTGACAGTAAGTGATGTGAGGAAGTGTTTGCCCTACCCGGAGACCCTGAATCTTCTTTCCTCCACCAAGATAAACCAGGTGGCCAAGGGTTATTGGCAAAGGGAGATTCTGTGCCAGGCATGAGGCTCTCCACCCCCATCTAAAAACAATGTGTGCCCTGGCAGAACCAGCAAAGATATCCCTACAGGCCAAGACAATCTTCCCCCACCTAGCCACAACAGGGGGGCCCAGACTAGGGAAGCTCCTCTGTCTCCTCAGGCAGCACCTGCAGAGACCGGTACTAAGCAGATCAAAATACCACCCCAAAGGTTCTAAAATTAAATTGTCAATGGAATAACAGCCCATAAAGTAGACCAGGACCCGCACACTAAATCTAAACAAGAGGACTGCATGACTAATATAAAAAGATTACACAGGACCCAGGGTCTCCTAACATAAAAATCAAAATGTGTAGGATACAATAGAAAATTACCTGTCATATCCCAATCCAGGAAAATTTTAACTGAAATGTGAAAAGACAATGGACAACAACAATAAATGAATCAGATGTTGAGACTATCTGACTTGTATCTTAAAGCAGCCATTACAAAAATGTTTCATCAAGCAACTACAAATCCTTTAGCAACAACCAAAAAATTGAAAAATCTCAGCAAAAAAACTGAAGAACCAAACAGAAATTACAGAACTGAAAAGTACAACAGAAGAAATTTTAAAAGCTTGCTAGATGGGCTCAATAATAAGAGTAGAGATGACAGAAGATAGAATCAGAGAACTTGAGGTCAGATCAACAGAATTCATCCAGTCTGAACAACATAGAGGAAAATAGCCAAAAAACAAATGAGCAGAGCCTCATGGACCTGTGGGGCAAAAACAAAAGATCCACCATTTATATGATCTCACAAGGATACCTGAATTGAAAGAAATAATGACTGAAGCTTCCCAAATTTGGTAAAAGACATAAACTTAACAGATTCAAGCAGCTGAGTAAATGTGTCAAAAACTTTATTTCAACATAAACCCAACGAAATCTTCACCAATCAAACTTCTGAAAACTGAAAAACAAATAATCTTGAGAGCAGCCGGAAAGAAATGGACAGATTCACATCAATTCAAAATGACAGTGCATTTCTCCTCTGAAATCAGAGGCCAGAAGGAAGTGGTACATTTTTCATGTGCTGAAGGAACGAACTGTCAGCTATGAATTCTATATCCAGTGAAACTATCCTTCAGAAATGAAGGATTAGAAATAAAGACAATCTCAGATGGAAAACAACTACAGGAATCTGTCAGTAGCATACCCACTCTTAAAACATGGCTAAAGTGGGGTATGTGGGTGGCTCGGTCGAGTAAGTGTCTGACTTCAGCTCAGATCATGAACTCAGAGTTGGTCCTGGAATCAAGTCCCTCATTGGTCTCCCTGCTCAGCAGGGAGGTCTGCTTCTCTCACTCCCTCTGCCCCCCATTTGTGCTCACTCACTTGGCTCTTTCTCTCTCAAATAAACAAAATCTTAAAAAAAAAGTGGCTCAAGAACGTTCTTAAGCAGTAAGTAAATTATAAAAGAAGAAATCTGGGATCACTGGGAAAAAAAAATACAAACGAAAGACCAGAAATACAGATACATACAATAAAATAACCTTTTTCTTAGGAGTTTTTAAAATCATATTTGAAGACTGAAAAAAATTATAGCACTATCTAATACACAAACCAATAATATTTAAAGGTGGGAAAGACAAAGGGACTGAAATGGGATAAAAGTTTCCATATGTTACTCAAAATGATAAAAATACTGGCACCAGTAGGATATTATATTACAATAAGCAACAACTACAAAAACTAGACAAAGAGACACTCAAAAACAGTAAACATATCAAGATAGAAGAAAGAAAATGAACACAGAGGAAAGACATAAGAACTAGAATCAGAGTAAACAAACAACAAAATAGTAAAATATCAGCCTTACACAATTACATATCAATAAGTGCCTTAAATGTAAATGGCATAATATACCAATCAAAATACAGATTGACAGAGAGGATAGAGGCACATAACCTACTATACATGCTGTTTACAAGAAACTCCCCTTAGATTAACAACCCAAGTAAGTTGAAAGTAAAAGAAGGGGAAAGATATACTGTGCAACTCATCTTTTAAAAAAGCAAGAATGGCTAAATTATTATCTCATAAAATAAATCTTAGAGCAAAGAAACTTATCAGAGCCAGAGAAGGACTTAACTGAACTTTAAGACCAAAATTTCATGGGCTGCCTTGACATCCTTGAGCCTCACAGGGTCCCAAAGGTCTAGCTTTGAGTGAGTAGGCCTGCCAGATACGTCCTCACCCTACGGGAAAGGCTCCTCATCCTGATAGTTCTTTTTTCTGTTGGACCACCCGCACTCCACCTACCCCTCAACCTAACAGGTTTCACTTCACCTCTCTGCCAGCCCATGAATTTATTCAAACACATTACTCACATCCTGTCAAGGGAACCGATGGTCATCCTATGCTCATTTAGGTACAAAGCCCTCTCTCCCAAAGCCCCTGATTGTTCAATCTCTGCATGGCATGCAGTGTTCTCTTCCCTCAGGCTGTGAGTGTATATGACTAATAAACTGCTGTCAATAGCATCTGTCCAGTGTCAGGTATTGTGTGTTAGGCCATCCCTATAACCCTAGACCTGGAATCTCTCCTTCACCAATGGGGTGAATAGGTGACCATAGTACACAACGACAAAAGGATCAATCCACCAGAAAGACATAATAATCCTAAACGTATGTGTACCAAACAGAGCCTCCAATATAAGAAGCAAAAATTGATAGAGCTGAAAGGGATAGATAAGTCCAAGATAATACATGGTGACTTCAATATCCTCCTCTCGGGAACTGATAAAATTAGTCAGAAAATCAGCAAAGATACAGAAGATTTGAACAATACAGCCAACCCAACAGAATCTAACTGACATATATAGAACATGATACCCAACATCAGAGTAAACAATTTTTAAAGCATCCACAGAACATCTGTCAAGACAGGGCACAGTCTGGGTAATAAAGCAGATCTAAACAAATATAAAACATACATCATGAGTATGTTCTTAGAATACAATGTAATTTAACTGAAAATCAGTAACAGAAAGACAAGAAAATTCCTAAACATTTCATAGGTTATAGGTAAAAAACACTAAATAATGCATGGATCAATGAGAAGTCTCACAGGAAATCTAAAAATGCATAGAACTGAATGAAAATGAAAATACAACATATGAAAATTTGGGGGGAGCAGCTAAGCAGTGCAGAGAAAGCAATTTACAGCACTAAATGCTCACATTAGAAATTAGAAAAGGTCTCAAACCAATAATCTAAGAAAACTGAAAAGTACAAAATAACCTAAAACAAGCAAAGAACAGAAATAATAAAGAGCAAAAATCAGTGAAATTGAAAACTGGAACACAGATATCAATGAAACCAAAAGCTGATTATTTGAAAAAAATCAACAAAATTAATAAACCTTACTGACAAAGAGAAAAAAGGAGGAGGACACAAATCACCAATTATCAAAATGGGATTAGTACATATCAATGGGATTGGCACAACAGATCCCCCAGCCATTGAAAGGTTATTAAACAAATACTATGAGTATTATACTCAGAATACCTAAGCTAGCTTCTTGGAGAAGGTACTTAGTGAACCTTTCACTTTGCCAAAAGCCTTTGAAATTCCTTGAAAACCAAAAGAATGTAAAATTCAGCCACGATGGAATAAAGAGCCTAAATTATTTAAATTATCCTATAACCATTAAAGAAATAAAACTTGTCATTATTATAAGCTCCCCAAAAAAGAAATTTCCAGGCCCTGACCATTTCACTGGAGATTATACAAAACATTTTAAAAGTTACCATTCCAATTCTACACAATCTCTTCCAAAAAACAGAAAAATTGGGAATACTTTGGATTCATTTTACGAAGCCAGTATTACTCTGATACCAAAACTAAATGAAGACAGTACCCAAAAAAATCCCCCAAAACAAAAAACCAACGCTATAGACCAGTATCACTCATAAACTTACATGCAAAATTCCTTAACAAAATACTATCAAATAAAGTTCAACAACATATAAAAAGAATTATATATCATGACCAAGTGGGATTTATTCAGGTATGCAAAGCTGGTTCAAAATTCAAAAATTAATCAATGTAATCCACTATATGAAAAGGGTAAAGAATAAAAAATTCCTATGATCGTATCAACTGACATTGAAAGGCATTTGACAAAATTCACCACCCATTCATAATTAAAAAAGAAAGAAAGAAAGAAAGAAAGAAAGAAAAAACACCTTTCAGTATACCAGGAATAGAGAGGAATGGAGCACATAAAGAGCATCCACAGAGAAACCAAACTAACATCATACATAACAGTGAAAAATACTGGGAACAAGGCAAGATTTCCTCTTTCTAATCCTAGTCATTATATAAGAAAAAATTTAAATTAAATATAAATATATTCAATGTACATATAAATATAATTATAATTGCACTGCTGGGTATTTACCCCAGAAATACAAAAACATTAACTCAAAAGGATGCATGCACCCTTGTTTATGGCAGCATTATTTTCAATAGTCAAACTATAGAAGCAGCCCAAGTGTCCATTGATAGGTAAATGGATAAAGAAGATGTGGTGTGTATATATGTCCAATGGAATATTATTCAGCCATCAAAAAGAATGAAATCTTGACATCTGCAACAACATGGATGGACCTAGACAGTATAACACTTAAGTAAAATCAGTCAGAGAAAGATAATTACCATATGATCTCACTCATATGTGGAATTTAAGGAATAAATGAGCAAAGGAAAAAAAGAGAGACAAAGCAAGAAACAGACTCTTAGCTACAGAGAACAAACTGATGATTACCAGAGAGGAGGCAGGTGACGAGATGGGGATTAGAGTACACTTATCACAATAAAAAATAAATAAAATGATTATAAATAAGTAAACAAAAATAAAAGGCACAAAGCTTGAAAAGAAACATATAATACTGTTCCTATTTGCAGATAACACAACTATGTAAAAAAATCCCAAGCAATCTACAACAAAATCCCCTCCCAACTAATAATTGAGTTCAGCAAAATAAAAGATAAATAAAAATTAAGCAAAATGAAATACTTTAGTATAAACTTATCAAAATATATTTACCATTAGGATGCCAAAAATTACAAAATACTGATGAAGGAAATTAAGACCAAAAAAATGCTCCTGGATTAGAATACTCAAAATAATAAAGATTCTCCCCAAATTGATCTATAGGGTTAATGCAACTCCTATCAAAATTCCAGTTTTTTTGTAGATACAGACAAGCTTATTCTAACATTTATATGCAGCCATAAGCCCTAGGATAAACCAATCTTGAAAAAGAATAGGGGCACCTGGGTGGCACAGTGGGTTAAAGCATCTGCCTTAGGCTCAGGTCATGATCTCAGGGTCCTGGGATCGAGCCCCGCATCGGGCTCTCTGCTCAGCAGGGAGCCTGCTTCCCTCTCTCTCTGCCTGCCTCTCTGCCTACTTGTGATCTCTCTCTCTCTCTGTCAAATAAATAAATAAAATCTTAAAAAAAAAAAAAAAAAAAGAAGAAGAAGAAAGTGAGAAGAATCACTCTACCCAGTATTAATGTTTACTGTGAAACCACAGTAACCAAGTTAGTGCAGTACGGGTGGAAGGACTGACACGTTAATCAACGGAACACAAGACAGAACCCAGAAATAAACCCACACAAAGATGCTCAACTAATTTTTGACAAAGGTGCAAAAGCAAATCAATGAAACATGGAGAAATATGCACCTCAGGCAAAAATATAACCCTTCACCTAAACCTCACGTCTTATAAAGAAATCAAAATTGGGGTGCCCGGGTGGCTCAGTTAAGCGGCCAATTCTTGGTTTTGGCTCAGGTCATGATCTCATGGGTTCTAAAAGCCCACACGTCAGTGGGTGATCTGCTTGAAGATTCTCCTTCTGCCCCTACTTGTGTGCATGCACACACACTCTCTCTAAAATAAATAAATCTTTAAAAAAAGTCCTAAATCTTTAAAAAAAAATCAAAATAGATTGTTGCCATAAACAGAAAATAAGAGTGTAAAATTCTTAGAAAACAACATAGGAGAAAATTGTCAGGATCTAGGAGTAGAAAATAATTCCTAGATTTGATATGATCTCTAAAAATGATAAAATGATAAAGTGGATCTCAACAAAACTAAAAGCTTTTGCTCTGTGAAAGGCACTATAAAGAAAACGAAAAGACAAGCCACATAGTAGGAGAAAATATCTGCAAACCACATATCCAATAATGGAATAAAATATATAAAAAACTCCCAATATTCAACATTAAAAAAAGAATCCAATAAAAAAAGAGCAAAAGACATCCATGAACATTTTATAAAAAATACAGTGCAAATAATAAAATGTGGCAAAAATGAGAAAATGCTCACCATCATTAGCCATCAAGGAAATATAAAATGAAACCACAATGAAATACCACTATTAGATTGGCTAAAATACATAATAGTGAGGACACCAAATATTGGCAAGGATATGAAGAAACTGGATCATTCATATATTACTGATGGAAATATAAAACGGCCCAACTACTTTGGCAGTTTCCTATAAAGCTAAATGTAATTACCATACAACCCAGCAATTGTATTCTGAGGCATTTATCCCAGAAAAATACTAAGTTCATATTTATATAAAAACCTGTACATAAATGTTCATAGCAGTTCAATTCTCAATAGCCTAAAACTGGAAGCAACCCAGATATACTTCAGTGGGTAAATTGTTAAACAAACTGCTACATCCGTATCAGGGAATACTACTCTACCATAAAAAGGAATGAACTATAGTCACATACAACAACTTGGATGGACCTCTCTAGGGAATTATGATGAACAGAAAAAAAAAATCAATCATAAAAGGTTACATACTGTATGATCCTGTTTATTTAACATTCTTAAAGATTGTAACATTATAGAAATGAAAAACAGATAAGTGGTTGCCAGATAGGAACTTGGAGATGGGTGACAGCAAGGAGCTAAATGTGTTTAAAAAAGAGCAATACAAAGTATCCTATGGTGATGGAAATGTTCTGTATTATAACTGTAAATACATAAACCTGCACATGTGAAAAAAATAGTAGAACTAAACACACACACAGACAAAACATATAAGCACAAGTAAAACTGGGGAAATCTATATAAGATCAGTGGATGGTATCAATATTAATATAAAGGTTGTGGTCTTATACTATATAGGATACAGTACAACATACAAGAGATCTCTCTGTATTAGTTCTTACACACGTATGTCAATTTAATTCAGTCTACAATTACCTAAAAACAGGAAGTTTATTAGAGAAAAAACTATCAATTTTTCTTTTGGAAATAGAAAAGATGATTTTGAAGTTCACAGGGAAAAATAAGCAAGATCAGGACAAAGCAAGGATGTCTATTTGACTTCTAACCAATGCTGCACTGAAAGTTAAAGCCTATGTCAAGGCAAGAAAAATAATAATGTCATCCAGATAGAAAAGAAAGAAGTAAAACTGTCTTTATTTTTTTAGTAAAACTGTCATTAATCACAGATTACACATGATGTCTTTGCAGAAAATTCTATGAAATATACAAAAAAAGCTATGTATAACTCTAATGAGTAATGTGGCAAGGTTGCACAACAGAAGATCAATATACAAAAATAACTGTGTTTTCTATGTATTAACAACAAACAAATGTCAACTGAAATTAAAATACCATTTAAATATTAATGACAATATGAAGTACTTAGGGACACATTTTAAGTAAGAACTGTACCCTGAAAACACTGCTGAAAGATATTTAAAAACAAAATAAATGGAAAGACTCACTATGTTCACAAATCAGAAAATTCAATATTGTTAAAATGCCAACTTCTCGAAAAATGTTTTACAAATTCCATGAAATCCTAATCAAAACTGCAGGGGGCTGTTTTGGGTAGGAATTAGCAAGCTGATTTTAAAACTTATACGAAAGTGCAAGGGACCCAAAACAGCCAAAACAACTTTGAGAAAGAACAAAATTTGAAGATATAAACTACCTAATTTTAAGATTAATTATAAAGCCATAATAATTAATCAAGACAGTATAATATTGACGTAAAAATAAACAAGTATAGGGGCACCTGGGTGGTCAGCTGGTTAAGCATTTAACTCTTGCTATCAGCTCTTTGGCTCATAGTCCTGGGAAATAGCCCTGTGTCAGGCTCTGCGCTCAGTGCGGATTCTGCTTGGGATTCTCCCTTCCCGTCTTCCTCTGCCCCCCTCCTACTCATGCTCTTTCTCTAATAAATAGAATTTTTAATTAAATAAAATAAATAAAATTTAAAAATATATGAATGGAACAGAACAGAGTCCAGAAATACTCGCCCATATATGGTCAACCAATGAAAGTCAATTCAGTGTGAGTAGAGGATAGTCATTTTAACAAATAGTGCTGGAAAAAGTGGATATTCAGAAGCAAAAAAAAAAGAAAGAAAAGAAACCAGAAACCTTTGATCCATACCTAATATCACATAAAAAATGAACTCAAAATGGATCACATACCTAAATGTAAACCTAAAACTTAAGAGTCATGGAAGAAAATATATGAGAAAATCTTCATGACCTTGGGTGGGGCAAAGATTTATCAGATACATTATCAAAAGCATAGTACATTAAAAAAAAAAAATTGGCCTTCATCAAAATTAAAAACTTTTGCTCTGCAAAAGACACTGTCAAAAATATGAAAAGACAAACCACATACTGGGCAAAAAATAATTAAAATCACAAGTGATAAACGACTTAAGTAAATTAAATAGATTAAAATACTAGGCAAGAGATCTGACAGACACCTCACCAAAGAAGCAATAGATGGAAAATTAGCACACGAAAATGCTCAATATCATTAGTCATTAGGAAAGTACACATTAAAACCATGAGATATCGTTGTATACCTAAAGACTATCTAAAACTAAAAAGACTGACCATATCGAGTATTGGCAAGGATGTGAAATAACCGAAAATGTCATGAAGTGCTAATGGCAATACAAAATGGTACAACTACTCAGGAAAACAATTTGGCTATTTCTTAAAAAATTAAACATACATCTACCACAAGATCTATTTAGCCCACTCTGAGGTAATGGACCCAACAGAAATGAAAGCAGTTGTTCATATAAAACTTGTACAAGAAAGTTCACAGTAGCTTTATTTGCAATAGCCATAACCCAGAAATAACCTAAATGTCACCAACAGGTGAAGAAATAAACTGCAGTGCATCACAAAATGGAATACTACTCACTAATAAAAGAAATCAACTACTCAGTAATAAAAAGGGACAAAGATGCAATAGGATGGAATATCTCAAAATAATTATGCTGAGCAGAAGTCAGAAGAGAGTACATACTGTATGATTCCACTTATGCAAAATTCTAGAGGGTACAAACTACTATATAGTGAAAGAAAGCAGATGAGCGGCTAAAAGCAGAAAAATATTTGCAACCAGTGAAGGAGGATAAATATCCTTTAAAGAATAATCTACAACTCAGTAAAAAAACACACTAATATCCCATTAGAAAAATGAGCAAAGAACACAAAGAATTCAGCAAGGAAATGCCACAGCCAACATACCTTCAACATTCTCACTTACTAGTAATCAAAAGAATGCCAGTTATAAATATAAGAAACAATTTTCATTTATCAAATTGCCAAAAATAACATTTTTTAATGGGCAGTATTCAATATTGAATGAAACAGCAGTAAAATGTAAGTACTAAGATACACTGCTTATGGGCACATAAATAAGAACGCCTTTCTGAAAAACCTTTTGGCAGTTCATAAAAATGACTCAACAATTCTAACTTTTATGAATCCAACTTTTGAAAATAAAAAAATGTGATCCAAGAGTTATTTCAAGGTGCTCCAGTGCAGAGTTATTTATAATATGGACAAGGTAAATTGCTTAAATGAGAAACTATGAATTGCATTAGGATATGATAGAACTAAATCGTAAACACGAAACCTCTGAAAAAATTTAATGATACAATTTATATAAAGTGCGATTATAACTAGAAATTTTAAAAATTTGTAAAATGACTGGAAGTAAATAACTTTAAAAAATTAACAAAAGTTTTTTAACAGATGGCAGAGGTTATGGTGTGACTTTTTTTAAAGATTTTATTTATTCATTTGATGGAGAGAGAGTGCACAAGTGGGGTGGAGGGGCAGAGGGAGAGGGAGAAACAGCCCTGCTGAGCAGGGAGCCCGATGTGGGGCTCAATCCCAGGACCCTGGGATCGTGACCTGAGCCGAAGGCAGACACTTAATCCACTAAGCCCCCCAGACGCCCCTGGTATAACTTTTTATTCTAGATGTTCTACAATGTATACTACCTTCATCATTAAAAAGAAAAATATGTTATTTATTTTTCACACACGCAAAAGTTCATTTTGAAGAAGCACATGATAAAATTTATGGAAATCCTCCCAGTTTTCTTTAAGGACCATATCTAGTAAGTCAGTTAACCAGGGGAAGAAAATAAGATCACCATAAAAAGAGGAACCAGAATGTTACCCATGAACTCCTATCAGTGTTCCCCAAAGCATTTCACATTTGCCTATTATTTCCAACTTTTAAAGATATGGAATAAAATACAGAGAAGACAGTCTTCTCTGAAAAATACGGCCCTTTACTTACCATCTCCTGCTAAAATCTTGGCTGCATCTTTATCCTCTTCCCACTTCCCAGTCACAAAGCAATCTCTGATACTGTTCATAACCTTACACAGAAAAGCCAGCATTTAGTTGACATTCTCCAATCATTCAACAAAACAACTGAAATTAAGAAACAGTAGTAGGTGACAACCTACCTTTAAGGTAGGTTTTTTTTTTAAGACACAATTTTTAAGACACAAGTTTTTTTAGAAATTCTCATTCCAAGTAGACATATGAGATATGTTAATCTTTGATGTAGATAGTATAACCATAGAGATAAAAACTTAAATGTCATTACATTAAGCAGTGGATGGGGAGGTACTATTAGCTCACTGACCTCGTAAGTAAACAGATATTTACTAAAGCAACTGATTTTCAAAGGTTATTAGTATTCCTAAGGCAATGCAGTTAGACAGCATTTAGAAAGTTAGTTTTATTACTTGTGAATCCTGACTTATTGTGGCTATTTGAAAATTTAATTACTTGACCAATGATAATATTCTGACAAAGGCTAAATGTCCTGGATAAGCACGACAGGGCAGAAAGTACTGATGAGGTTCCCAGTCTCAGACCTGGTAAATCATCTAGTATATACATGTAGCAGATACTGAGAGCCCCTCTTAAATATAGAGTAAAACCTTGTACACAACTCTCTCTTTCGGAATCTCTTTCCTGGGGAAACTGACCTAGGACAGCACATGTCATTCACTGCCAAGGCTTTAAAAGCACACTTACAGAAATCTTCAGATAGGTCCTGGCTTTCACCTCAATCACATTTTGGTCATGAATCATGTTTTTCATATACCACCTCGCTCTCAAAGAGCAGCTCTGAGGCTAGCATGATTACAATGGATGCAAAAGCAAATCTGTTCACTTACTCATTTCTTCATACTATAATCACTCACTAAATATTTACTGAACATTCGCTCTATGCCAAGAAGCTTCATAGGCACTGAAGGATGGCAAACTGTTAGAAGAAAATCCTTACTTTCTGAAGATTAACAATTGACTTAGGGGAGCCAAAGACCAAAAAAATTAAAAAACAGACCCTCCATGATAAAAACACTAAACAAACCAAGAGTAGAAGGGAACTTTCTCAATCTGATAAACAGCATTCATAAAAAACCCATAGCTAGCATCATACTAAACAGTTAAAATTGAGAACTTTCCCCCTAAGATCAGGAGTAAGGCAAGGCTGTCTCCTCTCACCACTTCTATTCAACACTGTACTAGACGTTCTAGCCGGGACGATTAGGCAAGAAATTGAAATAAAGGCATCTAGTTTAGAAAGGAAAAATACCCTTACTCATAAATGATATGGTCTCGTAGATAGAAAATCCTAGGGATCCACTGAAAAACTTTCAGAATAAATGAGTTTAGCAAGGCTGCAAAATGCTAGATCAATATATAACAATAAATTTTATTTCTATACACTAACAATGAACAATCCAAATATGAAATTGAGAAAACAGTTCCTTTTACAATGGCACTGAAAACAATAAAATACTAGGAGTAAATTCAATAAAAGTGCAAAGCTTATACTCTGATAACTACAAAATGTTCTTGAAAAAAATTAAAGAGCTAAATATAAGGAAAGGCATCGGATGTTAATGGAACAGAAGACTTAATATTGTTAAGATATCAATACTATCCAAAGTGAACTACAGATTCAACACAATCCCTATTAAGATCCCAACTGACTTCTTTATAGACATGAAAAAGCTGATCCTATAATATAGAAAACCCAAGGGATCCATATAGGTAAAACAATCTTAAAAAGAAACAATTTTTAAAAAGAAAGCTGGAGGACTCACATTTTCCAATTTCAAAACCTTCTACAAAGCAATAGTAATCAAACAGTAAGGTATTAGCATAAAGAAAGATATAAGTCAGTGAAATATAACTAAAAGTCCATAAATAAACCCATGTATCTATGGTCAAGTGATTTTCATTCAGGGTGCCAAGACAAGGCAATGGGGAAAGAATAGTCTTTTCAACAAATAGTGCTAGGACAATTGGTTATCTACAGGCAAAACAAGGAAGTTGAACTTATCTCATACCAAATACTAAAATTAACTTGAAATGGATTAACGACCTAAATGTAAGAACTAAACTATAAAACTATTAGTGAAAACATAGGAGTGAAGCTTCATGATCTCAGATTTAGCAATGGTTTCTTAGATAAGATACCAAATACAGAAACAACAGAAATATAAGTAAGTTAAACCTCATTAAAATTCAGAACTTTATTGGGGCACGTGGGTGGCTCAGTCAAACATTTGCCTTTGGCTCAGGTCATCATGCCAGGGTCCTGGGATCAAGCCCCGCATCGGGCTCCTGCTCAATGGGGAGCTGCTTATCCCTCTTCCTCTGCCCTTCAGCCCCCTAACCCCACTCGCGCTCTCTCTCACGTGCTCTCTAATAAATAAATAAAATCTTAAAAAAAAAAAGTTTAATTTTGCACTTTAAAGAGTGAAGAAAAGACAACCTACAGAATAGGAGAAAATATTTCTAAATCATTTATCTGACAAACTGAATATAAACAACTCTTACAAATCAATGATCAAAAAAACCCACAATTTTTTAAAATGGGCAAACCATATGAACAGACATTTCTTCAAATGGCCAGTAAGCACATGAAAAGATGCCCAATACCATTAGCTATCAGAGAAAGGCAAATCAAAACTAAAATGAGATACTACTTCATACCAAAAGAATGGCTATAATAATAATATATATAAAAACAGCTAATAACAAGTGTTGGTGAGGATATAGAGAAATCAGAAGCCTCATACACTGCTGGTAGGAATGTAAACCTGTGTAGCCACTTTTGAAAAGAGAAATGGGGGAACATATGAGGGAAAAAATCCTCTGTTTTCAGTAATCATATTAATAGTAACATGTGTAATGTTATTCTGACACTATTTTGTACATAAGTGGGGTAGAGCAAATGAATGATTATACACTTTTCTAATTTCATCATCTTTAGAGTCAAACGGAATTAATTTGCCAGTGGAAAAACAGAGATACAAATGTAAAATAAAAGAGGTTAAATAAGAACTCTGCAGTTCTGAATCTGAATTGGAAAGAACTGTATGAATTCTAGCTCTGGTCACTGAAAGGCCTAGCAACAATGATCAATGATCACAGCAGTGTGTATTCCGATGCCTAGACTGTGATGCTGAAATACCATTTTGTACTAAAAGAAATCAGGACTTCTTATGGCTGCTTCCAGGTCTGGCATCAGAAATATAGAAGATGATCCTGGAATACCTCATTGTATCCAATGGCAAAGAGCAATCAAAGTCTATTAGGATCAAATCAGAAGAATTTAGGAACCAACTTAAAGAGACTCCCACTGGCCAGAAATGGGACAATATGAGTATCCATAAGGATAACAAGTTCAGTGGAAAGAAACATTCAATATTAAATTCTATGAGTTCAAAATGATACTTAAAAGTTAATGGATCTAGGCATTGAGAAGCAACAGATTTTAACATCATAAGATGATTTTATGTGCCTCTTAATGAACAAACACCACCATCTAGGAAGCACTCTTCCCCAAAATAAAAATCAAATCAAAATCTAATCAAATTTCTAGATGTGCTGTCCATAGGGTAGCTATAACTACACGGTTATTTAAATTCCAATGATTACAATAAAATAAAACTAAAATAAAATTAAAAATTGAGTTCTTCTGTCTCACTAGCTACACTTAAAGTACTCAACAGACACAAGTAGCCACAATGGACAGCTCAATGATCTATAGATCATTTCCATCATCACAGACAGTTCTATTAGTATTCCTCTGCACCATTCTACAGGAAATACAGAAGAGAGGAGCCTAGTAAACTGCACATAAGGATGCAATGCAATCCACAAAAACCAGAATATGAGAAACTCTACATATCAAACACTTAGTTTCCTAAACAAATAAAATATAAGGAAAAAAAAAAGAGATGGATGGAAGGGACTGTAGATTAAGAGATTGAAAAGGCATAGTGAAAAATAATCCCCCAAAAATCTGACAAAACTAACCTACAGTACAAACTTGGAGGATGAAATTAAGAAGAAAAGTAGGAAATGATTACCATAAGAATCATGGTTCCTTCTGCAGGGAGGATAGGACTATGACTGGGATGGACACACAATGGTTACATGGGTCCTCATTTAGTAATCCGCTAACTTAAACAGTTGTTTTTATGTGGTTTTCTATAATCTGTATGAAGTTTTACTGCAAAAAAAAAAGTTACATAAAATCTCATAAAGTGCACAAGTGCTACTCCAGTGTCATGGATTTTTTTGTTTACAGATAGTAGAAATTATAAATGTTTACTCAGGGACATGAGGTATATCCTAGTTATAAAACACAAAATACTTCAAATATATGAAAACTTATGTGCAATCCTTCAAAATAAAGATTAACACTACTATGCACAGTTTCCATTTCTCTGTAACACATGCACACAGTCTGCCTAAACTCAAAGCACATTATTGCTTAGGATCCAGTCCAATATCTGGTAGGATGTCCTATTATCTCACAAAAATGAAAAGCTAATAACAGGCAGGAAATACTGAAATCACATAATCTTCTTTTAGAACAATTCCCCAATTGTCTCAGAAGTCAAATATACAATTCATATTCAACCTTACCTCCTCTAAATCCCAATCATGGGGCGCCTCCACATGAAATCTGGAGCAGTCCAAAGAGTCAAGCTTGTGCTTACATTCTCTTGAAGGCTGGCTGACACGAAACAACCCTCCAAGTTCTTCTCTGGTATCACCGTCTTCTTCTTCATTATCCTCTGTCACTAAAGAGACCACCATGATGAAAAAGTGAGAACAAATCTTCACCCTAAAGGACCTGGGACTACCAGTCCCTGTTTGTGGTAGGTATGGCGGTGTCCCTGAGCGCCATCAGCTACAGACGGAGAAAAGGCCAGGGAACTACTGCTCAATGTGAACTACCTGGGCCCTCCTACAAGAAAGCAGCAAAGAATTCAGTGAGGAGACAAAATGTTGGGGGCTAGGGAAAGAAAGGAGCATTTAAAGGCAGAGCTTTTAATTAGCATAAAGAGTTTCTCTTGAAGACTGCGAGTCTCTAATCACTAAGAGTACTTAGGCAAAACCTGAACGGAAATCAGTACACACGAGCCCTTCGATTCAGTGTTCTTAACTCCCATATACTTCTTTGGCCTTGTTCTAATCACATAGTAACTGAGGACCACGATATAAAATAAAATGCACCACTTTGTTCTTTTCTGGCATGCAATTCTACCCAAAAATATCCTGAAGCACTTTGTGTAAAAGATATAAAATGACATAAAGGAGAGTATTCTCATCAAAAGTTTTATGGCAAACCCATGAGCTGATGATTAAAAACATCTGCTACATATAAACTATGACAGCCAAGGATATCATATGGATTTCAAAAATACCACCAAAATCCTCCAACCAATTTCCTCATCTCCTTTCCAGAAAATGGTCTAAGAAACTAAAACATTTCTAGATTTGAACCACAGCTCTCTTACCTGTGCCATAAATAAGCTTTCGAAGATTTGGAGTTGCTTGTTGCTGCCTCAGAAAGGCCTCAGCTGCCTTCCTGGAAAGGTCTTCCTTCCACTTGAGGGCTCCTGAAAGGACCAACACCAACATCGGTTAAGTGTGTTTATCTGTCCTTTCTGCCTCAAGCTCACTGCTCAATCATCCCCAAATCCTTCTGAGTGCAATATCTGAAAAGTTAACAAAATCTCCAAAAGAGCAGACTCCCAAATGTAGACATTCTATTTGTAGAACATTTCCAGTGCCAAGTTTATAACAATAGTTACACTAAATTTAAGCATACCTGAAGTTTCTGTGGAATAGCTGTTTTCTTCCTTGTAATCTTCTTCCTCTTTGAGTAAGTCTTCCACATCACTGGTCTCATCAATAAAGTTCTCTGACCCCAGTCTCTGACCATCGGCCACTTGAGAAGACTTTGGAAACTTTTTTCTAATAACCTCTTCATTTTCTGAATCCTCTTCCTCTGTACTGAGAGAGGAGCTTTCTTCAGTTTCATCTTCAGATGCAAAAGCCTCTTCGGCTGTGCAATGGCCTGAATCTGAAGTGGTGAGGGTGGCTTTCTCCAGATTCAAACTGTTACTCAAATCCTTAGTTTGTAAAAGTCCCACTTTACTATGGTCTCCAACAACTTTAGATTCTGAAAGACCCCTCCCTCCCGCAGGGGAATCCTCTTCTTCACTGCTTTCATCGGCTTCCTCTGCTTCTCCTTCTTCCCCTGAGCTCCTCTCAAGGTCATCATCGCTGTCAGCAAACGCTGGCAAATCCACCTCAAGGTCTTCTTCCATCTCCTCGAGTCTCTGCCGTTTCACACCTTTGCCTGTCGCATACACTGCATCCGTCATTTCGGCAGCGGCCTCCTCTTCCGATTCGTCATCACTGGAGCTATCAGCCAACTTGTCACCTTCAGACATTTCTTCATCATCTTCATCATCACTATCTCCAGACTCATCTTCTTCATCTCCAAAAATGGCTTTCCGACGGACTCGACCAGTTTTCAAATCTATATACTTTTCCTCTTTTGGCATCCACTGCCTATATTACCAAGTAAATGCAAAATAACTTAATTTGTACAGTAACTGGCTACTCTAGACATAGCAAGTCAATACTTATGCAAACAGAAGATAATATCAAGGAATGGTTTTAAATAACATAGCATAGAAAGGAATGATTTGATAAATACTGGAATAGATACTAAGCAAACTTATGCACAGTTCCCTAACACCTTTCTTCAAAACAACATATAGAGAATAAAGAGGTAAACTTTAAAAAACAAAAAGTCTAACATTAGGGAAAAATTGTTCTAAAGGAAAGTGAGTGTTTGGTCCATCTTTTAGAAAACTGATCATTTCCAAGCTTGAAATAGATACTTAAATGACTGATTCCAGATCCAAAGCAAGGAAAATACAAAGTTAAGCCTGGAACATCCTGCTGTGTCAGAGAGCCAGGAAGTGCTCAAAGGCTAATAGAGAAATGCCAAAAGGACACAGGAGACAGACTGAAGAGACAATCAAGGCATCAGAAAGAATGATAGTAATGGGATAATAACAAATGGAATTTTTTAAAAAGTCAAGTAGTCAACAGTGATATTAAAATAAAGGGGTGGAAGTAAGAGCTTCCTGTTAGAGAATGCCAGCTAACATAAGAATACTGTACTAAACTATCATCCATACCATCTGCTAATTAGAGAGCAGCAGATAAATTTTTCCAAAAATTTTTCCTTTGTATACATTTATAATAAATTATAAACTAGAAAAAAAATAAAAATAAAAAAATTATAAACTAGATAATTTCAATCATTTTCAGACTGATTTTTACTGGGAGTCACACATAAATCACTAAATAAAACCAAAACACTCACTATGTATAATATATACGAATTCCCAACCCAGACTAAAAGTAATTCAGATAAACTACACATTAGTGGATACTGAACCAGGACATACTACAACATAATCTAAGGAAAACTTTAAGAGACAAGATATGTAGCTTCTCAATAGCCACCTGAACAAGCTTCCTTACTCTGCTTGTACTAGTAATTTGGCCACTAAAAGAAAGCCAAGTGGCCTCAGGTCTCCTAAGAAACCAAAAGCAACCTATAGAAAACATTTTGTGATATCTGAGGAATATACTAGGTCTGCTAAAAACTGAATCCTGTATAATATTTCAAGAATACCTCCCTGTAAGGTCACATAACTGAAAAGCCCTCAGAAACATATGTATATATAAAGCAAAGCAAAAAAATCCCAAAAACCTGGAATGAATCCCACCAAAATATGTACTGATGGCAGAATGATAGGCAAAATAATCTTCTGTAACATAATATTTTTTTATGAAAAACAAAAAAATGGCAAACTTACCCTTGATTATCTATATCCTCTGACCCCAGTGGTTTGGAGTCAGAAAAAAGTGTCACTCTACTTGAAGCCATCTTGGCATCAATAGTGGAATGGGTGGAAATGAGACTTTGTACCAGTTCATGGGTTGGCCTCACCTCGTCCTGTCAAGGCCACCAAGAAAGGAAAAGTGAGGCACACACAAGAATTCTGAAGAGAGATATACTGGTTTCAATCAGTTTCTCAAATTTATCCTAAACATAGTTCCAGAAAACATTTCTTATTGCCCACCCCCCCCAAAAAAAACTTAAAGTCTAAAATTGACTTTTAAATTTTGAAAATTTAAAATTTTCAAAGTTCATGGCGTATACAACCTCGTAACCTAAATACTTAGCTGGAAAAACCTTAAGTGCTAATGCTACACAAAACATGTAGTTTGCCCAACAAAATTGTACTGCAGAATAAAGAAATGAAATCTGGGGTTCATTTAAAAAAATTCTGCTGCTTTTGACTCAAATTTTTCACTTCAAGGAATTCACTGTACAAAAAGACCCCTCTCAGACCAAAACTGCATGCTTGAGGGTGCTAACTGCAGCAATGTTCAAACCAGGGGAAGCTGGGGGTAACCTCACCACAGATTTCCAAGGGTTGGTTCAATAAATAAGATTTATCCAGACAATGAAATACTACACGGCTGTAAAAAAGACTGAAGCAGCTCTACAAATATTAACAGGGAACAATGGAATCACATATTTTTAGGTGCCCTCCAAAAGTTGCAAGAGGATTTAAAGTTGGAGCCCATATTAGAAATATTATGGGGCGCCTGGGTGGCTCAGTCAGTTAAGCATCCAACTCTTGATCTCAGTTCAGGTCTTGATCTCAGAGTTGTGAGTTCAAGCCCCATGTTGGGCTCTGCACTGGGTGTAGAGCCCACTTAAAAAAATAAAAAGTAAAATAAAATATGGGGTGCGCCTGTGTGGCTCAGTCAGTTATTGTTTGCCTTTGGCTCAGGTCATGATCCTGGGATCCTCGGATTGAGCCCTGTATTAGGCTTGGAGGAGAGCCTGCTTTTCCCTCTGCCCCTCCCCACTGCTTATGCTCTCTCTCACATGCTCTCGCTCTAGGCTTCTCTCTTTCAAATAAATAAATAAAATCTTGAAAAAAATAAAATAAAATATTATTTCTCTCTCACACATATACACAAAGACCATCTATATGTATACAAAAACACGGTATTTACATACAATATATAATAATCTAAATATACATAATATAATCTAGATAAATATGTTTATGTTTAGGAAGGAAAACAAAGAGAAAGACCAAAAAGCTCTAGAAAACACACTGATATTATATGGGCATACCTCAGAGATGTTGTGGGTTCAGTTCTAAACCACCACAATAAAGCAAGTCAAAAGAATTTTTTGGTTTCCCAGTGCATATAAAAGTTATGTTTATACCATAATGTAGTCTATTAAGTGTGCCATAGCATTATGTCTAAAAAAAGTACATATCTTAATTAAAAAATACTTTATTGCTAAAAATGTTAATCATTATTTGAGCTTTCAGTGAGTGATAATCACTTATGACAGATACTGTAACAAATTTAATAATAATGAAAACATTTGAAATATTGTGAGAATTAAAATAATGTGACGCAGAGACACAAAGTGAGTAAATGCTGTTGGAAAAAAGGCACTGATAGACTTGTTCAACATAGGGTTGCCACAAACCTCCAATTTGTAAAAAAGGCAATACCGGTGAAATGCAATAAAGCAAAGAACAATAAAATGAGGTATGCTTGTATAAAGAGAGACAGGAAGTACCAAACTGCTTGCAATGTTTATGCTAGAAGACCTAGGATCCCCTGTCTTGGCAACAGAACGGAGAACATGACTTTTACTTTCTGCTTGGTGCAATTAAGTATTCTGTGTATTTACAATATACACTGTAGCTTTTACCATAAATACAAATAAAGACAAAGCTTCAGTATATAAATGCTGACTACATTACTTCCTATAACTTTCCTCTTACCGATTCCTGGAAGCCATGGCTGCCACCAAGATCAACGTAGACAGCATCTTTGTCATACAGGACACCACCAACTCCAGAGAGAGGTGCATAAACCAACTTCTCCTTCTCATTTAAGCAGCGTTTCTTTTGTTGTTCAGGAAGTGCACAGGGGTCCGGGAGGAAACTGACATCACTCACAGCAAAATCTCCTACACCTGGAAGACAGACAGAGGAAGATGGCTTGAGCTGTAAATGTATGAGCTGTCGACAAAAACATCCCAGAGTTGGAAGGCTTCCACCATAAGGATATCGTTTGTCACTGGCACTCTGCCTCTCTAGCTAACCAACATTATCAGAGCAGAGGGGATTTGGTCAACTCAACACCTTTGCTAGCTGAGGCAGAGCTGAGTTAGTCTTAAAACTTCTGGCAATGTGGCTCTATCTTGTTTGGCCATTTTTTAGGTTTCCTGAGAAATGAAGTAACTCATCCCAAGAGTTCTACAAATTTGGTACATTTTACAACAAAAGGATACCTGGCATGTGAATTTGGCTTTTATTTTTCAAGTGTGCTCCTCTTAAATAACCATAAAGAGACACTTTTCGGTCACACTTGATATTTGTTCGAGTATCTTCTGGGTTTGTCAAATCTTCCATCCTAGAAAAATAAAACCCAATCATATGGCAGAAATAAATGTCAATGTTTTTGTACCTCCCCTCAAGTGTCAAAGACTGATCAAATTCACTAGTTCACTGAGCACGTCGTTTAGAAAATTACAGGAAATATAGAAATAAGGATGTGTAGTTCACCATCTAAAAGAGGAAAAGAAGCAAACACATGATTGCACTGCTCTTAGGTTCTACATAATATACATTCTGTGAGTAAGATACCAGAAATGGGAAATAACGTGCACCTGGGGTTAAGGAAGAGCTGAAAACGTATCTAGAAAAACCCTTTATGGAAGAGGATTAAGCTTTGATCTGGGTTTTTTTGGTGTGCCCTGGATTCTGACAAGTAGAGAAAGGGATTCCAGGCTGAAAACAATATGGAAAAAACATGAAAGAAAGAAAGCACAAGGGCACATCTGGGTGACTAGAGCACCATGGTCCAAAGACAGTTATTACTGAAGATTAAGGTTGAAAAAGCAGGATAGGACCATATCATGCAGCCTTAAATGCTTCAAAACCCTCACATTTTTCTAAACATTTCATACTTTACTCCTGAAGCCACAGCATCTTTAGGTACTGATACAGAGAAGTAGATATTTTCCACTAACTACATTTCTCCCTCACTATTCAAAAATAAGCACAAAATAAGCTCTATTACTGTTCTTTTTCTAACCTTTGCAGCTTTGAAATATATAGTCCAAAAAGAAAAACTTTACATGTACTTTTTACCTGTCTGCTAAGATATAAGGATGAGAGGTTTGCCATGTAAGAGGCCTAAACTTCATAACTGTAATAAAACGGCCCAGATTGTGAATTTCTTGGTTTTGATATTCTCCATGTACCATTCCAGAAAGGTAGAACAGCTTGGCACCCTAAACATTAAAAAAGCAAAAAATTAAATTTCAATTAAATTCTTGTCAATACTACACCAAAATAAAGACCTCTAAATAAGAAGCAATCCTAAGGAAGACTTCTAGCAAACCATTTATCAATGCTTCCCAAACTTCTCTGCCTTCTTTCAGTACTCGTCTTGTTAGGGCTTAGTAGAGGCAGAAGTGCAAATACATTTAGCTTCAAAACTGCTCTCCAGGGCACCTGGATGGCTCAGCCGTTAAGCGTCTACCTTCGGCTCAGGTCATGATCCCAGGGTCCTGGGATCAAGCCCCATTTCAGGCTCCCTGCTCTGCGGGAAGCCTGCTTCTCCCTCTCCCACTCCCCCAGCTTGTGTTCCCTCTCTTGATGTGTCTCTCTCTGTCAAATAAACAAATAAAATCTTTAAAAAAAAAACAAAAAACTGCTCTCCAATCAAGCAGTGGCATCTGTCTAGAGTACTGCACAGAGAGGATAGTGAGGCTCCTGGGCAGAGAAAAAAATTCATGACCAATGGGCCACAGCAGTACGCAGGGGAGGGTGGAGTGGCAGTATGTGTGCACTATAGTTTCTGGTCCTGTAATTAGTAGAAACTTCGGACAAACCCTATTAAATAATCACAAATCTAAAACACTTAGAGCCAGCTTCTGCCTGGTGCTGGGGAGCTACAGAGACAAATGAGACACACTAAGAGTTCTGAAGTACAGACTATTTTGAGGAAATATTCCAGGGACAATGAACAGATATAGAAAAGAAACACCATAGGTGAATCCTGAAGGGATGTTTATTAATCTCTCCCACTCAATCTGTTTTTTTAAAAACTATAGTGTCAGTATTCAATAATTAATTCTCTTCCTACCGGGTAGACTTCTGTCCAGAACCTGTGTTTTAATCGCTTCTTTGTCTTCTTCAGTTGCTTATTATACTTGAAGGAATCTAAGTGAGTGAGAACGCCCATAATTTTGGGAAAGCCATGTACTTGACAGATGTTTAGAAACTCAAATGTCTCCATTTCAAACCCAAAGCTGGCATCTATAAGCATCAGAACCTTGAAAACAGAAAACACAATTACTCAAGGAAGCTACTCAAAATAGACCATAAGCAAACTATGGTCCTTGAGCCAAATCTGACCCATGACCCATTTTATGACTAAAGTTTTACTAGAACACAGTCCTATTCATTTATTTATGTATGGTCTACACCTGTGTTTGCACTAGTGACAAAGTTAAGCAGTTGCAAGAGAAACTATGACCCACAAAGCTTAAGATATTTACCATCTGGCCCTTGACAGAAAAAGTTTGCCAACTCCTATTCTGGACTAAATCAAAGATTACTTAGGGATCATCATGACAGAGAAAATACCACCCTTTCACTTTCTCTAAAAGGCCATGAGACAATATCCACCATAATATAAATTTCCACTTCAAGAATTTGAATGTTTAGAAATAACTCAGAAAAAGCTGGGTCTAACTTGGCACTCACCTGGAAGGTCCTCACTTCAAGAAATAAAAAATTTTATAATGTAATTTTAGGCCAAATAACAGGTCTCTAACATGAAAACCAAGTAACAGATCTCTGACATCCAAAAAATGGGATGAAGTGGTAATCAATGAAAAGTACCAAAAATGTAAGAAAACTGAACATTTTTGTTTCCGTCATCTCACAGGGAAGAAAAAAGTTTTTTTGCTGGGAGGTATATAGCAGGAAAGCTCTATCTTATATGTTATATATTCATAATCCTAAACCACAAAAATACATGAAGGTGGGCCACTGAGCTTTGCAAGAAAGCATAGCTACCACTGCAGACCACAGGCCAAGCTGGCACGCAGAGTTCTTCCACGCCACTGAACAGGCTAAAGGTAAGCGGGCTGGCAGTGGAATATCCTATATCCCATTTGACACCACAGAGTACCAAGGGACAAGCAATTCGTTGTAGGAACATAAGAATAGGTAGCAACAGCCCCTTAGCTGACAATCTTGTCAACTAAAGATAAATGAAGACTGTATTATTCCTTTAAAGCACACACGTACACATACAAATCCATGTATGTACATGCCTTTGCTGTGACTTAAGCTTTATGACGACCCAGAGCAAAGCAATCAACAATTTTTAAAAAGTTAAAAAATTATGGTACATGCAACAGAATACTTAAAAAGAATGAGGTTGAGCTATAGTACTTATATATTTTTAAGACATACTGAGTGAAAAAAAAAAGCAAAGTACAGAACAGTATGTATAATAGTGTATGCTTTAAAAGGGTTGCATGTGTACTTATATACATATCTAGGATATTGCTTTGAGGGAAATTGAGAGACTGGGGGTCAGAGCAGGGAAGAGAAAACATGCACTGTACTCTGTAATACAGTTTGAATATTTTACCGAATGCATGGGTTCCTTTTTAAGTGTTAAAAAGATGTATAGGAAAGACATCTTTCTTAATATATCTATGCTTTTAAAATTAGGAACTTGGTATATTTTACATAAAAAAGAAACCAATTACTCATATGCTAAACTATTTTAATCATTTCAAAAACATTAGTTTATACTATTTTATGTTAACAATGACACATTTTTATTAATAGTAGCATTACATGTTCAAAATTTGAATGGCATTGAGTTTTCTGATATTAGAATGGCACAGCTATAACGTCAACATTAAATTACTTTTTATTTTATATTTTAGGAGACTTCCTTGGGCAAAGGATAGAATCTGTAGCTCATGTCACCAAATAGCTTTCCAGAAATTGTCGAACCAAAAAACAAACAAAAAAACAGCCTCTGTTACCCCACTCTTCCTAATCAATATGGCTTTATTTTTTCTTAGATTTATTTTTGTTAATTTAAAATGTAATTAATGAATATTACCATTAAATGCAATCTGCCTTCAGCTTAGGTCATGATCTCAGGGTCCTGGGATCGAGTCCCGCATAGGGCTCTCTACTCAGCGGGGAGCCTGCTTCCCCTTCTCTCTCTGCCTGCCTCTCTGCCTACTTGTGATCTCTCTCTCTCTCTCTCTCTGTCAATTAAATAAATAAAATCTTAAAAAAAAAAATAAAAGAATTGGTGTTTCTGACACCACCAAAATCAGAGTTCCCATCCTCAGACAAACTACTTAACTTCTAGGGCCTAAAGCAATTTCATCCTATGTAAATTGGAGATAATACCTACTTACCTCTAAGGCATACTGGGGGATTTGATGAACTAAATTTCTAGAAAGCTGTTAGCACATTACCTAGTAAGGGTTCAAGAAATGGTCTTACTACTTATATATTTGTATGTCTGTATGTCTGTCTGTATGTGTATCTTAATTAACTATGTTTGTTAGAGGTTTTTTCGGTAATTTGCTTTTAGATTTGAGACTACATTTCATTGTGCATATTCCGTTTTTATTATAACAATATTATCATCATCATCAGTTCAAACACGTCTATGGTATTCCTGATTATATTCACCATTCCTTTAATAAGCCTTTCTTTCCTTCAACATGAGATAATCTACCACATTGCTGTTAAGTCCTCATCAGAAATTCACACTACCCCCATTGACTTACCAAATCTGCCACTTTAGCCAGATCAATCATCATATTAATGTCACACCCACATTCAATAATGGTAAGTCTGCGCTTTTTACCTGTAAGTGAAAAGACAAAAATTTTATTTTTTTTAAAGATTTTATTTATTTATTTTAGAAAGAGAGCACGCTGGTAGGGGGAGGAGCAGAGGGAGAGGGAAAGAGAGACAGAATCTCAAGCAGACTTTGCACCAAGTGCGGAGCACCACACAGGGCCTGATCTCACGACCCTGAGATCATGACTGAGCCTAAATCAAGAGTTGGATGCTTAACTGACTGTGCCACCCAGGAACCCTCCCAAATTTTACTTTTAAAAAATCTTGAAAAAATATATCCGTTTATTCTAATTACCATTTTAAATTCTATCCAGTAAAGTTTTCTTGCTGTGTCCCCTAATTTTAAAACAATAGTGAAAGTCTATCCACATGAATAAAGTGTTCAAACAGGTAAAATTCTGACTGGAATGGACAGACAAGCAAGATTCATGATGACCATGATCCTGCCGTTCAGCAGCAGTAGGCCAACACTTCTATCTTTTTTTTTTTTTTAAAGATTTTATTTATTTATTTGACAGAGAGAAAGATCACAAGTAGGCAGAGAGGCAGGCTTCCTGCTGAGCAGAGAGCCCGATGTGGGGCTCGATCCCAGGACCCTGAGATCATGACCTGAGCCGAAGGCAGAGGCTTAACCCACTGAGCCACCCAGGCACCCCAACACTTCTATCTTTATCAAAGTTTCCCGCGTTCCCACTATAGCTAAAAACATCCTCAAACTTAATGTAAGAGAATCTTCATGGAACAATCATTATTTCTAACTTAAGTTAAAAGGAATCAGTCTGCGACTCTTGATCTTAAGAGTTGTGAGTTCAAGCTCCACGTTTGGGGTAGAGTTTACTATAAATAAATGAATAAAAAAAAATTAAATAAATGAATGAATGAATGAAAGAAAGTGGGGCGCCTCGCTATCTCAGTCAGTGGAGCGTATAACTTTTGATCTCTAAGTCAGGAGTTCAAGCCTCACAATGGGCATAAGAGTTTACTTAAAAAAAAAATTAAAAAGAAATCTGTCAAAATGACAGGAATGCTTTGAAGATAAAGAAAAGCCTTGGGGCACTTGGGTGGCTCAGTTGGTTAAGCATCTGGCTCTTAGTCTGGGCTCAGGTCACGATCTCGGGGTCTTGGGATCGAGCCTTGCACTGGGCTATGGGCTCTGCACTCAGTGGGGAATCTGCTTGAAAGGTTCTCTCCCTCTACCACCCCTGCCCTCACTTGCTCTTGCGTGCTCTCTAAAATAAATAAATCTTAAGAAAAAAAGAAAGAAAAGAAAAGCCTCAAACCAACTATATTATTGCTATACTAAGAAATTTCAGGGGCTCGGTCAATAGAGCACAGAACTCTTAATCTTGGGGTTGTGAGTTCAAGCCCCACGTTGGGTGGAGAGATGACTTAAAAATAAAATCTTAAAAAAAAAGGAAAGAAATTGCAGATTCTTCCATTGCCATTTTGGGAATTTGTTTCAACTTCTCTCAAACAGAAAGGTTACCATCTCCCAGACCAAACAGATTCTCACAGAAAAAGAGAGGAAAGCTCCCTCACTTCCCTAAAAATGTGGCTTCATGAGGGCAAGAAAGTATGCCTGACACATAGCAGATACTCACTATCTATTAAATGAAGGTGGTCACCATGAACAATCCAGGCTGCCCAGGTCTGCCAAACCTTTCAGAGGAACACACTTGGCAAATCCATATAGCAGTCAGAATAAGGTACACATCTACATCATTATTATATCGGGGAATCCATCCTTTTTTGAAGCTATGGTCAATTTAGTACAAGTACAAGAGAGGTAATATGAAGTGAGAACACTACTTTAACATTTACCAGTCAAGAAAATGTTCAGTAAAGACATGCCTGTCCCTCAGACGACATAGGCCCTATCAGCCTGGGGTAGTGCACTCCTACCTGACACGATCGTTACAGGGCCTCTGATCTCTGTCAGTTTCTGCCTGGTGAAGTTCCGAATGAGGCACTGGATCAAAGTGCTCTTTCCAACTTTTGGAGGCCCCATCACCACCACCACTATTGGTGGGGGCTCTAATGGAGTTCGATCAACCACTGGAATGTGATGCTTTTTTGTCTTCAAATCCTGAGTCCTATTTGTAAGAAGAAAGAAAAACTAAATCCATTTTCAAAATATAAAAGGCATCATCCTTATAAGTAAAGATTTTAAAGAGAGTAGAACAGACAATATGGATACAATTAACTTGCTAATTTCTAGACCCAATCCAAATAACCCTTTTAGTAAAAATATAAGAGACTGACTTCAACAGTAAAGAGTATTGAAAACTATACACATCTTAAATCTGATTGCTTTATTAGCTGACTGTAATCGTTTAAAAAAAAAGATAAACATGCAGGCAGTGTATCATAATGAATAACAGCAGGAGCTTTGGAGTTAAATTTGGCTCTCCTATTAGAATTTAATTCAACGATGTTTAAAGTACACTGCCTGACGTATAATAAGAACTCATTAAATAAAGCTATTTAGTACTACGTATTATATGAAACATATCCAGAAAAGAACACAAGCACACCTATTATCATAGAAACTATGAATTTTACAAATTCTTTCTTTCTTTCTAGTAGGCTCCATGCACAGTGTGGGGTCCAACGTGGGGCCTGAACTCACATCAAGAGTCAGACACTTACTTAACCAACGGAGCCACCTAGGAGCCCCACAAAGAAAGAAATTCTATAAAGAAAAACTCTTAAGCTTTTTCTCTTGGGCAAAAAAAGCCAATTGGTGGGCAGATACTGGAGGCAAGGCAGCTTCCACAGAAAAGACTATTTGCTCACATTTTACTTTTTTTTTTTTTTCAACGTAGGGTCCATGTCTAGCATGGATCCAACGCAGGGCTTGAACTCACAACCCTAAGATCAAGACCTGAGTAGAGATCAAGAGTTGGATGCTTAACCAACTGAGTCACCTAGGCGCCCTGCTCACATTTTAGTAAAAGGAATACAGCATGCATTTTCATGTCCTTCAAAGCTGTTAAAGACTCATGAATCCAAACACCATCTGGAGAGGTTCCTAATGTTTAAAAAGAATAAATGGAATGAACAACTAGACTCCAGCTAAACATACCTGTGAAAGGATCGAGCCATCCGCACAGCAGACTGGACTGCAAAAGCTTTGGGATTTCTCTTCCGGGCATCTTCCTCGTCTCCAAGTTGGAGATCCTGCAGATGCCGTTTCTTTTTCTTCTCGGCTTTGGGCCCACTGTTTTTCTTTCTGTGTTTCTTCTGGTCCTTCGTCTCCATAGTGGCTTCTTACCAATTCACAAGTAACTCTAACCTACACTGATGAGGCAGGGATGTAGGAAGCATTTTAAAATCCAGAAAACACCCAAGGAAAAACATTAAATTTATTTCTTTATGAAGAGATAAGGTATCCCTGCAACAAGGATAGAAACTGCTTAGTACTATTCGCAATTTCATTTCTCTGTTATACTATAAATTAGATTTGTTAGTTACATCTGCTTAAGTTACTTTTTATTCATCTTAAGTGTCTATATCAGCACTATTTCTGTAATAATAGAAATACTCTATACCTATACTTTTCAACACAGTGGCCACTTACCACATGGGGCTTCTGAGAACTTAAATGTACGCAGTAAAACTGAGAAACTGAAACAATATAATTTTAATTAATTCTATTCTAAATTTAAATAGCCATATGTGACTAGTAGTTACCACACTGGTCTGCTCAGCCTAAAATATCAATTGGACAAACGAAGTGGTTTCCAAACTTAAACCATCTTTAAGACATTTTAACAAATTAAAGCATTTTATTAATCCTCCAAAATGATAGCATGTGTTACTTTAGTATCTGCTGATTCTGTAAAACTTTTAAATTACAATAATCATTTATATGCATTTTAAAAAACAGTAACATCTAGATGTGTGAGATATGGTTGGTTGTGGATGATGCCTGGATATCACACGATTCTGCAGAAACCCTAACAAAGATTTCTGAGTGTCCCAGGATCATGGCCCATAAATTGAGAACAACCGAATTAGTGAGCTTTTTTAGGAAACCAGGCTGCATACAATCTGAGCACTTGGCTAATTAAAAAAAGAAAAAGAAACTAAGAAAAGAGAAAAAAAAAAGATCACTCAGTTAAGGTACTAAATTAATTTCAGTTCAATAAATATTTGTGTCTGCCTATGATGTACTAGGCATTTTGCCAAGAGAGGACTACAGCTGTGATCTGGCAGCCAAGGAAATCCCAATAGTATCTTTCATGCCGTGCAGTAAAGGGCCACATGAGAAGGCTGCACTTACATCAGTCAGAGACTTCCCACGGACACACACCAGCGCAAATAGGAAGCCCACATATACCAGCATAAGGTCATGAAACAACAGCCAGGAGTTAGGAGGGCCGAGTTCTAGGGAACGCTTTGAAATTAAACAGCTATGTGATTCCAGGACGTTTTTTTTCTTCCCTACTACATTTTGGTCCCAAACTTGTACTGACACTTTTCTCCCTCTTTGGGGGCGGGGAGAGGGATGGGAAAAGCACAACTTGAAATCAACAGATGTGGCCCAGGTCTGAGTCACCTGCTAGAATTATCCCGCCAAGAAACGACCTCTCTCTTCTCCCTGCCACCTCCTCACCCCGTTCGGGCTCTCTGCACGAATTCATTCAGCCACTCCCAACGACCTCGGAGCAAGACTCTGGCAGGTACTGTGTGACCGGGCCAGCGCCTGAGGCGCTCTTCAGGGGCAAAGACTGTCCTGGCCGACCTTGCCAAGCACGACTCGCAAAACTCTCAGAGCCCCAGTCCCGGGGACCCCACCGCCGCCGCCGCCTCCCCTACCCCGCGGCCGTTACCGGGTTCACAACTGCTACTTCTCAGGCCCGCACGGACAGCACCGGAAACGGAAATGCACCCTACGCGCGGACTCTACAGGCCGGCAGGAAACAAGAAGGCAGAAGAAAGAGACCGGCCAAAGGATGACTAGCGGGAAGGAGGCTGCTGATTGGCTGAGGACGGGCGCAGGCGACGACTGCGCGGTGCGATCCAACCTGAGGCCGCGCGCCGCCCGGCCCTTCCCAGGCGGACGGGACAGCGGCCGCACTGCCAACCCTGCTTTGGGACTCCGAGTCGTTTCGCCGCGCACGTCCCAGTTCCCCCGGAGGCCGTGGCGACACTGCTGCCTAGAGCCCTTTCCTTGGTGTAGGACGAAAGACTAAGTGACATAGTCTTGGTCAACCGGACTCATGGCACCCGACCCCTCCGAATGCCACCGGCATCAGCTCCCTCCAAGGCCTATTGGAATATCCCACGGTTGGGAGTCTCTCTAGCTCATCCGCCTGCTCATCCTCAAAGAGCCGGACATTCTCGGACTTCTTTAGTGCCATAATTCCCTCTTTTGCCAGCACCAAGACTGAGGGCAGGGACAAACGGACTCAGCACGTTCTCTGTTCCTGGGAATGGAGCTTTCCTTGGAAGAACGCAGCCTCCTGCCGTTTCTTCCCGCACAGGTTTGCCTTGCCAGCGCCCTGCCCATTCCCACGTGAGGGACTGCCTCGAAGTTCATCTAACCTCCATCTCAGTTGAGCTGGGACGTCCTCGTGGCTACAAAGCTGCGTACATTTTCAGAGTTTAAGTCTCCCTCTTGTCTTGGAGGTTTTCTTTTCAGTATGATCTCACCAGTGCTCCTGAGACTCAGTTCTACCCCACAAAACTTGGCTCGCTCTGGTAATTGAGACCTCTGTGCTTCATGCTCTTCACAGTGAGCTCATTCTCTCCCTCAATATCCCACAGGTATTTACTCTGAGGTGCTAGGGAAGGCTACCCTACAGGGCACACAATTCTCTCATCTGTCAAGTGTATAATTATTTAACTCCCTCCAACAGTATCCCTCTCACTTCTTGGAGCTTTCAGTATACAACATTCTCTTGGCTCCATGAGTCGCACTCTTGTCCTGTCTTACATCAGCCCCTCACTCTGCCTGTGATCAGACCCTAGACCTTGTCAGATCCAAGGATCGCACTCCCCGAAGCATCCCACATTGACTGCCACCTCCTATCATACCAAGTCACTCCCGCTAATGCCCTGAAACCAACTGTAATCCAACCAGTACCTCCGACCCAGATCTTACTACCTTCCTCCCTTGATGACTTCTCCTTCCCTAGTAAGCTAGCTTAAACTCCATGGGCAATCATTATCATCAGTCTCTTGTATACTGCCTCACCTCTCTGTCACCTCATCATATCTGCTTGGTAAAATAAGAGCCCTGGGTAAATCCAATTCTGCATCTACTGCAGGCTACAACAAATGGCTGGGGGAAAACCCAGAACCATGCTGACCACCCTCAGCTCAGTAATGCTAACTTTGCCTGGTCTGTGCCATTCTTCCATTTGAGTATTCCACATCTCCTCTTCTCTCTTCAATCCTTCCCACCACCTCTCCCTTCTTTGCTTCTGCTTTCACCAAAAAAATGGAAGTGGAGACTCCCGCCATCACAGACTTTCACCACCACATCCACTCATGCCCCCCACACCCCTGCTGCCTGCCTGTTACTGTAGGCGAAGTACCGCTGTGTCCGCCTAAAGGAATCCTGCACTTGAGTGCAAGATCCCATCATCTCCAGGGTGTCACTCCCTGGACTTACTGGACTATTCCCATCACCGTACAACATGCAGTTATTTCTCCCGTCTTCAAAACAAACTCCTCTTGGCCCATTTCCTATAACAGATATTACACCTTTTCTCCATGCCCCTTTGTAGCAAAATTTCACAAAGGAATTGTCAATATATTCTCCAGTTCCTCTCCTCCTATTCTCTCTTAGATTCTCTTTGCTCGCAGCACACCACCCACAGTCTTGACTTTTTTTTTTTTTTTTTTAAGATTTTATTCATTTATTTGACAGACACAGTGAGAGAGGGAACACAGGCAGGGGGAGTGGGAGAGGGAGAAGCAGGCTTCCTGCCGAGCAGGGAGCCCAATGCGGGGATCGATCTCAGGACCCTGGGATCATGACCTGAGCTGAACCAGATGCTTAACAGCTGAGCCACCCAGGCGCCCCTTGGCTGCTCCTTCTCAGTAGTCTTTGCTAAAGGTTCTTTGACTCAAAAATGACCTGTTGAAGTTAGCCCATAGGACTCGGCCTTTGATCTTCTTCTCTTCTGTGTCTATACTTTTTCCCCGGGTGATATCATTCTGTCTTGTAGTTTTATATGTCATCTGTATCAGTTAACAATTTATTGTGTCTCTGCTACAAATTCATTCTTAATTTCCTACTCTAAAACTGTTTCCTTTGACCCTGGCATATATGTCAAGTTTTGTCAGCAGGGGGCGATGGAGAGACTTTGCAGGAGCAAGCAGTCTTTCTGCCTGGTTCTGCTCTGCTTCTTGGCCAGGCTCCTGCAGATGGGTCATTTTCCAGGGCCAGCACCTCCAGTATGTGGTCGCCAGCAGCATCCACTGGCCAGCAGCGCCCCGCTTTTTCTCCCCCTGCGCCCAGCTCCTGGCGCTTTTGTCATGGAGGGACTCTCCTGAGACACCTACCTTTTCTCCAGCACCCAGAGAGGGATTGCCAACAAGTTCCAGTGGTGCAGCACTGCAGCGACTGCCCTGACACCAGTGGGCTGTGGCCATACCCCTTCAATGAGGTCTAGATCTCAGCTGATAGGGACTGGAGTTGAGGAGGGGGACTCTTCCTGCGCCTTCTATCCCTGTCCTAAGGTAGTGGCTGCTCCTCAGGTCAGCTATTCTTAACATTCTTTAGAGTTCTCTTCTTACGAGCCCATATCCCATTGCTCCAATTCCCTGTTGTAGTTAATAATGCTTAATGTAAACTTTTCCTGTTCAAATTACAGTGAGTTTCTCTCTCCTGATTGGACCCTTACCAATACACCATCATTTGCCAACAACTCCCAAATTTATATCGGTAACTCAGACCTCTTTCTTGAACTTTAGTTGCCTCCCTAACATATCCATTTGTTTTGTTTTGTTTTGTTCAAGATAGAAACTCCCAATTTTTAATGCCAAAAAAGAAAATTTTACACATTACTTAAAGATACACGATAAATCAGTTATGTCCTGGTAATGGACTCAAATAGCTTGGGGACAAAACTATGGGGACTCTTCACGCATGCATTTACAAATCTTTTGAATTTTGAATTATGTAAATATATTATCTACTTTAAATTAGAATAAAAATAAGAATTTTAAAAACTTTCCAAAATCTCTTCTGCCAATTATTTTATTCTCCCCCGTTCAAAAGTTTATGTGTGATGTGATGTATGGTGGGACCTTTAAACCTGAGCTGACATATCCATTTGGATGTATAATAGACATCTCAAATGTGCCAGTAACATGACTTGTGAACATCTGAACCCAAAGCCAGTGCTCTTTGCCATCCCATAGGCAAGATACTCTCGCGAACTAGGTGTTTCAGGAGCAGGCAACCATTGTGGGTATATAAGTGTGCAGAGTCACAGGCATGAAGCACCTAAGTCTTTCCATCCACAATGGTTGCTTCCCAACTTCCTTTTTACCTTCTTACTGCTATCACCTTATAACATTGATTTTAAAATTATATAGACCAAAAATGTAGAATATGGCATTCCTGTTATTTCCATATTTAGAAGACCACCTAGCATTCTGTGGGAATGGAGTCCGAGTCTTGCTGGTTTGTGCATAATGATGGAGGAGGTTTCTCTTGAAGAGCAACAAGAAGATGGAGAGGTGGACTGGACCAGCTGGAAACTCAGAATTGTACCACCTGGCACAAGGGCAGCTTCTGAGGATATTAGATCTTAGATACACCATCCATTATATGTAACACATCATGTATGCAGTAATCATAACTCACTTTGGAAATCTAATTCCTTCTCTTTTCAAGACATGTGTCTCCTGAAATCATTAGATGTAATGTCAATAAAAGAGAAGAGCCCAGGGTGACCCTTGACTTGTGCAGACATTTGTGATTGAACTAGACAGTTCTAGAAGGGGCATCCCCTCACTGATCAGATCTCTTACCTCTCAAGCCACCATGGCTCATTCTCTGATCTCATCCCTCACCACATCCTGTGTGTCCGTCCAAAGCCATTTCATCAGCAAGGAGGCCTTTCTTCAGTCCCCAGCATGGTCTCTGCACCAGGGTTGGAGCAGTGTGGAAAGCCTGATTCATGGGGTCTGGCATATCTCTTTCCTTCCCTAGACCTCACTTTTCTTGTTTAGAGCACAAGAGGATAAAATGGCCATGCCCTAGGGCCATTCAACCCTGATGTCCTTAAGTCATGGAGTCATTTCCCTCAGAGTCCTGGGTCTCTTCTCCCCCTCCTAACATTTCCTGGGTGGGAGCTCCAGGGACGAGTGATGCCACCACTGTTGGCAATGGCAGACTTCAAAGAGGGCCGGCAGAGCTGTGACCACAGTGCCATTCTTGTCCCACAGCATCAAGGGACAGCCTAGACAGACTTGTGTGGGAGCTTCTGCCCAGGGGTCCCTGCTTGACTCCTGAAGGGGAGAGCACTTGGCCCCCAGCAGCAGCCCCCAGGAAGGGTCCGTCACCCCTCTGGCCTTGAAATGTGCCGTAGAGCTCAGCCACTGACTTACCAGCAGGCTGCTTTGGCAGAACCTGTGCTGTTCTCAGGTCCTCTACACGTATGTAGTTTCTGGTCTGGGGGGCAGGGGACAGTGCCCCCTCCTGGCCACATATGCGCCCATCACCACCAGGGCCTTTCACGTTTGAATAGTACCCAGGCCTTGATGATGTTCTTCATTTTACTTTTAAATATTTTCTGTGTCAACCATTTCCAGCCCTCCCTAACCCAGGCAGACAGCCTGAAGGTTATGTATAGAATTTTAACGTGGTCAAGCCTGTCTACTTTCCATTTGGGGATCTTTATTTATCTTCAACTTTGTACTCAGATCCTTAGAAACCGCTAATAAGCTTGTTCCAAAGCTGGGGCCTCCTCACTTCAGCCCTGATAGGGGCTGAATTGTGTCTCTCTAAAATTCATATATGGAAGTCCTAACCGCTACTACCTCAGAATATGACTATACCTTGGGAAGGTATCCCACACAGGGGGATTTGGATATTCTCAAGTCCAGGCTGGTGTCCCTGCCTGGGGCCTGCCCAGGTCACAGCACTCCTCCTGGGCCACTTGGTGGGTTCTGACCATGCAGAGGCCAGGCTCCACCAAGTGCAGGGGTGGTGGGAGCCAGTGGCCTTCCAATCTAGCATGTGCAGGGAGCTTGCCAGGGGAATATTTCTCTCACATGACCATGAGCACATGGTCCCCTGAGAATTCACAAAAATCTCAGGGTGTGCTTTCGTTTCCACCGTTGATGGAAATGTGAGCCAACCTTATGTTGATCTCATTGGGCTGATGGCTATCATGAGGACCCCAAAAAATCTACTTAAAAAACTGTACCTTTCTGTGATAAAAGGTCCAAGTCCAAGGAAAACTTAATGTATCTGTCGCCTCGATTTAATGCTTTGTTTCTATTTGCACCTAGGATGGCCAATGGGACTTAGGCAGTGCCGAGGTGCTGGCCCGAGTCAGTGAGGGAGCTGGGGTGAGTGTCAGAGGTGCTGTCTGCGCCAGGGAGGCAAGACCACGGTGGAGTGGCCTTGCTGGGGGTGAGGCTTTGGGTCCTGAGAACAGCAGGGAAGATTGGACAGATCAGCAGCTGAGGCAAGGACAGTCGAGTTTCAGCCTAATGCCTTGTTGGCAGAAGAACTGCTTGGGTCAAGTTTCCCTTTGCAGAATCTGCTGACTTATTTTCTCTCTGCCTTGCTGTGTGTGTTGCCCTGTCCCCCGGTCATCTGGGTCTGCATGTCCAGCGGGAAAGGCCATCACAGAGCACCCCCAAAGGACCCCACAGATCCGCAGTTCAGATCTCATTCCCCATGGTCTAACCCGAAGGGGTGAGAAGGAAACCAATCCTCGACCTGGGACAAATACAGCAGAAAGTGATAGTCAAAAGTGCCAACTACAGAAAAAAACGTTGCAAGTGCGAACACCACGTGCTGGGCCCAGGCTGGGCACTGCCTTCAGCATCTGTGGCCACCAAGTTGGCAGCTGTGGGGAATAAGAGCTGACCTCCCAGGGTCATAGAGCTAACAGTTGTAGAGCAGGATTTTGTTACAGATAACTCAGCTTTTTGATAGGTAGGCTAACAGTGCTTTTACTATTAGGCTCTCATTTCAGTTCTGGGGAACAGAGCCCTGGTAGAGATCACAGGCATATGGGGGAACACCCCACAGCAGCCAGAGCACATTCCAGCAGCCTGGGCGGGGCCACAGCAGGGAATGGATGCCTGTAAGAAGGAGTCCACTGATGTACTCCATAGGCTGGGCCTGCCCTCAAATACTACCAAGAAGACCATGAGTGCTCTCACTCGCTCGCTGCAGCCTTTCCCAGTGCTGAGCCGGCAGACTGGGGAGAGGACAAAAGCCCGCATTGCTCTGCTAGGATGCCATATTCTCTGGTCAGGGTTTACTGTGCTGTTTCCCACCCTTCCTATGCTCAACCCATCCCCTCTGAAAGCCCAGCATTGTCCTACCCGAGGAATGGGTTGTGGAGTCTCGGAGTCCTGGCCTGCAAGAAATCCTGGGTGAAAAGTGAGCATGGACATTTGAGCTTCCTAGTCCCATATATTCTTCCATTACAAGGAAAGCAGGGAAATAGGAGTGCATGACCTTGAGATAGTTTTTTTGACCTCTCTGAACTTGTTCTCTTTTTTATAAAAGGAAAATTTAGATTAGATGAAGTCTTAAGTTCCCATTATCCCTTGAAGAGATCTCCTTACAAAAGGAGGTTGGAATGGCAAATAAACCAGGCCATTCCATAAGTCATTTGCCAATAATAAGCAATAGAAGTTTTTTCTACATGGCTAACTTTGTTCAATTGCATTCCCTGCAAAAGCAAAGTGGAAGGCCCAGCTTCATCCTGGGCAGGAGCTCTTACCCCTCCCTTGATCCCTTGCAAGGATTAGGGAGTACAGACAGGCTTCATTGGAGGTGGTTGTATTGGTTTTGGTTTTGCCAGGTCACCTCTCGTGGAGTCATAGGATGTTTGTAAAGGAAAACATTTTTAGTTAATTTTGACAGCTTGCCTTGTAATGGGCAACGTGCTAGCAGCTTTCCATTTGGCATCTTCTTTAATTCTTTCACCCACTATTTCTTGGAAGTTTTACCTCCATCTTACAGCTGAAGGACTGAGGCTTGGCTAAGTGGCAATGTGCTCCACACACAGCAGACGTAGATGATCAAGCTGAATTCAAACCAGGGCACCTAAAGCCTGAGATCGCAACTACTGTGCTCATCTCCTTAAATAACAGAAGAACAAAAGCAATCAGTCTCCTTGTTTCGTATTAGTAGACATTATGGAATGTGAGCTGTTGCCCAGCAAGGCTCTGCACAGGTATTCTCTAAGGGTTTTGGGGTGCCCTGTACACAGCAGTCCATCGAGCCCCGCAAGCTCCAAATGTGTGCACAAGAGAAACACTATGCTTCATGATACCAAAGCAAATCAACAAACAAATCTCTGATGGATTCAAAGTCCACTTTGAACTGCTCGTACACCCTGCCTCTTGCAACAGTAAAGGAGGAGAATCTACATATACGTTGTTCTTTGGCATATGGGACATGTTCGGGGGGCTGGTAAGATGGTTCTGGAACTCCACACCTTGCACATATTTAAACTCAGAATGGGGACGCCTGGGTGGCTCAGTTGGTTAAGCAGCTGCCTTCGGCTCAGGTCGTGATCTCAGAGTCCTGGGATCGAGTCCCGCATCGGGCTCTCTGCTCAGCAGGGAGCCTGCTTCCCCCTCTCTCTCTCTGCCTGCCTCTCTGCCTACTTGTGATCTCTCTCTCTGACAAATAAATAAAATAAATAAAATCTTTAAACTCAGAATGATCTGAGGTTGGGCAATGGGCCACTTCTGTTGTTGAATCGTCAACCACTACCCACTGGAGCACCATCAGGTTCAAGTGCACTCTGTGGTCCTCAGAGAAGCAAGCTAGGTCTCCCCGCATCTGATCAGGTACATGTAGGTTTGAGAAAGGACACAGCCTTTATGCAGAGGAGGCCTACCAGCTTGCTCTTCAATGCTAGATTTCACCACATGAGGAGAGCTCAGGCATCGCAGTCCTTGGAGACATGAGCACAAAAGATTGGATTCCCAAATATATTTTACATGTGTGTGTGTGTGTGTGTGTGTGTGTGTGTGTGTGTATAGATATAATTTATAAAAAATCAATAAAATATTAATGTATATGTTCTGTTATTACTATTTTATATTACATTTCACATATTATCTGACCCATTTTATATGTTCTACTTTTTAATGCTTTCTTGTTGCCAAGTTGATCTTGACTCTTGATATTTTATTTTTTAAATTATAGTGACTATTTTTAGGATTATAGTACTTAAGGAGGAAGTCATCAAAATTATCTGAGGAGCTTTTTAATTTCTTTCGACAATCCATGTGTCTCTCTGTCTCATTCTTTTATCTGAAAATTAAAACAATCTAGGAGACACCTCAGGCTTGATTATTTAAATTATATATTCCCCAGGATATTGAGATATGTACTCCTAAGTTAGAACAAAAACCATCACATTTTATATTATAATAGAGTATCCTTAAATACTTCCTAAACACTCCTGTAATCAATTTCTCTCACCTATGCAATAAGAATAACCTTTGACAAATTTTTATGAAGAATAATTCTTTGTTCTCTTGCATTTTACGATACTATCCCTCAATTTCCTGTTCTCTCTTAATTTACATTGAGCTGTTATATTCCTTACTTTTTCTCTCCTTCAAAAAAATAAAAAAAAAAGTCAGTTACTGTCTTGTTCAGCAGATGGCACTGTTAGGTTATGGAATCCGGGGAAAACTGCCATGTATTTTCACTTAGAGACAAGGTGTGTGTAATGCCTACATCAGTTCACTTAATAGCTGGGATCCAGTTCATATGATGACCTCTTTCAACACAAAGTACAGTTAACTTATGATTTAGAAATATCAGTCATTGGTGATGATTTCATCACAGATTCTGGTTTACAATCCAATAAACACATTAACAGAGTAGTAAATCATCTCACACTTCCTGTTACAAAAAAACTAATGAAGATAGACACATCAAATTTTTGATAATACAATAGGTAAAATGATCTACTCTATGGTTTTTCGTTTGGATGCTGTTATAAGTCTAGCAGTAGACCCTAACAGAATCTATTTGATGTCTGGAGCCACGGCTGTTTCATTAGATTGTGGAATTTAGACAGTACATATGAAGAAATTAGTAAATCAACATATGTTGTTTGCCATCCCTCAAAAGCATGTATTACCAGTATGGGGGCTGATACCCTTGCCAAAGTATTTGTGTGAATCAACAAAAACTTGCATCGTAACAACAGATTTGCTTGGACAGAAAGTGGGTCTGTGTCACTGCCATGGAGAGGTCACCGCTATGAAACTACAGGAGATGGTGAAGACTGTATGGGGCAGGCATAAATCAATGGAAGCCACATCTTAAGTCTGGCTCATTCGCTTAATGTAATTACTACATTTCGTGGGACAAAGACTCCAGTATTTGCAGCCTATACTGCACATGTTTGATTTTTAGGTGTCTTAAGCCAATGTGGAGTCTGATGTTACAAAGACTTTTATTTTGGACTCTATGTGCTGCCTTAGGGTTAGGAATGTGGTGCTCTTGTCGAGGGGAGGTGAGCTCTAAGAGTAGCTTTTTTTTCATCTCTTAGTGATCTTCTGTTTATCAGAGGAATGCCACAGATTTCCTTTTAAACTCATTTTGCTAGGTGCCTGGGTGGCTCAGTTTTAACCATCTGCCTGCAGCTCTGGTCATGATTCCAGGGTCCTGGGATCAAGCCCCAGATTGGGCTCCCTGCTCAGCGGGAAGCCGCTTCTCCCTCTCCCACTCCCCCTGCTTGTTGTTCCCTCTGTCGCTGTGTCTCTGTCAAATAAATAAGTAAAATGTTAAAAAAAATAAACTTATTTTGCTTAAAATTTTAACTTAAAATATTTTAGCATTAGTTGCAGAAAATGTTTGAATAAAATTCTAGTTTAAGTCTTTTTACATATTGAGCCTATTACAACAGTGCAAGATTGCATTGAAGTTTTTCTGCGTTAAACAACCCTACATGGATATCTCAATGACCTGCTGCTGTGTAACCACCTCTTTCCTTCTTTTACCTAGTATAGATAGCTCAGCTAAGCCATCCAATAAAGATGCTAAATCACCTTCATCATCACATAATTGTCTTCATAAACCAAGGACTATTAACTGTGTTCAAATGAAACAGTGGGGTTTAGTACTCCAAATGAACTCCTAAAAAAAAAATCTCCAAATGAAACAAAACGTAATCTTGGCATCCTATCGCTATATGATACTTTGTACATTTTACTGTATTTACAAGTTTATTTATCAAGGATTATCCATCTTTCTAATAGCCTATTATTTATTTCACTTTTTGTTGATCTTTATATCCTTTCATTAATGTGCTAAAGGAACCTATTTTGGAACTCTTTGAACATTCTAAAATAGACCAAAAAATGGAACATTTCATAGTTTAAATTACAAACCAAGGTGATTCCCCCAGATACGTGTCTTGGTTTACCATAATTCCAAACAAAACTATCTTGTTTAAAACTATTTGTACTATTGGGACGACTGGGTGGCTCAGTGGGTTAAGTGTCTGCCTTCAGCTCAAGTCATGATCCTGGGGTCCTGGGATCAAGCCCCACATCAGGCTCCCTGCTCAGCGGAGAGCCTGCTTCTCCCCACCCCTCTGCTACCCACCCTGCTTGTGCTCTCTCCCTCTCTCTGTGTGTCAAATAAGTGAATAAAATCTTTAAAAAAAAATTTCTACTCTTTTACTGTCTTTTGTTTTTAATGTCACAATTTACCTTTTTATGTTGTGTATTCATTAACAAATTATAGTAGCTATAGTTATTTTAATATTCTTTTCCTTTAACCTTTATATTACAGTTAAGCAGTAACACATATTACAGAATTAGAGTTTTCTGAATCTCACTATATATTTACCCTTATCACTGTGTTGTATATGTTCACGTTTTCATGTTACTTAGTGTCTTTTCATTTTAGTTTGAAGATCTCCTTTCACTATTTCTTAAAAGGCAAGTCCAGTAGTGATGAACTCCCTCAGCTTTTGTCTAGGAAATTCTTTGCTTCTCCATTTTTGAAGGGTATCTTTGCCCAACAGAATATTAACTGGTAACTGTTCTTCAACACTTTGAATAATCTGCTGATAGCCTAATCTTTTTTTCTCTAGCTGCTTGTAGGGTCTGTCTGTCTGAGTTTTGACAGTTTAATGTGTCTTCGAAAAGATTATTTGGAATTGAAATAATAGATTACTATATTAGCTTTATGAACCTGGATATCCAAGTCTCTCCCCAGGTTTGGGAAGTTCTCAGCCATTATTCTCTTTAAATAAGTTTGTTGTCCCCTTCTCCCTCTCTTCTTCTTCTGAAATTCCAATTGTTATTGGTTCTTTTGATGGTTTCCCAGAGGTCACATAGTTTTTCTTTGCTCTTTTTCATCCTTTTCTTTGTTCTCCTCTGATTGGGTTATTTCAAAGTGCCTGTCCTCTAGCTTCTGCCTGACCTATTCTGCTGTTGATGTTCTTTATTACTTTATTTCATTCATTGAATTCTGCTGCTTCAGAATTTGTTTGGTCCTTCTTGTTATTTTTGTTAAATTTCTCATTTTTCTCGTGTATTGATTCCTAATTTTGAATTGTCTTTCCGTGTTTTCTTCTAGTTCAATGAGTTTCCTCAAAACAGCTATTTTGAATTCTTTATCTAGTAGATTGCATATCTCCCTGTCTTTGGGTTTAGTATTGGAGGATTATTATGATCTTTTGGTGATGTCGTTTCCTTGATTCTTCATATTCCTTGGGGTTTTGCATCGCTGTGTTTGCATCTGAAGCAGCAGTCATCTCCTCCAATGTCTATTAGCTGCCTTTAGATGGAAGATACTTTTTGTTTGTCCTGTTTATATTCTGGGGCTTTCCCTGCTCTTGTATGAACACACCTGCTCCACACATCTTGCTTCCTCTTGTGGCAGAATTCTTAAGTCTATATATCTCCTTTAGATCTCACAACTTACCAAGTCAGCTGATGGTAACCTCTTTTGTTTTCCCAAATGTGTCAAAAGAGCTTACGTTTGTGGTTTCTCCCATACCTGCAGACACTGGCTTGTTTTCTGCACATACTCCATCCACTCAATCCTGCTCTTGCTACTGCCCTCGGAAGTCCACACGAGCTGGCTGCAAAGTGGGGGGAAAGTGTGGGTTTGGCAGTTGGGGCATTAGTGGTGCCCACGCACCAGTTGGGGGAATCTCGGGTGACACTTTCCCAATGATTCATGAGTGGGCTTCCTGCTGAGGTCTAGAATGCTGTCAGTAGGAACTGCATCCCTTTAATGCCCTTTGATATTGTTATCTCCATCTTCCAGATCTCCTCCCTTCCTGCCTTGGAGCTCTACTCTGGGTGATACTGGAGAAATGGGTTTCTTTAGCTCCAGCCCACACAACTGGGGAAGCTGGGTACCTCACTTGCTCCTCTCCCTTTTCTCCTGTGGAAGAGATCCCCAGCCTCCTCTTTCTCTAAGTTGTGCTGCCTTGAGGAAAGGGGTGAGGCAAGAAATTTCCTCTTACAAATGTGTCCAGATTCATGTTTTGTTTTGGTTTTGGTGCAAGGGAATACTGGGATTTCTTCTCTAGAGACGCAGGCTTCTACAAAGGCTCTCTCCTCAGTGGGTGTCTGCCCAATTCAGTGTTTTCCAGGCGTTCCTGGACTGCAGCCAAGAGGTGTTAGGATCAACTCACAGGTTCCTGTCAGTTCCACAGATCACATATCTGTCTGCTTATTACATGATACACAGGTGGGGAAGACTCCTTGGTCCCTTGGAGGATTGTGCTCAATCTCACAGCTCCCACAAAGTTACTTTTGGTCATGGCTAGATGCTGAATTTTAGGTGTTGAAAGGGGGATAACAAGGGATGTCTTAGGCTGTCATGATGTTAAGGTTCACTCCCCTGTATTTTTTCTTTGAATTATGAAAAAACTTTTAATCTTTAGGAAAGTACAGTACAAAAACTCATGTATGTATTTTACTTAAAAGACCAAATTCAAGTTTCACCAATTGTTCTAATAATGCCCTTTTAAGAAGGATCCTTCAAGGGTCATGTGGTTTACTCACATGTCCAATCTTTCTCGTCTCCCTCAATTTGAAACGGTTCCATTTCCGGGACTTTGATTACCTTGGAATTTTGAGGATTATAATCTACTTTGTAGAACGGACTATAATTTTGCTTCTCCTGGTATTTTCTCGTCACTAGACCCAGATTATTCATGGGCTGAACTGTCACTGAAATGCTGAGTTTTCTCACTGCATACATTCAGGCAGACATGACGTTGCTTACAGATGGCCCATGATGTTGATTAAACCATTACTGATAGGGTTAACTTCGATTACTTGATTAAGAGAGTGTCTGCCATATTTTCCTCTGAGTTATTTTTTTCACCCTTTATAATTAAATATTTTGTAGGGAGATTGAGACCGTATGATTCTTCATCAATTTTCACCCACTGGTTTTTTTAGTATCCACTGATAGTTACCCAAAGTCATCATTACTGTGTTAACCACATTATTTCCTTCTACATTTATTCATATTGTTCTGTAAGGAAAAACATGTTCTTTTCCCCATTATCCATATGTAGAACAAGGGGGTCAAGCACTGACTGGTCCTGTGCAACATCAAGATTCTGTCTTTTTTTTTTTTTTTTTTAAGATTCTGTCTCTCTTAAATGTTTCTGCATGTTCACTATTTTTCTTCATGCAGACACTTTCTCATGGCTGCTAAAAGTACCAGGTCACCAACCACAGAACATGATGTTCTCCTTTTACAAAAATCCCACGTAGGGCTCTTATTGGCCCATTTGGATCAAATGTGCTTCCCAGGAATAAATGCAAAGCCAAGAGGATGTGGAATCTTCAGGAGATCTACTAGCTCCTATGTCATGAGGGTAAGCTGGTTACTAAAGAAAATAAAAGGATGGAGACCTGAGCAAAAATACTCCCTACAAATGATAATTTAGCACCTGGTAAAGACGGTACTTCAAACTTCAATCACACGGTGCTGAGAACTGATTATTCCTTTGGGAAAACATTAGATCCTTATCTCACACCTTATCTAATCAAGCAGTAACACAGAGACAGATCAACGGACGATTAAATTTAACTTAATGTTTATTTCACATTTAAATGTAAGGCATACATGAGGTAATGATTTTCTACTAAGTGCTTTTCTTGTACAGAAGCAACGAAAGCTCAATGAATTAGACACTTGTTTCATATAATGGAGTAACAAATAGCTTTATTTGTAATGGTTAGGCTCACTATATGGAGATTTACAGGGCTGAAAAACAGCCACCCCTGAATCAGTTTCTCATGAGAACATGTCCTCTCCAGAGGCTGATGAATGTTAGTATTTCTGAATTAGTACCTCTTCAAAAAGGTATACCTGTAAGTTGGTAAACCACTTTCAGCCCTAAGAAACAGAAAATCCAAGAAAAAAATATACCTCATATAAAGAAGCTCCAGGGTTGGTTGATTCACCTGCTCAAAAGACACTGCTGACCCAACCTCTTTTCAGCTTTGTGTTCTGCCATCCTCAGATACTACCTTAGGATCAAAAACTACAATCAGATAGCACATCCAGACATAAAAATATCCAGCAAAATCAAAGGGCTTTTTTTTTTTTTTTAAATCAAATATTTGTTAACCACTGCGGAATCCTATTTTCCCATACGTCACTGAATATTCTACAGAGTCTCTCACTGGCCAGAGCTGGGTCAGATGCTTATTTCAAATGAATCATTAATTGGGATACATTTTTCAAAATTAGGTGAGACCATGAGGATCTAGTGTATAACATGGTTAACTAGAGTTAATAACACCGTATTATATAACTGAAATTTGCTGAGAGTGGGACATAAACATTCTCACCAAAAAGAGGGGGTGGGTGGGGCTGGTAAATATGTGAGGTGATAGTTGCATTAATTAACTTGACGGGGGAATCCTTTTACAATGTACACTTAAAGCATCGCATTATACATTTTAAATATTTTACAGTTTTGTCAATTATGCCTCAATAAGCTGGAAAAAATTAGGTTCAACCAATCATCATTCATTTCCTGAATCCTCTACTGGCAATTCCTCTACAGGGTTCCTCTACAGTGAGGAACAGCTGCTGAGTAGGTAATGAAAAGTCTGTAAAGGCTCCAACAAATCTGTTGCTAGTCGTATAATAGCTAACACTTGTAGCATTCTATGCAGTGCTTTAGTACTTTGTATTTATTAACTTACCTAGTCCTTACTAGAACTCCATGTGGTAGTGTAATGTCAGTATCATCATTTTGCAAAAAAGGAAACTGAGGAACAAATGTTAAGGGATTTGTCCCAGGCCACGCAGCTAATGTGCAGTAGAACTGGGACCTGAGCCTAGCCTAGCAAGTAGTTTCAGAGTCCATGCTTTTAACCACTATATCAGGGGTCTGCAAACTATGGTCCATAAGCTAAATCTGGCCAAGTCTGTTTTTCAATGGCCCATGAGCTAAGAACAGTTTTTTACATTTTTAACAGGTTAAAAAAAAAAAAAAAGTGACAGAAAGCACATGTAGACTGTAAGGTTAAAGTATTTACTATATGGCCTTTTACAGAAAATGTTTGCCAACCCTTGGACCATATCATGGTTGCCAACACTAGGAAGTAAAGGCAAAGAACAATATATGGCATGTTACTATAAACATAGTGCCCAGGTTACATCTAAGTTGGGTTTGGCACATTCAAACCTACTTAGGTTCCCCAAGTAAACATTTCAGGATATACAGAGGTGGGGTTGCTTTGTTAATGAACACATTTCATGGTGGTAAGTACAATGAGCTTACTGTTCACAGCAGCTTTCTGAAACTCAGAGTTGTGCTAAACGTGAAAAATACATACTTGGCCTCTGTATTTCCTATGTTACAACTTAAAAATTTTTTCTAAAGAAAAAAATTTCTGTATTTCCTAAATTCAGTTTCCCTCAATAATAATTCTCTGAAATACAATAAAATATGTTTTGCTGAAAGCTTTCAGAAAACCATGTGCTTACACGGTTTTAGTCTATTAGTTTACCTGAGGTTCAATGAGATAGTACCTTTTGGTAAAGGCTTTTTAAAATTTGTTGCAATCTAAAGATTTCTTTACTCTGATTTCTCCAGTTACAATAAGTTTCATTTGTGGATTAGGTTTCTAAACATCAAAATGTTGACAGAGATTTCTACTCTTGTGTGAGTTCACCAACATATAGTGAGTGCTGACCTCTCAACAGAAAACATTCTACATCCTATTCCATAGAGAACAGAGAATACAAAGAATTGCCATGGAGGCCATTTTGTGTCAGACCAGAAGTGAATTACATCATTATACTCACAGCCCATTGGCCAGATCTCATGCATATCATCCCTCTGCTGCAAGAGCAGCAGAGAAATAAAGACTTGCTCTGTGTCCAGTTTGGTAAAAACACTGCCACATATCTCCCCTGTGTGAGTTCTATGATGTAAATTGAAGACTGACTTCTGGTAGAACTTCCAAAATTCATTACAACCAAAAGGTTACTTCCTTGGATATACTTTCTGTCAGGCCAACAGTTCTGAGTTACAGCAAGACGGTTTCACCATCCATCTTTACAGTGTTTCTCTTTTGTGTATTCTCTGATGTGTGGTGAGTGTTGCTTTGTGGCTGAAGGTCTTCCCACATTCATTACATTTATAGGGCTTCTCCCCTGAATGAATCCTCTTATGTTTAGTGAGGGTCGAACTATCATAAAAAGATTTTCCACATTCGTTACATTCATAGGGCCTCTCTCCTGTGTGTGTTCTCTGATGTACATTGAGGGATGCCCTCTGGCAAAATGTTCTCCTACATTCTTTACATTCAAAGGGCTTCTCCCCTGTATGAATTCTCTGATGTTCAATGAGTTGTGACTTTTGGCAGAAAGACTTTCCGCATTTGTTACATTCAAAGGGTTTCTCTCCGGTATGAATCCTCTGATGTTTACTGAGGGTTGACTTCTCAGAAAAGGTCTTCCTACATTCTACACATTCATAAGGTTTCTCCCCTGTATGAGTTCTCTGATGTTTAAGGAGGACTGACTTCCCACAGAAGGTCTTCCTACATTCACTGCATTCGTATATCTTCTGCCCTGTGTGAAGTCTTTGATGTTTAATGAGGGTTGACTTCATATGATACATTTTCCCACAGTTGCTACATTCATAGGGCTTCTCCCCTGAGTGTATTCTCTGATGTACAGTGAGTTTTGACTTTATACTAAAGGACTTGTCACATTTGTTACATTTATAAGGTTTTTCTCCTGTGTGAGAGCTCTGATGCACAGTCAGGTCTGACTTTTGGGAGAAAGATTTTCCACATTCACTACATTTGTAAGGCTTCTCTCCTGTGTGTGTTCTTTGATGCTGATGGAGAGCTGAGTTCTGGTAGAATTTTTTCCCACATTTAGCACATTCATAGGGTCTCTCTCCTGTATGAGTTCTTTGATGTACAGTGAGGGTTGACTTCTGGTAAAAGGATTTCCCACATTCATTACATTTATACGGTTTTTCTCCTGTGTGTATTCTGTGATGTATTGTGAGGTTTGACTTCCGGAGGAAAGTTTTCCCACATACATCACACTCGTGGTATTTCTCACATTCTTCACCCAAGTGAATTCTAGGACGTTTCTTCCAAAGGACTGACTTTTCACAGCTTTCCTCACAATCACTGAATTTATAGTGACTCTTCCTTGAGTAAGTTATCTGACGTAGCATGTGGTTTGACTCACCCCTGAAAGTTTTCTCACATTTATTATAATCACATAATTTCTCTCCTGTGTGAGTTCTCTTATGTGTAATGAAGAGAGCAGTACTGTGTGAGGTTTTAATGCATTCATTATATTCAGGCAGTTGCTCCACAGTGTGAATCTTTAGTTGCTGAATAAAATCCTCATTATGATAGAAGATGCTCTCATTTTTATTAAAATCATTAAACTTCTCTCTAGTATGAGTTTTTTCATGACTAATATCAGGAAGCAATTTCTTATACCCATTGGCATCATTGGATTTCTTTCCTGAATAGGTTTTATTAATGGTTAACTCTGACATATTTTCTAAACTGATTCCATCCAGATTATATTTACTGGACATTTTTCTGGAAGGAATAGAGTCTATGTACAGATTAAATGTTTTCTTTAAAACATTTTCTTTCTCTGTAATCACTTTTTTGTTATTGATAAGTGCATCTTGCCATAAATGTCTGTCTTGGTTTTCTTGGCTCTCTATCATGCCATCACCTTTCAATTCTTCTAGAAATAAGAAAAACATACCTTATGAATCTGAAACTACTGCTAATAAAATTGGGCTAATACACAAATACCCTTATACACCCAGCCCTTTGGTCTTTTGGGATAAAAGTAATACTAAATCAGTATTTTCCATTCCCTCTACTTTTCTGAGGAGCTGGAGGAAAGAGGTGACAACCAACCAACCAATCAAACAAAGGTATTGTGGTGGAAGAGGGGAAAGTAAAATTGGCAACAAACGCACACATATTTATTTGGTCCTTCACAAATATACTTTCAAAATGGATAGAAGGGGTAAAATAAACATAAAAAATGAAAATAAAGGATTCAGTAAGAGTGGATGAATCACAATGAGTGGAATTCACAGTAAGATATGCTCAATAAAAAAAATCATAAAGTAAATGTGACATGGAAAACAGGTAGACAAGACTGTTTTTCCAAAAAACTACTGGAGGAATGAAAGTGTTCAGAAAGAATGAATTAGAATCTAGGTGCTGATTTTGTTAACCCTACCTGTGAGAGAGAGCCAGAATTCCATCACTTTGCACACTCTATTACCTCAAACCTAGTCTATGGGGTGTCTTTTTTCCCTAACTGGTCTCCTTGCTTCTACTCTCAGCTCTCGTGGCAATCAGCTGCCTGCATCTCCCTCCTGCTAATACAAATTCCGTGAGATCAAGGAATCTCACCACCAAGGAATTTCACCACTGCTCTCTTTCATTTAAAACATGACTGGCATGGAGCAAGTGCTCAATTAATACTGGTTAAACCAATTTATTAATTCCTGAAAACAAAAGAAATACTTGAAAATGAAGGGACTATGAAGCTGAGAGTGCTAGAGGAAGAAGACTAACCAACATAAAATATTAATATGACATGGAAATGAATTTCAAGATAAAAGGGAGGTAAAAGGGAGTAAAAGGTAAAAGGTAAAGTAAAAGGTAAAAGGGAGTAAACTCTTAAAAAGCCAACCAAAAAAGAGAATATATATGTGAGAGTGTATCTGTGGTGAATTTAGGTATGCAGGCTAAGCAACCTTAGTCATTTCCAAACAGAGCTTCTTAAAAGAACTCCTTAAAAACACTCCAAAGAGGGGCGCCTGGGTGGCTCAGTGGGTTAAAGCCTCTGCCTTCGGCTCAGGTCATGATCTCAGGGTCCTGGGATCGAGCCCCGCATCGGGCTCTCTGCTCAGCGGGGAGTCTGCTTCCCTCTCTCTGCCTGCCTCTCTGCCTACTTGTGATCTCTCTCTGTGTGTCAAATAAATAAATAAAATCTTTAAAAACAAAAAAACACTCCAAAGATGCATATACTTGAAACAACCACGTGGGATCTAATTTCCCCTGGATTACTCATCTGGGTAACACTGGCTTGCAAATTCTTTCTCTAACACCCATGGTGCTTCTTGCTCTAACTTCAAGATCTCTTCTGGTTTGGTAATGCAATGTCCTGATAATGAAAAATGATACAGGACATAGGAAAAGCTGTCTGGCTTTAGGAACTCAGAAGAAAAACCAAAGTCCAGCTTCAGGAGCTGCACAGTGAAGGGAACCACTGGAATCTTTCAGTGGGGAAGTGAGAAAATAAATAATATCCCTGGTGTCCAAACCTAAGTATCATTAAACTCTACAAAAAATCCACATGCTTTGGTAACAACAAAAGGACATGCTGATGTTGTTACTCAGAGAAGTTTTGCTTACCCAGTGAGATGAAGATGCTGTAGTTCTCTAACATCACATCCCTGTACAAGGTCCTCTGATCAGGGTCTAGTTGACCCCACTCCTCCTGGGTAAAGTTCACAGTAACATCCTCAAATGAAATTGATCCCTGTAACACACATATATGATCAATCAGAAGTGCTCAATACTCTATGACAGAGTAAATATATTTAGGAACCAATCCTTCACCATTTTTACTATTGAGTTTATTGGAAAAAGTTTATACAGACTGTTTTGTTTGTCCCTGTTTGTCCCTGTTTTGTTTTATATGTGGAGGGAGAAAGAGAAATATAATAGAATAGTAATGATAATGATAATAATAATAATAAAAAACACATACAGGGATGCCTGGGTGGCTCAGTCGGTTCAGTGTCTGCCTTCGGCTCAGGTCATGATCCCAGGGTCCTGGGATCGAGTCCCACTTCGAGCTCCCTGCTTGGAGGGGAGCCTGCTTCTCCCTCTGCCTGTCGCTCCCCCTGCTTGTACGCTCGCTCTTTCTCTGACAAATAAATAAAATCTTTAAAACACACACACACACACACACACACACACACACACACAAGCATAAGATATATTACATACATGAAAGTGTCCTGGTTTCTGTGGATACTAAAACACATAAAACACTGTTTCCACTTTCAGGAAGCTTACAATCTAGTATGGCTGCAAACTGGATTAAATAATAGTATTAAGATCGAGAGAGAGCTGAATTTGGAGCTTTAAAGATATAAAATGCGCTAATCTGTGGTAATTCTGGCATTGCTCATTTAGACAAGAGTTCTTCAAAGTATTTGATGACTCACCCTTTTAAAAAAGGAAAACTTTCAAGCATCAAATTGGCACAAATCTGTGGCAATATACAGATATGTCTGAATGTTTGTCTCTACAGGTAGTCTATACTTTGCATGGTCCTGACATGCACGAATTTCAGTTACCACAATTTATTTAGTTAAGTAACAAGAGTCCTCCAACACCAGTCAGATTTCAGTTACTATGGTAACTGTGAGTAATCACATAAAGTACAACCTTTGCTGCTTGCTCTTCAATGCACAAATCACTACATAAATAACAAGCATCACGAACAATTATCAATCATGTCATTTTTTTTCAAAGTTCACCAGTGACTGATTACTGCACATCTGTTACTCAGTCTACACACAAACAAAACACATGTTCCTTCCTTGTCTCCTGGCAATACGGCATTTTGCGAAAACAATTAAATGGTTTGCAAAAGGGAACTGGCCAACAAAGATGAAAGAGCAGCAAAAAAATGAGAAGTGATTATGGTAGAAGTGAAATGCAAATCAAATATAAATGGAGTTTTAGAAGAAATACCTGACTGGGAATGTTAATACTGCCTCCATTTGAGAGACTCTAGATCTATAACCAAATGATCTTAATGAAGAGGTCCTTAGTACTAAATATTATAGTAATTTTTTCATTTTTATACACATTTTTAATGTTTTGACAAATATTTTTAAAGATCACAGAACAGCTACCACTTTCCCCCGTGATTAAGATTACTTTGCATAGTTTCAGTGTACATGCCCATTTTTATAGCCCCACACGACAGTGCAAAGTGAGAACTGCCCATGGGTTGCACGTATGTATCTGCATACATTCAGAACACAGTATATACAGCCACCAAATTCCTTTAAGCTCCAAGTAGATAGCGCTCTGATTGACTGGCGGAGGAATTAACTGAAGGAGTATCAGACCACTCTGGGCATTTGCCACTCTGTATAAGCACAGCTGATGGCTGAAGGATAAATCAGATTAAAAAAAAAGTGTTTTAGGTAAATGCTTCAGGGGCTCTAGCAATGGCCAAGTCAGCCAGAAAGAAAATGAATACTGAATTTGTTTTAAGGCAGGTCTTCGATGAGATAGATCACAATGGTCTAAATCCACAGTATGGGAAATCTCCACTTAAAAAATCAATAGTCCCTTAAGGTTGCCTATATACTCCCTGCTGATAACCTAAAAGGAAATCATCAGGTTATATATTTCCAGCAATTTCCTTTATAAATCCTTGAAGTCAGTTCTTTCACTAAGGAGAGAAAATGGGTAAAGGAACAGCATTCTATATTTCTGAATAAACTCACAATAGCTACCTACATGAATCAAACCAAGTCTTCACATATAAATATAGGCAGACAATGAAGGTTCACTAGAAATTTAAGAACCGGTAACACAAAAGACATGCACCGGATGAAGTGAAAAAGTGAGTAAAAAGGGGCGCCTGGGTGGCTCAGTGGGTTAAAGCCTCTGCCTTCGGCTCAGGTCATGATCTCAGGGTCCTGGGATCGGGCCTCACGTCGGGCTCTCTGCTCAGCAGGGAGCCTGCTTCCCTCTCTCTCTCTGCCTGCCTCTGCCTACTTGTGATCTTTCTCTGTCAAATAAATAAATAAAATCTTTAAAAAAAAAAAAAAAAGAAAGAAAGAAAGAAAAAGTGAGTAAAAAGAAAACAAAACTATATAATTATTATGATTCCAAGAATAGGAAACGACTGTTTTTAAAGACACTGAAGATTAATAATACTCAAAAGAACATTACTTCACCTCACATCCATTAGCAAACAAAATAAAAGCACTGGTGAGGCTGTGGAAAAACTGGAAACCTTGTGCATGTTGGTGGGAACGTAAAATGGTACCGCCACTACGGAAAATAGTATGGTGTGTCCTTAAAGAATTAAAAATATAATTACTATACGGTATTAGTTTGCTAAGGCTCCCATAACAAACTACCACACACTGGATGGCTTAAACAAAAGAAATTTGTTTTCTCACAGTTTTGGAGGCGAGAAGTCCAAGATCAAGGTGTTAGCTCACTGACCTCCTCTTGTCTCTAGACATTTTAATCCAACTACCTTGGAAATTACAGAGAATAACCAGATAACTTAGTAATGTCTGAGTACTGCGCCTGTTAATAAATTATTTAAAAAAAATTTATATTAAAAAACAGTTCTGAAAAAAAAAAAAAAAAAATTCTGGGGCGCCAAGATGGCTCAGTTGGTTAAGCGTCCACCTTCGGCTCAGGTCATGATTCCAGAGTCCTGGGACTGAGTTCTGCATTGGGCTCCCTGCTCAGCAGGAAGTCTGCTTCTGCCTCTCTCTCTGTGATCTCTCTTGCTCTCATTCTAAAGTAAATCAATAAAAATCCTTACAAAAATAATTAAATAAATGATTCTGATCACTTCTATAAAACATGAGATGTGGGAGGAAGGGACAGTAAAACATGCAAAAGATCAGGTCAGGTCTAGAAAATAAAAATTCTTGATGTTGATGGAAAAAATACGAATACAAACCTATGTTAACTGTTTCCAGGAGAACCAATGGAAAAAAATACAATACTGAATTTTCAAACCACTGGAAGGGAAAAATATAATCAACAGAGAAAAATTACAGAAAGGAAAGAAGATGGGATAAATAAAAATACAAATAAAGATGGAGGAACTAAAACTAAACATCATCAGTGACCACAGTAAATGTGAATGAGTTAAATACCCAACATAAAAGGAATATCTCTAGTCATACACAAAAATAACCCAGCCAAGTACTGTTTACTAGTCACATGATCATAAAATAAGTATGTATATATTTATTTACACATTTAATACATTTATTTATATACATACCACATATATATGAACACATATATATGTATTTATACACAACACATATATACAACACAGCAGATCGCTGTTGTAGCTTCTTATAGGACCTGTGATGGTTTGTTTTTTGGGGTTTTTTTAAGATTTTATTTATTTATTTGACAGAGAGAGAGATCACAAGTAGGCAGAGAGGGAAGCAGACTCCCTGCTGAGCAGAGAGCCCGATGCAGGGCTCGATCCCAGGACCCTGGGATCATGACCTGAGCCAAAGGCAGAGGCTTTAACCCACTGAGCCACCCAGGTGCCCCATCGATGGTTAGTTTTATGTGTCAACTTGGTAGGCTACAGTATCCAGTTATTTCATAAAACACGTATCTAAGTGTTGCTATGAATGTATTTTATAAATGTGGTTAATATCTACAATGGGTTGACTTTAAGTAGATTACCTTCAATAATGTGCGTGGGCCGGGGCGCCGGGTGGCTCAGTCGTTAAGCGTCTGCCTTCGGCTCGGGTCATGATCCCAGTGTCCTGGGATCTAGCCCTGCATCAGGCTCCCTGCTCAGCGGGAAGCCTGCTTCTCTCTCTCCCACTCCCCCTGCTTGTGTTCCCTCTCTCGCTGTGTCTCTCTCTGTCAAATAAATAAATAAAATCTTTAAAAAATAAATAAATAAACTAATGTGCGTGGGCCTCATCCAAACAATTGAAGACCTTTTGAGCAAAAACTAAAGTTTCCCCCAAAAGAAGGAATTCTGCCTCAAGACTGCAGCATTAAGTCCTGAGTTTCCAGTCTGCTGGTTTGTCCTTCAAATTTTAGACTTGCCAGCCCCCACAATCACATGAGCCAATTCCATAAAACAAATGTATACATATGTGTATTTATGTGTGTCTCTATATGCTATCTGTACACACACACATCTTATTGGTTATTTCTCTGAGGAACACTGATACAGAGCTTACAAAATATTTATTTTTCTTCATCTTAGTTTTTTTCTCCATTCTATCTCCTACCTCTCTCCCAAAAGCCACGAGAAGATGAAAGAGATGGGGGATGGAATCTCCTCTAGAAGCTTAAGCAGCACATCCCTGACAACACCTTGATTTTAGACTTTTAGCCTCCAGAACTGTGGAAGAATAAATTTTTGTTGTTTTAAGCTACTAAATTTGTGGCAACTTGTTATGGCATCCACAGAAAATGAATATACAAACTCTGCAAAAACTGTATAGAAAATCAACAATTTGTTTTGCTCAGTGAGAATATATCTGATAGGCAATAGCTCTCACTTAAACAAGCACAACATTCAGCATTTGAATTTCTAATTGAGTGGTTGTCCATCCTTTGAAATATTTAAAAATCCACAGAATATTAAATCAGTCAAGAAAAATAATAAGATAAGAATTATAATAGACCAAAGATAATCACATGAGGATAAGTTTTGCTAAAAGGCAACAGGAAAAGGACAATACTGTGAAGCAGACAAAAGAAATCATCAACTTGAGGGGCACCTGGGTGGCTCAGTCAGTTACGTGTCCAACTCTCCATTTTGTCTCAGGTCATGACCTCAGGGTCATGAGACAGAGGCCCACGTGGGGCTTCATGATCATTGGGAGTCTGCTTGAGATTCTCTCCTTCGCCTCCCCCCCCCAAATAAATAAATACATCTTAAAAAAAATCATCGACTTGAATTAACTAAGTTACGCTTTGGCCTTCTGCTCTCTGCACCCACTAAGAACAATCAGATGAAGATGGCAGCACTCATCTCAGACTTGTTAATTCAGATTGTCAACTACCTTACTTTCCGGAAGACAAGAATTTTTTCAGACTTCAGGCCAGGAAATTTTTGTGTTCCATGAAGAATTACTTTTATTTTTATGGTCAAGGCAAAGTATTTTCCTTTTGGACAGAGTATCAAAGATAAATTTGCACATAATTCTTATTATAAAAATTACTGTTACATAATATAATGTGTAATATATATATTAATGGAAAAACAATGATAATTATCTCCACGTAATTAACATGTTGACCTTTTCTTGCTTTCGATCTGTTAACTCTGTGTATTCCTTGACAGCTTTTATTAGTTTTATCTTCATCGTTTTATGCAATGGAAAACAATGTGAGAAATGAAAAACAGCTCACCTGGGATTTACTCTTTTTCTGTTCCTTTTGGGAATATACAGAGAAGGTTGAGTGTACAGCTATGGGAGAAGAAAACAGTAGGTCATGTGAGATTTGGCTGCTACAGACTTTTGAAATTCAGCTCCTAAAACCCCATGCCCACCAGAAAGTTAAATATTACCCTGTAGGAAAGTTTTTTGGCCCCTGAGAGTCAGTAAAAACCATATGCAGGGTTAAGTCACATGTGTGACTCTGACAGGAACTGTAGAGCCTGGCTGAGCAATTTTTCACTGGGTTAATTTCCTAATGATTTAAAAATTTCGTTTTTCTTTTAGAACCAATCCAGTACTAATTTAGCAAAGATATCAAAAGACAACTAGTTATTTTTCATTATCAAAGTTGTTGGAAAAAAACTCAAGGTATTTGTTTACTTATATTCCTACTAAGTTGCTTACCCTTAGAGTTAGAGAAATCACTCTGCAGACAAAGATGAGGTTGCTTTACCGGCAGGCCTACTTTAAAAACTTTCTCACTAAGTTGTGATAGAACCTGGTGGATGACTTACCTCGTGGACAGTTTTCTGGTCCTGGCACTGCCACTAACAAACTGGGTGACTCTGGGCAGGCTACTTACACACTCAGAGTCAAGGTTTCTCAGCTCTGAAATTAAGCAGACACAGATGACCCTATTCTATGCCTCTATAAAGTCAGGGTAGATGGAGCAATAGCATATCTCTAGAGGAACGTAGAAGAGCAGCTCAAAATCTAGAAAAAGTAGGTGGAGGCTGAACACAGGGCATGTTTACTAAAGACAGGAGATAGAATTCCTTCAGTTGTTGCCTAGAGATCTCTCCCTGCAGACCATGCAGACATAAACCCTCTAATGAATTAATATTTTCCACACAACCTGCCCCTCACCCACCACTCAGTGTTCCACTCACCTATCTTTTCTGAAGCTTGGTCCAGACCTTTCACCATCATGGGGAGAACCTCTGGATATGGTGATGGTGAGGCAATGCTCATTCTGAGCAGAATAAAGAACTGTTACTGCAGACCATGCAAACCTAGGACCTGCTCCTTTCTAGCAGTTTCCTGCCTCTGCTCTAAAGCTGTGGTTGAAAAGTCTGAGGTCAGAAGAGTGACCTTCAAGGTGAGATTCCTGTTCCTGGGACTTCCTCCTTCTTACTTCACAAAAGCTGCTTTCTTCCAAGGGAGCTGGAACCTAGGCTTAAAAGACAAGACCATTTATTTAGAAGTTTCATTCAGGGATCCAAACTCACAGAACTTCTCTGCCTAAACTCTTAAGGCCACTGAGGATGCTGAAAGTTGGACAGTGCAATAATTTCTGTAGTCTGATCCAAGGGTTCTGACATGCCAAGAAATCCCATAATACATGATCATAAGGTGAGATTCAGTGCTCACACACTTTGGGGTTGTTTCCTTAGCCTCTAAAGAAGGTGCTGTGAGAAATATGCTGGTTTTCAACAGGGTTGTCCACCAGAACTGTGAGACCTTGAGTATTTCACTGGAGCCCTCCGAGCCTCAGTTTTCTTGTCTGCCAAGACTGAAAACAGTTACATAAAGGCCGTTATTAGGATTAAATAAAATTTAGCCAACGAAAAGGAAAAATATCTTCCAAAAACCTTAACGGCTAATATCAACTAAGCTATGCTCCGAATGTTAAAACTGTATATGTATTTCAAAAGCGTGTGTAAAAAATTTTAAACTTCATAACAACCCCATGTGGGACATAATATTCCTGTTTTACAGATGAAGAAACCTAGTTCCACGTAGCTCCGTCATCTTGCCAGCAGTAATCAACTTACACCCGACCCCACCTGGATCCAAAGCTCAGGCCCCCTTCCCGAAGCCGCGCCGACACCGCGGCCCCACCTGGACGCCGGCCCCCACCGGACAGAGGGATCCGGCCCAGCCGCCCCTCTCCGAAGCCGCCTGCACCCGCCTTCGGCTGCCCCCCCCCCCCGCCGCCCCCGCCGCCCCCGCCGCCGCCACAAGCCCTCGCCCACCCCGCCTGGGCTCACCCGCCGCTCCCATTTGCACAGCTCCAGCCCCCCGCCAGAGCGCTCCAGGATTTCCTATGCGGGGCGGGGAAACCCGCGGAAAACACCTGGAGACCGAAGTCACACATGCGCACAACGAGCCCCGGAGACCATGGAACATCCTTTCCCCGAATCTGCGCCGCGCGAGGCGAGGAAACGTAGGACTACGTTTCCCATAGGCCCTGGCACCACGCTCCGACTTAAGTTTCCCGGGAAGGGCCGAGGTCGCTCTCAGGGCCTCGTTTTTTCTTTTCTGGCCCGCAGGGCATTCCAAAACGAAGCTGTCTGAAGGGAGGTTGTTGAAGGAGTTAGTTTGAGAGTGAGCTGTAAAGGACATGTCAGGGACCACTAAGGAATCGTGAACTATATGGTTATAATATAAAATGGTTCATTTTGGCCATTGTACTAAGTAGAATAGTATCTCCTTGCCTCCAAATTCATGTCCATCAAGAGCCTCAGATTGTGACTTTATTTTTGAATAGGGTCTGCGCAGATGTCATTAGTTAAGTTAAAATGAGGTCATACTGGATTAGGGTAGGCCTTGATGACTGGTGTCCTTACGAGAAAACAGAGGAGACAGGCATGGGAGAATGCCTTGTGAATGCGGAGACAGATTAGAGGGATATGGCTACAAGCCAATGGGTGTCAAAGTTTGGCAAAAACCATCAGGAGTTAGGAGAGAAGCATGGAACAGATTCCCTCTTAGAACTTCTAATAGGAAACAACCCTGTTGACACGCTGATTTTGAAGCGGGCATCCATCTTGTTAGTTCAGATGAAATAATGAACACTAGGAATCATATTGTTCCCAGGCACAGCTGGACCAGTCAGGGAACACATAGATCCAGGCCCAGGTGACAGGAATGCTTGTATCATTCAAAGGAACATGAAGGACAGCAACTCCAATAGCTTAGAAACACACAAGCAGATACAAGCAGCTGATCAGCACTCTCCTAAACACATAATCCCCAGGAGTACCTAATGAAATTTCTAACATATATAAAGATATTTTGGAGATTCCAAGTCTCTTGAGAGTAGACCTCTGTGCGACCAGATGAAGTGGCACCAAAAGTAATTATTATCTGTTAACAGTACTTCCTAGGCCTCCAATCAGTAGAATCCATCTTCTCAGGAAACCCCTGCCCCCAATTTTGCCCTTAGAAGGCACCTCAAAGAGACTTTGAGACTTTGAGCGTTAGCTCCCCATTCTCTTGGAATGCACCAGACCAATAATTAGCTTATCTTTCTTCACTGCAGAAGCGCAATATTAATTTTTACTGGCTTGCTGTGTATGGGGCAGATGAACACTGGTTTGGTTCCCATATAACTTCAGATCTCTAGCCTCTGTGAGAGAATACATGCCTGTTGTTTTAAGCCACAAAGCTGTGGCGCTTTGTTAAGCAGCCCTAGGAAACTAGTACACCATTCAACTGTGGAATTGGCACTTTAGGCACATTTGTCAAGCTTCCCTGGCCTCATAGGCTGAATCACTAAGCTTTGATTTTGGTCTCAATACTGGAATATAGATGCACATCCTGTGTGATGGTATATCCAGAGGTCTATGGTCTTATCTGGATGGCTCGGGTCTGATCAGCCTAAAATAACATCTGTTGGTTTCAGTGATGCTCATTGTCAAAGGGTCCTTTGCCACTGGAGTCCACATGGGTGACAACAGGAGTAAGGGATCCTACACAATCTGTTATCACAATGTGTGACCTCACAGCGGCTTAGGACTTGATCCTGCTACCAGTTACTGAAGCACCCTGCCAGCCTGTTGGCTATTGCTTATGAGTCAGTGAAAATGTAGCAAGATGTACTTTGGGGGGTGTTTTACTGGACAAGCACCACAGCCTACAACTTGGACCACTGGCAGAATTTTCTTTTGCATATAAGGTTTGTAACAGTTTTCTCTGTGGATACACAGCTATAGTGGCTCAGTGCCCAATCAGCCTTTAACTTAGCTAATCTGTTCATCATCAAAGTCCGGGCCTCCTCAGGGACTTCAGTGTTCCAACACCCCCAAGAAGCATAAGGTGCTGGCACAGACTCCAAACTCTGAGAAAGCCACATCTGCAGAGGTAAATGTCCACCTTCATGTAGGTGGGAAGTGTGACTGATGCCTGACTGGTGCGCTAGTGTGCATAGTGGTCGGTCACTGACATTTGCAACTCAAGAGGCTTATTAGGACTGATTGACCCAAGTGGGAGAGCATACTGTAGAGCCTAGTGAATAGTTAAGTACCCTTCTCTCTACCAGCTCTTCATCAGGATGTTAATCCATCCCCCCATCTTGTACTGCTTTACTGATATTACATGGCTGGGCTGGGGGAACCTGCCTAGACAATTGTCCCAGTACCTCTGTCTGAACATTCCTTACAATTAGGGGAAGCATCACACATACTTAAAATATTAATTTTTACAGTACATTTAGCAGTATCAGTTACAGCTATGTGGGTGTGTGGAATGTCCATTTCATAAAACATGAGATGGTTTAGTTTCAAAGGCTGGAACAGCCAAATATGAAAATGTCAACAGCAGTGAGACATCACTGATAAACCATCAAAGGTTCAATGTAGTCAATCTATGAGGATCTTGTGGGGCCCACTCCCCCTCACTCTCCACCAAATGTGGCCTCACCTCTAGCCACATGTCGCCTATCATTGTATTTTGTGAACAATTTGTTTTCAAGTTCTACAGGTCTGTAGACAGAGAATAATGATGCCCCAGAACAGCCTATACCCGGAGTCTCACTGATTTCTGATTTAGATGATTTAGAAGCTGGGATTGGGGACTTTTTGAGTTATTATATTTAGATGAGATTTTGGACTTAGAGTTAAAGCTGGAATAAATTAAGATCGGGGGGGTATGTTGGGATTTTGCATAAGAAAGACATCAATTTTGGGGGGCTAGAGGGCAGACTGTTATGGGTTGAACTGTGTTCCTCCAAAAAGATATGTTTAAGAGATAACACATGGTACCTGTGAATATGACCTGATTTGGAAATAGAGTCTTTGCAGATGTAATCAAGTTAAGAGGAGTTCATACTGGATTAGAGTGGGCCCTAATTCAATGACTGGTGTTCTTATAAGAAGGAAATTTAGACACACACCATGTGATCTCCATGCAATCATGGAGATAGAGACAGGAGTGATGCGTCTACAAGCCTGGGAATGCTAATGACTGTCAGCAACTACCAGAAGCTAGGAAGAAGCAAGGGAGTCTTCCCTAGAGGCTTCAGAGAGTGCAAGGCTGTGCCAACACCTTGACTTTGGGCTTCTAACCTCCAGAAGAGAATAAATTTCTGTTGTGTAAGCCACATAGTTTGTGGTACTTTGTTATGAAAGCCCAAGGAAACTATTACAAATGGCAAAGGAACTCCAGGGCACACAGCCTGGGGCACCAGACCTGGCAGGTAGGAGGATAGATGATCCAGACCCTCTACCTTCCTTCTGAGGATACGTCTGGGCATTGACTATGTTATGGCACAGCAATTCTCATTCACACAGCAGATGCAGGCCATACTATTCAAGAGTTCCTAAGTAGACTATCTTACATCCCTTAATTCCCAAACACATCCAGCCAAAGAATAGTGCCATCTCTGCTGCCAAGAATACTTAGCAGTAGGCAACTCTCTGCAGGATTCACATATACTGCGTATCACCCCCAGGAAGCAGTTACCATTAAAAGATAAAATGTACTATTAAAGGAGAACCTAAAAAGCTAAGTAGACAGCTAATACTCCCAGTGAAGCATACACTTAAACAGAAAGTATGGGCTCTCACTGTGGCAATTTTCCAAATGGGTGCTTCCCTACTGGATAAAATTATGAGGTTTAATTATGAGGTTGGGATATGGGGGAAGAGGAGGCACACCAGCTGTATGAGACCCAAACCACAAAAATAACCCTTCTTACTCTTAGTTTCCTCTTACCTACCACTGAGAAACTGGACTGTACGAATTTGTGGGTGGTAAAGAAGAGCTGATGATGGGAGATTCCAACCTGGCACTTCTCTTACCACCTGGTTATACTTGCTGCATCTGAGAAGCTCTGAATATGATGGTAACATTCACAGACATGAGATAACAATACATATTGTGGGTCCTGGTGTGACCCACATAACAGGGAAAGGCTATGTTCTAGGTTGGTACAAAATGTACAATGAAGAAACCACTGAATGGTTACATGGTATATCTGGCTGAACAGTGTGGGTTGAAAATTATGAAGGATGGGACAAAAAGGGGAAGTAGTCGCTTCGGGGATTGGTTATACCGATCACATGATCATACAGGTAAAACCCAGCTGTTGGGGAAGAAACACCTTAGAATCTAGGGGGCCAGGACTGGTGGGAGGACTATTAAATTCCCATGGCTCTCATCTGCTGAACACCTGGGCTGGACTGTCATCTCAGACTACCACCACTGCCCTCATCTTAACTACTGGATTCTATTCTACTGGGTATTCTTCAACTGAGGCCTGAAAATTTTAGACGTGGATGGCCCCCACTCAAGATGACAGAACAAGCTTAATTTTCTGCACAAGCATGAGTCCCCTAAGCCTTATATTATTGCTGATACCCAGCAGTCTCCATATTGCTTAAGGAAAAAAAGAACTTGTATACTTTTCCTAGACCATAGATATGGCTCTGCAATTTATTGCTGGATTAGTCATCTTCAGCCTGACTGTGCTGATAAAAACTTAATAACTGTTCCTTTGTACACATTAGAAAGTAGCATCCCTCCTACAAATCCTTCCTGGTACTTAAGATTCCTCACATTATAATCCCAACCTTTAGACATATAAGATTTGGATCCTGACTAATGACCCTGAAGAGGTCACTACAACTAAGAATAAACTTTCTAGTGTGAGTGGTGATGAACAATCACATCATCGAGGATTTCCTGCTGGCCAGACAAGACAAAGTCTGTGTGACTGCTTCAGCTGGATTCCCAAACACGGAAAGTAAACAAATCAATCTCCCACCTAAGAGAGAAGCAGCTCTTTACAGTTAATCTCAATGGTATCTACAACATATTTACCTGGCTTGGATCCGGATGGGGAACATGGCTACAATCTTCCCTCCAAATGGGATTGAGCATCCTGCTGATGCTCAGTGGTAATCACATTCATCCAAGGTTGTCTAAGACAAATAGAAAGAATGGGTACCATTAATTAAGGTATATGATAGGATATCTTAGGCTTCAAAAAAATCTTAGCTGTTGACATGAAAGGTTGGGGTAGAGTTGTAAAGAAATGGCTCTACCACGGCACACTAATGAGCTGGTGCATCTCCTGAGTCTTGGTGGAACATTCTACAGTTCCTTTTAAAGCAAGGGGAGATAAGCCTGGCAAGGAGCTACCATGAGACAGTTTTTCCTGCCTGTCATATAGGAGACTGCCACAAGGCGATTTCTCATCCATCTGTATAGTGTCAGATGAGTGCAGGACTTTCCAACGTTCCCTCTTTCCCTTTTCAGAGACAGCTACAGAAGGTTTATTGAAGAGGGGGGAACCAGGATCTTTCACTTCTGGGCCAGAGATCTGGGCACACCATTTTTGCTCTGATCCTCTGAAGAGGTATGGAAAGCCTCCAGGGAACAAAAGCCACACAGAGAACCTGCTTTCACCGAGCTCAGCCCCTTGACAAGGGGTGGGGCAACACCACCCAGGCAAAGACACCTGAGAAGCAACACAGCAGGTCGGTTCCCCAGAAGACAGACTGGAAGAACAGGTGGACTACAGCTTTATGGATCCCACGAGACTAAAACTCCAGTGCCAGGGGAAAATAGTATACTGAGCTCCAGGTGCTTTCTCACACCTCATTGACCTTTCAGTCTAAAATTTTCCACTTCTTATTT
>CM052894.1:32808602-32840111 GCA_028534135.1 Potos flavus | reverse complement strand
AGAAGGAACTCTCAACAAAGAAAAGCATCAGAGACAATGTCTTCTACCACAGAACTAATGGATATGGATATAAGCAAGATGTCAGAGTTAGAATTAAGGATAGCAATCATAAAGTCAATAGCTAGGCTTGAAAAAAGCATTAGTGACAATATACAATCTCTAAGAGCAGAAATGAGATCTAATCAGGCCAAACTAAAAAATACTATGAATGAGATGCAGTCTAAACTGGATACTCTAGCAGCCAGGGTAAATGAGGCAGAAGAGAGAATTGGTGATCTAGAAGATAAGCTGATGGAAAGGAAGGAAGTTGAGGAAAACAGAGATGGGCTACTAGTAGCACATGAAAAAAAGGATTGGAGAGATTAACGATGCCATGAAACATTCTAATGTCAGAATTACTGGGATCCCCAAGCGGATGGAGAGAGAGAGAGAGAGAGGGGGACAGAAGGTATATTTGAGCAAATCATAGCTGAGAACGTCCCTAATCTGGGAAGGGACACAAGCATTAGAGTCCAAGAGGCAAAAAGGACCTCTTCCAAAAATCAATAAAAATAGATCAACACCCCTACATACAATAGGGAAGTTTGCAAATTTTACAGCTAAAGAAACTATCCTGAGAATAGCCAGGGAGAGGAGGTTCCTTACATATGGAGTGAGGAACATCAGAATAACATCGGACCTATCCACAGAAACCTGGCAGGCCAAAAAGGGCTAGCACGATATATTCAGGGTACTAAATGAGAAGAACATGCACCCAAGAATACTTTATCCAGCAAGGCTGTCATTCAGAATGGATGGAGAGATAAAGAGCTTCCAAGACAGGCAGAAACTGAAGGAATATGTGACCATCAAGCCAGTCCTGCAAGAAATATTAAGGGGGATTCTGTAAGTGAAGAAAGACCCCAAGAGTCACATAGACCAGAAAGAAACAGAGAAAATCTACAGAAACAGGGACTAGGCAATACAATAGCACTAAATTCATATCTTTCAATAGTTATTCTCAATGTAAACGGGCTAAATGCTCCCATGAAAAGACATGGTGTTTCAGATTGGATAAAAAAGCAGGACCCATCCATATGCTGTCTACAAGACTCATTTTGAACCTAAAGACACCTCCAGATCGAAAGTGAGGGAATGGAGAACCATTTACCATGCTAATGGACCTCCACAGATAGCTGGGGTAGCAATCTATATCAGACAAATTAGATTTTAAATCAAAGACTTTAAGAGATGTAGAGGGACACTATATAAAACTTCAAAGGGTCTATCCAATAAGAAGATTTAACAATTGTAAATATCTATGCCCCAACATGGGAGCAGCCAGTTATATAAACCAATTAATAACCAAAGTAAAGGGGCGCCTGGGTGGCTCAGTGGGTTAAAGCCTCTGTCTTCGGCTCAGGTCATGATCTCAGGGTCCTGGGATCGAGCCCCGCATCGGGCTCTCTGCTCAGCGGGGAACCTGCTTCCCCCTCTCTCTCTGCCTGCCTCTCTGCCTACTTGTGATCTCTCTGTCAAATAAATAAATAAAATCTTTTTAAAAAATAACCAAAATAAAGAAACACTGTTAATAATTCATTAATAGTAGGAGACCTCAACACTCCACTCACAGCAATGGATAGATCATCTAAGCAGAAGATCAACAAAGAAATAAGAGCTTTGAATGACACGTTGGGCTGGATGGACTTTGCAGATATATACAGAACATTCCAACCTAAAACAATAGAATATTCATTCTTCTCGAGTGCACATGGAACTTTCTCCAGAATAGACCACATAATGGGTCACAAATCAGGTCTCAATCAATACCAAAAGATTCAGATTATTCCCTGCATATTTTCAGACCACAGTGCTTTGAAATTGGAACTCAACGATAAGAAGAAATTTCGAAGGAACTCAAACACTTGGAAGTTAAAGAGCATCCTGCTCTTTATGACTGGGTCATAATGATTGGGTCAACCAAGAAATTAAAGAAGAACTTAAAAAATTCATGGAAACTAATGAGAACAAAAATACATAGGTTCAAAAATACATAGGTTCAAAACCTGTGGGATATGGCAAAGGTGGTCCTAAGAGGGAAAGACACCACCATCCAAGCTTCTCTCATAAGATTAGAAAAATCCCAAATGCACGAGCTAATCCTACACCTAAAGGACCTGGAGAAAGAACAGCAAATAAAGCCTAAACCAGGCAGGAGAAGAGAAATAATAAAGATTAGATCAGAAATCAATGAAATAGAAACCAGAAGAATAGTAGAACAGATCAATGAAACTAGAAGCTGGTTCTTTGAAAGAATTAATAAGATCGATAAACCTCTGGCTAGACTTATCCAAAAGAAAAGGGAAAGGACTCAAATCAATAAAATCATGAATGAAAGGGGAGAGATCACGACTAATACCAAAGAAATAGAAACAATTATTAGAAATTATCACCAGCAATTATATGCCAACAAATTAAGCAATCTGGAAGAAATCGATGCATTCCTGGAAACACATAAACTACCAAGACTGAAACAGGAAGAAATAGACAATCTGAACAGCCCAATAACCAGCAAGGAAATTGAAGCAGTAATCAAAAACCTCCCCCCCCCCGGCAAAAAAAAAAAAAAAAAACTCCCAAAAAACAAGAGTCCAGGGCCAGATGGCTTTCCAGAGGAATTCTACCAAACATTTAAAAAAGAACATTTAAAGTTCTAGAATTTAAAATTCTATTAAAAAAATAGAAATGGAAGGAAAACTTCTAAACTTGCTCTATGAGGCCAGCATTACCCTGATCCCAAAACCAGAGAAAGACCCCACCAAAAAGGAGAATTACAGACCAATATCCCTGATGAACACAGATGCCAAAATACTCAACAAGATCCTAGCCAATAGGATCCAAGAGTACATTAAAAGGATTATTCACCACAACCACGTGGGATTTATTCCTGGGATGCAAGGGTGGGTCAACATTTGGAAATCAATCAACGTGATAGAGCACATTAACAAAAGAAAAGTCAAGAAACATGTGATCCTCTCAATTGATGCAGAAAAAGCTTTTGATAAAATACAGCACTCTTTCTTGACTAAAACTCTTCAAAGTATAGGGGTAGAGGGAACATACCTCAGTACCATAGAAACCATCTATGTAAAGCCCACAGCAAATATCATTCTCAATGGGGAAAAACTGAGAGCCTTTCCTTTAAGGTCAGGAACACGACAGAGATGCCCATTCTCACCACTATTGTTCAACAGAGTACTATAAGTGCTAGCCTCAGCAATCAGATAATAAAAAAATAAATAAATAAAAGGCATTCAAACAGCAAAGAAGTAGTCAAACTCTCTCTCTTCACAGATGACATGATACTTTATGTGGAAAACCCAAAAGACTCCACCCCCAAATAACTAAAACTCATACAGCAATTCAGCAACGTGGCAGGATACAAAATCAATGCACAGAAATCAGCTGCATTTCTATACACTAACAATGTAACTGAAGAAAGAGAAATTAAGGAATCGTTCCCATTAATAATTGCACCAAAACCCATAAGATACCTAGGAATAAACCTAACCAAAGCAATAAAAGATCTATACTCTAGAAACTACAGAATACTTAAGAAAAATTGAGGAAGACACAAAGAAATGGAAAATCATTCCATTCTCATGGATTGGAAGAATAAACATTGTTAAAATGTCTGTGTTGCCCAGAACAATCTACATTTTCAATGCAATCCCTATCAAAATACCATCGAAATTTTTCACAGAGTTGGAACAAACATTTCTAAAATTGTATGGAACCAGAAAAGACCCCAAATAGCCAGGGGAATGTTGAAAAAGAAAACCAAACCTGGAGGCATCACAATGCCTGACTTCAAGCTACACTACAAAGCTGTGATCATCAAGACAGTATAGCACCGGTACAAAAACAGACACATAGATCAATGGAATGGAATAGAGAGCCCAGATATAGACCCTCAATTCTATGGTCAACTAATTTTCGACAAAGCAGGAATGAATATCCAATGGAAAAAAGAGTCTCTTCAATAAACAGTGCTGGGAAAATTGGACAGCCACATGCAGAAGAATGAAACTGGACCATTCTCTTACACCATACACAAAGATAAACTCAAAAGGGATGAAAGGGGCGCCTGGGTGGCTCAGTGGGTTAAAGCCTCTGCCTTCGGCTCAGGTCATGATCTCAGGATCCTGGGATCGAGCCCCGCATCGGGCTCTCTGCTCATCAGGGAGCCTGCTTCCCTCTCTCTCTCTGCCTGCCTCTTTGCCTACTTGTGATCTCTCTCTCTCTCTCAAATAAATAAATAAAATCTTAAAAAAAAAAAAAAAGAAGTTAAAAATAGAGCTACCCTATGACCCAGCAATTGTGCTACTGGGTGTTTACCCCAACGATACAGATGTAGCGAAAAGAAGGGGCACCTGCACCCCAATGTTCATAGCAGCAATGTCCACAATAGCCAAACTCTGGAAGAAGCCAAGATGTCCTTCAATAGATGAATGGATAAAGAAGATGTGGTTCATATATACAATGGATTATTACTTAGCCATCACAAAGGATGAATATCTACCATTTACATCAACATGGATGTTACTGGAGGGTGTTATGTTAAGCGAAATTAGTCAAGCAGAGAAAGACAATTACCATATGGTTTCACTCATATGTGGAACATAAGGAATAGCACAGAGGATCATAGGGGAAGGGAGGGAAAACCAAAGGGGAAGAAATCAGAGAGGGAGACAAACTATGAGAGACCCTTGACTCTGGGAAACAAACTAAGGATTGTGGAAAGGGAGGTGGGTGGGGGAATGGGGTATCTGGGTAATGGGTATTAAGGAACGCACGTGATGTGATGAGCACTGGGTGTTACCAACAACTAATGAATCACTGAACACTATATCAAAAACTAATTTTGTACTATATGTTGGCTAACTGAATTTAAATTAAAAAAAGAAAATAATTGAATAATAAATATCAATATGGACTTAGGATATTTATTTTTTTCTGTGGGCTATAATTAAATACAATCGTTATTTATCTTCTTGCTCAAATCATTCAAGCTTTGGCCATTTCTTTTTAGTTTTTTCAGGTTAGCTCCTGTACCCTTTCAATATGCGCTTATCCTTTTTTGGAGTACTTCCTTACTTTCTGACACCACAACGTGGACTGGGATTATCTAGTACCTTTGTGTCTCAGTCCTACAATCAATCATTTCTCCAAGAAACCCTGGTTCTTTTTATCAGAGAATGGTAGTTACAAACCAAGATATTGGTTTGAAATGTGCTCACTATTATAGGGATATTAGCACTTCTAGGCCCTCTATAGAAAGAGCTTTGAAATACTGTATGAATACTAACCCATGCCTGCACAGACATCTCTATTTCTGTATCTCTCTATTCATATGTATATGTGAATATATGTATGTATGTATATGCACATATATGTGCTACATTTAAAATACATGTGTAATTGACCACTTGTGCCAAAATTACTGTAAAAGGCTCCTACTTCCATGTGTTCCCTCTGTGTTGTATAAATGCCTGACACTAAGCTTTTGATTGCTGAGGAACCCATTTCAAAAGAATATCCATCTTGAATAAACTGTATGACACAGCTACTAATAAATCAACCAAATAAGGAATTAGGCTGCCTCCACCTGTGAAGTACCCTCTTTCAGAAAGCCCTGGGTAACATATACAACTGACAGTCTTAGTGACTCAGCTTCTCCCTCCTGTGCCCTAGTTTCTGCTCTTATGATTTAAATCAGCTAATAAAGAGTAAACCCGCAAGACCTTAGACACTTCACACTTGGATTAATAAAGGCAGAGCCCCAGGTCCACTCTCTTCTCTACCTGTGACCTCACTACTGTGTGACCCCTGGGTATGCAGTGTACCTTCTAAGACTTGTGAGTAATAAATCTTGCTCCTCAAAGTTCCCTGATGGTTTTTGAAGTGCATCCTGCAATCATAACCATGAGGACTGGTCTAGCCACAACACTGGCTTTGGTCAGGGAAATGTCTTTGGGGTCTCACTTCAAGGAACACAGGCCAGGCGAGTGCCTCAGGCATTCCTAGCCAATAGCATCACTATCAATAGGTTGGGACTGATGCAACCTTCCAGGATGCATTACTCTAGTAGTTCTGCAAGGACAGTCCTGGACTAGAAGCATCAGCACCACATGGGAACTTCAAAGACAAGGAAGTTCTTGAGCACCACTCCATACATACTGAGTCAGGCAATCTAAGAGTGGGACCCACAATCAGTGTTTTAACAAGCCCTCCAGGTAATTCTGATGCCTGCTAAAGTTTGAGAACCACTGCTGTACACTGTAACTTATTGTTATTGTTTAAATGTCACCTCCTTGGTAATTCCACCCAGACTATCATATTTAATAACCCTGCAACTTCCCATGTGCCTTATCCTACTTGATATTTCCACCATTTATTTTCTAATAATACTATATAATTTATTTACTTATGACGTTTATTGCCTTTTGCCCTCTCCTCTAGGAAAACAGGGTTATTTTTACTTTTATTTTTTTAAAAGATCTTATTTATTTATTTGAGAGAGAAAGAGCACGTGTGAATGTGCGCATGGTGGGGAGGGGCAGAGGGAGAAGCAGACTCCTTGCTGAGCAGAGAGCCTGATACAGGGCTCAATCCCAGGACTATGGGATCATGACCTGAGCTGAAGGCAGACACTTAATGGTCTGAGCCACCCAGGCACCCCCAACAGGGTTATTTTTAGTCAACATTATTCATGGCTGGGTCCAGTGGTTGCTGGAACTAGCTCATACCAGCTTCAAAGGGTTCATTTCTTGCCAACTCCATGTTCAGTACTGTCAGGTTGGTAGCCTAAAACTGGCTATGGTGGGTGATTAACACTCCAGAAATCAGAAAACACTACAAATCAGAGGATGGGATTCTAAGAGAACTAGTTGTTAAACATTTTCCAGTATACCACTGACAGTATCCTGAACACATAAAATACTGTCTGGAGAAAAGCAGTGCTCAATTAACAGTTAAAGAACTAAGGGATACAAACTAATTTCCAGCAAAAGTGCAAAATGATATATCATTGCTCAGGGCAATTTTGTAGTATCTATGAAAATTAAGAAATGGCCTAGTTTCTACCTATGACCCAATTATTCTAATTCTGGGAAATGTTTCCTTAAGATTCACACATATGAAATTAGGTTTACATAAGGCTATTCAATGAAACATTGTTAGTAACAGCAAAAGACTGTAAATAAGTGTCCTTCAAGAGAGAACTGGTTAAATAATCAAGGACAAATGCATACCACAGAAACCAGGGAGCTATACACAATGAGGAGCAAAAGTAATAAGAAGCAGAGTAAAGACTTCCAAAAATTCCTCCATAAAATAATTAGAAAACTAGCAAAAATTTTAAGAATCAACTTTTTTAAAAGTTTGAAACTACTGAAACGCTTGCAGAAATCCGAGGAGCATTTATTCAATAAACACTGTTAGTTTCATGAAACACTGCTGACGGGAGATTTGTAGCATTGTTACTTGCTTTCCTATCCTTTACAATCCAGCTCCACAGGAGCCTTGAAAATGAACAGCACATAATCACAGTGAAAAGCAGCAACCAGGCAGCCACCAGAAAGAGGAGACTAGGGCTGGAGCTCTTTCAAAGCCTCATTCCCAGAGAAATGTCATTATTTACCTGTCTGATCATTCCCTGGAAGACTCTACTGTCTCGAAGCTAACTTGGAGCTTCCACAATACAAATAGCCTTGTCCTCAGGCGACATGCTTGGAAAAGAATTAAAGGAAAATTATTAATTTCACAGCTGCCTGCATTGGTAAATAACGGAGCAAGCAAGAGGCTAATTTAAAAGCTGAAAAGGGAAAAGCAAGTAATTAGATGCCCAAAGGAGCTTTGAAAGCTTCAATGTATTCCTGGGAATCTAGAAAGCCACATGCATGTCCAGGGGCGTGCACATGCTCAGAAAGGATCTAAGAAGATTCTAAGCTCTTATCCTCAGCTGACCTTGAAGCTCTATGCATGTAGGAAGCAAAGACTATGGCAGAGTTGTCCACAGCATGTCTGAGTATTGAAGGTGGGTGCCAACAATGCACAGACAACCCCCGGGCACAGACAAGGAGATTTATTAACTCCAGGCATTTAAGAAAATCTGGTAAATCATTAGCTGACTAACCTACTGAGTAGAAATTTCAGTGGCTGCACATGATAACGAATACAGACTTTACATAATCAGTTTAGAAAACTCACTAAGCAACATAATAATGACAGCAATAACAATGAACACTAGGGAGGAGAGACTCCGAAAGCCGCCAAATAATATTATTTAAAATGTCTGGTTTTCAACAAAAATTATAAGACAAAGAAACAAGAAATTATGTCTGATACAAAAGGGGGGAAAAAAAAATTGATACAAATTGTCCCGAAGGACATACAGATATTGGACTCGCTAGACAAAGACTTTAAATCAGCTATTTTAAATATGTTCAAACAACTACAGGTAACCACATCTAAAGAACTACAGGAAAGTATGAGAACAATATCCTTCTATGTAGACAATACCAATAAAGAGATAAAAATTATTTTAAAAAAAACCCATAAAGATATTTTAGAGTTAAAAAATACAGCAACTGGAAATTAGAAATTCATTAGAAGGGCACAACAGATTTGAGGTGGCAGAATAAATAACCAACAAACTTGATGAAAGGTCAATTGAATTTATCTAGTCTGAAGAATAGAAAGAAAAAATGAAGAGTTGAACAGAGCCTTAGAGATCTGTGGGACATCAAGTGTGTGAACATATGCATAATGGAAGACCCAGAGAGAGAAAAGGGGAAGGAGCAGCTGAAGAAACAATGGCCAAAATCTTCCCAAACTTGATGTAAGATAGGAACCTGCACATCCACAAAGCTGAACAAACTACAAATAAACCCCTCCAAAATCAATTAACTACACACATTATAAACTGTTAATAGTCAAAGACAGGGTCTTGGAAGCAACAAGAACAAAGCAACTCATTTTGTGTAATGGATTTTCAATAAGATTAACAGGTCATTTTGCCTTAGAGACCATAGAGGCAAGAAGGCAGTAAGGAGGACATATTTAAAGTGCTGAAAAAGACTGTCAGCCCAAACTATCCTTGAAAAACAGAGGAGAAATTAAAACATCCACAGATAAACAAAAACTGAGAGAATTCATTGCTACCACATTCATCTCACAAAAAAATACTAAAGGGAGTTGTTCAGGCTGAAATGAAAGGACATTAGACAGTACCACAAATCCACGCAAAGAAACAAAGAGCACTGGTAAAGGTAATCCTATCTAAGTAAAAGATAGTATAAATGTATTTTTTATCTATAATTCTTTTTTTCTCCTACCTCACTTGAAAGACACCTTGTAAAGAAAAAATATAAATGTGTTGATGGTACGCAATACATGAAGATATAATCTGTATGACAATAAAAACATAAGGAAGGTAAAGGAATGAATAGAGCTATATAGGAGCAAAGTTTTTATATGCTATTGAAATTAAGTTGATTCAAATTTGACTGTTAAAAATTGAGATGTTAATTGTAAATCCCAGGGCAACCATCAAGAAAATAACTAAATACAGCAAAAGAAATGGCAAGGGAATAATATGGTACATTAAAAAATATCTATTGAACAGAAAAAAGGGCAGTAATGGAGGAATAGAGAAACAAAAAAGATCTAGAACACAAATAAGGAAATGGCAGGCCTAAATCCTACTCTATCAGCCATTACACTAAATATAAATTGATTAAACACTCCAATGAAAAGGCATAGATAGTGGATATCATACTGGATAAAAGCAAAACAAAAATGTGATCCTAGTAAACAGTGTCTGACAGAGACTCACTTGAGATCCAAGGACATAAACAAAAAATAAAAGGATAAACAAAGATACACCATGCAAACTGATGAGAAAGACAGTCTCACATGTGCAGTCTTTCAACCCCCACTCAGCTACATAAGAATGAGCCCTGGGCCTGGAACACTTTCTTACAAAGAGATAAAGAGAACACACAGCCTGTATAAGCCATTCACCCTATGGGAATATCTTTTATTTAAGTGTTCCTTTTTTCTGATTAAACATGTAATAAATGCTCCTCTGGTATGACCTCAGCTTTCAGTATTCTGGACTCCACAATAGTGGGGTTGGATTCCTGCTATAGCATAAGAGACGTGTGCATAGGCCAACTGCCCTGCATCAGCTGCTGGGGGCACCAACTAGCTTTGGGGGACCAATGGCATATTATCAGAACTAATCTTGCTCTATCTCTTCTCTAAGTATGTAAAAGTACCGTTCCATCCAGTGCTTGACTCTGTTGTGTTTTCCTTGGTGATTCATAAGAAGATGCAGTGGGCAAAAGTATTTAAGCTTCTATTCCTGCAGGCCGGTCTAGTGATGGTGTTTGCTATCTCCAACATGGTCAGTCTTCCCCAGCATTGGTAGCTGGGGAAGTACCTAGTGTTCTGGTCAACACATCACCAAAAGACAGCCAGAAAGGCCTATATTAATATTAAGTAAAAGAGACTTTAAGACAAAAATTGTTACTTTGAAGAAACACAGGGTTGAATCTCCCAAGATTTTGAATTAGGCAATGGTTTCATAGGTATGACACTTAAAAGCATGAGCAACTAAAGAAAAGATAAATTGGACATCAATAAAATTATAACTTTTGTGCCTCAAAAAACATTACCAAGAGGCACCTGGGTGGCTCAGTTGGTTACGTGTCTGCCTTCGGCTCAGGTCATAAACTTAGGATCCTGGGATTGAGCCCCATGGCACACTGCCTGCTTGGCGGGGAGTCTGCTTCTCCCTCTGTCCCTCCCCACCGCTTGTGTTTTTTCTCTTGAGCTCTCAAACGGGCAAATAAAAATCTTAAAAAAAAAAAAATTACCAAGAAGGTGAAAAGACAATCCACAGAATGGGAAAAAATGTTTCCAAATTATATATCTGACAACAGTCTGTATCCAGTTTATATAAAGAAGTCTCATAACTCAATGATAAAAAATAAACCATGGGCAATGAATTTGAATAGACATTTCTCACAAGAAGATACACTAATGGCCAACAGATGCATGTAAAGATGTTCAACAACTTTAATAATTCAGCCAAATCAAATCAAAACCACAATGATATTCCATTCCATACCCACTAGAATGGCTGTAATAAAGAAGATAAACAATAACAAGTGAGTTGAGGATGTAGAGAAATTGGAACGCTTATATATTGCTGGTTAGAATGCAGAATTATGCAGCCCTAGTGAACAGTTGGTAGTTCCTCAAAAAGTTAAATGTGAAGTTACCATATGACCCAGCAACTCCACTCCCACTCCGAACTACATACTCACAGCAGTAAAATTATATGTTCATGCAAAAGCTGGTCTATAAATATTCAAAGCAGCTTTATTCATAATAGACAAAAGGTGGGAAAAACACATATGTCCATAGTAATGGATTTGTTGTTGTTGTTTCTTGCCTTGTCGATTTTTTGTCTGGCCATTTTCTTTTCTTTTCTTTTTTATTGTGTTATGTTAGTCACCATAAAATACATAATTAGTTTAAAAAAAAATACATCATTAGATTTTGATGCAGTGTGCCAAGATTCATTGGAATAACATGGAGGACATTAGGAGAACGAAAGGAAAAGTGAATTGGCGGAAATCGGAGGGGGAGATGAACCATGAGAGGCCGTGGACCCTGAGAAACAAACTGAGGGTTTTAGAGGGGAGGGATGTGGGGGGATGGGTGAGCTGGGTGTTGTATATAACAATGGATAAACCAAATGTGATGTATCTGTATAACATAATGGAGCCATTAAAAAAAAAAAAAAGAAGTACTAATACATGCTACAGTAAGGGTGAACATTGAAAACATTATGCTAAGTCAAAGACACCAGACACAAAGACCTCAGATTTTATTATTCCACTTATATGAAATATCCATGATGGGCAAATCTATACAGACAAAAAGTCAATCAGTGGTTGCCTGGAGTTGAGGCAAAATAGGAGAGTAACTACTAATGGGTGTGGTGTCTTGTTTTGGGATGATGAAAATGTTTTGAAAACAGATACTGGTGATGGTTGCACCACTATGTGAAAATACTGAAAACCACTGAATTGAACTCTTAACTTTCCTTCCTCCCTTCCTCCCTCCCTCCTTTCCTTCCTTCTTTTCCTTTCCCTCCCTTCCTTCCTTCCTTTCTTTCTCTCTCTCTTTTCCTTTCCTTTCTTTCTTTCCTTCTTCCTTCCTTCCCTTTTTTCTTTTCTTTCTTTCTTTCTCTTTTCATTCTTTCTCTTTCTTTCTTTCTTCTTTCTTCCTCTCTCTTTCTCTCTCTCTCTTTCTTTCAGTTTTATTTTTAAGTAATCTCTATACCCACTGTGGGGCTCAAACTCATAACCCTGAGATCAAGAGCTACATGCTCCATACTCCACAGACTGAGCTAGCCACGCATCACTGAACTGAACACTTTAAAAAGGTGAATTTTATGATATGTGAATTCTATCTCTATAAAAAAAGTTTTAAAATAAACTACATAAATTTTACTATGTACTAATTTCAAAATATGTCCAGTTTATATTCTTAAATGCAAAAATTAAGGTAAAGAACAGGTTATTACATAGTAGCTTATATCCTTTGGGTAAGAAGGATTAAAAATAAGTACATACATACATGTATATGCATGAATACACATGTGTGTATATATATATATATATTCACACATACATACATACAAATATATTCAAGAAAAAGATAGAAATGCATATTTACATGTATATAGTTTATATACATGCCTATATCTATCTGCCCAGATAGATAGCTATAAAATCATATTTACCTGTCTCTGCATTAAAAAAAGGAGAAAATACACATACACGAAATTTGTTCCCTATAATGACAAGAGGAGGTTACAGTGAAAGACAGACATGGGAGTAAGACTTCACTTCTATTTATACTATTTTTATTGTACTGATATTTCCAATGTAAATACATTACCCAATACACACACACACAGACACACACAGATAAAAAAAATAAATAAAACCCTGATAACTTGGTATACATTAATGGCTGGCATCACTACAGCAACTCTATATGTCCTCTCCTGGCAAAGCATTTCAAGAATGCCATCATCATCTGAAAATACCAATCCTATCTATATCCACATGCTATAATTTTAGGCTTTTACATATACGACTAGCTAGACCACAGTTTTTCCATTTCTAATCAGCAGCTTGTACATTAAAGTACAATTTAATAACTGATAAAAATTGGAATGAAGAATTTACATTCACTAAAGATTTTTTTTTAAAGATTTTATTTATTTATTTATAGAGAGCAAGACAGTGTGAGAGGGAACACAAGCAAGGGGAGTGGAAGAGGGAGAAGCAGGCTTCCTGCTGAGAAGGGAGTCCGATGCAGAACTCGATCCCAAAACCCTGGGATCATGACCTGAGCCAAAGGCAGACACTGAACAACTGAGCCACCCAGGCTCCCCTCACTAAAGATTTTAAGTCAAGTCTTTTAAACATACTTATGCAAAGAAATTGGAAAACTTAAAAAAACGTACATTTTTTAAAATAAATGTGTCCAACATTGAACCAGGAAGTTCAGAAAACCTGAAAAAAACTATATACCGTCTAAGAAATCAAATTAGTAATCAAATCTATCCTTAAGGGATACAGAAAAACCACTAGGTGTAATGGACATTTACAACTTAAGGTGTAGGAAAAAACTTACTTAATGGGGTAATTGGTATGTACCAAAACCCAGAGAGACTATCCCGGTGTTTGCTCTCACTTCCTGAGTAATCTCTGAAAATCAGGCACAAGGTAAGGATGCCCAGTTTCATGCAGTAAGACTGGAAAAAGGGTGAGAAAGGACAAGATGAACCTAAAGGAGAATGAATTAAGGTCTAATGGAATGAATTAGAATGCCCAGAAACAGATGTGTGCAGACCGGTAATACACCAGATAGCTGTAGCATTATAATTCATTGAGAAAAACATTAGTAAAGAATTGGTGCTTTATGGGGCGCTTGGGTGGCTCAGTGGGTTAAAGCCTCCGCCTTCGGCTCAGGTCATGATCTCAGGGTCCTGGGATCAAGTCCTGCATCGGGCTCTCTGCTCAGCATGGAGCCTGCTTCCCCCTCTCTCTCTCTGCCTGCCTCTCTGCCAACTTGTGATCTCTCTCTCTGTCAAATAAATAAATATTAAAAAAAAAAAAAAAGAATTGGTGCTTTATGTATTAAAAGGTAAAACTAGATTCTCTCCTCATATTATCTACAATAACGATTTCCATATTGATTCAAGGTTTAAATATTTTTAATAATATTAATATTAATTAAACAAAAATTTTTAATATTAAATTACCTTAAGTTAGGGAAGAATTTTAAAATTGAAAAAGAAAAAATAAAATGGAAAAGATCCAAAGATTGATCTATGTAAAAATATAAAACTCTAATAAGGCCAAAGGCTCTGTAGAGGTAAAAGGTCAAGGGACAGACTTAGAGAAAATGTTCACAACAAATATAATAGAGAATTACTGTCCAAAATACATGAAGTATTCTTAAAAATTAATATAGAAAGATTAAAAATGAAGTCATTCACAAAAGCAATGAAAAGCCAATATATAATATATATGATGTACAAGCTCATTAGTAATCTCAGCAATGCAAATTAAAATGATAAGTTTTTCTCAGAAGTCAGACTGGCACTAAGTCTAACAACACCAAGTGCTGGCAAGTAAGCAGGGTTAAATAACAGTCACACATATAGTGCCACGGTCTAAGTGAGGGAAATACTTATGCAGAGCCATTTAAAGGACATGTAGGCCATTCAGCCTTCTTCCAGATATTCTATACCGCTGGACCAACCAAGACCATTAGAAAACTGTGTACTCGAACTCTTTCATGAGCCAAACACTAGTGTCCCCCTACCAAAATTCATATGTTGAAGCCCTAATCCCCAATGTGATGGTATTTGACAATGGGGACTTTGGGAGGTTATTGGGTCATTAGTATAGAGCCCTGGGGAGATTAGTGCCCTGAGAAAAGACACGAGAGAGCTTGCTGCCTACTCTCTCTCCCCACCATGCTAATGAGATCATGTGCAAACTGGATGAGGGTCCTCACTAAGAACCAAATATGTTGGCGTCTTGATCTTGGAGTTCCCAGACTCCAGAACTATAAGAAATAAGTGTTTGTTGTTTAAGCCGTCAGTCTCTGATAATGCGTTACAGCAGTGCCAGTGTTTTAGTGCCCTAAAAGACTCTTTTCTCTGATTCTCCTTTGCTGTCAAAAAGATCAGAGGCAAATTTGCAGTTCAACTTTGATAACTCTGGGACTTTATAGGACCAGCATTTATTCATATGCTGCCTTTGCTCAGCTCTCAACCTGATAGTCTATAGTGTCTCTGATGTGGATTTTCATCTATTTCTATTTCTCTATTTTAATTTCTGTTCCCTTACAAACCTCACAAAATCCACTGTAAAAGAAGGCAGGAATAAACTCACCTGTGATTTGTTCATTTCCTGTTGCTCTTGGAAAACTGAAGAGAACTGTAAAGGTACAGCTGGGAAAGAAGGAAAGAAAATGAGGTCCTGTGCAACCAGGCGAGCTGCGCAGCTCTCAGACTTATCTGCCTAGCGAGCTTCACACAGCAGCTACATACAAAGCCCCTGTGGGCCAGGCCCTTCAACCCTAGGCGCAGGACAAAGCCTGTGGAGGAGCACCCACTGTCTTTGCTGACTCTGGTCACAGAGAGCTTAGAATGCGATTTTTCGTTGAATGAATGTAAACATTTCTGACTAATTTCCTATTAAGAAGAATTTATCTTCCCCTCTAGTGACTAAAAGTAAAAACCACCAAGAACTAGTTAAACAAAGAATACAGGGAAGACATTGCCTTTATTTCTCTGCATGCCTAATAACACTGTTTGGCCCTTGAGTTAGAAAATCCTCATCGGCATTCCCCGAAAAGGGATGGGGTACCCTGTTTATTCTAACTTGGTTACGGTCTCTCAAAAAGATCTTTTAATAAAAAATTTGAGGTGATGTTGTTGTTAAGGGGGCACAGCAAGGAGTTCTCTGGGCATGCCACTAATAAATCATGTGACTCTAGACAAGCACTTACCTTTTGGTCTGTTTTCTTTTGCACCTCTTAAATAAAGGCAAATTTTTTAAATCTTCGAAGTCTTTATACATTAGTTATTTGATTTTTTACTGTCAGACTAGAAGGAGCAGTGATGCATGGCTCTAGGCCATAGAGGGAGTGCAGAGTGAAGGGAGTGTGTCTGATGAGAGCAAACAAGAAGGGCAATTTCTCCTTCTGTGGCTGGTGATTCCTTTTCCTGTGTCCTCACCAAGCCTCTTGTGAGGTACCCTCATCTGTGCTCCCTATCCTTTGCTCAAGCTGGTAGCCTTATTTCAGTTCTTAAAGCTGATCAAAGGACAGCCTGCAGTGATTTCTTGTTAAGGTGACATCACCCAAGCATTGCTCATTCTGTCGGAAAACCAAGAATTACTTCTGTCCTGGCAGTTTTAGGATATAGTCTTTCCGGGGCCTCTTCTGTCTCTATGTGGAGCTCTGGTGAGAGGTCTCACTCAGGTCAAGCGGTGATCTTCCAGATGAGGTTCCTGGGGACTACTCTTTCTTACCTCAAGAGCTGTTTTGCTCTAAAAGAGCTGGGACCTGAGCTGCGGGAATAAATTAATATGACTGGAACTTTCCAACAGGGCTCCCAATCTGACTTGCAGGGCATACTTTCCCCAAAAATCAAGGGCTCGGCCACCTATAAACTCAAATGAAGGCCTCCAAAGGCAAAAGCTAGATAGGGCATACCTGGCCCAGAAATTGTGCTGCCTGACCCAAGGGCTCAGAAGAATAATTTAAAAATCCCACAAACATAAGAGCCAAGAAATTATTCAATCCCCATATACTTCACAATTATTTTCCTGGATCCTGCAAAGACACTATCAGTGCTCACTGCTATGAATAACAATGCTGGGTTTTAGGCAGGGCGGTTTATTAGAAAGAACATGAGATGTGCTGAAAAACAGATGGAAAACTAGATTCCCACCGCTGCTGACTGCGTGATCTTGGATAAATCATTTCACCTTTGAGCCTCGGTTTTCCTATTCTCTTAACATGGGAACAGCTAACTTACCTCAAGTATGGAAATAAGATCTCTTGACGACAAAAATCTAAATATATATAGCATATACGTTAACAGCGCAGAACCACCAAAGGTTGGTATTAAACCAACAACCGCAAGTCAGGTATTAAAATACTCTCATTCTGTACAACCCGAAACTGAATGTCATTTCGTTCAGTTGCCAGAGTTGCCCAGTAACTTGAACCGAGCTCCGCCCGCTGCGGCCCCCGTCCTGGCAGTAGCCGCGAGACTGCGCACGGACTCTGCCACCTCCCTGGACCTGCGCCCCCGCGTCCCCCACGCTGGACGCCCACCCTTCCTCCTCTAGGCCGGGGCCGCCCCCACCCGCCCTGTGCGGGCTCAAGTGCCAGAGGGCCCGCTGCGGAGTCCCTTCTACTGCCCACCCCCTCACCCTCGCCGCCCTGAGCCGTACCGACCCTTGTCGGCCCTCCGCCAGCCCTCCGGGACTCACCCGCTACTCCCCTATCCCGTCGCACTGGCTCCCGGGGAGTGGGAAGACTCCACGACCCTGGAAGCGCCACCCACGCAAAGGTGTACCCTGGGGAAAGACTGTTTACAGACGCGGAATAAAAGTGACCGCACGCAGAAGCAGCCCGGAAGTCCAACACCAGAGTGAAAACTACATTTCCCATAAGTCTTTGCTCCTGTATCTTTGAGGTGTTTACAAAACCACTCCTCTCCCCCCTACCCAGCTCTTATTGGTTTGAATTGACCAATCCAGCCTTACCCCGGGAGCCCTAGAGCATTTTATTCAAGGAACACTATAAAGGCTTGAGCCCCAGGTGATGCCTCCCTCTCTCTGTTGCAGCCTTCCTTGACCTATCCATGTGTCTCCAAGGCCTTGAATAATAACTTTGTCTATTTCAATTTCTTTTGTGGTCTTTTGTTAAACCGCAAAGAACCACCTTTTTCCATATTACTTAGATAAGACTGGCCACAGGCCCCTTGTTTACCTAGGACAAAACCTGACACAAACCCACCAAATTCCCATTCTATGTCTCATAAATAATCAGCCAAACCATTTGCCCCCATGACCAATCAGAATAAGATACCTGTAAGTTTAACTTGATCAAATTTTTCTTCTCCCCGACACGATCCTGAAATTTGACTTACTCCTAAGGTTAAACAAGTATAGGAATCCCAAACAATCCCTCTCAAAACTTGGCTGACAATAAGGAAAGATATTTCCTGATCTTGCCACCCAGTCCCCTGCTCCTGACACCAAGTTTCTTCTTACCTTGTTACACCTCCATTAAAAAATGAGTTTCTCTTTAGTTTTCATTGTTCTGTTACCAGTGGGAGAGTCTAGTGAATGGAGGTATTGGTTCTTGGATTACCCACAAAAGATTACCCGAGGATCCATGCTCCAATAAAGACAACCAGAAGGAAAGTAGCAAGCCCAAAGCAGTTTACTAAGGACAGTACACTTTGGAGAAGGGAGAGTGGGTAGGCCTGGAAGTAGCAACTGCACCGGGGTTGGGGGTGTATTTTCTTTTTATGTTTGCAGAGGTTATGGGTCATAGTTAGTGATGAGGGAACAGAAGGCTAGCTGAGGACAAAGAACAAGCTGACACCCTGCAACCCACGCCACCCCCACTCTCCACTCCTGGGTGGGATTTGTGTGACATTCTTCCAGGAAGCTCCCAACTATCTTAATGTTAATGCCTTGCTAGAGGGAAAACAACCTTAGCTTGACAGTGGCAGGGCCTCCAGTATCCTGTAGATCCTCTTTAGAATACAAAAGTTCTTTCCAGAACCTCCCTTTTCCTTACCGGTGCAGCAGCTCTTTCTGCCCACCGGTCCTGTCCCTGTGCTTTAATAAACCACCATTTCGCACCAAAGGCATCTCAAGAATTCTTTCTTGGTTGTCAGCTCTGGACCTCACCCCACCTCACTATATTCCAAAACCACATTCGTTAGAACCCTCTCTAACAGAGGCTGTTTCTAATCATCCAAGGGACTCCTCCTACCACTTGGGAGGGGGAGTTTCAGCCCTACAAGGTTCTTGTTGCAACTACCCTGGCCACTTTCCCCTATGGGGGGGGGTGTCTTGAAACCACAGTGTAAATATATTATAATGAAGCTACAGGTTACTCTGGGGCAGAGATTAAAGAGGAGAGGCAGGTTCTGCACCTGTGGCTCTGGGTCTGTCAGTCCTGGAGTGCTAGAAGCCCTAAGGCCAGCTCATTAAAGCCACGGAGTTAGGATGTTGTACCCTCAGGCTTCTAACGTGCCACCTATTTATCACTGGCTCCTGTCTAACTGCCTACTCTGTGAGCTCTTTCCTATTTGTAAATACACACACACACACACACACACACACACACACACTTCTGTGAGTAATCTTTCAGACATTTGCAGATCTTAGGATGAGAGCTGTTTCCCTATGCCTACAGTCACCCTCCCCCATTGCAGTAGTCAACTCCCCTACTGCAAGTTTTTTTTTTTTCACTCAATAAACTTGATTTTCAGAGCACTTGTAGACTTATAGAAAAAATGCACATAAAGTAAAAGTTCTACTATACCTGCCTCCTCCCACCCTCCTTCACACCCTTCCTATAGTTTCCCTGTTACTAATGTTACTGAACCCACGTTCCGGCTGCCAGTCCTTCAAAAGGCCATTACTCAAGAGACAAGTGTTTGATTGGAAAGGAATTTGAGCTTTATTCAGGAGCCGGCAACCTGAGGAGAAGGTGGACTCTTGTTCAAAAAACCAACTCCAAAGGTTCTGCTTGGCTTAGGGGTTTCTGAAGTGCAGGGTATGGTGTAGGGTAGTTAATCAGCAAAGGGAGTGCAGTGGCCTGCAACGATTCTTGATTATGTGCAGACTCCACGATATCAGCTACAAAAGTTATCTTAGAGGGGGGTCTGGTTCTTGTTCCGTGATGTTCAGGAGTACTCTGTTCTTTCTGCAAAGGAAGGCAACATCTACAGATATACAAAGGGAGGTCAGTAAAATCACTTGTGTGATAAAAAAAAAAAAAAAAGAAAAACATTTTGCTAAAAAAATTGCTGGGCTAATCAGAGAGCCAAGACTGTTTCAAACAGACTTGCTGTCTTCTGTGGCCTGGGAAAGTTCCAGTCCTTCACTCTTCAAGGTCAGTGGTCTGCAAATCTCAAAGAAAGTAAATTAGTCTGTTGCAGATCGAGGGACTTAGGTCACCAAGTAAGGAGTGTTAACTTGAAGCAAGTCAACCCTTAAGGCCAGCTGCTGTGCTGCTACACTAACATCTTGCATTTGTATGGTATATTAGTTCGAATTGATGAGCCCATATTGATATGTTATTCCTAATTAAAGTCCAGAGTTTACAGTACAGTTCGTTCTTTGTATTGTACATCATATTAGATATCTACCATTATAGTATCATAAGAAGAGTTTCATTGTTGTAAAAGTATCCTGTGCTCCACCTGTACCATTCCCCCTAAACTTTTGGCAAGGAATGATCTGTTCATTATTTCTATAATTTGGCCTTCTCCAGAATGTCATCTACTTGGAATTATATAATATGTAGTCTTTTTAGATGTGTCTTTCATGTAGCAATATGCATTTAATGTTCCTTCATGTCCTTATGGCTTGATAGCTCATTTGTTTTAACTGCTGAATAATACTCCATCGTATGGATGTACCACAGTTTATGTATCCCTTCACCTGCTGAAGAACATCCAGTTTTGCTTCCAATTTTGGCACCAAATAGGGTATCTGATCAGCCAACACTCTGAAAGGAAATAGGTATGATCTAGCTCTGCACCTCAGGTTCTCTGAGTCTAGTCTGTCCTCAGATTGTATTTGCCCGGCTTTGGAAAAGTAAGGGACTAGATCTCACCTATAGGCCATTGAACAATTGATGACCTTCAGGAGGTACGACTACCAAAACACCTGAAACAAACTCATACTTGAGTGGACACTAAGGACATATACCAAATATTGGGTCCCTATTATAAAAGTTCCTATTTCTAGAATATCAGGTTGGTGGTCAGCCGGCACTTTCACAGACACATATTCCCTTTCATCTGATTCTGCAGGATTACTGTGACTTGACATACAGATCTGGTCTGGTAGTCCCAGGCCAGAGCCTTCTGGAAGCCTTAGCATGTGCAGCCAGCATCACTGCATATTGCATGAGTAGCTTCAAAAACTTCCCTTAGCAGAGCCAGGCCTAGTCACAGCAAACATTCTTGGGAGTCTTCGCTCAGTGGAGAGCCAGCATGACTGATTCTGCCATATGCTTCAGCTAAAAGCTCAAGAGTTAACTAAAGAAGGTTTTTTCCTATACCCGAGAGAAAGAGATAAACATCCTTTCTTCTGTGTTTACAAGGCAACCAAGGTCAATTGAATTTGAATAAATGCTTATGAATCTGTCTCTCCACTTAGATAGCAAGTCACTTGAGAAGAGGAAATATGTCATATCCAGGTACCAAAAGAGCAGCCTGCATGTAACAAATTATCATTCATGGCTTGCTAATTTTTTTTTTTTTTTTTTTTTATTTGTCAGAGAGAGAGTGAGTACAAGCAGGGGGAGCAGCAGGCAGAGGGAGAACCAGGCTCCCCGCTGAGCAGGGAGCCCGATGCAGGGCTCGATCCCAGAACCCTGGGATCATGACCCGAGCAGAAGGCAGACGCTTAACTGACTGAGCCACCGAGGTGGCCTGGCTTGCCGACTTTTGAAAAAAATAAGGAGCTAATGGCAATTAAGGCTGCCTTAGACATACCAACAACATGTTTGAACCACAAGCTCCCTAAACATCTAAGGACTTCACAGAGTTATGAAAATGATGTGAGTAGTGGAACTTGTGCTTTTCAGCCCAGCTTAGAATTCTAAACTTCAATGCAATTAAAAAATATCTTCACCTCTTCTCATTTTTCTTAGTAGACTGGACTCCCTAAGTCCAAGATATTTCAGACAAGTCTAAAACTGTTTGCCTTCTAGGATCTTGAGAATTTTTCTCATAATTATAGGAGCAGGCTATGCAGTGTCTTGAGCCTAGTTCAGTGGTATAAATGTTTCTTAACATTTATGTTGACAATTCCAAGTGAATGACTGCTTGACATGTAAAAATAAAACACAAAAATTCCATTCCCCAGATGGTATTTGCCTGGCTTTGGAAAAGTAAGGGACAAGATCTCACCTATAGGCCATTGAACAACTGATGACCTTCAGGAGGTACAACTACCAAAACAATTCCTTATATTCCCTGTGGAATATAATGGAGTCAGCCAGGGATATAAATCCTGGTAGGCCAAAGACAGCCATTAAGACACCCAAGATGGTATGAAAATTACTGTACCTTTCAGAGCAGAGTAGTTCATGATAGCTGAGTATTTTCTCTATGGATAAAATGGCATGAATTTGCAAACATGAGTAATCTCTAAGGCAAACATCAGACACTGCATATAGAGGTCAAAGCACTTTGACCTACATTCTTTTATCATATTGTGTGAAATATTAAGGTGAATGTGGGGATATCAAGGCAGAGAAATGAAGCTGCTGACTGAGAGCCTCAAAGAAAGATGGTCATGTACTGGGAATGAGTCCCTACTCACATTTCTACAGCATTTGGCCTGAAAGGCACCCAGGAATCTGGGTTTGAAGTACCTCTCAAATTTTTTTTTAAGTAGGCTCCATGCTGAGTGTGAACTCACAACATAGGTCTTGAACTCACGATCCTGAAATCAAGACCTGAGCTGAGATCAAGTGTTGGACATTTAGGGGGCACCTGGGTGGCTCAGTCGGTTAAGTGTCTGCCTTCAGCTCAGGTCATGATCCCAGAGTCCCAGGATTGAGCCCTGCATCGGGCTCCCTGCTCAGCTAAGAGTCTGCTTCTCCCTCTGCCCTTCACCCTGCTCACACTCTCTCTCACTCTCTCTTTCTCTCAAATAAATAAATAAAATCTTAAAAAAAAAAAAAAAAAAAAAGAATCAGATGTTTAACCAACTGAGCCACCCAGGCACCCCTCAAACTTTAATGTACCAACAAATCACCTGGACACCTTGTTAAAAGAAAAACTCAAGTTGGTCTGTGTCAGGGGCCTAAGATTCTGCATTTCTAACAAGCTTTAGTTGATGCTGATGCTGCTGGTCCACAGACCATACTGAGAAGCAAAACCAAGCACAGTGGTTTTTTTTGTTTGGTTGGTTGTTTTTTTCCTCTTTTCTTTTCTTTCTTTCTTTTTTTTTTTTTTAAGATTTATTTATCTATTTTAGAGAGGGAGTGAGAGCAGAGGGAGGGGAAGAGAGAGAGAAAGAATCTCAAGCAGACAACTCCCTGAGCTCAGAGCCTAATGCAGGGCTTGATCTCACCACCCTGAGATCTTGACCTGAGCCAAAACCAAGAGTTAGACACCTAACCAACTGTGCCACCCAGGCACCCCTAGTGCAGTGGTTTTAAATCATGATTACACAATAAAATTACCCTGGGGTTTCCTTCTTTCAATTACTGGTAATTCTGATGCCTGGGCCTCACTACCAGAGATTCTGATTCACTGGACTAGAGATTAGCTCAGGTGTCAGCTTCTCTGTTTTGTTTACTTTGGTTTGGTTCTTTTGCTTTGTTTTTAAAGATTCCTAAGGAATTTTCTAGTTTGCAGCCAGGGCTGCAAACCACTGTCCAAGGCTAACCCTTTTATTTAACTGATAAGGCAACTCATAGAGTTTGACTCATCTAGATCGTCAGTCAAACACAGAACTTGTCCTAGAATTCTGATACTAGACTCATAGTTCCATGCTCAAGGTTCATTTCCTCAAGTTAAAACTCTGTCCATTCAAAATGATTTTCCCTCTTTACTTTTCATTGTTCTTTCCTATTTGTAAATATACACGGACATACAGATATACATAGACACATTTACACACCGTATTGGCTGTTTCCGCTCTCCTTAATGCTGCTATCCTGTGAGTTCATGGGTCTGTTTGTGCCAAAGACACAGTGGTCAAGATTCTGCATACCTAATCAGCTAAGTCAGAGCCCCACAGAACCAGGACTGCTGCCAAATTCATAGTGATCACAAGATAAACGCTTGCTCTGTTTCTCTGGCACAGTTACTAGGTGTCAATAGGGGAAGGAGATTAAGAGGTAAAAACCTTCAGTTATAAAGTAAATAAGTTATGGAGATATGAAGTACAGCATAGGGAATATAATCAGTAATATTGTAATAACTTTGTATAATGACAGATGGTATAGACTCACTGTGGTGACCATTACATAATGTAAACTTTGAATCACTATTTTTACACCTGAAACTAATACAATATGTCAACTATACTTCAATTAAAAAATATTTTATGTGCAATAATTTTATGCACAAAAATTCCAAAGCCATACTGCTATTAGTGCATACAACTCTTCTAGCTTTTATTTCAGTATTTCCTTACATTTCCATCCCTTTATTTCAGAGTTAGGTTAGAGCTGGTGCCTTGCAGGAAATGTTTTCACCTGAAAACTCAATTGGTCTGCTAGAAATATCCCATTTGATACAGAACTAAGAGAGAGCTGAGAAGTGATCACCTTTCTGAAATCTCTTCTGCCCCACATAGATCAGTCCCTTCAAGGGAAGAGCTGGATGCCTGCTGCCCAAGAGGCTTCACCAGGCTCCATGTGTGGGCATGTCCAGGGCTCCCTGCCTTGGGTCCTAAGGTGGGAAGATCTAGATTGCCCTGGCCTGAGGATCACAGCAGAGCACCTGCCCCAGCAGCTGCAAAGTCAGAGATATGACATAATTCCCCAAATTATAATGGGGAAGGGCTTCCGCTGGAGGTCAGTGCAGACTGCCCACTGCACAGATGGAGGGACTTGTCATACATAATGATAGTAACATCCACAGTTACATCCAAAGCTCTCCATTGAGACATGCTTTCCATGTGTTATTCCACTTCACTTCACCGTAACCCTATGAGGAAAGATCTATGACTATCCTGATTTCATAGGTAAGAAATTTTGGCTTAGAAAGGTGAACCAGAGCACCTGGCTGGCTCAGTCAGAAGAGCACGCAACTCCTGATCTCAAGGTCATGAGTTGGAGCCCCACTTTGGGGGTGGAGATGACTAAAAATAAATAAATAAGTAAACTTTAAAAAAATGTGAACCAACCAGCCCATGATGACACTGCCAGTAAGTGGCAAAGTCCAATATTGAAACCAGACAGTGTGATTCCAGGTGGTCTTTGCCACTGTGTGCACAAAAGCAAATGAAGGTGCAATGTCTTAATATTTCTTATTGTGCCCAAGCTGGGGAGGAGAGAAGGGAATCTCAGGAAAAAAATGTCCCATTGGTCCCGTATCTGGCAATAAGGATTGTTCTGTGATGGAGATTCACCCTCTTGTGTGATGCAGAGCACACAGCCCTATAATAAGTGAGATGGTATATCTCTGAGGAATCCCTTACCATCAGGTAGTTCTGTCAAGGGAACAGGCCTAAGAGGTTCTTTCTAAGGCCTTAGGTTTGCTTATCTCCAGATAACATGAGGTTTGTCTAATAGCCACTCTTCCCTTTAAGTGAACTTAGGCTCCCATAGTGGGCCAGCCTGGCCATGGTCCCTTTTCCTTTTCCCTTAGATAGTTCTACTTTCCATTTCTATGCTCCTATTTTGCTTAGAGTTATGACCTACTTCTATAATTACAGTATACTTAGGGAGTCGGGTTCTTGTTATTTAGGTAATATTGATTTGTTGGGTTTGGAAATGAATACATGGATCTAAACTATATTGTGGTCATAAGATGTCAGGAGGGCCGGCACATTCTTCTAGGAACTAGGAATGGACAGCTGCAGATACAGTCTACCTCAAGTTAACTGAGGTAATTAACTTCAGTGAAAAAAGCAGACATTTCCCCCAAACCTTGTGCATCTTATAATCCAGTGAGAAAAACAGTAAAACAAGTATGCAGTCAATTAAAAGTCAGTTTTCTCCAAAAAGAAGTTTGGAATTTAATTTGTCAAACTGTCCAAGCATTTCACTTGCTTTATGCCATTTGGTTTGAAGCACTATGAATTCAGTCATTTGCTGGTATTGATCAAGAAACATGAAAAGGTTGCTATATGATCTGAGAGACCATCAGTAGAAGTCCCTTTTGAGTATGACATTTTATTAAAAGACATTGTACACCAAGTAATATTTTTTAAAGGAAAAAATAAGGAAACAATGTTACTGTTTTTTCATTTTTGTATTTGTTTTGGGGGAGGATGTATTAATTTCCTATTGTGGCTATAACTAATTACCACCAACTCGATAGTCTAAAACCATACAAGTTTATCATCTTACAGTTTTGGAGGTCAGAAGTCTGAAACGGGTTTCACTGGACTGAAATCAAGGTGCTGGCAGAGCCACACTGCCTCCAGAGGCTCTAGGGGACAATCCTTTTTGTACCTTTCCCAGCTTCTAGAAGCTCCCTACATTCCCTGGTTGGGACCCCTGATCTATAAGATTACAAATTCCTAAGGAATTAACAGAAATGTCTGGTAGGGTTTTGGATTTCTACTGAAATTCTACAGAAATTGTAGGGAAGCAAACTTGATATCATTGAGGGCAGGCATCAGAGTCAGGTAGAAGCCATCTTCCCAACTTTTTTATCACTGAAAAAAGAGATCTATTAGATTTAACAAGAATATTTTAAAGTGCTTGTGTTTGGGGAAGCATGCTGTGTGGTGCTAAAATGAGTTTAACCACTGCCAATTCTTCCAGAGTGAGAAATATTAAAGGTAAATAATCGTTGGATAATTAGCCAATTCTTTATTAGGCAACTCTTCCCAGGTATTGCTATACATCATCTGCACCCAGAAAGCAGAGTTCATTGATGCAAAATAAATCCCTGGATTATGTCATGTTTTTGTGTGAGGTGTGTTTGATAGTCTCCAGAGAGTACGGTTACTAAAGTGTCTTATAACCCAATACCATCTCTCTATCCCATCCCTACCTACTCTGGGAGAGATCTCTGTACTTCTCAGGGCTCAGTAATGCTAAAGTGTGGGACAGCCTGGATGTTTGCAGAGAATGACATCAAGCAGCAAATCTAAGAAAATAGATGATCTTTAGTATTGAAAATGCTACTGCCAGAAGTGCCTGGATGGCTTGGTCAGTTAAATGTCTAACTCTTGATTTTAGCCTGGGTCATGATCTTGGGGTAGTGGGATCCGGCCTCGAGTTGGGCTCCACGCTCCGAGTGGAATCTGCTTGGGATTCTCTCTCTCCCTCTGCTCCTCCCTCCACTCACATGTTCTCTCTAAATAAATAAATAAAATCTTAAAAAAAAAATTTCAATTGCCAGGCTCACCTATGAGTATTTCTAGGCATTAATAAGTGGTCTCTTTAGTGCTTGCTTCGGCAGCACATATAATAAGTGGTCTCTTTAAACTGACAGCTGAACTTCAGGAGCTTGTTACTCCCATGCAAATGACTGACAGAACCTCACTGGTGTCCTTAGTTACCTTCACTCAAGAATTTCTCTAAGTGCCCAGAGGGTGTCTCTCATGTACCCCTAAATCAGGCCAAGCCACAACGCCTGACATTCACTCTTGTTAAGTACTCCAGCCCAGGTCTTTGCTAATTGCAGTCTACATGCTACTGCAGGCTCCAGCTCTTTGGAGATCACCCTAGCCACCAATGTCTCCATTCCTATGATGCTGTGAGCTCTGGAACTGCCTTGGGACTAAGGGCCCCTACCTGTAGCCTGCCCAGCTTGAATGACTCACCCTCAGTCTGAGTTCACAGCTCTGTAGCTTATCCCCAGCCACGCTAAATGTGATACAGCCACCTCCACTCTGGAGTCCATGCTGAAGGGAGTAGGCCTTCTGGGACATTCTCCTTGGTATCTACCCTTTCATGAAGGTCTCCTCCTGAACTCCGGTACTATCCCAACTGCCCTTTATCTGTATTCAACCATTCCTTTCCCACCCAAAGTTCACCTCCTATGTGTTTCAGGCTGTGATCCGAAGACTAATTCAAATAAATTAAGTATATACATGAGGGTATTATTGATAGCAGTGATTCTTGGGGGAGGGGCATAACAGGTGAGAGGATTTGGGGCCTTAGAGCAAAAAAAAAAAAGTTGCTTTTGCCAACTAATAGAGATAATTTTTTTTTGTCACAACTGCCCGGTGCTTCTGACATCTAGTGGTTATAAGTAAGGATGCTTCTTAAACATCACCAGACAGCTTCCCATAACAAAGAATTATCCAGCCCAAATGTCAATAGCTGCCAAGGTTGAGAAACTCTGCCTTACATCTATTTCTTAGAGGAGTTATTACTTAAGTTTCGGTTTCTCAAGCTGATTTTAGATCAGTTGCCATGTTTCACTTTCTATTTCCTTTTCCCCTAGTTGCTGTGTTTTACGTCTTGATAAAAATAAATCAAGGGGCGCCTGTGTGGCTCAGCTGGTTAAGTGTCTGTCCTTCTGCTCAGGTCATGATTCCAGGGTCCTGGGATTGAGCCCGACATGGGGTTCCCAGCTTGGTGGAAAGCTTGCTTCTCTCTCTCCCTCTGCCTGCCACTCCCCCTGCTTGTGTGCTCTCATGCTCTCTCACTCTGTGTCAAAGAAATAAACTATTTTTTAAAAAGAATAAATTCAAAAGACAATGCACTACTGATTTTCCCAAGAACGCACCCAATCCAACCTTCTGTGAAAAGAAAGCCTGATCTACAAATTCCATCTAATAATTTCAACATTTTCAACACCCACTCAACAGGTCTTTGTTTCCTCAATCCTGAAAATGAGTATTCTTTAAATTTTTTACAGATGGTTTTTGTCTTTCTGAATTTGAATTCTTAACAATATATGGGGGGGGGCGCCTGGGTGGCTCAGTGGGTTAAGGCCTCTGCCTTCGGCTCAGGTCAGGATCTCAGGGTCCTGGGATTGAGCCCTGGGCTCTCTGCTCTGCAGGGAGCCTGCTTTCCCCACCCCCCGCCTGCCTCTCTGCCTACTTGTGATTTCTCTCTGTGTCAAATAAATAAATAAAATCTTTAAAAAACAACAACAATATATGTAGGATTTCTTTTTCCTTTGATGTTTACCTCTGATTGTTTAGTTGTTCTTCATTTAAACCGTAATAAGCAAATACAATCTCTTGGCCCAGATACAGCTGAGAGAAAGGAAGGGAAAGAAGTGAGAACAAGGAAGAAAAACATGATCAACATACCAGAAATTTTTTCAAACACTGGAGCACTATCAGAATTTTTAAATCTTTAGGAAGAAGGAAATTCTGGGTTTATTTTTCTACCCATACTAAACCATTCAGCACCTTTTCTAAAATGTGGCTTCCCCCTTCAAAAAAACATTATAATAGCCTTTAGGCCCACCACATTACTTCTCAGACCTCAATTCTTATGACTTTTTCCCTGCTCTTCCCATTCCAACCACACCATCTATGCATGTCAAATATGCTCCACCTCCAGGGATTTGCATTTACTGTTTCCCATGCCTGGAACTTTCTTCCCTAGCTCCATATCTACAGTGCTCGCTCCTCACCCACTTCAGATCTTTGCTCAGTTGCCACTTTCTCAGTGAAACCAGCTATGCAGCTATTACCACCAGATTTATACTGGCAAAAAACACCCTGCACTCCAAACCTCTTTGCTTTTTCTCCATAGCACCATCTGATATATGTTTCATTTGTTCTTTACTATTTTTATCTCCCATACTAGAAGATAACTCCACAAAAGGAGGTCCTCCGTTTTCATCATTACTATATTGACAGTGCCTTGAACAATGTCTGGTTCTTAGCAGCTGTCCAATATAATTTGTTGAATGAATGAATGATTGAATTCAAGGGGAACAAAAATCTAGGTTTATTGGTACTTGGCATTTTCTGCTTAGCTTCCCAAAACCACCCCCATCTTTACTAGAATCTTATTATGGTGAATACGGCTGGCAAGGGCACAGAAGACGAGCACTCTCACATAATTGTGAGTGGAAGTGTATAAGCTTCTTTTCAAAGTTATTCGACAATATCTACCAACGGCTAAAATGTATATACATCTTGACCCCAAAACTTCCTTAAATTTACCCAACGGAAATAATCGGCACGGGTGTACAGCGTTGTACCTGTTTTTTCAATGAAGACGAGAAGCAAGGACTTCAGTTTCAGTTTAGGGTGCAGAAAACTGGAAACAGCATCGCTGCCACCCTTACAACAAAAATAACGCTGAACAATCTCCTGTCGTAAAATAAAAATAAAAATAAATGAGGTTGCTCGAGCACCACACAGGCTTAGCGAGACAGGTGAGAGCCCAGGCCAAAGTCCAGAGGGCCAGCAGCAAATCGCACATAGAACCACACAGAGCTCTGCAAACGCGCACTCCCCCTCCACTCCACTCTCCCCCCCCCACCCCCCACCCCCCACCCCCGGGCTTCTCAGCCGAGCGGGGGCCCCGCTCAGCTCTAGCAGAAGTTTCCGTTTCCTGGAGCTGGACCCCGCCTAGTCCGACATCAGATTCACTTTCCAGCTCCCTTTTCCCGCTCTGGTCCTGAGTTTAACAAAGCCAACGCGTGGGCAGCGACCTCGCGCCGCAGACGCCCGCCGGCAAGCGCCCACCACCCGCCCGCACTCCCCGCGCACGCGCACGCGCACACGCTCGCCCGCGCGCGCGCCCCGCCGCTCCGCAGACCGGGATTCTAGTCCTGAGGAGAAAGCCGGAGGGGACTGCAGCCTCCCGGGGCTGTCCGCAGCGCCCAACCACCATGAGGTAAAGGCTTTCCCCACTTCTGCCCCCAGACAGCGTAGGCCTTTGTTTCAAGCTGGTGATTTTTTTTTTATCCTGTTGCCAGCACCGCGCTATGGCCCTTCAAGGGGCCGAGCCCCTCGCGCCCCGCAGCCGGGCGTCGGGTTTGGGGCGCCCCCTCGAGAGCCGTGTTCCCGTCCCGGGCGTCTGTGGTCGGGCCTGGCGGGGAGGGTTAGGGAAGCGCGCGCTTCCCGGGAGCCCCGACCCTCCCGGGCGTCGGCGGTGGGGACTGTCCGGCCGGGGGGTGGAGGGGTGGCAGGCGACGCGCCACGGGAGCCTGCCCCCTCCCTGTGGCTCCTCTCGGCGGCGACCGTGCTTGGTTGGCGGCCGTCCCCGGGGCCATTCTGGGCGGCTTCTACGTGGCAGGCGTCTCCTGAGGCCCGTTGCCTTCCTCGCCTTCCCCGGACGGCAGCTGCGATTCCCCCGATGTGGGCAGACACGATTTGGCCGCAGCCCTGCAGTTGTCACCTAGGTCGGCTACTGCCATTTTGCCTTTCTGATTTCTGGGTCTGAGTTCTTCCCTTCTTGTGAGCTGCCTTTGTACCGCGCCTAGATTCCTGTTATTCCGCCCAGTCCGCTATTTGGGGGGGGGGGGGGGTCCTCTTCTGT
>CM052894.1:32749721-32808102 GCA_028534135.1 Potos flavus | reverse complement strand
TGTCACCTAGGTCGGCTACTGCCATTTTGCCTTTCTGATTTCTGGGTCTGAGTTCTTCCCTTCTTGTGAGCTGCCTTTGTACCGCGCCTAGATTCCTGTTATTCCGCCCAGTCCGCTATTTGGGGGGGGGGGGGGGGTCCTCTTCTGTCTCCTTTACTGCCTAATGGTAGTGGGGTCCTTTTCTCACCCGCTTTGTATCCCCAGGGGCTGGCACCCTGCCCTGTGCGTGAGGAGTGAACCGCAGTTAGTAAGCTGAGCGATGAGAGGATAAGCTCCTGGGCTCCTGAAGCAGATAGCCTGTTCTGCTAAGTCCTCATTCTGAACACCTACTAGTTGGGTGACCAAAGCAAAGTTGCTTAAACTCTGTGAGTCTGTTTCTTATCCGTGCAAATCAGTGACCTCCAAATCTTAGGCCTGTGGGGTTAGTTGATTGCTTAGTACTTAATATTTGCAAATGTTTATTATTTATTATTATTTTAACTAAAAAAGAAATTTAATAAGTGCTTCGCTTCTAACATCTGTAAGAAGGGAAGGAGGTATCAGGAAGGCGCCTGAAGAAATGAGGAAGAAAAGGGTATGCACTGTATGGTATGCAGGATGGGCTGGAAGAGGGGTGGACCCCACTTGGGGTTTAACTGTCTCCCAAGGACAATGAAGACTGTCCCTTTCTGGCCAAACCCCCCAAATTCCCTAAAGATAAATGTTGCCTTTTTAGACACAATAGCTTCTCTCTGCCAGCTTCCCAGAGACAGAGTTTTGAAAAGTAAAACTTTGCATGGCATCCAGTTGGGCATAAATTCCACAGAGTTTGGGCAAGGCACTTCAGTGACTGACTGATTATCCCCTTGAGATCTCACAACCACATTCATATTACCTGAGGCAGCCCTCCTCATCGTCCTTGAGTTGGGCTGGTGTAAACCTTCACAACAGAAAAAGATGTTCATTATACTCTATGGGTGGGCAGGGGGCTGGTAAGCCCACTTACCATGGATCTGGGCAGGCTGTTGAGGGGATGTCTTGCCCATGATTTTGGTGCAGTTACACCAGAGAAAGGAACAACTACCAAGAGACAATCATACCAGGTTTCCCAGTCAGGATCATGGGAAACAGTCCAAAACTTATTTTCAAAATCCAAACATGAAGCGAGACAGAGAGCATGCCAAGATATTAAGACAAGTGGGATAGGGAAAACTGAAATGGGAGAAAGTTTGGAGCCATTAGCAGAAGGTGAAGAACTAGTAAGAATTCTCTCGTCTGGAATCCAGGTGCTTTTTACACCAAGCCTATACCTCTGGGCTGGACATGCCAGAAACTGCCAGTATACAACTGCATTCATTCAACAAATATTTATTTATTGAGCTTCTATTAACTGCCTAGAATAATAGATTCCAGGGACACAGTGCTGGGGACCCAGTAGTGAAAAATATAAAATCAGAACAAGGTCCTTATTCTTATGGGGCTTACATTTAAATGGGGCAATAGATAAACAATAGATAATTGAGTAAATAACACAATTGAGAAGGTATTAAGAATTACAAGGAAAATAATGTAATGGCCTAAGATAGTGACCTAGAATGGGAGGAGGCTTTTTTAGATATTTCTGCTATGGGTAGCCTCCTGGGTAGAGAATGTTGGAGCTGAGTTACAGGAAAGAGCTATTTATGCAAAGATTTAGGAGCAGAACATTCCCAGGGTAAAAACAACAGGTTTAAAGTCCTTGAACTTGGTATGTTGAAGATAGGAAAGTCAATATATCCAAAACAGTGAATGAAGAGGAGAGTAGGAGAAATGGTTGGACAGATAGATAAGGGCAAGTCCTTTAGGGACTTGTAGGACGTGGCAAGGGCTGAATTAATATCTAAGGGTGTTGGGAAGCCATTGGGAGAGTTTAAACAGGAGACTGACATCATCTGGTTTACATTTTCAAAAGTTTAGTCAGACTCTGAGGGGATCAAGAACCAAAGCTGGAAGACCAGATTTTCGCCCCAGCTCAAAGGAAAGATAATTGTAGTTTAGACTAGTAAAACAGCAGTAGAAATGGAGGAAAGTGGATGGGTTTGAGATTTATCTGGGTGTTAGATTTAATAGGACTTCCAACTGGATTGGATAAGAAGTTGAGAGAAGAAGAAGAATCAGATTACTCCTGAATTCTTTGGCCTGTGGAACTAAGAGGTGCCAAAAAAGATTGAGGGAGGAACAAGCTCAAGGAATCCAGATTTCTGAATTGCATATATTTATTTGAGATGCCAATTGAACTAACTGACGGTGTGAACTGAAAATTCATTAAGTCTGAAACTCAGGGGAGAGATCAGGGATTAGATCAGAGATCAGGTTATAAATATGAAATGCTTTTATTTTTTCATTCACTACTACTAATTGTGCAATTAATTCAATTCTGTAACTTCTGTCACTTTTGGCTATTAGGACAACCCCTTTCCAGTTCCTAAAGACTCTGTCTGATTCAGTTTAAAATGTCAATCTAGTATTTGACTTAAAGCACTCTTCTCCTTCCCAACTCCCACCAAATATTGATGTAAGTGCTATACAGAAAGGGAAATGTGATAGATTAGACTAGACTAGACTAGACTAGACTTTAGCCAAGGTGGTCAGGGGTACACCTCTTTGAAGAGCTGACATTTGAGCCAAGACCAGAATTGTGAGAGTTAAGTAAGCCCTAGAACTCTTCTTAGGAAGAGTTCACAAAATGCAGGAATAAAAACACCCATCCAGATGCCCTGAGGTAGATACATACTTGGCAGAAGAAATAACAATTTTAAAACACCCATCCAGATGCCCTGAGGTAGATACATACTTGGCAGAAGAAATAACAATTTTTTTAAAGGCCTATATGCTTAGAGTGCAGGGAGTGGAAGGAAAGTTGTACAAAATGAGGCTAGAGAAGTAGACATGGGCTGAATGACAAAGGGCATAGCGACAATGATTAAGAGTTTGAGGCTGGAGATAAAGTTTTGAATATTAACAATGTATAGTTTCACTTTAGCTTCATGTTCCATGTTTCTTGCAGTTATCCCTGCCTCTCTCCCACAAGCATCATTTTCTCCCTTACTATTGGATCATTCCTATTGGCATATCATAACATATCATTAAGTTATTAAAAATATTGTGGTTAAAAATTATTTTGACACTTTCTTCAGCCTTCCTCCAGATACAGCTCTATTTCCTTCATAGTAAAATTCCTTGAGATAGTGGCCTCTATTCTCCATATCTACTTATTTATCTCACATTATCCCCTCAACCCACTCCAGTAATGTTTTTTGTTTGTTTTTGGGTTTGTTTTTTTTTTAAGATTTTATTTATTTATTAGAGAGAGGGAACGAGAGCATGGGGCATGGGGGTAGGGGGAGCAGAGGGAGAATGAGAAGCAGGAGCCTGACCTGGGGCTCGATCCCAGGACCCCAAGATCATGACCTGAGCCAAAGACAGACTCTTAACCCACTGAGCCACCCAGGCACCCTCCAGTAATGTTTTCATCCCTACCTTTCTAGTGAAACACTATCATGGTCCCCCACAGCTTTACTCCTGCCAAAATAGTGATCTCTTCTCTGTCCTCAATTACTCAATCTCTTAGAATCATTCTACACATTGAATATTCATCTCTCTTTCTTAAAACATTTTCTTCCTTAGGCTTTCATTGATACCAGATTTCTTAGTTTTCCAGCTCCCTCACTGATGATTCTTTCTTTGTCTCCTTTCCTGGTCCTTCTAGTCTACTTGACTTGGAGCATCTTACAGCTTAGTTTTTGACCTTCTTCTCAGTCTATGCTCACTCCTTAGGTAATTTCATTCTAGATCTTGTGGTTTTAAAGTCCATCTGCATGTCTATGACTCCTGATTTTATACCCTTAGTTCTAACTTCACTCCTCCTCATCCCCAGTATTGTATTCATTAATATCCAACTTCATACTTGGCATCTTCACTTGAATGTGTAATAGACATCTCAAAATTAACATTTCTAAATTGGCCTCTTGATTTGTCCACTCACTTCTTCAAGTCGAAAGCATAGGAATCGTCCTGGATTCTCTCTTTGCCTCATGGCCCTCCCCACATCAATCCATCAGAAAGACCTGTCAGCTCTGCCTGAAATATAATCAATCCAGTCCTCACCAACCCTCCACTACAACCACAGCGTAAGCTTGCATCATCTCTCCTTGGATTTCCTTGACAGCTGTTTTCATGCCTCTTTTAGGGAGATTTGCTCTCACCATGCTCTTTCTATTTTAACCACCTCTCAAATCCCCTGGCAACTTCCCATTTTTCTCTCCTTTTCTGCTTTATTACCATCTAACATACTCTATATTTTCTTTTTCTTTTTCTTTTTTTAATCTTTTCTTGGCCACCCCACTGCCCTGTTAGAATATAAACTACCTGAAGTCAGGGTGTTTTTTCTGTTTTATTCACTGCTGACTTAGAACAGCGCCCTCTACATTGTACCTCTCAGTAAATCTTGGTTGAACAAACAGCTTCCCTATCAGTTTCCAAACTTCCTCTCTTGATCCTCGATTGTTCATTCCCCTCACAGCAGCCAGAGGAATTTTTTAAAAACTTATATCAAACATTATCATTTTTCTACTTAAAAAGTTTCCCCCAGTGGCTTCCCATTGCAATTAGGCTAAAATTTATGTTCCTTATCATGAACTACCAAATCCTGCATCATCTGTCCCTGCCTACTACTACACCTCATCTTCTGCTATTCCTCTTTGCTGTGCTTCAGCCACACTTTTCTTCCTTCTATTCCCTGAACACACCAAGTTTGTTCTCACGTCAGGGCCTTTCCACTTGCTAATCTTTCAGCCCAAACCAGGGTTCCCCAGTCTCAACATTATTGACATTTCAGGCTGGATAATTCATTGTTGGGACTGACCTGTGCATTGTAGGATATTTAGCAACATCCCTGGCCTTACCCAGTAGATGCTAGTAGCATTCCTCCAGTGGTGACAACCAAAATTATCTCCAGACGTTACCAAATACCACCTAGGGAGCAAAAGCACCCTGGTTGAGAAGCAGTGGCTTAGACCATTCTCCCCTCAGATCTTTTATGATTGCCTCCATTTCATTGTTGAGATCTTACTTCAATTGCCCCTTTGTACAAAAGCTATCCCTTCAACTAAAGTACCTCCCCAACCACCACCACCCTTAATTCCATTACTCTGATTTTTTTTCTTAACATTTACTACTACCTGGAATTATGTTGTCTGTTTTCATATTGATTTGTCTACATATTTGTTTTCCATCAACTCCTTTTGTTTCTTCCTCTCCCAGAATGGAATTGCCAAGAAAGAGCCATTTTCTAACTTGTTCACTACTATCCACTACAACTAGGATATTGCCTGACACATATGACATGAGGTGGTCAATAAATGTTTTGATGGCACTATTACTATAGTTCCCATAAACATTTATACAACTGTATATTTATATTTTACATACAAGGGGGTGGGGGGCTTTGTATGCATTCGAAAGGGAAATAAACACACATTCACACGCACATGCCCTGTATATTGTTCATATACTGTTCATAATTAGGGCATTTTCCTCTTTGAGAGAAGACTTAAGGAATTCTTTTTTTCTGTACATTTCTTAATTATGGTTAATCGTAGATTGAGAAAGTCTTTTTTTTAAAAGATTTTATTTATTAGAGAGAGAGAGAGAGAACATAAGCAGGGTGGATGGGGAAGAGGGAGAGGAAGAAGCAGGCTCCACCACTGAGCAGGGAGCCCAACGTGGGGCTCGATCCCAGGACCCTGGGATCATGTCCTGGGCCAAAGGCAGATGCTTAACCGACTGAGCCACCCAGGCACCCCTGAGAAAGTCTTTCTTGACTGTCACACTACCACTATAAGCAAGACAAAAAATAAAACTAGGAATGTTAATTAGGATTTTGTCAGTTGCAGACAATAGAAACCTAATTTAGAGTGGCTTAAGCAGACACAGAGAGAGAGGTTATTTCTTTAAGTAAATAGGAGTCCAGGGGTAGATAAGGTGATCCATGCAAGACTGTTTAGTCACTATCATGAACAGTTTATCTTTCTTCCTAAGCTCTGCTTTCCTCTCTGTTAGATACTTTCTCAAGCAGGCAGGCTCTCCCCCAAAGTTTGGAAAGATGGCCACCAGCAAACCCAAGGTTGTATTCTATCAACTTAGAATTTTTAGAAGAAAGGAAGATAGTTCCATCAAAGTCCCATTTCAACAAAAGTATATTTTAATTGGACTGTCTCGGAATATATCACTGGGACCAGGGAATGGCTAGAATATCATGTGCCTTCCCAGACTAAATGGTGGACAGTCCATGTCGAATCACAGGGACTGAGTGGAGGGAGAAGATGTTCCAGAAATGGAAACCAAAAGTGAAGACTTGGGTCTTCACCAAGTAAAAACCACAGATATCCACAGCACTCGACTATGTAGACTTCCTGGGTCACTTCCATGGAACTTTATGCTGAATTGTAATTGTTTACTTAAAAGCTTTGTATAAGCAGGGCTGTGTCTTGTTCACAGTTACACACCCAGGGTTACTTAGAAGATTTTGCACATAAAATGGTCTCAGTAATGAATAAATATTTCCTTGCCCTTCCCCCTGTATCTTCCTAGTTTCAGAGATAGTGTTTTCAGTGTGCCCTGCAGAGATTACACTGTGCCTTGCACAAAGGGAGCTCAACAAATATTTGTGAAGTGAATTTTAAGAGCAGCGATAAGGTAATAATAAGCATTAGCTATTGTTGCCCACAACCCCAGAGGTCAGAAGGACATAGCACTTATATAAAATCTGTTAAGCTTACTAAATTTCCTTGTGCCTTTTCCCCATCTTTATGGAAATCTGTTATTCTCCTTTTATCTATCTCAGACTTAATGCTTTTCCCCATCTGTTGGTATACCAGTTATTATCCATTTCTGTGCCTTTTCTCTCTGTGGGGTTTCCTTCTTTTCTTTCTTCCTCTCTCTTTTCCTTCCTCCCTCTCTTTTTCCCTTCCTTTCTTCCTCTGCAAAAATGATATATTGGTGTGGCTTCTGTGTCTTCTTCAGTGTACTCCTTTTTCTTATTTCCCACTTCTCTCCCTACTCATAATATAGAAATGGAATTTTTATATTAATTATTGACTGTATATATTTATTATTCTTAATTTTCAAGGCAAGTAAATAAAACATTTTAAATTTCCCTGTGTAAAAATTGGAGGTACTCATGGGTTAATGACTACCAAAAGGAAATAGATAACCTGTGACATAGATAACCCTGTCATCTCTCCAGAACTGCTTTTGCAATAAATAATGAGGATCTTTCTAGAATTTAACTCTGCACCAGTTTAACTCTGCACAAGGCAACCAGTATAAGGATATAGAAGACTAGTGCTTGAACTGTAAGATCAAATAAAAGGTAGAATTGTTGTTAAACAAAAAATGGTATATAAGGTTTAAAGATTGATTATTTCCTTCATTTCTTCAAAATTAAAAGGGATTTTATCTTTGACAGTGAAATTCCCAAGGACTCTTTGAAGGCCATTCTGTTGGAGTTAGAATGTCACTTTACATGGAATTTACTTAAGGAAGACATTGATCTGTTTGATGTGGAAGATACAATTGGGCAACAACTTGAATTTCTTACCACAAAATCCAGACTCACTCTTTATAACCTATTGGCCTATGTGAAACACCTGAAAGGCCAAAATAAAGATGCTCTAGAGTGCCTGGAACAAGCAGAAGAAATAATCCGGCAAGAACACTCAGACAAAGAGGAAATACGAAGTCTGGTCACTTGGGGAAACTATGCCTGGGTATATTATCACATGGACCATCTCAAAGAATCTCAGAAGTATATAGACAAGATAGGGAACGTTTGCAAGAAATTGTCCAGTCCTTCTAACTACAAGTTGGAGTGTCCTGAGATTGACTGTGAAAAAGGGTGGGCACTCTTGAAATTTGGAGGAAAGTATTACCAAAAGGCTAAAGCAGCTTTTGAGAAGGCTTTGGAAGCCGAACCTGACAATCCAGAATTTAACATTGGCTATGCCATCACAGTGTATCGGCTGGATGATTCTGATAGAGAAGGGTCTATAAAGAGCTTTTCCCTGGGCCCTCTGAGGAAAGCTGTTACCTTGAACCCAGATAACTCCTACATTAAGGTTTTTCTGGCACTAAAGCTTCAAGATGTACATGCAGAAGCTGAAGGGGAAAGGTATATTGAAGAAATCCTGGACCAGATATCATCCCAACCATATGTCCTTCGTTATGCAGCCAAATTCTACAGGAGAAAAAATTCCTGGGACAAAGCTCTGGAACTTTTGAAAAAGGCTTTGGAGGTGACACCAACCTCTTCCTTCCTGCATCATCAGATGGGACTTTGCTATAGGGCACAAATGATCCAAATCAAGAAGGCCACACGCAACAGACCTAAAGGAAAGGATAAACTGAAAGTCGATGAGCTGATTACATCTGCTATATTTCATTTCAAAGCAGCTGTGGAAAAGGACTCTATGTTTGCATTTGCCTACACGGATCTGGCCAACATGTATGCTGAGGGAGGCCAGTATAGCAATGCTGAAGACGTTTTCCAAAAAGCCCTTCGTCTGGAGAACATAACTGATGATCACAAACATCAGATCCACTATCACTATGGCCGCTTTCAGGAATTTCACCGAAAATCAGAAAGTACTGCTATCCACCATTATTTAGAAGCCTTAAAGGTCAAAGACCGGTCATCCCTACGCACCAAATTGACGAGCGCTCTGAAGAAATTGGCTGTCAAGAGACTCGGTCACAATGCCTCAGATGTGCAGAGTTTAAGCGCCCTAGGGTTTGTTTACAAGCTGGAAGGAGAAAAGAGGCAAGCTGCTGAGTACTATGAGAGGGCCCAAAAGGTAGATCCAGAAAATGAAGAATTCCTTACTGCTCTCTGTGAGCTTCGACTTTCTATTTAAATACATACTCTAGGAAATTAGTTCTAAGCTTTTCTCTCTATTTTGGGTCATTATATTTTTTTGTTTATTATTTTAATCCATTGTTCATTATAGAGCCAATTTTTTTGAATGGTTATGTACCAGGCATCATGCTAAATACTTTATGTATACATAATGATGAATCTTTTGCTATTTTCTTTTTTTTTTAACTAAACTAATATAATCCATTGAGAAACAAACATTTCAGCTGTTGTAACTTTTAAAAATGGTATGGCCATTTATACCCTTTATTTCTGTTATTTATAATAATTTTCGATTAAATTTTGTCAAATTTTCCATATTACTTACATAGTGAGTATAATTCTTTATAAACCCTGACACCTAGGTCAGGAATACTCGTTCAGGAGTGCAAAATTATATTAGTTAAGCTCTTAATTATGTAGCTTGCAAAAGATGGACCCTTCCAGTTACAGATGTTTTGACTTTAATGAGAATATTTAACCATCAACCTGATAGTCACCTAAAGAATCCTCTTTGTTGAAAGAAAAGAGTTCATAATAATAAAAAGCTTGTCATCTGTGGTGACTTCAAGAAAAAGAGAAAAAACTAGAATAGGAAAAAAAAAAAAAAGACTTCTTCAAATACAGAACTTAAGGGACCTGTGAGAAATCACAAGTATTATCTCCCAAAATGTTCATTAAGTAGCTAGAAATAGTTGTGAGGAAAAAAAAATGAATAATGGAAAATCATGTCTCAAGTTTCTCTGGTTCTTTTAACAAGAAGAATGAACCTAATCTAGATGAAATTAATTTTATTCCTTCCCATTAAAATTCCAGTATGTTTAGGTTAAAATCATTGAGATAGAAAGCAGGCCAATTGAGAAATTGGGAGAAATGATAAACAAGTAGGTAAAAGAGATATCTCTAACCTACATCCTTAGATTACCAAGATTTCTGAGATTTGGTTTGGGTCTGGACTGGATTGTTCTCATACTCCCAATTTCTGGCCTTTGGTTAATTGTTTTAGTATTACAAATTTACTTCTGCGAAGCTTTTTCTTTTGTCTAAAGTTTTCAGATTGACATGTTTTCCTATAGATCCTAGAGAAATAGTTAAGCCTTGCTTTCAGTTTTAATATCCATCTCGAAGGGTCACTGTTTAAGGGCTCTTATCCCAGGGGACATTTTTAATTGGGATGTTGCTAAAAGTAGCTTCTCTAATGTTGTTTCTTTGATTATATACTACACAATTATATTTACCACCACAGTATAAGTGGAAAAGCGTGCCATGTGATTTAATTCTCCATACCTCTATTGTAGCTCTTAAAACTACTGTATACATATTTGTGTGTTTTTTACTTTTTGTTACTTTTTAAAAAAATTTTTTCTATAATGGTTGTGATTATTATAAAAGTAATGAATTCTCATTGTAAAATTTCAAACATAACAGGAGCATATGAGTTTAAAAGTAAGAGCACCCCCCCCTTACCCTTCCCTAACTCTACACCCCCATGGTAACCTGTTAACAACTTAATATGTATCCTTCTAGATATTTTTTCTGTGCATATTCAAACATACATCCATACTACAATGTATTTCATAAATTAAATTTTTAAAATGTTTGTTTTACTTAGGTCCCTGCTGTTTTTATTTTGCTCATTTCATTTGTTTATTCAAGAAAGAAGAATGGGGAAGGGAATGCTTTTTAAAGTATTTCAGAAATTCAGGACTGAAGTCCTGACCTATCAGAAGCATTTGCCACATTTTGCAGCAAATATTTTATTTTGCAGGAAGTCATTTTCCCCTATTGAGAATAATGTTGTAATTAAAGTTGTGTTCCCAAGTAGGAAATTCACACATAATATAATACAATTATGATATCAAAACAACAATACAACTATAAGCCTCTATTTCAATATTTAGACTTTAAAGTCTATTGATTTTAAAATTCTCTAGATATTATAACATACCAATATATAAGAAGTCAAATACCAATAAAGCATAAAATCAGCGTATGAAAAATACAACTCTGTAAAATACTGAACTAAAATTAGTATGTTTATAATAACTAAGTTTTGTGGGGCACCTGGGTGGCTTAGTGGGTTAAAGCCTCTGCCTTCGGCTCAGGTCATGATCTCAGGGTCCCGGGATCGAGCCCCGCATTGGGTTCTCTGCTCAGCAGGGAGCCTGCTTCCCCCTCTCTCTGCCTGCCTCTGCCTGCTTGTGATCTCTGTCTCTGTAAAAAAAAAAACAAAAAAAAAAAAACCCACTAAATTTTGTCACTAATTGTGCTTGCCTTCCTAAAATTTAAAACTATTTAGCGATAATTTCATAGAGTCTTGGGTTTAAAAAAGACCTTAGAGTTCATTCACCTTTATTAATTAACCATCAAAACTTAGAGCTTGAATTATCTTCCTAAATGATAATTTCATTTTCACATAGTCCTTATTCTTAGACATTTGTTCCTTCCAGTTAACTGAAGACTTTTGGCCTGAGGTTTACACATTTGGGGCTGTCTTTAGGAACCTCAAAGATCTAATCCTTTTGAGAGGTGACATTTTGTATCAGAACTCTTTGTTGCAAATGGCAGAAAACCCAGCTCAAACTGACCTAAGCAAAAATGGGAATGTAATGGCTGTTGTAATTTAATAATTCATAGGCAGTACTAGTTTCGGATAAATTTGAAGGGATAAAGTGAGTCACCAAATATATATCAATGGCTATTATTATAAATCAAGTGATGCTGCGTAGCCAAAAACCAAATATCTACTATACATGTCTTAAAAGTATTTGAAAAACATTGTTCTATGTACCCTAAGAATTCTTTAAGATAAACATTATATTTATATTTCACCCCATCCCCATCTACATCATGGTCAATTTTAGTTCTCTCCAAATTGTCTTTATCCTTTGCTAGTGGTTTGTGCTGAGAGATTAACTTAATATCCAAAGTGAGGTTTTAGGACTATGGTAGAATGACCCTTTCTTTTTTCTATAAACTATATTTCTGTGAATGTAGCCAAAATCAAAATCTCTCCTTGGTATCTACTCATGTGTTGGTTTTTCCACACATGCCGTTTTAAGGCATCTTTTCCACATCCTGTACCTGAGCATTTGGCTTTTGAAAGTGTTTTATGTGACTTGGTAGCATTCAGCACTTCAATTCAGATAACCTGTACCTTTTAAAGAAGTTGAGAAAAGTTTGTATATAAAATGCTAATTGCAAATAACACCACAGATAATAGAAAACCTAACTTAAGTTGTCTTCCTCATAGTAACAAAAATAAATCTTGGGGTTTTTCTTTTTAAGATTTAATTTTTTTAGGGGCACCTGGGTGGCTCAGTGGGTTAAAGCTTCTGCCTTTGGCTCAGGTCATGATCTTAGGGTCCTGGGATCGAGTCCCGCGTCAGAATCTCTGCTCAGCAGGGAGCCTGCTGCCCCCTCTCTCTCTCTGCCTGCCTCTCTGCCTACTTGTGATCTCTCTCTCTGTGTCAAATAAATAAAATCTTAAAAAAAAAAAGATTTAATTTTTTTATTTGAGAGAACAAGTGGAGGGGAGAGGCAGAGGAAGAGGGAGAAACAGGCTCGCCGCTGAGTAGGGGACCCGAAATGGGGCTTGATGCGGGGCTTGATCCCAGGGATCTAGGATCATGACCTGAGCCAAAACCAGAGGCTTGACTGACTGAGCCACCCAGGCGCCCCATAAATCTTGTTTTCAAGCAAAACCTATTCTTGTTTAAGCAATGTGACCAAGACATAATCACTCTACTGAGCTCTGATCAAATTTGGCTCCATTCTGAGAAAGCTCCATCTTTGTGATACCAAGATAGCGGCCACATGTACTCTTGTCCCAATACAGTGGAAAAGAGCATATCTGCTCCCCCAGCCACCCAAGAAGTCCAAGTTTGCTGTCTGATAGGACCACCTGAGGTTACATGCTCTTCTCAGATCAGTCGTCATAGCCAGGGAGGAAGTTATCATGCTCATTAGTTAGGCTCGAGACACATAGCTGGCCCTAAAATCGAGGAATAGGGAGAAAATTGACTTCCCTGGAAGCACATGGATTGTACGGTACAGGGGTGAAATTATCAAGAAAACTGGTAGTGGATACTGACAGTGAAAACACCAAGAGTATACAGATTCAAATTAATATCTTATTCCCCCTCTCCATACAGTTCTCTGTAGCAAGTAAAATATTTCAAAAAGGAGGTAGAGTCATTCTTACCACTGAAGCCCTTGGTGAACTTTTTTGTTGGGATTTCAGGTGCTATGTCTCCGTAGTCTGGTTCTCTTATTCCTTTTTTATTCCTTCAGATCTGCTCTCCATCTCAGCGTCATAGAGGGCAGCCTGGTGAGCGGGTGGTATATGGAAGATGGAGGGAAGAAGTCATACTCACATTGTAGTGATGGCCACCGACTATATACTCAAGACAACTTCAGAAAATAAAACGACCAGAGGCATTATGGCCTGTGAATGTGTCTGGAGTACCAAAGATGACTGTGTTAACTAAAATAAAGACCTACATCCAGTAGAGCTGAGCAACCCCTGAAAAAGCCATTACCAGCTTATTCACCAGCTTCTGTGAGGTCTCCAGGCCTTGAACAGGACTAGTTCAAATTCAAGGTGACAAAGGTAGAGGATAAAAGTAGATATGGAAAGATCTGGACTTTGAAGGATTAAACCAGATTACCCATGTGGTCAGCCCAGATATGTAGATATAGATATAGATATATAGATATCTATATCTATATATCTATATCTATATATATGGTGTGTGTGTGTGTGTGTGTGTGTATTCTGTGATGGTGAAGGCCTATGTAAAAAAAGTTTTGCATTCCCTATATGAGGCACTTTAGTATGTTGCCTTATTTTAACCACCTCAACACCGCAAATGAATAGAGCTAGTCTCAGGGAAGTTAAGTAACATTCTGAAAATCACATAACTGTTAAGCTACTAAGTGGTGGGACTAGGATTTAAAACCAGATCTGACCTAATTTATAGTCCACTCTCTCTCCATTGTATCAGTGGTTCACAACCCTAACCCTAAATTAGAGTCACTGGGTAAACTCTTTAAAAATCAAATTTCCAAAAAATAAAAAAATAAAAATCAAATTTTCAAGTACCACCACAGACCTACTAAGCCAGAACCTCTAGGAGTGAAATCTGGAAGTTTACATAGTTATAAAGCACCCAAAGTAATTCTGAAGATTAGCCAGGTGGGGAAATGACTGTTAGAGCCTATAATACCATTAGTGGGTGACCTCGTTGTTCTATATCCTACATATTCCATTTGCAAGTAGAAATCCTCAGGGGAACAGTGTATGTGTCAGGTAAAGTTTAACAACAGTCCAAATTTAGACACAGAATTCTCAATCTGCTATGTGCAAGCTCTCCAAAAAAGAGGTTAGGGGAAATAACTGAGGAAAAAAGCAAGAAGAATGGTGATTCAGGTTTGGGAAGGATCTTGCCTCAGAATGTCAGCCTGACTTACAACTCTGGAGCCACATCAACTAAAGTAGAATGAGATAACCCAGGATTACCTTGAATCTCTTCCCCAAATTCCACCTCATTAATTATATGAAGAGACTCCTTAAAATCCATCAGAGTTGCCCACTAAAAAGTTTTCCTCCCTCCTCTCTCTCACATGCACATGTACCTTAGCCCTTTACACTGCAAAATTGGATTTTCAGGTTCAGCTCTCCCTCCCTTTCCCCTTCCACACGGCCTTTCTCTGGGACCTCAGTATGACTTACAGACAGCCACCCTGTTCTTTCACCTTAAAGTACATAATAAACTCCAACATTTGCCACCTAATTCATAAAATTCTCACATTCGGGAGCCATTCGGATAGTGAGTCATAGAAAAGATTATTTGTTTCAACTAACTTGTTTTTAGAAATCAGTAGACAAGAGCTGCCTTATACATGGAAGAAGTCTTTGGGAAACATGGCCTACCACAACACTTGTCAAACTTTAATGTGTATGCAAATCACTTGGGAATCTTGTTAACAGGTAGATTCTGATTCTGTAGATTTCACAGAGGGCCCAAGATTCTGAACTTTAAACAAGCTCCCAAGTAATGATGTTGCTGTTCTTCAAATAAGAGTCTACAATATTGCTCCTCAGATTTGGCTACACTTTGGAATCACCTGAGAAGTTTAACAAAACAAAACAAAACGAAACACTCGTGTCTGGGTCCCACCTCAGAGGCTGACTAAATTGGCATTACGATTTTTTTTTAAAAAAAAAAAGGATTTTACTTATTTACTTGAGAGAGAGAGAGACAGAGCACAAGCAGGGGGAGTGGCTGAGAGATAGGGAGTGGAGAGGGACAAGCAGACTCCACGTGGGCCAGACTTGGGGCTCCATCCCAGGACCCTGAGATCATGACCCAAGCCGAAGTCAGATGTTAACTGACTGAGCCACCGAGGCGCCCAGCATTATGATTTTTAAGTTCCTTAGGTGAAACTATTGTGCTGCAAAGTTTGAGAGCCTCTGGTCTACAATATAAACAAAATATATATAAACAGAAAATATAAACAGAGAATATAACTAATTAGGCTAATAGGCTTAAGTCAGGGGATCCTAAATTCCTCAAGTATCTTGTTTTTATTTGAATCTCTCAGTATATAACACAGTACTTGGTATATAATAAGTCTAAGAAAAGTTGCCTGAATTGAATTGCATAGTATCCTGTCTCCACCTCTGAAAGCCCATCTTACCAATTGACTCAAAACCTGTGAAATGGGTCCAAATCAGACTAGTTAGATAAACTCATCATATGGCCTGATAAAGTCCAGGATATCAGGCCTGAGTTTATTTCTTTGCCTATTAGACAAACCAAAATATATGCTCAGGAAGTGGTTGTAATTGCCCTTCAGGTAATTTGCCCCTTGAAGAAAACAGAAGTGCCTCTTTCACAGCCTCTTGGAAGCTATTTTGTTCGGCACTAAAGCTATGCTACCAGACTCACAAAAGCTGAGATAAACCCTTTCAACAAGTGGATCAGCTGGCAGGAAAACTGGCTTCAGGGTAATGGACCTTTTAAACATATTCTCTGTCCTCTCCGGGTGCAGAACATGCTATCTGCTCGACTTTCAAGGACAATATAAGCAGTCAGTATTTTTTTCTAGAAGTCCAAGATGCACATAAGCTCAGTTCAAGAAAAACTGCATAGACACACAGAACTTTAGAACCAGGAAGACCTTGCTCTAATCAAATATATCAATAAGAAAGTTGGGACCCAGATTGGTGATGTCACTTAAGATCTCCCATCTGCTTTATGGACTATAATTTCTTCTTGCTCCTGGTTCAGCAGTACTCTTCACTGTTTGACAGTTTCTACCTATAATCAATAACATTCCTTATACCAATTAAAATTTAATTGACAGTTTGTCTGGCCATGATGTGACTATGCCTAAATGACATCAACCATGACACAAGCAGGCCCAAGGATGGTTCTTTTATGGACTGTGCTTATTGTTGAGATTAAGGAACACGACAGAAATATAAATTAAATTAAAATATACCATACTTTTGCATAATTGGTGGATTACAAGAAATGAGAATCAATTTGGCCTTGACAATTAGAATAGTCTCCTTTGAGAAGTTCAGGGACAATAACATTATAACCCTAGTGTGGTGGCCATGAAAAGCACCTCTCAGATTTCCAGCTACAAGGATTATACTGACTGAGGTTCCCATCTGCTAAATATTGACATCCATCATTGCATTTGCATTGAGACCATTCTTCCCAGCATGGCAAGGGACACTAATTCAGGCCCTCACCTGGGAGTTATACAACTCCTCTGACAGGTGACCTAGGCTCAAGGATTCCCCATCACCCTTGCCAAATATTATTCAAATCTATACTGCACTCTGGGGCACTTGGCTAGCTCAGTTGGTGGAGCATGCAACTCAATTTCAGGGTCATGAGTTTGAGCCTCATGTTGTTATAAAGATTACTTAAAAATAAAAACTTAAAAAAAAAAAACTATACTGTACTCTAAGATGCTTCCACCCAACTTTTCTCCTTCTCTCTCTCCTGCACTTTGAGTGAGACCTGAATCACAATCCAATGGCTCTCGCAGCCTCTCCTTGCTCCAGTCCATTTTCTCTCACAGATGTTTCCCTAATAAATTTCTTGTATTCAGTCCTATATTGGTGTCTGCCTTTGGAGGTCAAATTAACTCACCTAGTGAACGAAATGCAATTAGATGACTCTGATTGGCTATAGGGTAAATCATGTTCACATAATATCAAACGCCATTTATTGTTTTTCAACTTTTTGAATCTTTCCAACCTTGTAATATTTGAGTTGGAAAAGAAAGGGGGAAAGAGGTTAAGGGAGGGTAGAAATAAAAGAAAGACCTCATCTTGTAAAAAGGGAAGTCAAGAGATTGAGTTATAACTTGATGGATGGATAAATAAAAGTTTAAATATATTATTGTAAATTATAAAACTGATTGATAAAGTAACTAAGAATTGAGTCATAACTGTCAAAGTTGGGGGAATTGGAATGAGTTCTTTAAATTCAGTAATTAAATCCTCTCTTAACATAGCAGGAAATCAATAAAGTCTACATTAAATAGATCAATAGCATTATAAGCACACCATAGGCACCCACTGCAGGTTGGGATAGCCTCTTCCCCCAAACCTGACCTTTCTTGCTCTTTCCGTCCCCACAAAACAACAGAGCTATTTTATTTATTTTTTTAATAATTGCTTTTTTTTTTTTTTAAAGATTTAATTTATCTATTTGACAGAGAGAGCGAGAGAGCACAATCAGGGACAGCAGCAGAGGGAGAGGGAGAAGCAGTCTCCTTGCTGAGCAGGGAGCAGGTCATGGGGCTCGATCTCAGAACCTGACCTGAACCAAAGGCAGACGCTTAACCAACTGAGCCACCCAGGTGCCCCAGAGCTTTTTTGTATTTAATGGCCACACCTCTTATCATGTAACTTTCTGCTCTGACACTTCCTCCTCTCCTCTTCCCCACTTCTCTCCCAGGACTAAGCCTCTTGTGTGTCTCCAATTCTCTTCTTAGCCAAGGTTCTCTGAATCATTGAGATGTGCTTTCTTCTCCTCTGTAGCCTCCTCTTTTCCTGTGATCAAGCCATATACACCTCATCTGACCCCAAACAAAACTCCCACCTTCTCTGGCAGTTTCATATTTACTAAAATAAACTTTCATTAAGCATTTTGTTGTATTTCACTATAATTGAATTAAAAAACAGCATCTAATTACTAGAAACATGAACAGAAATGCCATGTGTATATTCCCATATTTGCTCTAAAACTATGTCTCTATAAGTGATGAACTAGAATTTTCAACATCTCCTTTCGTGGTGGCACCTAGGCAGAATAAACAATGAAATAACGAAGGCGAGATGTTTAAGCTTTGGGAAAGCTATATCTCATGAGAGGACATAGGTGCCTCACGGATAAACTCTGAAGTTCAAGCATGGATTGGTGTGACTTGAACATTGAAGACATTGAACACACTGGCCTTTCCTTCAGAAAAAGCCATTTCTGTCTAAGCTTCCTCCATTCCTACATCCGGGGTAAAACAGGGTGAAGGTAAAGAAAGAGATGAACATGCAAGAGTTCAGAAGTCAGCCTGTAGAGGAGTTTCTCTCTACATTTCTCTAACTAACCAGTGGATTGGAGGAAAGCCCTAAGAAAAAGAGAATGCTAGTTTAGCTACATCTGTAGATGCTCATGACACACATGAATAACCATACTAACTCCTACACAGCATACACTATGTACCCGGTACTGTTCTAAGTACAAGTATTAAACTTACAAAATCCTCATGAAATTCCTATAGATAATCATTTTTATTCTTTCCTTTGCATATGAATAAACTGAAATTTGAAGAAATTAAGGAAGCCCAAGATCACATAGCTAAGAAGAGGTGTAAAAGGGACTCAAACCCTAGACGTCTTGTTCTAGAATCTAACATCTAACCTCTACACAGTATTTTCAAAATAGTCTTAAAAGTTGGAATGAGGGATGAGGGAAGACAGGACCAATCTTTACAGAAACTGTAGGACAATGTTACAGAGCTCAGACATTCTACAATCATAGGTCACCCAACTGTTTTACATAGCCTCCCAAAACTCCCCAGAAAGAATTGTGAAAAAGAATTCATTGTCCTCATTAGCTGCCTTTGATCCTGGGATTAAAAGCTGCTCTGAAACCCCTGGAGAGAATGGCCTAAGAAATCAAGGAACTCAATCTAAGGGAGAGTTGGATGAGCTGGACGTTGGAAAACAGAAATTTGGAATAAATTCCCCAGAAAAGGAAGTAAACCTACTTTGGAAGGCTGAAGAACCAGTAAACAAGTAGAAGCCAAGACACCCAGTCCTTCGTCCTTGGGAGCAGGGCTATGTCTCCCACACCAAAGGGAATCAGAACCTCCTCCCAACGTGGAAAGCAGCACAAGAAGGCAAGGAAGGAAAGTGTTGTCACAACTTAACAGCCAGAGGCAGGCTAGGACCACCTGCCCTTTAAGATAGTCTGGATTTGCCTTGAGCCTCTAAGCGGTGGACTTTGGAAAGTAGTTCTGAACCCTAATTCCAGTGAACGTTAATTTAGAGTTAAGAAGAGCGTCACCTCTCTTCGCATGCTTTCCCTTCTCCATATCTCATTAACTCCAGCAACCTTATGCTTCAATCTCATCAAAACAAACACAAAAAATAAAAACTACTTACAGATCATTTGTATATAAAAACCCTTCATTGAGGTTTCAGGAGAGAAGAATCTATTACTTAAAACTTAATATTAGTATTAGATAATCCTCCTCCCCCTTTTTTTTTGAATGAAAGGAGGGAGGGAAAGGAGTGGGTGGAGAAAGGAGGAAGGAAAGAAAAGTGAGAGAGGGATTGAGGGAGACAGAGAAGGAAAGGAGGAAACACCCTCAACTATTTCTTGATGTTCCTGCCTCTTTCCATGATTCTGGGCCTCACATCTTCCCTTCCTCTCTTCTTCTCCCTCTGAAGTAAGAACCAATTCCTCCATTTTCCTTTAACAGCAATTCGGTTCTAAGTCATCCTCACTCTCAGCCACAGATCCATTATGCATAGCCAAATTCATCAAGTTGCTTAGTTCAACAAAAGGCTCTTTTAACACAATACACTTTCCTTTGAAGGCAATCGTTATTAGACACAAATAACATCCCTTCACAACTTCGAAGGAATTACACGTTTTAAAGGAAATCCAATCACTGTCTCTCATTGTATACAATATAATAAACACGTTTTCTATGTTTCCAAATTGACACAGAATACACTCCTTTAGATACTTGGTTTCACCATTTCTCAAAATTTGACTTCTGATATGTATTTAAGAGTCTGTGTCTCACACTTTAATTTAACCCTTTATTAACTCCTATCAAATCAATTAACATATTAGTAGGGACTAGGAAAGGAACCCAGCATGGCAATCTGGATTCCTAAGGAAGGCAGAAGGCTCAAAAAAATTTCTTATGTTAAATTTTACCCATGGTTATCCTAGTTAAGTCAATCAAAACCATCATTCATATTAATTTTGATATTCCGCATAGAAAACTGACCTAGGCAATCAAAATGCTGAAAAATACAACACAGCATCTTTATTCCTAAATTTGTACTGCAAGAGGAAGAGGATAAACGTGGGATGGGTAACGAGCAGGAACTGGAGCCCAAAAGAGAAGGAAACAATAACAAACCTCAATGTTTATTCTAAGGCAGCATTGTCCAACTGAACTATAATTGGAGGGGTCACCAAATTTTGGGAGGCGGTCTCACTAATTCCAGCAGATGGCAGTGCTGTATAACATGTCAATTTAAAACAAAGCTAAACAAACAAAACAAAACAAAAAAATTCCTGAAGCTCTGGACCCTTTAAGAGAGAAAACTTACAAATGATTCTTTTTTATTTATTTGGCTTTTTTTGAAGTTTTATTTATTTAAGTCATCTCTACACCCAACATGGTACTCAAACTCACAACCCAAGATCAAGAGTGGCATGCTCTTCCAACTGAGCCAGCCAGGCACCCCTAAATGGTTCCTTTTTAGAGTTGAGAAGTGAATATTGAAGTATAACTCCGTTCCCTGAAAATTCCTCTTTTCAATTAGGAGACACCAAATGCAACCCCAAATCTCAGCAATACCCAAAGTCCCAGACACCTTGTGGATCCCCTCATCAGAACAATTACTCATGTTTAACTAGTGTTTAGTGCTCCATTGCCTTGGGTATCTACTGGAACCTCAGGTAGCCATATAAAGTGGCTGCCCCACATCCCCTTCCCCTACTCCCAGCTTCTTTCCCCAGAAAGAGTAGAGGCTCATTCCAACCCACGCAGCCCTATACCTGAGTTCCTTGGAATGGCCTCCAGTTTCTCCAGCCCTTAATGAATTCTTCCTCTCCTAACCTCCATAGTATGCAGTGCCCTTACCTTCAGGTCAGCATTTAACAGCTTCATGGTATTGTTTTCATGGCGATGGTTCCAATTTACCAATTAGGCAATTAACTTGAAGTCATGGAAGGTGTGCTCTCTGTATTTTTAATTCCCTACCATAAAAACGATACCAGATTCTGATGCGGTGCTTAATAGATAGTCATTAATTGATTAAACCCTCTCACCAACTCTTAAAAATGTTTGCCAGCATGCTAATTTTCAGTAATGCCCTATGAGTTTGAGGCCAGCCATAGGACTGTGCAGAAGACTCTAGCCAGGGACTTCTGCTCCTGGCCAAACAGTGGCGTAGTTTTCCCCTAAAGCAAAAGCAGCTTGTGTGCTGCTGTACCTGAAATCCTATCTTTTCATGCACGAGGCCCAGGCGCTCCACATTTTCCTAACGTCCCGGGGCTCCTTGTGTAAGCCCCACCCCTGGGCCTTCTACTCAATTTGAGCACAACAGAGCTTTCTAATTAAGCCTGTTTGGGTTGGACACAGTCATACCATTTTTAGTTTCGGGCCTCAACCAGAAGTTTTAGTTATTTACTTTATTTCTACCAACTCTTCTCTTTGCTACCTTTATTTGCTTTTCCAAACCTGTCCCACGATACTCAGTGCTCCGGAGCTCCTACTATTCACGTGATGCTTCTCACCAGGTATCTTATTTAGACCCACAGATTGTAAATATCTAACATCCTGCACCCATTCTGGGGGCAAGAGCAACTTCAAGCAAACCCAACCCTTCAATCAGCCCCAGTGGCGCTGTGTGAAATTCTCATCAGCAGTTTCTTTATTTATTCATTTACTCACCAAGTATTCGTTGCGTGCCTACTATATTTTAAGCACTGGACTGACTAGTGAATAGTCAGTATGATCCCTAGCCTCAGAAAGCTTGTGGTTTTGTGAAGAAGATGACATTTTAAATTAACACACAAATGAATATTAATTATAACTAAAATATATTCTTTAAAGGAAAAGAACAGAATGCTATGAGAATGTAACGTGGGTAGTGATAGCGGGGATAAATAATTTAGATGGGGCAGTGGTTACAGATGGCTGTCTAAAAAGTGACGTTTAAACTGTGCCCCAAAAGTTGAGAAGTGAGCACACCGAAGGGTCAACATAGGCAAAATGACCTGGGGAACCTACAGAGAAGGGCACCGGCCGCAGAGCGAGCAGCAAGAGCGCAGCCCAACGTGCGGTCTGGAAGTTAGGCAGGGGCACCCTGCTTGACCTCGGAGACCCGGGTTGGTACTAACGCTCATACCAGACCTGTAACTTGTGATTCTAAAATAGGCTCTCCCCCACTGCTGAACTTTGAAACTAAAGTCAGATGTCCAAATCCTTCTACCTCTGCCTGAGCAGGGAGCTGGCAAATTTAGCCCCAGAGGCTGTTTCAGAGTCTGCTGGAATCTCAGGTAACCACATATCCCTTTTCCTCATTCATATCTTATTCCCCATCGTGCACCACACCCAGACTCTGCTCAGGGCCCTGTTGTAGAAACAAGCGCTCTGGGAATGAGAATATGTCTTCACCATTGCTGGGACTGGGGCCTCTAATTCTTCCACCATTGTGTCAGTGCCATAAGACCTAACTCGCCATCACAAAAGAAACAATTTTATGGGAAAACTGAAAGGGTCATATTTTAAAATGTTAATTTTAATGTCTTTTAATGTCACTTCAAATCTTGATTACACATTAACTCCTTAAAAATAAGTGCTTTTTCATTTTAGACCAGTCCTAGGTCCAGACTTCTCAAAGAGGCCTCTGACACTTAGATAATGAGGAATAATAATGAATGTAATAATCATCACTCTTTTCCAGAATTCAAAAGCACTTTTCACTTATTTGACACCTCCATAAGCTCACATCAGGCCTGGGGAGAGAAGAAGGAAGAGTTTCAACCTGTAATTCAGACAACCAAAGTCCACAGAAAGAAAGGGGACCCAGTCAGCCTCATAATGACGTGGTTCATTAACAGGGATACCAGCCACCCAAACCCTCCACTTGTGTGAATAAATTATTCTTGCTGGGTTCAGTTATTCCCTGACAGCTGAGGGAAGACATGTCCTGTCAGCTTCATCAAGGGGGAGGGTAAAGGGTAAATTGTAGATGTTATGGGATGGTTATGTCAAGTTCATTTTACTGTTCTATTTTTGTACGTTTGAAAATTTCCATAATAAAATGTTCTATTTTAAATGTTAGTCTTTTTATTGTGATTGAGTATTTCCAGATTCCCTCTATCAAATATTTCTCTGTGTTATGGGACCAAATCCCAGTTATCTCTCACTGGTAGCTGCTCTGGCAACAGGTTTAAAAATCTATTGTTTGGGGTGCCCCAGGGAGCTCAGTCGGTTAAGCAACTGCCTTCCCACTCAGGTCGTGATCTCAGAGTCCTGGGAGTCAGCCCCGCATAGAGCTCCCTGCTCAGCGGGGAGTCTGCTTCTCCTTCTCCCTCTGCCCCCCACCCCTCAGTCACACTCTCTTCTCTCTCTCAAAGAAATAAATAAAATCCTTTAAAAAAAAATCTTTAAAAATCTATTGTTTGGTGGAGTTCGAAAAAAATAAACTTTTAAGTATGAGAAGAAAAACTCAGCTATCTACCTTGAGTTCACACTATTTCAGTTCAATAAACAATTTCAGAATTAGACCCACTGAGACCAGGAAGGTGAGTGCCAGATAGACATTGCCATCTTTGTCATCACTGGGCAGTGGTGCAGGCACTTAAGAAAGAATTCAACTCCTGACTGAGAAAGCTTGATTCTGGTAATGCAGAAGAAAGAACTCTCTTTTGGGACAAAGTGTGCTTCCCAACCTTCTCCCTGCTACACATACAGAAATGCCCCCAAATAGAGGCCTGGATCGATAAACAGCAAATTAAACCACTTAGCCTGGAAGTAGTGATCTTGATAGAACCAGACTCTTGGAAATTTCCATTCTAGAATCTTCCCATCTATATGAATTAGGAGAGTGAATCATAATCCGAAGGATTTTATCTTCCCAAAGGAGGGCCTGTTTCCAAATGGCTTTTTGCACCCACATAAGAAGAAAACCCAAGTAGGCACAAAGGGAAGGAGGCAGGTTCCGGCCACAGACAGCTTCTTAGCTTTACAGGATTTTACTGGAGCCAGAGGAATGCAGTGGCCACTTGGTGCCTCAGTTTCCACATCTATCAAATGACAATAATATAGGTTATCATAGAAATTAAATAAGACAATGTGTACGAAGTACTTAGCACAGTAGCTAATACATTAGCTAATACACAGTAGCTAATAAACTCAATAAATGGGTTTGGCTTTTGTAAATTGATTGTTTACCACATCTTTGTATGCTAGCTACATTTTAGCATAATTCAGACAAGCCCACTCCCCATTCAATCCAAACCCCGTGTACAGGGAAAAAAATGTTTTTCCAAACACAAATATAAATTTACTTTATTATGCTTTTGAAATAAGAAAATATTAGCATAAATATCTGATCTATTAGTAAAATCACAATCCGAAAAAAAGGCCCAATGGTACAATGTATCTCTAGAAGTTAGTTTCTTTGCTTTTCTAGTCAATTTCAAAGTAGAGCTTGCAGTGATATAAAATAATATTTAAGATGTAGAATCATCACACCACAATCTTGTTCTTGATTCCATGAAATACATCATTCCCACAAATCCCTCCCTTTCGAAATAAACAGTATAAGCACATGGAACCTTAACAGTAAAATTTTGTGAAGTCAACAATGGTAGACTCCAAGATCTACATTTTCCTTGCTTGTTTTCTAAAAATGCTGCTCCAAAAGGGAAAGTAAAATATAAATTTATGTATGATAAAGTAAAAATATCTGAAATATTTTATATAAATTTTTAAAAGCTCTGGTTTCTATACTCATTTTTCATGAATACTTATAATACTTTAGAGAAATTATATTACAGAGCTGGATAAACAAAATTTTACTGTGATCATCAGGAAAAAATATGTATAAGAATATTTATAACTATATTTCAAAAAATCTTTAGGCTTGAAGATTCAAGAAATGACATTTAGTGTAAAGTGCTATTCCAAACACACATAAGTTCATTTTAACTTTGACTTTTTACAAATATTTTCCAAATATTGTTTTTAAATTGCAAGTGACAAAGTAAATGGGTTCAAAACTACAGTCTTAAACTAAGTAAAAAGATAATAGGCAACATTCAAATTTATCTTTGGAAAACAACTATGAAATACTACAGCTTTCTTCCATTAAATCAAGTCGGTATTTCATTCTGAAAACAATGTATTAATATGTAATTTAATGAAGTAATCCAGTTATAGGCAGACTCTTGCTGAGCATGCTTAGTCAACCTACAATCTTCCTCAGTGCAGGCCTCTCGAGGGACAGTGGATTAAATGGCCGTCGGGGTCAAAATATTTCTTTGAGGTTCAGATTTTAAATTTTTCAATAGTTGAAATCCCCCTTCAATGGTGTAACTCGCTCCTAATTTACAGGTATGACATGATTTGGGGATGCAAATTGTTGGAGACAAGCCGGCAGATCTGGCCTTTCTCTTCTTTCCCGTGTCCTCCCTCTGAAAAGTCAGAAATTATTCCAAACTGTAGGAAAACAGAGTACTTGAGAGTGAGTAAACTATTCTAATCCAATGAATGAAGGTACAGAATAAGTTCTATGAACTGTAAAGTATCACAGCATTAGCCTTCTTAACCTTCTCTTCCCTCTCCCCTGACCAAAGCTCCAATTAATGAGTGTTATGCTGAGCTGAACCCTTAAAGCCTTCTCACGCAGCTGAAGAGGCCCATCAAGTTTCTAATGATTATCCATAAAGAGATAAAGAGCAGTGGGCACTGGAACAAGAATTAACGCAGGGAGAATTAAACGCACCTTTAGAATATTGTTCGGGCTAACCTCCCAAGTTGTTTTGGGTAATGATGAACCGAAATGTCTGATCTGAAAGGAAAACTCCCATCAGAGACCTGCTGATTCAAGAATTCGATTCCTGCCCAGCTGGAATTCTGCCAACATTTTTCAGTTCCTGGCAGGAATGTGTGTACAATTCAAATAAAAGCTTTGTTTCTAAAGAAAAAAAAGGGGGAAGGAAGTATTGGTGTTAACATTTCAGGTAAGATTTAGAGCTCACCCTTGTGACTTGGTGTATTCTGTTAAGTTCAATATTATATTAACAGAGGTGAGTGCCTAATCAGAGGGGAGGGGCTCAGCCTTAGGAAGAAAGCTTTCCCGGGAGGTGGGAGGTGAAGATGCCAAACCTTTCTCATAGTGGAGTTTCTCACAAGGGCTTTACACGGAGTTGTTGAAGAATGCTTTAGATTCTTCAAAAGGCAGTGATTAATATAGACCTCTTTCTCCAAAAAAGTATCAAGTAAGCAAATCTACATGTCATTGTTTCCGTTTCCGTTCTAACTGAGGGAGTAAGACAGAGGGGCAAAGAGTTGGCAACAAAGCCTCCCAATGTCATCTGCTTTGGTCATGCTTGGAAATTACCCCTAATCACAGCTAATTATAGCAGCTACGTCCTAACATCCTCCACCGAGTGATGCTCATTGCCTGAAAGATACGAGTTCGACTGTGAGTACAAATCCCAGATAAGGAAACTCTGAGCCAGTCCCACTTGCTTTGTTATTTGCTATTTTCCCCTATAGACATGTTAATAAAATAATAATGGTAATTTCCTTGGAAGGCAATGCTTCTGCCAACATTAACTGCTTCCGAGACACGTACAATCCAGTGGTCCCACCTCTCTCAGCCCTGAAGATTCCCAGGCACGCAGCCATGGGTCATGTGGGGTTGTAACCAGGCACTGTTAGAGCCACACATTGTTCGTCTTTGTGATCTAACTCTCTCGCTACAGAATAAGCCACCGCTCCATTGGTCCATAGCTGCAGCTTGGGATCTGGTTCTTTGGCAAGGAACCGCAGCTGGGTTTTTTTCCTCTTCTTTACGAGTCTAGCAAAGCCAACCAACACAGAACTGAATATCATTGAAAATCCACAGAGAAGAAATGCCGCAGTGTAGCTGCCAGTCGTGTCGACAAGCCATCCTGTAACAAGCAACCGAAAAATTACATTGTCGAGGGGAAAATCCAATTATTTATGTGCTCCCAAATCTAATACTTTCTGAGGATAATAAACACTAGATTGCTAGCACCACCATCGCAGTTTTGACACAAAAAGCAGATCTAAAACGATCGTGCTGCAACTGAAAGCCGCATTCTGTTTTCTAGGAAAACTCCTAAAATGGATTGTTGTTCTGTAAAGTGCTTGGAGGAGTGTCCCATTCTTAGTGATCACACAACAAATATTATTATTAATACCAGCAAATATGATAGAAAGGATAAAAATAGTGTCATTCAAATTATTGATGTTGGGATCATTTATGTCTGCTGTTAAGAGAGTATAATTGTACTGAACGTTAGTAGGATTCCCCGTACCCACATACTGTCTATCTTGAGTAACATAACATGCTTCTGGATGAAGCAGAATTCAAATTTTCAGTTGGATCCAGTCACTGTACCCTGTGCAGTTTGAAATCAGAACTTTGGGCCATCGTAGAAGTTGCCAATGCAAACTTTACCCGGTATCACCAGGTATCATTTTGCAATCATGGCTTCCCTCCCCCGCCCATTATTTCTTCTTGCAACAAATTAATCTCAATAACTGTTCCAGCTCTAAATTTTTAGGAGAACCAAGGCATATGATATGCAAATCATGGGTCACAGTGATCAGAGAATCAATGGGGTCAAATTAGACCTTGGCAAGCAAATATTTTGTGATTAAAAAGTTTTTTTTTTAATTCCTCTAAATTGGGGCACCTAGGTGACTCGGTTGAGCGTCCAACTCTTGGTTTTGGCTCAGGTCACAATCTCAGGGTCATGCATCAGGCTCTGCACTCAGTGAGGAGTCTGCTTAAAGAGTCTCTCCCTCTACCCCTCCCTCTACTGACGCTCTCTCTCTCTCTCTCTAAAATAAATAAAATAAATCTTTAAAAAAATTCCTCTAAACTTAAATGCACTGGAAAGGTATATGATTTTTCCTTTCACCCACTTTAATTCATAAGTCAAAAATGGTATGGAGAAATTGTTATAAGCCCCATGAGGTTTCCTGCAAACCAAAGTACTCTCAAATATTTTAGTTATTGAGTGATTTATTTATGCATTTTTGCAGCACCAAACAGAAGAGACTGGAGTTGTCATTTTAAAGGTAATTAAATAAATGGTAAGATCCTCCAATGCCTGGCAGTAAGTATAATGTCTGCTTTGCCAAAGGAAGGCCATAGATTGAAAAAAGATCCAGGAATTCCAATTTCACTGATGCACTGTGACTTTTTAAAAGAATTACAGAATTACACTGCTCCTAAAGGTTGGTGAACACAAAAATTGGCTATGGAGGGAGGATGTAGGGACATTTTGGGGGCAGTTTCCCAAAACAAAGCACTAAACATGTAGTCCTATATCACCAAATTTAAACTGACCAGGATTTTTTATCCACAGCCATGAAGCAAGAGTGTCCCCCAATATGCTGCTTTAGCAATCACTAGAGTTTGGAAATAATTTGAAACTGTTTATTCACAATATCGGTTAAAGCAGAAATTCTGCGTTCTTCAAAAATTCCCTTCCTTTCTTCTAAGCAAATGTTCGGCTCATTTCTTTTTTGCCTGTTTTCAAGGCCCTTCACTCTCTTGGTTTTAGTTTAGGCAGGTGATAAAATCAGAACCAATTATTCTCGGGGCGCCTGGGAGGCTCAGTCGGTTAAGGGGCCGCCTTCGGCTCAGGTCAAGATCCAGGAGTCCCGGGATCGAGCCCCGCATCAGGTTCCCTGCTCAGTGAGGAGTCTGCTTCTCCCTCTGCCCCTCACCCTGCTCTTGGGCTCGCACACTCACTCCCTAATAAATACATAAAATCTTTAAAAAAAAGAAATAATTATTTTCAATCTTTAGTGTGCATGAGCATCACAAGAAAGCTGGTTCGGAATGTAGATTCCTGGAAAGATTCAGATCACAAGGGAGGATCAAGGAATCTGCATTTTGTATAACGAGGGCCCCATGGGGTTTTGATGTGGGGGGGTCCCGGCACCTCCATTTTGAGAGACACCAGTCTGGACCACATACTCCAGGAAGGAGGAAGGGACTCTGGCCTGGTTGCTGCTATAGTAGTGCCAAAGAAAATGCTGATGCATGCGAGCAATAAATAGTTGTCAAATTACTTGTTTAATCATGCTTTACATTTCTACAGCATTTGACGGTTTACAAAACATTCTAGAAGCTTTATCTGATGATCCCCAAATCTTTAAATCCAAATCTGGCCTCCCTCTAAAGCTCAGATTTCATCCTTAAACAGCTCTGTTGGGACATTTTATTGGGTATTTCAGATATCTGAATATTTCTAAACTTTTAATTCATTATTTTTTCTGGCAAAGCCACTTTTTCCAACTTCCTTATATCTTTCAACGATGCCATTATTTTCTAGATTATCTTTGCGTTTTCGCCTCCCTCACCCCCACATGCTAAATTCAGTTGATATTTTTTTCCCCAAAACTTCCTCTTTGACCCCAGAGCTCATTTCCATTTCTGCTGCGGCAGCCTTAGTACAGGACTTTATCAGTTTGTTCCTGAACTATTAAAATGGGATCCTAACTGCTTCTCCCTTAAAGTACCAGATCAATTGCTAGGTCCCAGTTCCTAAAATATACTCTTTACCATATTACCCCTTTGCACAAAACCTGTAATACTATCCATAGTCTCTGCAGAATATAGGGCCCTTTTGGCTCCTTTGGCTGGCACTCCAGACACCCCACTACGACATGCTCCCTCACCATTTCAGCCTCACTGCCCACTATCCCCCAGTGGAACCCTGTACTCCCTCTAGACTTCCCTCTGCATGTGCCTGACTTATTTACAAGTTTTGAAAAGCTGCTCCATTCCATTGCTCCCATCATTACTGTGAAAGGGAATCAGGACCCTAATTTTGGATTTTTTCTTTCCGAGTAGGCTAAGGTCCCCATTGGCTGGAAGAAAATTATAAAACAAGGATATAAGTAAGACCATGATATTTTGATGGCTCTTGAATCCCTTTCTCTTTCATTCTTCCCAACTTATTTTCCAATCCTCGTTGTCTATGTGTGAGTTCACTGTTTTCACATCAGTATGACAAACAGAAGAGGCGGTTGGGGGATCTCTCTGGAAACTTACCTGCAATGGGTGGGCTCACCAGGTACGGCACTGCATGAAGGAAGTACACCACACCGAGCGCTGAGGACAAAGAAGTGGTCCCCACTATTTCTGCAGTCACTACTGGGATCAGAGTCACGTAGGCACCATCGAAGTAGCCAAAGGTACAAGAGAAAGGCACGAGCAGGGGAAGACTCTGAAGCATTGGGAGGCAGAGATAGCAGAGCCCATCTAGTCCCACGGCAAAGAGGTAGCAGACATAGCGGTAATTCTTCAGGCACCTGTGGATTTGAAGGTCAAGAATGAGTGTAGTATGCACAGGTTCTTTCCGAGAGCTCTAGAACCATGCCCCCCTGCCCCAGCAATAAGCATCGCCATTACTTATAGAGAAGACTTCCCAGGGTTATCTATGTTGTCTGCCATCTTTCTTCTGATATATGGAGACAAAAGAATTCATCTTCCTAGGAAACATGGTATGGCAGAAAATAGTATATGCTCTGAAGTTAGAAAGATGGAATTCTGAAGCCAGCTCTATCACCTACTAACGGCTTACCTCTAATCTCAATTTCTTTAGCTATAAAATGGGAATGTTACCAATCTTGTAGGGTTACCCTAAAGATGGTTATTAAATAACATGTACAGTATCAGAAGACTAACATTTTCTAGCAGCCTATCCTATTAGATGCTTTCAGATAGGTCATCCACTGGTATCTGGTACATCATATGTGCTCAAAAACCCAAGGCATGCAAGGGAGAAGCTAGAATATGAAGACATTAAAATGATTTGCCAGAGACTATGAAGGTCTTGTACTAGGACGAAGTTTTATCTCAAGCCCTCCCCAGTGGTACTTCCATTCCACTTTCCCTCTGTAGCTCTAAACTCATCATTGATACCAAATGGCATTGATAACATCATTATTTCAAAGACTCAGTATAATATCAGCACCAGCAGTTTATGCTTTACAAACAGTTTTCAACCTACTGTCTCACAAAACACTGAGAGGTTAGTAGAAAAATATTGCACTGGCCTGTTTTACAGATGAAGACCTTTAAGGATGTGAGCATTAGTGATTTTACCTAGGTCACAGGGATAATAAGGGGCAGAGTCAGCACAAGAACTTAGGTCTCGTAGAGATGCCCCTATCAAACCTACACTGGGCTACTTCTTGTTGAGCTGATTGTCAAGATAGATACCCCTGCTCTCCACTCTTTTCCTTAACCATTGCATTTTTGGAATTAATGTTAAATATTCATAGCACTGGAGAATGGCAGTGGAACCCTGGTTAATTACCAAAGACATAATATGTAAGAAGCCACAAGATCACTGCCCTCCCAGGTCATAGCTCAAGTGCAAAGAGTCCATTTAGAAGAAGATGAGTACCTTGCTCTCTTCAATCCTAACAGATAAGAATATTTGAAGAAACCACTTGGTAGATTTCTGACAACTGTGATTTCTAGACTTAAAATCATAATGAAAGTATTTGCTCTTTGTATTGTCAAACACAAATATGTGTCTATAGATCGTGCATGATTATTACACCTGATCTTCCCGCCTGGACTGAATTCTGCTCCTCTCTTCATTGCCAGCCAGTCTCTGGGGTCATTAAAAAATAACTAAAACCCAACACCCAGCCTGAGGACTGACTTGACTTGGGATGGAATTAAATCTGTCACCAGAACTTATAGTTACCGCAGGTTTCAGCAACTTAGACCTACCCCCTATCCTAAACCATCTAGAAGAGAGGTCGGCAAACTATGGCCAGATCCAGCCCACCGCCTGTGTTTTGCACTATCTATGAACTAAGAATGGTTTTCTATTTTTGAGTGGGTTGGAAAAAAATCAAAAGAGCAAGATAATTTTGATATGTAAAAATTATATGAGAAATTAAAATTTCGGTATCCATAAGTAAAATCCTACGGCCACATAATCACTCGCATTTGTCTGTATATGTCTACAGCTGATTTGTGCTATGACAGCAGAGTTGAATAACTGTGATCACATGACCCACAGAGCCAAAAATGTTTACTCTCTGTACTCCCTTTACAGAAAACGTTTGCCGACCTCTCACTAGAAGAAACAGCAAAGGAGTTGCTTTCAGATATTGAAAGCTTGTTAACATAGCTCGTACCTAGGTTTTCTGCAGGGTAAGGGGGTGAGGGGAACTCAAAGCTCGGAGCCCCCTGGTAGGGAACCAGCTGTGGTCTCAACGGATTTTACCTTCTGTCAGTTAGCCATCCAAATGTGATATTGCCAATAATGTCGATCACCCCGAGTATGGACATAAGGAAAGCAGCTTGCTGGTGACTCACTCCGACGCTCAGAGCATAAGGTACCAAGTACACAAAGAGAGGACTGCAGCCATAAGCCATAAAGAGAACAGAGATGGCTAACACGACAAAGTCCGACAGCAGTAGAAAACTGTATTCCTGCTGCAAAGAGCAACAGAGGTAGGTCTGCACCCATTTTTCAGTCAAAGTGGAACAGGGAGCCACTCGCTTGAAGTCTTGTTTCGGAGTTCTACCGATGGGGCTCTGCTCTGGAGTTGTCGGGTCCTCTTTCAGAGTGATGGGCCGCATCAAGGCACCGCAAACACAGAGATTCAGAACGAAGCCGCCAAGGATGAGTAACGCTCCCCGCCAGGAGAACTGTTCGATAAGGAGCTGAACCACCGGAGCCAATATGAAGGTGCCAATGCCGCTTCCGGACATGGCGATCCCGTAAGCCAGGGCCTTTCGTCTGCTGAAATACTTGCCGACCATGGCGATCGCTGGAGAGTAACAGAGTGCAAATCCAAGGCCTAAAGATCGAGAGAAGTCTATGAGTGCTGGTACGCCACGAACAGCCAATGAAAGAAAACATCTCAGAATAAATGTATCTGGATGAAGGAAAATCTGGCCTTCTGTCAGACCCTTTGAAAACTATTTTCTACACCAAGCTGAAGGTGAGTCCCCCCCAATCAGTCATCCACAGTTGGGAAAATACAGCGTATATATGACTTTTTTCTTGGGAAGAAACCCTTAAAGAATATGGCTTCTTAAAATGAAAGGAAGAACTTAAAAACTATTACGCAAACTGAATTTGATTTAATTAGAAAATCAGGATAATGCTGACCTAAAGAAACTTATTCTCCCCACCAACATCTCTTTTAATCTTAAATTATCCAGAGAATTACCTCAACTCTTCACTGCCTATGAAAACACAACTCTGATCACCTGGACCACTCTGGAATTTGGGTTTAAATAGCATATATGGCCCCGTGAAATTCCAGGGTAATTGCACATAATTGGGAAACTTCATGCCAACTTCATACACAAAATCGCATATACACAGAGTAACTTGAAAATAGTCCTTAAAGTCAGCCAAAAGCCTCTGAAAGGTTTTCAGCTTCCATTCCTTTTAAGTCAAGAAAATCTAAAGGGGGTAAAACCTGGGATTCATGGCATCTGAATGGAAAAACAGGACCACATCAGTTCCTGTTTCCATCCGGACTCCGGGGTGACCAGTGATCCTGATTTGCTGGGACCGATAGGTTTCCTGGATGTGAGGTTTTTAGGGCTAGGACCGGTCACTCCTTGGTAAACTGAGATGCCTGGATGCCCTAGCAGCTGCGCCCTTTAGATACATTTTCTTAGCTGACAGAGCCAGATTTATAAAATCACTATGAGATTATGGCCTTTATTGGCCAGATCACACTACCCCCTATGGCACGGTGCACAGACTGTGAGTTAGTGCTAATCCACATCGCTCTGAGTGATGGGGCAAATTGCCACTCCAACCGATCCCACTTGATGCCAAGCAGTCCCCTTAGCGTCTCATTTATGGATGCACATAGGTTTATTTTCTTCCTGCGGGGTCCATTATAATTCTCTCAAGTGTACTTCCATGACATTGAGAGAAAACCCATTAATTGGACAGTGATCTTCACTGTAAAGCAGGGGCAACTCAGGTCAACCACAGGTTAGTATTTTTATGTCTTGGCAAAGATGTTGGGAGAACGATCACTGCTGAAAAGGCATGTTGCCCTGGCTAATCTCTCCTTCTTCTGAGTACAGAATCTCAGCCATACCCTGCTGCCCAAGGGGAAGCCAGCAGTTTCTTCTATCATGTGGCCGACACATTTTCATTACAGCAGTACAATCAACTGGATTTCCAGCTCTTTGAACTGCTCAGTTAGGTAGGCATAAGTAGGTCAGCTAAATGGTGCATCTAACAAGATGAATATTTTATGGATTACGGTTCTGTGGATGCGCTTAACAAAAACTGAATGGGGTGGGGCGAGACAAGGGGTACAAGCGCCCTTACCTGTCAGAACTCCCAGAGTGAGGTAGAGATGCTTCAGACTGGTGGCGAATGAGCCCAGGATGAGACCAGTAGAGGCCAGCAAGCCACCCAGCATGATTCCCACTTGGCAGGATAAGTGGTTACTGACAACACTCCCAAGCGGAGCTTCGAAAGCAATAACAAACGGTTTAACAGAAAGGCCTTGAGGGCACTGTGAGAAGACTGTGGTGCATCGGCAGAGCCAAGAATGATGGGCCTTTACAGCATCAAGCCCGTCCTGCTCATTCTACGGATTTGGAAACTGAGGAGAGTGGAAAAGACTTGTCCAAGGTCACACAGAGAAGAGAGAGCAAAGCTGGAATTAGGATCGGGTCTGCTGGCTTGCATTTCGCTGCCCCTTCCACCTCATTCTATCACAGTCACAATCCCAGGGCTCTGGGGTGCTTTTTAAACAGTGAATCCACTCCTTATTTAAATTACTTATCGCCTGTACCGGGATGTGCCTGTATGTTTTCTATGGTTTTGATCATGCACCAGTAGCAGTAAATATGACAGTCAGCTGGTGGGGAAGGAAAGCAGGCAACCCTGCATGGCCAGCAGTGTTAGGCAGGAAAGTGACCACAGGCACATTTCACAATCTGGTACAGTTTTCAGGCTTAAGGAGACCCTGTGGATAAGAAATCAAATGCTTCACATCCATGGTGATATTTTGGTTGGCCTCCCTCCGCTTGTGGTTGAACAATGTGTCAAAACTGTGCCAACTGCCAGGTTTATAGAATATTAATTAAAGCTGGAACGGACTACGGAGAAAGAGAAGTTCAGGGGAATATGACATGTCCAAGATCACCAAGAAGTACCGCTCGAGGCCCCTGACACCAAGGGCAGGGGTTTTTCACCCTCTTACTCTGTCTCCTTGGGTCTCCCAGACTCACGGCAGGGGAGGTGGGGTGGGGGGGAAGCATGTGAATTCTTTCTATGGAACATGCTGGTACCAGTGCTCCTAGTAACAAGGGGAGAAGAGCAAGTTCTCTGGGTATTTGTGGGGTATAATTTTGTCTTGATCAGGTTGAAACTGGGGCCTGACTCCGATGTACACGATAGAACCAGTCATCAGCCTGAAGTCTCCTGTCTAGTTAACACAGCTGCTGGCTGTATATAGAACCTCTGGAGGACAGGAAGGAGCGAACCTCCAGAGAATATATCTAATTCTATCAGAAAGTGACAACATTTAGACCAAACTCAATGAAAAATGTTTACGTCTCCGTTTATCATAGGGCAAAGTGCCCCCCCACCCACCCAGTGAGTGTCCTATACTTGACTCCACCGCCTTTGTGCATCTCCTGAACTCAACTAATGTTGCCTGGTGAGCAAGTAGATACATGACAATTGGCTACAATAGGTCTGACTGCTTGCATGGCCTCAAGCCCTTGAATTTAAAAATGCTATGACCAACACGACCTTGCTTTATCGCACAGTCATTGTGATCTTGTTGGTCACCGAAGGCCTTTTATTCCTTTTTTGGGGATTATAAATATTCTCGAAAAGATAACAGTGAGGGAAATGAGTCACCTGCGTCCTCTGAGAAGGATAAACATGGCTCACTTGGCATGTTCATATAAAGTCTGTGACTAATAATGTGACCCTGAAAACAAAGGGACTAACTGATTAAAAAAAAAAAAAATAGGCTAGAAAACACAAAGATATTATTTTTTGATCCCTTAAGACCTTCCAGTGTTATCAGTAGCCAGAACCAACTTAGCCTTCTCATGAAACTTTTTAGTCCTAGAATTGCTCTCAAATTCCTCCCAACAAAGGAAATACATTTCAGCACAATTCGACTGATTCCTGTGTATGTACATTTTTTCTAAAAATAAATATGAATCAGTACCTAGGATGGAATCAGTTGATGTTATTTATGAGTTATTAAACAATATAGTATTTCCCTTTTGCCACCAACACATGACCTGAAGAGTAACAGTGGTTTTTTTTAATACTAAGGATTCATCTGAATGAAATGATTAAATGAGCCTAGACTACAAATAGATCATTTCAACTTGACCCAATCTCAGACACTCTCTAAGACATTAATATAATAACTTTGGTTTAAAATGTTCAAAAAGAAAAATCTGAAAGTTAGTTTTCATCTATTATGCAGGTGGATTGAGAGATTCCACGAGTTCTGAGAAAACTCTATACACTCTCTTTGTACCTTTGGGGTTTCTTGAATGAAATTTTAACCATGGTGAGTGCGCTTCTCTCATGACTTCACCATCCTATCCTTCCCTCATACTTTTCTAAGAATGAATGTTTATGCATGAAAAATGAAATCCACGAGCCAAATTATGAAGCTCTGGGAAGGGAACAGAATGAAAACAAAACTTGAAATGTGATGCACATATTGTTGGCCCTCATTTAAGGAGACGGCATAGAAATGGCTCACAGTGCTATCCAGTGACTGTTTACATGACTGGAGAATGAGGGGACCATAGCATTTAGAAGAGAGAAGCCAAGCAGATACTATGCGGTTAACTGCTTCCCAAATAGGAGGAGTCCTGTGATGCCCAGCACCCTATCTCATTATGGGAAAACCAAATAATATGTGTCTTTTTGAGAGTATTAACTACTTGTTCCATCTACCATCAGCCAAGACCATTAATTCCAAGAGCATGTCTGGTTGGGTTTGGCTGAAAGTAGGATCAGTCTTTTCTTTTTATATAGCCCTAGCCCATTTTTAGCAAACCCTTTCTACTCAGAAAAAAATGGGTAAGCAAAAGCAGTGGAAGGTCACTGTCATGTACAGTTCAAAAGTAACCAGTCCATCCCTGTAAGTGATACTCACCACAGAGCATGGTCACACAATCTACAATGGAATGGATCCAAGCCGTTTGTGCGTAATCCTGAGTGAAGTATGTCTGGAACTCCACAAAAAAAATTGAAATACATCTGAAAAATACAATGCAAGCATTTTATAGAAAAAAATCTGAATGAGGGGTGCCTGGGTGGGTCAGTGGGTTAGGCCTCTGCCTTCGGCTCAGGTCATGATCTCGGGGTCCTGGGATTGAGCCCCACGTTGGGCTCTCTGCTCGGTGGGGAGCCTGCTTCCCCCTCTCTCTCTGCCTGCCCCTCTGCCTACTTGTGATCTCTCTCTGTCAAATAAATAAATAAAATCTTAAAAAAAAAAAGAAAGAAAGAAAAAATATGAATGAACATGGATCTAAACCACGGCTTCGAATTCTGGGTCCGCTGTTTGAATCTCCATAGGCTTTAATGGTTTTCGGTGGCACATTGCTGGACCACAGTAAATGGGAAGTCAAAGCTATTGGGCCATCTAAAGGATAAAACAAACGAACCTATTTGCCCATCAATAAGGGACCAGCTAACTAAATTTTAACTTATCAATAAAATGAAATATTTTTAGGTATTAGAAGGGATGATTTGATGTGTATTTATTGATTTGAGAATAAATTCACAAGACAGTCTTAAGTAAAAAATAAGCTACAAAGTAGTTTATATAATAAGGCTTATTTTGGTTAAAAAAAATAGTTCATATAAATAGAAAAAGCCTAAAGCATATAAGACAAAAGTACTCAGTCATTATATGTGAATGGTGAGATTATAAATTATAAATTATAAATGATCACTCTAGAGAGAGACAGACATATAGAGAAAGAGAAACTTTATGTTGAAAAATGGTTAATTACTTAGGAAAAAAGACATAAGCAATTCAGGAGCAACAGTTTGCACCACTGTACAACTTGAAATAAATGTCATACAGATCAGCAAGTTTCCTAACTCAGCGCAGAAGCTCTCAGTACTCGGCGACAGCAAGGGTGAATCAGGCCTTGATGGCGATGAGATAGGAAGTCATCAGTCTCTCTGGAGAGGACTACAGTCTAACTCATCATGCCTCAGCAGCCCACGGTAACCTGGTATTCCACTCTTCCTCCCCTCTCCAGCTGCTGCTGGGTGTGAAGGTGGGTGATGGAGAGAAAAAGAAGAAGGAAGAGAATCAGGTATAACCAGGACAGCTGTGTTAGGCAGGTCCAGCTTCACCAGCGGGCCTCCTCCGCAAAGGCCCAGAAGCTGGTACCCAGACGCATAGAACTTCAGCTATCATGGTCTTAAAATTCCTAACAATTTTATCTTTGAATTTGTGTTTTGTAAGCAAAGTCCAAAGGTCACATGCATGCGACCAGAGATACACACACGATGTGTGTTTGTAATTCTTTGCCTTTGCATCGACACATGTAGTATTGGAGACACAAACTCTGGTAGACTCACAAAGCGTGGGAGTTCGGTGAGACTCAGAGCGAGCACAAGGTAAGTTACAGCTACAACTGAGTAAGCGTGGGGGTAGAGAGGCCATGCTTTTTTCAAACCAAAACTTGCTTCAAATTCAGAAAGAAGGCAATGGTGTTCTAAGAAACACAAAGGACTGAGGATTCCTATACCCTTTCCTACTCAGGTTATGTCTCTGTATTTTACTAGCCAACCGCTTACATTGGAAATGATGGCACGGAGGAAAAGGGGAAGGGAGGGCTATCCACACAGTTCCTTTCCTTTTCCGTCTTTCCTTACTCACCAGGAAGCGGAAGATACAGACTGTTGATAGAAAGTGCGTGCATCCACATGCGTGCATCCACGTCATTGCGAATGGCAAGATTTCATTGTTTTTGATGGCTGAGTAATAGTCCATTGTGTATATATGTGGATGGAGTTAGGATGTATTATGCTAAGCGAAATAAGTCAGAGAAAGGCAAATACCATATGATTTCACTCATATGTGGAATTAAGAAACTAAACAGATGAACATATGGGAAGGGTAAAAAAAAAAAAAAGAAAAAGAAAAAAAGAGAGTAGGAAACCAACCATAAGAGACTCTTAATGACCCAGAACAAACTGAGGGTTGCTGGAGGGAGGGGGTGGGGGATGTGCGATGGGTGATGGGTATTAAGGAGGGTACGTGTTATGATGAGCACAGGGTGGTGTATGTAAGTGATGGATCACTGAATTCTACTCCTAAAACCAACACTGTACTGCATGTTAACAAACTAGAATTTAAATAAAAATTTGGGGGAGGGAAAAAAAGAAAGTGCATGCATCAAGACGTGAAGTAAAAACAGTTGAGTTTTTGTGCAGGATTCCCCCTGTTCTGGTGACAATGAACTACAGAGGCATACACGAGCTCCAGGGATCCCACGCAGGAGTTAAAGACTCACATTTGCGTTCAAAACTAGTGTCGCAGGATATAAAGATGAATGGTAAGTTCATGCTAGTGAGTTAATATTTCCATTTTTCTTTCCTAAGAACAACTTTGAATAGCAAATTAAGAACTCCATGAAAAATCGAGGGAGACCAATGAATTTCTACTTTAGCACTTTTAACAGCCCTTATTTTCCTACCTTTTGAACAAAGGGGCCTGCATTTTCATTTTGCACTGGGCCCTGCAGTTATGTTGCGGGTCCTGGGGATGGGAAAGGGAGAAGGGGCAGTATGGGGTGCTAAGTACTACAACCCAAACCCTCCCAACCATTCTCCCTGAACCCACATGGCTGCCTTGGGTACATTTTGCACTCAATGGTCAGAGTTACCAGAACACAAAATAAACCCTGATGCTTCAAACTTTTTAACACGACTTCTGAGACCCTGGATGAGCTGGCCCTTCTTAGCGTCTCCTCTAGCCCCCCACCACTATGCATTCCTCACTTCAGTCAAACTGAAGGCTTTCCACGACTTTCAACACACTGCCCGTACTTTTTCACATCTCTGAGCGTCAAAGGTTTGTCTTCTTTTCTAGGATGCTCTCTCAGCCTCCCTCATTCTTTTAGTCTCAAGAAAACAGCCAACTCCTCCAGGAAGGCTTCCCTGACTACCTGAGTCTGAGTTTGATGACTCTCTTAAATGTTTACACGACATGCGGGGCACTCACACATGACAGGCATATGGCAATTCCCTTTGCACGTGTTTGCGTTCTCCACTAGACTGTGACAGCAAAGGCCCTGTCTGTCTTCTCTTGCACTTAATCCCAAATATCCAGTACACCACCTTTCATGTACCGGGTGCTCATTAAATATTGTTCAAGGTTCAAGGTATTAAGGGAAGGAAAGAAAGAAGGAAGGACTAGCTTTGGTAAAGAAGTGACTGGAAGTTGAGGAAATAAAAAGGTTGAGTAGAAACTTCAAGGACATAACTGAGGGAAGAGGAGGAGGAATACTGCTTGGTAGCTACCCAGGAAAATGTAGCTTAGATAAGGTAGAGTAAAGATGTGAGGAATCTGAGTTCATATGCTGACAGACGAATTAGTAGGAGGGAAATACAAAGAAGGTGGAGATGCAGCAGCCTAAGAAAAAAGGGTCCCAGATGATGATGACATTTTGGGATTGTAAATCATAGTCTCTTCTCATCACTAAATCATTCTGAGGGATTTAATATTTGTGCGACTATGTTTGTCTCTTGTGACATTCTTGTTGTCTTATTGCTGTTTTGTTTTCTGCTTGATGGTTTTCCTAACTGACTTGACAAGTCATATCAGTCAGACTTTAGGTATGTAAAATTCAAAAATAACACCTGAGATTATTATCTAAACATGGGAGCTGGTCTGCCAGAGGTAAAATTTAATAACCACAAACATGCTCTGATTGACCGTGACTTTCATAAAATACAGGGAAGAATACTGTATCACTGCTTATTTGTTCTCAAAAGGGAAAAGTACTTTTCAAATGGTAAAGGTTCAGGATTTATAGCTTCTAAACATAGGCACGGCCTTAAAGAAAACGAATATTATTGGGAGCACGTGGGCTTCTCATTCCAGAATAATTTTTACCGTCTTTTGGAAAATGTGTGCATCTGACATGTCAGGAAAGCTGGGCCCTCATATCTGATCCTCACACAGAGTAACTGAGAATTTCGATAATGCTTCTTCACCTTTCAGGGTCTCAAGTTCCTCATCTATGACATAAGCAGTTTGAGAAACATAACTGGATCAGCCATAATACATTAGATCATGCTACAGTAGCAAACAACTCCTAACGTCCTACAGGGGTCGACAGGCTTTATTCCTAAGAATGAGGAACAAAATATCGGGGTGCCTGCGTGGCTCAGTGAGTTAAGCGTCTGCCTTCGGCGCAGGTCATGTTCCCAGGGTCCTGGGTTGGAGCCCCGCATCTGGCTCCCTGCTCGGCAGGAAGCCTACTCCTCCCTCTCCCACCGCCCCTTCCCCGGCTTGGGCTTCCTCTCTCACTCTCTCTCTCTCAAATAAATAAATAAAATCTTAAAAAAAAAAGAAAGAAAGAAAGAAAGAAAATATCACCCAAGTGTCATCTGGTATGAAATAACATTCTCAAAGATACTTTCTCTCAAGGGGCCAACATGCCTACTGTCTCCACCTTGCCACTCTGCTAGAAAATTCTTTGATGGCTGACAATATCTGGTATTTGGTCAAAACTTTCTTCTGATTGATGGAGTTGTCCACTGTATCAATGCCAGAAGTGATCCACTGGACAGTGTAGCCTTGTAGTTAAAAGAATTACTACTTGGGGCGCCTGGGTGGCTCAGTGGGTTAAAGCCTCTGCCTTCGGCTCAGGTCATGATCTCAGGGTCCTGGGATCGAGCTCCGCATTGGGCTCTCTACTCATCGGGGAGCCCGCTTCCCCCTCTCTGCCTGCTTCTCTGCCTACTTGTGATCTCTTTCTCTGTCAAATAAATAAATAAATCTTAAAAAAAAAAAAAAGAGCTCCCCAATCCCATAGGACTGTAGACATCTACTACAACTAAGTTAATTTGGATCCAGAAGAGGTTGAGAGAAAAAAGGTCTCATAGCTGGAGGCTTTCTTTGAACATTTAAATCTACTATTGCTTTTCGGGACGCCTGGGTGGCTCAGTTGGTTGAGCGGCTGCCTTCAGCTCAGGTCATGATCCCAGGGTCCTGGGATCGAGTCCCACATCGGGCTCCTTGCTCGGCGGGAGCCTGCTTCTCCCTCTGCCTCTGCCTGCCTCTCTGCCTGCTTGTGCTCTCTCTCTGACAAATAAATAAATAAAATCTTTAAAAAAAAAAAAACAAAAAACCTTGCCCCATTTCCTTAATTTGTAGCAGAAGAATGTCTCAAATACTTTATAAAAAAATAATAATAATAATAAATCTACTATTGCTTTTCAAGTCAACCCCAACTCAAGCTGTCAGTTTACAAATAGAATGTCATGTAATTTCACAATGAAATATGATTCTTAAAATAGAGAATGTGTTTGCTAATAAGATATCTTGAAGAAAAAAATAATTAACACACATTGACGGAGACAGAAAATAAATAAGAAGGACAGCTTTAATAGCCTGGACAACTTTAAGCTTTATGTAAATTTCACATGTAAGGCAGTATCATCATTTACAAGGCAAGAGCTGAAATACAATTTTCAAGTGGCTGGGTCATGACAGTAGCAGTGTTTGTAAAGCAAAAACCACGGAACAATACAAATGTCCTTCAGTAAAATGTGTTAAATTCTGCTCACATCCTTGTGATGGAATTCTAAGCAGTTATTTTTCAGCGAGGTAGAACCATATGTGCTGATATGGAGATGTTTCCAAAAGGTATTATTAAGCAAAAAAAAAAAAGTTCAAAACAGTGTGTATAATGTGTGTAATATGAAAAGAATATGCTTTATATATAGATATAAGTTCTTCAAATGTTTTTGGAAAGGTCTGAAGAAACTATTAACAAGGTTAACTTTGGGGAGTGAAGCTGGCATTCAGGAAGTGAGGAGAAAAAGACTATTTTATGCATCTCTGTATTCAAATTTTTACCATCTGGATGTACAGTTTAATTTTTTTTTTTTTTTTTAAGATTTATTCACTTAGGAGCGCCTGGGTGGCTCAGTCGGTTAAGCATCCTGGGCTCGAGCCCCCACGGTGGGCTCCCTGACCCTCAGGGAGCCTGCTTCTCCCTCTGCCTGTCGCCCCACCTGCTTGTGTTTGCATCTCTGTCAAATAAATAAAATCTTAAAAAAATAGATTTATTTTAGAAAAAGAGAAAGAGAGAGAGAAAGAGAGCCAGGGGAGGAGCAGAGGGGGAGGGAGAGGGACAAGCAGACTCCCCGCTGAGCTTGCAACCTTATTCAATTCCAGGACCCCGAGATCATGACCTGAGCCAAAGGCAGACGCTTAACCAACTGAGCCGCCCAGGTTTCACCCCTCCTCCGTATGGTTTAATTTTTAAGTATACAGTTTAAATAGAAAAAAAAAAAAAAAAGACTTAATTGCACAACAGGCACTGATCTTCTGCACTGACAAACCACCCTCGAGGCTGCTTTCCTTGGCCCGATCTCCCATCCTCTTGGCCGCTGCATGTTCATGACATTGAGTTCCAATGCTGGCTGTGTCTTCACATTTTTCTCCTCTGAACTTAATTCTGCTCAGCTATGCCCCTCTCAGCCTCCTCTATTAACCTCTGATAATAGGTCTTCGCCACCAGCCACAACCCTCTTCTGGCTTCCGGCTAAACCCTTAGCAGTTTGGAAAGGGGGGCTGCCCACCATGATCACAAAGTGAGTAGCAGATGAAGCGCACGGACCCGATGCAGCTGGAAGCCTCTTTCTCTTTTCATTTCTTCCTGGCCAAATGCTACCCATTCTTCAAGACTTCACTCCGGGGACGACTTCTCTAGAAAGCCTGCCCTCAACTGCCACGTCAGAACAAACCCCTCTCTTACCAGTACTGTTTTACACTGTTTTTACTGATGGATATTTAGCACATTTCGATTTGTATTTCAGCTATTTGTGCCTGAGCCTACCAGGGTCCTGTTCCAACATCTGTGTGTGTTTGGAAGCGCCTAGATAAAGCCTTGTCCTCGATGAATGCATAGTTATATATTAGTGGACCCGATTTCTATTAAATTGAAGTTGAAAACTTAAGGGTACAACCTGAAAGAAATATGCAAGACTTTCAGCCGTTGGTGACAGTCATGGGTTCTACTGGCAATTCTACTGTGACTGAGAAAGAACTGAGATTCAATGTCCTGCCAAACAAGACCAGCCACACAAGATGCTAAATGAGCATTAAAGACCATCAATAAATCAGTGTCCTTGTTGTAGGTCCTCAGTTTTCTACAGACACCTACCCCAAGTTATGTCCATAGTTTCAGAGGACAACACTCAAAGAATCCACACGTCTCCCAGTCTTCATGTGTAGCTGTTTGTACATGAATTGGGGGTGATGACTCTCATGACTAGTTAGCAACAGGACAGGGAGAGCGGAGAGCCTCTGTAAGAACTGTCCCCCGGCACCATGACTTCTCATCACTGGCGTGACAACCCTATGGAGATGAGGAAGCAGTCTACCTTAGACAATGATGCCATCACCAAGGCAATTTTTTTAAAAACCCTATGTCTGGTAAGACTATGCTGTTCTAGAGAAGGTGCTGTGTTTGAGGAGACAGAAACTGGCCACAGAGCTTCCTCAAAGTGCCTCCATCTTGGAGCAGAACAAAGGTGGAGATTGAAGCAAGGACACTTCTTACAATGAAAAGGCGCCGAGAGAGGACGTGTGTGTGGATATACACCCTAATGGAAGATCAAACAGAAGTATGATGTGTGCATGAGAAATAACAGGATAGGAAAACACCTGGTTTGTGTTGGAAGGAGTCAATGGATTATGTGTGCACATGCAATGGCAAATACACAAGATAAGAAGTTAAAAAAAAAAAAAAAAAAGACTAGAAATCCAGTCCAGTTCTGTCCCAGCAAACCAAAACTGTAGGTAAGTCGCTTAAGCTCTCTGAGCACCAGTGTCCTAATCTATGACAGGGGGGTAAATAAGCCCAGTCTGCCTAAAGTGCATCATGAAGACTCAACTACCTGAAAGATATCAACCTGAGCCCTCCTTATAAAGCACTGAACTCACTTCCAGAACTTTCCTGTCATGGATATGAAGGAAGCTTCCACACATAAGAACCAGGAGATTCCTTTTTAACTCTATGACTCCTCATACCCAGAACACAAGATCCATGAGACAGATGGAAGAAAATGCAGACTCAATACCAATCACATTATTTTAAATGAATCTATAATTTTTTAAATGATACATAGTAGTATCCAACCTTTATTGTAGTAAAAAAAAAAACCAACCTTTATTGTAGTAAAAAAAAATCCTGCTTCTTTCCTGCATTATATACTATTATAGGGGAAAACATCAATGCTTTTATTGAGGTTGTCATGAAATAAAGTTTTTAGTGAAAATAACTTTGTTTCATGCTTAAAGGTGCATTGTCAGAGAAGAGCAACAAGGAGTTCTACTTGAATGAAAGCACATGTAGAGGAAAGAGCTAGCATACGCAGATTTCAAGCATGCACTTATTTCAAATATAAATGATGAATGAGTCCCAATGTATACAGGTGTAACTTAAGCATATCAACACTATGCCCTTGAATAAAAGAAAGAGGAGAAATGAACAAGCGAGAATGAGAGAAGACTATACTTCTGCTGTTACTTTCCTTCAACCTAGAATTTAGCCTCCAGCACCACGGCTGAGTGTAAAATGAAGCAGAATTTAAATTCTAGGTTTTAAGTTTCTAGTGGCTCAGTATCTGGTGACTCAAGAGGTTTTCAAGGATTGTTTTGACCTTATGTATTTTTCTCTTCTGGGATGAGCTGCTTATGAAAACAAATGGCTGGAAAAGCCATAACACTTAGTCTAAAAATGCCCTAATACTCCAGGTTTCTGTGCCAGATATTAGAGAAGACACCACTACCCAGGACTTGGGTCAGAAATCCCATTCCTTACAAAGTAAAAGACATCTGAACAAAGGAAACACACACACACACACACACATCATGCATACACACAGATATTTTCACAATGACAGGTTCAGAAGTAGAACAAAGCAGACTTAGAAGAAAGACAAACCAGATCATCTCAATCAATGAAGAAGAGAATCCCACCTACCTGGTGACTGCCCGGGTACAGATGGTAACAAGGAAACAGCCCGCCACAATCATCCAGCCCCAGCCTCCATCTGGGGGAGAGGTAGACCGAACTCTAGTTCCTTTGGCCATGGCTTCGATTCTTCCTCTTTTTCGGGTTACTCTGATAGCCCAGTTACAATCCTGGAAGAAGTTTGCTGTCCAGTGACTTCCTATTGGCATTCAAGATTAGCATGGAATGCTACCTGGCACATAGGTTACTGGCCATCTGAAACCAAAATCAGGATATATTTATATTTTATTGTCATATCCAAAGGTTGATTTTTCACTTGACAAAAATGATCATGACTTTCCTGTTAAATATGATTATTTGTAACTATGAATGCTGGACTGTGGCAAAGACCATTAGTTGTCCTTGGTACCCATTTTTCTTCTTTTTAGTAAGAGATCCTCTCAAAATTTAGCCAAATCCATGTCTACCCAGTTTGATGCCATATTTCCTAGCTTCTCTTGAAGGTAGATGTGGCAACATGGTTTAGTCTAAGTAAAAAGGATGGAAGAAAAAGTGATGCACCATTTCTGGTTCATGAGTTCAAAGGCAAAGGTACTTTCCCAGGGCTTCCACCACCCCCTTTCCCATAGACGAGCGTGGATGGGGGGGGGGGGGGTGAGACAACTTCATCCACACAAACCAGGACGGCACCCTGGGGGCTGGCAGAGCTACAGGGTAGAAGGAGCCCAGGTCCCTGATGATGGTGGAGAAGGGCTGCCTCTTCAGCTCTGGACTTCACAGACCTCTACACTGTTACACAAAATACCAAAAAGCTTCCACTTTATTTGAGTCTCTGTATTTTGGAGTCTGTTACAACAGCTTAGACCATGTCCTACTTATGACACCGAATGACTGACAGTAACTTCTTTGGCATTTCTGACTAGCAATGCGATAATTTGTATTTATTTTTATTTTTTAAATTTCTTCTTCAATGCTATCATTTTTTTAAGTGTGTAATAAAGGCAAGAAGAGAATGACAAATAAATGAACCAGAATAGAGAGCCCAGCAGCAAGTACATAATAATTCAATATAGCTGAATAAGGTAGCTGAGATTGGTGGGGGGAAAAAAGGATTACTCAATATATCACGTCACAACTCTCCCTCTAGTTCTTAACCTTCTAGATAGGTCAGAGTTAAATACAAAAAAGAAAAAGAAAAGAAAGAAAGAAACCGTTAAAAATCTAGGTGAAAATATAGGCAAATATTTATCTGATCTCTAGATAGGAGAAGGACTCCCTGAGATGTAAAATAATGTAACAACCCGAGAGGAAATTTTTGTTGATTTGTCTAAATTAAAATTTAACATTTCTACATATCACAAGATGTACTAAATAAAGCCAAATGATAAACTACAGACTTGCAAAAGATAAACTACAGACTTACAAACTAAAAACATTAGCAAGATGTGGTTCAAAGAAGTAATATCTGCAACATTAATGCGTTCAACTACCAGCACGTCCTGAGTGTCTGCTAGGTGCCAGGCAGTATTTCGGGGCCCTGGGAATCCTTATGGTGGGCAGACTCCAAGGTACGCCTATGGTCCCGCCTCCTGTTGTTCTTGACTGTGTATAATCCCTCGCCCTGAGTGCAGGTGGGACCTGTGACTTGCTGCTAACCAGAGTGGGGCACAGGCGACAGGACGTGAATCCCATGATTATGTCATGTTATGTAAGACTCAGTCTTGCTAGAAAACCTGCTCCCACTCTCCTGTGGCCTTGACGAACAGCTGCCATATTGCACATGGCCTGTGGAGGGGGCCCCGTGGAGGGGACTGTGGGCAGCCTGTGCGAGCCGAGGATAGCCTCCAGGAGAGAGCAAAAAGCTGAAGTTCTCAATCCTACAACAAAAGGGCAACAAATTCGGCCACAACATCCCAAACGAGCTTAGAAGCAGATTTTTTTCTGGCGAGCCTCCGGTTGAGAACACAGCTTGGCCAACATTTTGACCCCAGCCTGCGACACGCTGAGCCGAGGACCCCGTTAAGCCATCCTGGATTCTGGCCCCACAGAAACTGTGATATAAGGTGTAAAGTGTTCTTTAGCATGTCAAACAGGCGTCTTCTGACAGATCCTTCTACCACTGAGTGGAGCAAATCACTCAGTGGTTGGTACAATTTGATTATGATCACCAGACGAAATCCGAGGTGGTATTAATTCAATGAAACATCATTTCAAATAAGACAAAGCATGCATTATTTGGAACACGGGCTTTGTACCACTTGGTAAATTATGGACAAACCAAATGAATACAAATTTTTTTACTTTAAAGCCACAATTTCTTTTAAGAAAATGGCTCACAGTAGAATCTTGCAATCTTTAAAGCCACCAGAACAAACTGGCGGCCTGTGAATTCAGAGAGCAAATACAGAGCAAAGACAGTGAATGGGATTCATTCCCTTATAAGACAGGCCCCGGGAACTCCTCCGCCCCTTCTGCCTTATGAGGACACAGCATAAAGAAGGCTGTCTAGGAGCAAGGAGATGGGCTCTCACCCAATACCAATTCTGCCAGCACCTTGATCTTGGACTTCCCACCTCCACAACCGTGAGAAACATAGGTTTGTTATGCAAGCCATCCAGTCTAGAGTAGTTTTGTTATAGTAGTCCAAATGGACTAAGACACCTAAAGCTTTAGATGTCCCAATTCCCTTGAGAAATTGATAGTGCTAGAGATAGCGGGCAGGCATTCCTTTGTGGCAGCTATCAGAGGGAGTGAAGGAGCAGCACATTCCTGGGCAAGGCCTGTACTCCCCCCTTCACCCTGTCCCTGACCTCCTGTCCTGTCTGACCTCATGGTCTCACTCATACACGACACCTGACAGGCCCCTGCAAGCAACAGCTTCTCTACTTCTGCCGATACTGTGTTGCCCTAAGTCAGACTTTCTTGAAGGGCCAGATGTGAGTCACGTTCATGGGATGCTTTATGTCTCGCGCTCCCTCTCACAATTTCAGCGCGATCAGCCTTTGAAGTTCTACCCACACCTGCACACACACAGAATGAAATAACTCACTGCTTAGACACAACTAGGTGCCAAGTGCCACCAAATGGTAGAATCGATTGTACAAGGAAAACAGCCAAAGCTCAGAAACCTCTGCCTTGGTTTAGTTCTAGCCTCTTCACAGTTTTTCTATTAAAATAACCGCAAGGATAAGTTTTTCTATTAAAATAACCCCAAGGGTAATTTACACTGAAGACTGTAAATCCACCAACACATAAATGTCCAGTATCCGGACCGTCCCCAGTCAGTGCTGCCCAGTGCTGTTCAGGAGCGCTGAAACAGGGGTGCCTGGGTGGCGCAGTCAGTTAAGCATTTGCCTTCGGCTCAGGTCATGGTCCTGGAGTCCTGGGATCGAGCCCCGCATCGGGCTCCCTGCTCAGCGGGAAGCCTGCTTCTCCCTCTCCCTCTGCCCCTTCCCCCTACTTGTGCTCTCTGTCAAATAAATAAATAAAATCTTTAAAAAAAAGAATGCTGAAACGGGCAATGAAATATAGTGCAATAGATCAAGAATTAGAAAGTTATTCAAATTCTTTGAACAGTAATCTCGTTGCTGGGAAGTTATCCTAAGAAAACAATTTAAGAGAAGACGGACACTAGGGCTGGAAAATAATAGTTGCATTATGAATAATATATAAAATGGAGACAACTTAAGTGCTCAACAACTGGGAAGTGTTTTGAGAGTTATGACACATGAACAAATGGAACACTATCCAATCCTTTCAAACCATCAACAAGAAGATAATACTATCATAGGGGAAAACATCTATGATGCCATGTTAAGGGGAAAAGAAGTCTCTAAAACTGTGTGCACATTGTGAGAAGAAGCTAGGTAAAACTTACGTAGAAGCTGGATACTTGCAACTGTCACAAAGAAGAGAAGGATATGCAAAAAGGTATACAGTTGCAAAGACGATGCAAAAAGGTATACAGCTGGTATGATTTTTAGGAATCATTTTCAAAACTGTATTCGATACCATTTCATATATAGTTTTCTTAGATAGTTCAGGTCTACTCCTGTGACGTAAATATGAGCACAGACATTTCCTTTGTATAGTGTCTCAAGGACTAGAAAGAACCATATCACACTTATTGAAACAACACAGTGAAAATTAGGTGATTGTTCAGTAGAGGACATGATGTACACAAAAAGCTCCAGCAAAAATAAAATGTTCCGTCTCATTACAAAAATCTTAAGCATCATTAACTTTTACTTCGCCTCTTGTGTCTCCAGATGATTCCATATGCATTTGTTTTAGTTGAGCAACCTCTCTGGCATTCCCACATTTTATGAGTTAAGAACCGATTCATGCAGATCTCTCAAAAAAATACAATTGCAAGAAGCTAAATGAGCGAGGTGAGTCAGACGCCCAAGCAGCGCAGGGCTGACGGCACCACGAGGTCTGTTGTAAGTTAAATTCAGCCTTAAATATTGACAACCTTAAAGGTTAACTTAAAGGGTAAAACTGCAGAACTGGGAACATTCTCACAGGGTTCTGGGGTGGGGAGAAGCGGCTTTGAAAACATCAGTAGGTGGTACCATGATTAATAATTCCTCATGAACAGGCCCCCTTGAGCCTCAGAAGCCTCAGAGACAGGCGCTATTTTCTCCCGTTCACGATGATAAAGCTGAAGCCCAGAGGAGTGAAGGGACTCACCCAGCAGTGCCACATGGAGATACAAGTGGAGACGAGAGACCCTGGCAGACTTTGGACAGTGCACTTGCCCATCCACCTTCCAGATTTCCAAACAGCTGTTGGGCACTGCTGTCAACAAGCCATACAAATAATGGTGAAGCTTGAGTACCCACTGCTGTGAGTGATCACGACAGAAGAAAGGGGGAGGAAGCCCACAGGTTAACACGAGGGTATACTGCCCAAAAAACAACTCATGTTTCTCTCAACACAGGTAATTCAATACATTTCTATGTATTCAGAAGAAATGCACGGGTTAGACAAGGCTAACCTAGTTTCATGGAGACTTTGGAGCAGCCTGCCGTTTCCCTAGAATATTAGCCTGCACATTTTTGTAAATAATTGACTGCCCTGATATGGCACAAATATAAGAAAAAAGTCCTTTACTGAGTTAATAGTATACCTAAAACTATATGCAAAGGAAGCATGTTACCATCACGTAATTCTTCATTTTACTAATCGGCCTCCAATTTATTTCATTTTGACATCCAATCACTAAAGTATAATTGCATTCTGCATCTCATTCTGGTTCCAGAAAAATCTTTTTGGAACAAGAGAGGCTCCATATCATGATGTTTCTCTGAGATTACTCCTTAATAGTACAAATTAGGATATATGCTCAATTTCACTTCACCCTCCTGGCTTTAAAAAAATCTAACCATTTCCAGGGGCCCCTGAGTGGCTCGGGTGGTTAAGCATCTGCTTTCAGCTCAGGTCATGATCCTGGGGTCCTGGAATCAAGCCCTGTGTTGACTCCCTGCTCAGTGGGGAGTCTGTTTCTCTCCCCCTACCTGTCCCCCCATTTGTGCTTTCTCTCTCACTCACTCTCTCCCAAATAAATAAATAAAATATTTTTTAAAAGTTTTTGTACTATTCTTCCAACTTTTCTATAAATGTGAAACGATTTCTGGGTCACCTGGGTAGCTCAGTTGGCTAAGAATTCGACTCTTGATCTCAGCTCAGGTCATGATCTCAGGGTCCTGGGATCGAGCCCTGTGTCTGGCTCCCTGCTCATTGGGGAGTCTGCTTCTCTCTCTGGGCTCTCTCCCTCCCTGCTGCTCATGCTTTTTCCCTCTCTCTCAAATAAATAAATAAAATCTTTAAAAAAAAATCTAATCATTTGCAAAGAATTCTTGCTAATAGTCAATAACTTTCCACAAAAGCACTGCATTTGTGGGGCAAATCTTTCCTGTTGACCTCGGTAAAGTTTTCTGAAGTGATCTCTTCTGTCAGTAGAAGACCTACATATCTCTTACAGTCCATGTGCTGCTAGAGAAAAGTCGACAATGGTCCTGGAAACACTTGTTTTGTTAAGGCTCCCAACACTATCTTTCTTGTTCTCTCCTCTCTCCATTCCCTTTTACTTCCGGTGCCTTAACCTTTAGCTGTGCCCTTCTTTATAAATTGCTTTGCACCCACAAAACAGATAAAAGGTGTGCGGGAGAAAGATAATCAAGAGCGGGAATTAAGACCATGAGGTCTAAGTGACATGAGGTAGTTGTATGACTCGTCTCTGCTACTATTTCCTAATCTATAAAACCAGGGAGTTGAATTACTGTTTATCCTTCAAACCAGCTGACTGATTATTAGTACCTCTTCCCTCATATGTGAGTTACCTGGTCGACCAGGCACTTCCCAGTAAACTGATTATTCTATTCTTTGTTTTTATTTAAGAATCATGAAATTTGCCAGTCTCTCTCATTTTTGAGACTTTTCTAAAATATTCCTGTACTGCAGATAGTATTTTTGGAATATCTCTTGAGGTATTTATTACCTTTTGTTGGCAAGCTGGTTTCCTCTCACTGACCCCCTTCGATCATTAAGGCTAAACCAAGAAATTTATTGCTGTAAGAAACAGAAAGATGAGTCCCCTCCATAATAAATTCATCCGTAAATAAGGAATCATAGGCTTGTGCTGAAGGGGAAGTTTCTATCACACGAAGGGAAAGTAGTTTCTTAATTCTTCACCGTACCACTTATCTACCCCTGGTCAAGACTTAAGAGAATCAGAAGTGTAGTCCTGAAAAACCTGGACAGCTCATCACTCTTCCTTCTAAAAGACCTTTTGCCCTTCCTCTCTGGGTAGGCTTGTACGGTACTCAGTGAGGATAGAAGCCAATACCTAGACACCAGTAAGATGAGTGTCACCAGCAGAATGCCAAGACACCAACACTAAGGAAAGCTCTGCTTGGGCCAATGAGAACTCAGGGATCTGCTTGCCAACCATCTCATCCACCATTACTGTGAGCACACATGAGTTCTCCCCTAAGTCAGGCAGGCAGAGAGGAGATGGAGGATATACACCACGGAAAGAAGAAACACTTACTTAGAGATTAACCTTGGATTTAGCTAAATATTGATCCAAAAAGACTGAGCTAATAGGAAAGCAAGTACTTTATACTGGCAAAGATGGTGAGAAACTTTTAAAAATTGAGATATAATTCATACATATCCATTTCGAAGTCTATGTTCTGATGACTTTTGACAATGTACGCACTCACATAACCACAACCACCACAACCAAGATAGAGAATATTTTCCTCACCCCGAATACTCCTCACGCTCCTTTGCAGTCAATCTCCACCAACCTCAGCACCACACTACGACTGAGTTGCTTTCTGTCCGATATAGTTTAGTTTTGTCAGCCAAGAATTCTGCAAAAATGGAAACACACAACATGGACCATTTTGTTTCCAGATTCTTTCGCTTGTGATAATGTTTTAAGATTCATCTAGGATGTTGTGTGTATCTGTAGATTCCTTTTTATTGCTGAATAGTAATCTGTATTATGGATATACGGCAATTTATTTATGTATTCATCTGTTGATGGACATTAGGGTCGTTTCCAGCTTTAGACTATTATGAACAAAGCCTCTGTGACATCCACATACTCATCTTTTTGTGAACATCTATTTTTATTCTCTTGAGTAAATATGTAGGAATGAAATTTTTGAATCATATTGTAAGTATATATTTAACTTTAGAAGAAACTCCCAGATTGCTTTTCAAAATGGCTACACGATGAGTAATAGATTAGAAGTCCAGTTGCTCCAGCGTGTAATGGATTTTCATTGTGGTTTTAATTTGTGCTTCCCTGATGACTAAGAATGTTAACCACTTTTTTCATGTACTTATTAACTATTCATACATCTTCTTTTGTCTATTCAAATATCATGCACATTTTTGGGAGGGCTGTTTGTCTTTTTATTGAGATGTAAAAATTCATTGTATACTGTAGATACAAGTCCTCTGTAGACATATGTATTACAAATATTTTCTCCCATTCCGTAGCTTGCCCGTTCATTTCTTAGTGGTATATTCTGAAGAGCAGAAGTTACTAACTTTGATGAACTGGAATTTATTATTTTTTTCTTGTGTAGTCAAATGTATTTCTAGATATTAGTGGTGAGTGATTACAAATTAAAACTTAAAAATACCACTTTAGGGTAGCATCCCAAACCATGAAATGGCCAGGAATAAACTTAACATAATATTTGTATTACTTTTACACTAAAAACTACAAACAGGGCTGAGAGAAATTTATAAATGCCTAAAAGAGAGAGAGAGAGATACCATGTTCATTCCATGGAAGATGTCAAATCTATGCAAGTTGACTGATATTTTCAATGGCTGGGAGTCACAGAGGACACCATGGGAGCCGCGGGTCAGTCTTTCAAGTATTCTGGGAGAGGATTCCAACACTTTTCCGAAAAGCCTCTAGAGCCCTGCAGCAGTGTTCCAGCTGTTAGCCTTACAGCCTTGTAGCCTGGGGCAAGCTCAGGCTCTGAAAAGGACTCAGCACAGAGGGAAGTTAAAGAAACTCCTCCATCTGCTGGGCTTTGCACAGTCTCTGGCCCAGGGAGCCAACTATTTTTTCCATTTGGAGTCTCTGGGTCTTAGGGATGCCTTCTACTGCATATGGATTTATTTATTTTCGTTGCTCAATGGTATTACACATGTGCTACGAAAAATAATATTGTTCTTAGTAAAGAAAAACTAGTCATTTGCTTTTTTCCCCTCTCCTTTCTGCTTCTCTCTGCTTAGTCCTCCCACGGATCCTCGTAACAGGGGAATAAATAACTGCTGACCTCACCCAGAAATTTTGGGGTGTCTGCTGGGCGCCTTTGAGCACTGAACTGAACACTGACTTCTGGAAACGAAGCTGCCTAAGTTCCTAGGCTGGGTGTGAGACTCTGGAGACAGGAATACTTTACATAAGACCTAGAATAAACAGCAGAGCAATTCATACGGTATTTAGTCTACAGAGAGGGAGAAAAGGGTACAACCTGTGATTCATGTAAGGCGCAGAGAGTAGAAAGCACCTTCTTTTCCTCCCTGCCAGCTCCTATCCCGCAGAGCTGCTGATTCTAGGCAACATCAGAAAAATGCTTACTTCTGCGTCTAATAGTTTGTTGACAGTGCAGTTTATAACCTGGAGCTTGCCCCCAATTACTATTTTCTGCAGTGGTGGAGTTCTTGTCTCTCCTCTTTGGAAGCGCACGTAAAAAAAAAAATGATAGGCCTGGGCTGTATCCCTCTCTGATAAAAAATATAACATGCAGTCAGGGATGCCTGCTCCTGGCACAGGGTCTGCTATAAAGCTGGTGTGGCTCAGTGAATAAATTCTGGTGTCTAACCCTGTGGCCTTGCAGAAGTCTCGAATTCTAATTTTGCACCTTACAGCGTATGGAACTACTAGGTCAGAGTGTGTTCTATCAGAGGCACCTTGACCGCAGAGGAGAATCTTGGGGCTGGAGAGGCATCGCACAGAATCTTACTGTTAGTTCACAGAGTCTTTTATTGAAGGACAGAGCTGCCTGTCTATACCACAACATTTTCCTCTCTCTATAATCACAGCCACCGCCATGTTGCTGGAATGGGAGAGGCACCCAGTCAAATATTTCGGTTGGCTAGAAGTTAACCCCTCGAGTCATGTAGTGTTGGGGAGAACTGGTGTTTGAAGGCCAGTGTAGGCAGAATTCAGGTCTGCACGGAGTGTGAGCTCCCTAAGAGCGGGGCACCCTTGATGCTTCAAGCCTCAGACACTGCCTGGAAGAGAACAGGCCCTCGGTAGACATTTAGGGAATGAACACCCCCAATTCTCGAGTTCTGGACGTTTTCTCAAATCACATGGGGATGGGGTACAGGGAGCTTGAGGGATGGGGGCAAGAAAGGACACATCCGTTCTCTGTTCCTTTTACCCAGTGTCAGACCAGATTAACCAGCCTTCCTAGGATCTGGGTAACAGAGCCTCAAGTGAATACATCTCACTGACTACACCAGCATGGCCCGGCCATGACCCCAGACCAGACCTAACCTGCAAACCTAGCTTCACTGCCGGTGTAATGGAAAAACGCAGATTTTTTCCTTCCTGTGTAGGGAAAATCCAGTTCTTCCCTATTACATGTGTCTCTCCCATGAGTCTCCTTTCCTGCTCCCACAAAACACTTCACGCCTGACACTTCTGGGCACCCCCACACCAAGAAGCAATTCTTGGACACCAGCAGAGTATCCAAGAATTCAACTCGATTCTGACACTTCTATCCAGAGGAAGTGTCGGATCCCACAGGTTAAGGGCTCAGTCCCAGAAGATTGGCCCTCGCCCCCCACCTTCAGACACCGGTCACACGCCTAGGGTATCATCTGAGCTTCTGACTAATGAACGATAGATCGGCAGCGCCAATGACCTCCTCCTTGGGTTCCCCTAATTTGCCAGAGCAGCTCCCAAAACTCAAGGAATCACTTACTATGTTTACCAGCTTCCTATGAAAGGCTACGATAAAGGATACAGATGGACGTCTAGATGCCAGAGACGTGTAGGGCAAGGTATGTGAACAGGGCCGCGGGACTTCCGCGCCCTGTCCTGGGACGACTCTTGCCCCACACTTCCAAATGTTCACCAACCCAGAAGCTCCCCGAGCCCCATACTACTGGGATTTTATGGAGGCTTCCTCACACGGACGTGATCAATTATTAACTCCATTTTCAGCCCCTCTCCTCTCTCTGAAAAAGGGAGGGGGCTGTGGGGCTGAAAATCCCAAGCTTCTAATCATGGCTTGGCCTTTCTGGTGACCAAGAGAGCGGCTGAAAATGCACGCAGGTTGCTGGAGGGCTCACCTACAGAGCCTGGCACTCGGCCCACTGTCTGCCCCACATTGCACAGGCCATCAAATTCCACAGGCCCTTAGAGATGTTTATTTTTGCGCTCTGTAGACTCTGTTCACTGCTTGAGCCACGGTAGGTCACACAAAGGACAAGGTGTTGCCAAGACTGAGAATGCGGTGTACTCTTTAGTGCAAGACCGAGGACCGGAATTTCTCTCTGGAAATGAAAAACTTAGAAACGATTTTACAAAAATTCTTTCAAGATGTGGGTGGTCGTCTTTGACTCTATCCTGATAGAAATCGTTAGAACTCAACCAGTTCATTCTACTCCCTCCTAGTTTTAGATCCAGGGAAAAGTTTGGTGAACTTTCACAACAAAGACCTTGGAAGTAGTTCCCAACCAACTTTTTTTTTTTTTCCAACCAACTTTTTCATGTGTGAGTTCGTTCTATACATTTTTAAATAGTTCCTAAAAGTAAATAAATATTTCCTTAGCTAAACACGGCAACAGTTATATTTTTAATGTGTTATTTGTTGATTAAGAAAATATATAAAGGGGAGCCTGGGTGGCTCAGTCGGTTAAGTGTCTGCCTTCAGCTTGGATCATGATCCCAAGGTCCTGGGATCGAGTCCTGCATCAGGCTGTCTGCTCATTGGGGAACCTGCTTCTCCTTTTCCCCTCTGCCTGCCGCTCCCCCTGCTCGTGCTCTTTCTCAGTCAAATAAATAAATAAAATCTTTAAAAAAAAAAAAAGAAAATATATAAAGACATCAGTTAAAATGAATTTCATGGTATTTTCAAATACATTTTATTTTATTTTAGAAA
>CM052894.1:32626836-32749621 GCA_028534135.1 Potos flavus | reverse complement strand
GTAAGATGTTTTTCTGCTCATAGGCGATGCTGCGTGTACTGTGGATTTGCACACACTGTACTAATTCTCTCATCTCTTTCCAGGTCAGAGACCCCCCTCCCCCCCCCCCCGATTAGAAACCCCTCTCTGTTTATTAAGGGTAGGGCTAGTGCCTCAGAGAACATAAATTCCTTCCAGTTTACTAGGTGTATTATTTTACCCAAGGTCCTAGAAGGGGCCAGGAAGTTGGGGAGACTTCCACAAAGACATTTATAAAGATGTGAGCTGGGTTCGTAAACTGTAACAAAGGTCAGTAGAGTCCCCTGGGGCGGTGAAAGGTATTACCGCCTCTGGCCTGAAGGGCAGAGGGAGACAGAAATACCTGGAACCTTCTATAAAGTTGCCATAGAAAATCTTGGGCAAAGGAAAGTAGCCAGGCCACCAGGACGGGACAGTAAAAGAGCCAAGGAAACAAAGATACCAGCCTCACACTCCTGACGCCTTCCGAGTCCTCTCGGTGGCTGGACCCGAGGGGGACCCAGTTGCTGCAACTCCTGCATGTCAGTCTCCCGGGGTAGAAATGGAGGGACAGTGACCTTAGAGGGACAGATGGAAGCTGTCCTGCACACCAGTGTGGGCCGCTTGTGTCGGGCGCCAGGACTATCGTTGAAAGATGAGGTCAATTCCTGAGCCATCGTGGGCTTGCCTTTGAACAAGATCAAGTCACTCGAGGTTACCAACTCAAATCTTTAGGCTTATTTCAAATACAAAACTCAGTTGTGAAACTGACCTCCTTTTTTGCTGCTCTTACTTCAGTGCTCCCTTAATTTCAGCCAGCAATCACCTTTAAAGGGACAAGGCCAAAATGTGCATCTCTGCTCCCAGCCCTCCTCAGACTTCCAAGAGCCTACAAGGTGCCTCAAATTCACGTGTCCAAAAACATCACAGGCTCTTCTCCCCTGGAAACACAATGCGTGTGTGTGTGTGTGTGTGTGTGTGTGTAATGCTTTTAGCATTTTCCAACTAGGCACACTAGAACACTCTGAGTCCCCTTGACAACTCCCCAGCTCTCCTAACAAGTGAGGCCAACTCTTACCATGTCCGCTCGTGTGCCTCCCACATCTGCCTCCCCACTTTAATTTCCCTCCGTCTTGTACCTGAACCAAGTCGGAGCCTGCCGCAGCCTGACGGGTGGCCCTAGGTAGACCTCCCTGCTCCTCACTAATGGCAAGCTCTTATCTAGTGTCTCGGTGCCTCGGCTCCCTTATCTGCAGGACAGATTTGGGGACAATACCTACAGCTGGGGACAAAGACCTCCTTTCCATTGATGCCACGCATGGGGCACCCCGGTAGATGGGACACCCCGGGCCTTTCTCAACCTCCTCGCAGACTTTTCCCCACGGGAGGAAAGCAGTTTTCTGATTTGTGACTTTGAGGGAAACAGATACAGCTGCGCTTGGTCAGTTCAGCCCTTCTCTTCCTTGGTTTTTTATTTTATTTTTCCCACTTTGGATCTGCCTGTTAGTAGAGAGGGCTCATGCTTCTTGGGTCTTCCGTGCTACAAGTGAGATGGGGGCGAGTGCCCCTGCAAGTCAGCCTGTGCTTGCTTGGGGCTGGCAGGGACTGCGACTAGGTAAGCCTGTATTTTTTATGGGAAAAGTATTGCAATCCTACCTGGGCTGGTAGTCCTAAGCCTCATTCCCCAATTCTCAGTTTGAGGAGCCCTGAAGGTGGCATTTTGTTTTTGTTTTTAAAGATTTTATTTATTTATTGGACAGAGAGAGAGCACAAGCAGGGGGGAGCGGCAGGCAGAGGGAGAGGGAGAAGCAGGCTCCCCGCTGAGCAGGGAGCCCAATGCAGGACTTGATCCCAGGACCCTGGGATCATGACCTGAGGGCCAAGGCAGATGCTTAACTGACTGAGCCACCCAGGTGCACCCCCTCTTTTTTTTAAAAAAGATTTTGAAGGTGGCATTTTGATCTTCATCAGTTGGATACCTGTTTTCACCTCTACATTGGTTTTGAGCTTAGGGAAAAGATGAGTGTTTTCTAATTGATTTTTTCAAATCCCCTTTCCTGTCTCGTGGAGTTATTTGAAAAATGTAATGAGGTAATCCATATTGTATCACAAAGCATAGGATCGCCCCAAAGCATAAGCATTCAAATAAATGTTAGCTATTATCACTCTCATGGTTATAGACTGCCTCCCTGAGCATTAGGAGAGGGGAGAGGAATTTAAGATTTCGATATTCTATGATTATTATAATTTTTTATATCAAGATAGCATAGGAGAGTCACAGTTATATCAGGTAGAACTTTATAAACTGCAAAAGAAGACCTAGCATCTCTCCCCATCCAGAGACCTTACACCACAGCATGTACGTGTGTTCTGAGGTTGCGCGTGAAATAGGTTCTGCGAGAGCAGTTCTCTGAGGAGGCGGCTTATGAGAGACCCTTAGGCCATGGTGCACTTGTACGTAGAAACATAACATGGCTAGAAAAAAAATTTTTTTAAAGAAAAAAGAGGGGTGCCTGGGTGGCTCCATCCGACTCTTGATTTCGGCTCAGGTCATGATCCCAGGGTCTTGGGATCGAGGCCCCCATCAGACTCTCTGCTCAGCGGGAAGTCTGCTTCTCTCTCTCCTGCTTCCCCTGCTTGTGCTCTCTCTCTCTCTGGCAAATAAATTAAAATCTTTAAAAAAAAAAAAACCTGCCACTAGTATGAACACTGCAACACATTGTTAAGCACACACAACAGTACACTTGAGGGGGGTTCAGACATGTCTGGCTTGGAAACTCAGCTCAGACAACCACTGGCTGGATGACCTTGACTCGGGACCTAGTTTTCTGAATCCCAGACTCCTGCCGTGGACACGTGAGTTCACAGTTCCTCTCTAATAGGGCCTTCATGGGGAGTAAAGGGCAAAGTACATGTAAAAGCACTTCCTACCTATTAAAATATTCTCGTATTAACACAGTACACACTCAGAACATGATTACCTAAGTTAAAATTATACCAGCTACTAGCTCAAATAGTGACATGATTACCAAATTATTAATAAATGAATATCTTCATCACAGCTGAAAGCACCCATATTTCACTGCCTAGAGCATCCAAAGGGAAAAAAGGCCAGGAGACACCCAATGACTTCATGTTGCTAGGTCAACTCTCTCTTATGATCTAGAGAATTCAAAAGAGGTCAATAATGGGTAGAGACTGGCAGAGAAAATAACAAAGAAAACATCCAAGAAATACCACAGTTTTTGACCACTGAAACCAGTTTTTACTTCTTTGCAGTGCACACTGAAATGCACACTGAAATTCTTGAAATTCTTTTCAGGCAATTATCTGTACACCAAATATCTGTACCCACGTTCTCTTCCCTTTTGAGGACTTTTCCTAAGAGGTACACAGATGGCACGTTCCCGCCATGGATTCCAATAAAGCCCTTCCCAGGGATGGTCACAAGTACTGTAGCAGCACCAGATCCACACCGATGCTGGGCTAACTCACAATCAGAAGACAAAATGTACAGGCTATGAGTACAACTACAGAAAATACATATGCATAAAGACAAGATGAGAAAGCAATGCACAGAAATAGAAGTCGTGTGAAGAAAGTAAGATGATGAATTCTTTCCTGAATTTCCTGGAAGACTCATAGCCTTCTTATAAAAAGTAATAAAATCATTTTTATAGACTTGTAACTAAGTGTGGATTCGTTGTTTTTAAAGGTCACCCCTCACGTCTTTTCTTCCCAACAGGCCGAAAACAAGAAATTGACTTGTCAAAAGAAAACCTTTCTAATCATATTTTAAGGTTGTCTAAGGAAAGAGTCAATTGACAGAATTTAGTTTTTATTGTTTTTTCTTCATATATGTGTGTGGTGTAGTGTGTGTGTGTGTGTGTGTGTGTGTGTGTATAAAATAAAGACATTTATTCCAGCATGGTCTTTTACTACAATTTTCAAGTTTTTTTTTCCTCTTAGAACGTGTTGCAATATTTAATGGGTAAATAATAGGGAATGAAAAAGTCCACTTTAGGACAATCGTACTGGATGGAATGAGAATGTGACCTTCTTGCTCACGGCATTTTAGGCTCACATGAGAACATTATTCCCTCTTCTTTGACAAACTTTTTGAGAGAATGCCAACAATGACAAAATTGTCTTCACTGCGGGCAAGGGAAAAAGGAATTACTTAACGTCTTCAGGATAAGAATAAAGTCTTGAGTTATATTGGATACTTTTAGAATCTTGGAATGAGAATAATCTGAACAGAGAAAATAAACATTTTGATTTCAACAAAACAGTCATCTATAAGATTGAAAAGTATAGCTTTGTGTGTACTTAATCGATCATGTCTTAAACCTATATTCCTCACTGAGAATCCAGTGTCAAATAATATAAATTCAATTTATTGGACTTCTCATTTCTCAAAAACACAGCCAATTAAGAACACAGCAAAAAAAGCTGATGAATGGCTGAAGTCCACATTCCAAAGGCCAGTGTACTTTTACTGTGCATTCTACATGAACAAGTTTTGGGTTTCAGGCCCACCAATGATAAGCAGTAATCACAGTGGGTGGGGTGGGGAGAGGGAAGGTATCACAGATGAATCTGTGATCATTGTTACGGGTCATTGTTACGGGTCTCGGAGCAGTAGAAACAACCTAGACGAAAAGAAATAAAGAACAGAGGGAAAGATTAATAAAGAAAAGACCCAGAAAATTCAAAAGCTTGGAGTCATTTTGTTAAATAAACCGGAGCAGAGGCTGAAATCTCTAGCATTTGCGGCCATCAGCTGAAAGAGTTCGTAAGGAGCTGTTTGGATCCCCAAAGACAAAAGGGGAGGCTGAGGCGTGTCTTGCAGGGCTGGTGGACAGCAGCTCACTGCCTGGCACCGAGGAGCATCTGGGGTTGCGTGTAAGAGTCCTACGTGGTTTCCTGCTTTATGCGAAAAAAGAAAAAGGCCACAAAGATTGAGAAATGGGCATTCCCTCAACTCACTCAAAGAAGGGGGCTCAAGGGGCGCCTGGGTGGCTCAGTGGGTTAAAGCCTCTGCCTTCGGCTCAGGTCATGATCTCAGGGTCCTGGAATCGAGCCCCGCATCGGGCTCTCTGCTCAGCAGGGAGCCTGCTTCCTCCTGTCTCTCTGCCTACTTGTGATCTCTCTCTCTGTCAAATAAATAAATAAAATCTTAATAAATAAATAAATAAATAAATAAATAAAAAAATAAAAAGAAGGGGGCTCAGGATTCACAATCAGAATTTTACTAAATTTAATAAATTTAAATACATTTAAATTAATTTAAATTATTAAATCTCTCTGGGGAAGAAAAATTGTCAAAGCCAGAATCAAATGCAATTTGTGATTTACATATGTAAATTATGGGACTGTGACAGAAAATAAGTAGAAGTAAGTCTAAAAACACAGAGAAAAGGAAATGAACGTTAGGGAAATCGAGGCCTCCTCGAGCCCCTATTTCTTTTTGCCTCAGCTTTGCTTCTCATGTGGATAATGTGACTCTGAGGAAAAGTTACTTTTGCAGTTGGCAGGTCAAAGGTCCTAGGTCAAAAAACAGTAGATACACAGTGTTCCAGAAGAGATGCGTGTGCTCGCTGGTAGCAAATCGACCCCTGAAGGGCAAATGACCCTCAAGGATGAAATCTGGAAGAACGGGGTGACACGCAGCCCCTTCCACTGCCAGCGGGCCGTGCTCCAGACAGCTGGTGGGCGGCCATCATGAATCCCACTCACGGCCACTGGGAAGGAGGCCATAGGCTCTGTGCAATCTGTACAAAGGGTCAGATTCCTCCTAACGAGCATGGCCAATCTGGGCAAGGCAACGGGGCTTCTCTAAGGGGAAATAACATTTGACTAATTGGGTATTTAAAGGAAATGCCCAGAACAGTGGGGCAAAAAAAGACAACTCAACACCTTAATTCTATAGATGAATTAGCATCATAATAGCAACAGCGACTGTTCTGTGAGCACTGATCTCCAGGCCAGGCACTGTGCTCAGGGACTCACACACACACACACACACACACACACACACACACACACACACGATGGTCTTTCAGAAGGGGGTCTGGGTACCCGCTCTTTACTGTCAGTGGAGCACGGCCTCATGGTACCATGATTTCGTTTAGCAGAATTTCATTTCCCTACCCGAATTGATTCTGTGCCTATAGAAGTGACAATAAGAGCTTGACAGTCAAACCCTCTCTCCCTCAAATTGATTGACTGTGGGAGAGGTTTAGGGAAGTTTTAAAATAATCTAGCTTCGGGGCACCTGGGTGGCTCAGTCAGTAAGGCGTCTGCGTTGGGCTCAGGTCGTGATCCCATGGTCTTGGGATTCAGCCCCGCATCGGGCTTTCTGCTCCTCGGGGAGCCTGCTTCTCCCTCTCCCTCTGCCTGCCACTCCCCCTCCTTGTGCACTCTCTCTCTGTCAAGTAAATAAATAAAATCTTTAAAAAATAACAAAATAAAATACAATAATCTAGCTTTAATTAATTTGGTCATTGTAATGCATATGCCTGGGATAGGAGCACCAACAAACCAACCAGTGACTGTTTCCCACCAGATGCCTTAGAAATCTAGAGATGCTCCTTCTCTGAGCTGTATGGATTCCCAAAGGACCACCTCCCTCTTGTAAAAGAAATAAGGAGGATGGCTATGGCCCAGGATGCAGAGAGCTCACAGGGAACTAAGAGACAGGCTCTATGCAGACACAGCAAGGTCTGGTTGAGTTTATTCTGCACAGTATCAAGATAATTAGAAGCTTTGATGTGACAAGAGTCAAAATGAAAACACGCATGTCAGAAAAGTGATTAGAGAGTGGCTTTCATCCCTGTCAGCTCTGGATACCGTATAGCCTCACGGAAGGAGTCTTTCACGAGGAAAGAAAGAATGATGTGCTTTTTACTTTCAAATAGTCATCCCTAGAAAATGTGGGCATGTTAATATCAGTGGCATTGTCATTGTCAAAAAAAACTTTAAAATCACTCTTGGTATTGTTTTCATTTAAATAAGGAAACCGGCCCACCCCTTTACAGACACACAGTTTTGACCAAAACAGTACTGCTCAATGTGATCATCAGCGTCACAGCTCAGACCTGGCTCCCAATGAGTGTTGGGTGTTTCTAAAAATCAGTCACTTTCTTGGAGTGAATAGCCACTGTGGATGATAGTCAAAAGAATATGCTAATGGTTTAAAGTAGTTTCAAAAAATGAGGCTCCAAAATATTGTGAACAATGATAGGTTGACCTTAAAAATTCCTAAGGTGGCTGCTTTTAAGAGGATGATATCATTCGGATCTATATTTCCTTTTGAGTCAACATTGTATTACATGTATTTAAACAGGTGAACAGATAATAAAATTTGTTACTTCAGAAATGATGAAAAAAGGTGTAAAAGTTATTGTTGACTCGAAAGGTATCAATTCAATGCGCTGCGATGATGAAGAGAGTCAATATAATTGCTGGTCATCATCAAGGGGAAATAGGAACAAATGAAAAAATATAATTCCCCTTGTATCAAACATCAGCATCCATAATGCTACAGTTCTGTTCATCTGAAAACCCAGAAAAAAGAACAATTTCAGAAGGGTCAGAGGTAGATGACTACAGTGTCTCAAGACGTGAAGGGTCTTCACAGGAAGAGGAATTTAAAAGTAGGGCTCTTCTTCAACAGGCAAAGAAGTAGATCAAAGGTTGATGCGCTCGAAGATTACAAAATCATGATGAGTGCGTATGATGAATCCGGACTTGCAACATATCTCAGAACCTGCTGGCAATTCCTGAAGTTCAGAAGAGATCGCAGTGACTTAGACATGAAACGAAATTCTCTGATTCCCAAACTGTCCAACAACCCTCCACAACAGTGGGTCCCCATTTCAATTCTGACACTATCAACCCGGGGTCAGCATCAGACCCCGCAAGTTCAAGAGCACAGTCTGCAAGACTGCCCCTGCTCCAGATGCCATCTCAAGTTCTGGGCTGCCAGTACTCCTGACCGATCAGCTAGAAACTGGGGTTCCCCCAACCCCCTCCTCAGGTTTGATAACTTGCTAGAATGCCTCACAGAACTCAGGAAAACACTTTATTTATGTTTACTGGTTTATTATAAAGGATACAGATGAGCGACCAGACGGAAAGTAATTAGGGCAAGGTCCGGAAAGGTCTTGAGTTGGGAGTTGGGAGCTTCTGTCTGTGGAGTTGGGGTGAGCCACCCTCCTGGCAGGTGCATGCATGTGAATGTGTTCCACAGCCTGGAAGCTCCCTGAATCTTGGTGTTCAAGAGTTGTTCTAGAGCCTCATCTCCAGCCCCACTTCTTCCCCGCCCCCCACTGCGCCGCCCCTCCCCCCCCCCAGCAGGACGTCAGTGAATACGGCTGAAAGACCAAATCACATGATGTTCTTCTAGTTACCAGACCCATCCTGAGGCTACCAGGGGCCCCACCCTAAGCTACCTCATTAGCACAAACTCAGGTGTGCTCAAAGGGGTTCCTTATGAAGAACAAAAGACATTCTCCTATCACTCAGGCAATTCCAAGGGTTTTAGGAGTGCTGTGCCAAGAGTCAGGAACAAAGACCAAATATATTTTTTATCATACCACAAGTATGTTAATGTTGAAGTCTCATCTGAAACATCCAGATAAAGTAAATGTGAAATCCTATTGTGACAGGCCAGGTGACTATCTCCAGAATCTACCCCCACCCCCCCGCCCCAGCAAAAATCTCATTCCACAGCTCTTGGTCTCCTCACCCAACTTTGAAAATACAAAAGAAAAAAAAAAAGAAAAGAAAAGAAAATACAAAAGAGATGAGAGAGTAGAAATTAAAGAGAGGATTTTTTTTTTAAAGGCAATTTTTTTTAGAGATGGGAGAATGCCCCTACCCTGCCTCAAGCTTTAGAAAAAGTAAGGTGTCAGTGAAGCCATTGGGGGGACTGCTTGGAACTGTGGAGGGAGATCTGACTCCAAGCGCAGGGAATCAGAAGAGTGGCTGATACTCGGCTTTGACCTTGGCACAAAGGAGAGTGGCACTCCCCCCTCTCTCAAGAGGACTCAACGGGAGCAGCAGAATTTCCCCTGGGCCAGGCACAGACCCTGCTGAGGAAAGAGCTGCCTGGAGCCATTACGGTCCTGCCCAAGAGGGCTCCTGCAGGGGTGGGGGGTTGGGGGTGCTTCTCTAACACCAAAGGTCCATGACTGCTGGAGAACCAGGAGCCAAGGAGGTCGCAATCAGCCAGAAGAGAAGTACTACATGCCTCACAGGTGTTGTGCCTGGAAGGGTTGAGCAAAAAACCAACAAACCAACCAACAACAAAAACCCAATAAACAAAAACAAGAACCAAAACCAAACAAACAAACATCACACACTAGATTAAGAGTTGACAAGTGTAAGATTGTGCCGTATTCTCCTAATCCCCACCTCTACTTGAACCAGGCTCTAAAGGAGCTTAAAAAAACCCCACAAAATTACAGCAACCTCGTAAGGAAGAGACACTAGGCTTGCAAAGTGGAGAGAATCATGCCTCCTCTCCCACTCCAAACAACCAACTTTTTAGTGGCCCTCCCTGGGTGAGAAGGTGAGGATTGGCATTAAATTAAATTCTATCTTAATCTTATTATTTGCATGAGTTAGCTCTTCTAATTTCTGAATCGAAACTGTGTTTGTGACTTGGGGTGACCAAGGGACCACCTGTAACCCAACAATGAACGGAAAGCCAGGGCACCTGTCCAGGTTCTCATTCAGAGATGGCAGAGCGCTGTTCCCCACTGAACAGGTTCTAAAGGAAAATAGGAGATGAAAAATAAAGTTGCAGCTTTATTACATTCTTTAAGTAGGGCTCGTTGCACGTACCAGCTACACGAAATGAGGCATGTTGATAGGACCTACAAAAAAGTTAAGGAACTCTTCTCCAGAGGCAATACCAATTTAAGTATAAACAGATTCAAGAAAAGTTTAGATCAATTCATGGATAATACCAAAATGGGTTACCGAGAGAAACAGGGAATATCTGGAAGATGCTGTCACACTTGGTGCTAACATGATAACCGTGCCTTCCCACTGGCTTCTTTTGTTTCTGTTGTCATAGTTACGAGCAAATAAAAGATCAATTTCTGTGTTTTAAAACTGTGTGTTCTTCATTGGCCAAGACAGAATCATCTATCATGATCCTTATTTCATTGACCAAGGCATTTTAAACAAGACTCTATATAGATGATGATAAATATACACAGACTATCCACTAAAGGTTATTATTGATCTTCCCTTGAAGTTATCCTTCAGCTCATGTGGCTGAGACGAGAGCAGTTTAGGAACAAGCATGAGGACAACCCATCCAGACCCAAAAGAACTTGCAAAAATTAACTACAAAAAATGTATGTGGATTAATCTCTATTACTTAATCATAGTTGAGTATCCATAAAATGGAATAAAAAGAATACCTTACATTGGTTATATAGCACTATGGAGCTTGTAATTCAAAGTATTAGTGTATTTCAGCCTCCGACCCTCTAGTGAGAAAAACAGAGAAGGGTAATGGTGAGCTCTTGCTTCTCTTTCTGCCCAGCATCCATGGCCCTTCCTCTGGCAGCAGCTGCTCTCCTTGGGCATCCTATCCATCCTCAGGTCACATACTTTGGGAACCTACATGCTCCTGGGGAGGCCTGGCCATTTGGAGACACTGATTTATCCAGAGACTTGCGAGCCAAGCTCCACCAATGAGAGTCAGCCGTGGGACATTTGCTGAAACAACTGGGAAAGAGTGCTTTTTTTACATGGGGCTCCCAAGTTGCAGAATGGATATACCGAGTTTGCTGGTAGCTGTTTTTATCTCTACTTGGAGGGACTCCCACCTAAAATGAAGTCAACCAGGAAAGGGAAGGAGTGAGATCGAAATACATATTTCTGAAGTTGTGTAAACATTTGAATTTGGTTATGTCTAAATTCTGCCCCTGGGGTTCTCTGTTAAGTATACAGATGAATTCATTTTCTGTTTTTGGTCACGTTGCATTTGATTTCTATCACTTGCACCCAAAAATCATATCTAGTTTTTGTAATCATTGTTATTCATGGCTCAGAGCCTAGAGGATTTTCCAAGATCGTGCCGTAATTTGTGGCTGAGGCAGGATCCAAACCCAAAGCTGTCAAACTCCCCATCTGGGGTTCTTCCCAATTCTCAGTTCCTTCCCAATTCCCCAGTTGGCTCTTCATCCCACAAGCGTATACTACCCGTGTTCTACAGGCCTAAACAAACACATTTTTATCTCTTTTTGCACAAACACTCATGTAATCAGATGGGCCAGCAGCCACATCAGAAGTAGAAGAATCAGGAGAATGAATTTGTAACATGAAACAGACAAATGAAGGGTTCTCACCAAAGCAATTTTGTCAAAGCAGACTATTACCACATCAGTCATCAGTTCCCTTAGTGCTTAAAATTCTGGAAGCCCATGAGACTGAAGTACTGTGAACCACGAGAACAGAGTAGAAATAAAGAAGACCTAAGGAATCATATTGGCTCCATTCCTGTCGGTAATTAATCACCCACACGCTACAATTTTTTTCTTGAAGAACTATAACACAGCGATGTTTAGTATTGAAATTTTCACTTATCTAATATGAAAGTCTGCCAAAATGACTAAATAGAATGTTTTCCATCCAACAAAGAAGACTGTCAGTCAAGGATCGAGGAGGACTTAGAGCTAGTTCATGAATAAAAACATGTGTTCAATCTCACGCTGTTAATAGTATTTGTTGATTCAATTTTTTTGAGTCGTAGTAGGCAGCATCTATCAGAAGTTTAAATGAACTTAACGTTGGTGCAATTTCTTATTTTATTTTATCTAATTCTGTACTACTTAAAAATATAACAAAAAATAAAAAAACAAAAAAAACCAAGAAACAAGTATTACTTTTATAACCAGTAAATATAAAGACAGTAACAGTCACTAGTTCAATTGATTGAAATTAATTACATTAGCTATGAGCCCTCATTTACATACAATGGGCTGAAGTATAATTACTGACAAGGAAAGTTGTTCCAGATATATAGATATGTGAATGAATTAAGTTACAAAACTAGGCATGATCTACCCCATTTTTACCAAATACATATAAAGTATTTATAAAACCTCTAGAACATTATATATTAAAAAGTCAGGATACAAAAAGGGAAGACTATGTATAAATGCAAAGTCAGATAGTAGGCAGCACTATACATCAGATATTACTCCCCTGCTTAAAACTCTCTAATGGTTTCCCCCTTGCCCTAAGAATACAACCTAACCTCCTTATAACCCATAAGACCTTAAATGATCTGACCCTTTAAAATCTTCAAATGTCCCCTTCTACTACTCTTCCCCTCAGTCATAGAGAAGTAGCATCCTATGCCTTCTTTCTGTTCTCTGCACTTGCCAAATTCATTTCTGCCTCATGGCTTTTGCACTTGCCCCTTCATGCCTTGAAAGCCCCTTCATGCTTAGAAAGCCTCTTCATTCTGCATCTTCACATAGATGGCTCCTTCTTGTCATTCATATCTCAGGTCAGATGCCTCTTTCTAAGATAGCCCTACCCCGCCATAGTAATTTACAATATCCTCTATCCCCACAGCCCCTTAGTAACTCTGTAACTAGTTAGACTTTTTCATTTCCTTATAGCTACCACTATTTGAAGTCTCATTCATTAATTTAATTGTTTATTATTTGCCTTCAGGACAAAACTGTAAGCTCCACGAGGGAGGGAATCTTGCCTATTTTATTTAAATGCTGCTGGGTTCCCAGCACCTGGAACAAGTTTAACATCTACCAAGCCCCCAACAAATATTTATTGAAAATGATATAATTGCTTCATAAATAGAAGACCATTTGATCCTTACCACAGTGTTTTTCATTTCAGTTATGCAGGCTGGCTACTCACAGATTCACAACTGCTGAGAGAAGTGGGGGGGGAGGGGGGTATACAGCCCACACGACCACCATCTGACGCTGGAATTCAGGCAGGAGCGATGCCCACAGAAATATTCCTCGTACGACTGAGAACTGGATCCTGCATGCGTTCACCAGCTGACGGGCAATGCTCCTGAGAATTCAGCATCTTGCCCAGGGGTTTGCCGTATTTCAGAGCCAGGCACTGGAGGGCTATCAAAAATGTGTCAAGTGTCTTGAGCCCTTGGGATTACACAAGTAAATAAACATCACTCCTCTTGGCTATGCGTTTGCCAGGCATCAATACAGTCGATACCCACTCCACAAAGAGCATACATTTACGTTTCCAGCTGCCAAGTCACATTGGCTGCCACAGACTGAGACCAACACGATGCTTATAAATATTAATTGGCAGAAGATCAGGAATTCCCCGACTTCATATCCATTAGACCTCCATCTGTCCAAAGAAGCCAGCAGTCAGCTCTCTCTTATCTCTTCAGCAAAATTTAAAAAATGAGAAGCAACTGTGCCCGGCAAAGCTTAGAGGAAACGCGTGTTCTACCCACAATCAAAATTACCATCCGAGGTCAGGGGCTGGGGGTCCCTAGTTGGTAAGAAGTACCCTGTCAAAACAGACAAGCACTTAGCTCATTTCTCTCCAGTGAAGGTTCTCAAAAGCAGCCCCACATCCTTCAAAACAACAGGCTTCAAAAAGGATAACGCAACCCTCTCTACGAATAACAAATCTTATTAAATTATAAATATGTCAAAATGACTTATTTCTCACGTAACTGGCTTCTTTTGTGTTCATTACTTTCTTTTTATATTAACTACGTCTTACAGAAGTGGTAGGTCTTTGATTAACCTCATTATGTAAACATGGTCTTGTTTTTATTTAAAGATTGTAAAATGACGCAGTGACTGATTTTGGTAAGAAGAAAATTCACGAACTGCTCACGTAACGTCCTCTCATCCACAGTTGCTATCCCAATCCCACCTAGAATGATAAAAGCTCCCCGTGAAATCCCACGAGCCTGGAAAGGCCCTCTCCCAGCGGCTGGCTGCCTTCTCGGAGGGGGTGCACACAGTGATGAACAGACTGGACGGGAAGTGGGGGCACCCTGTGGGGAGAGAAGGGAGGGAAAGTCCAGCGGGTGCTGGAGCATATGGTCTTCTAGATGTGCCTCAAGAAGGAAGAGACACAAGCCGATGCGTCAGAGGCAGTGACTGAGAAAGACCAAGGGGGCCAGAAGGGTTGGGGGTGCGGGTGCTAGGTGGAACCCGAGAAGCTGAGCCCACAGTCAGACTGTGGGCAGTGATGTCTGCAGCTGTCCCCCTGCGAGGTGGGCCACCGAGGCCTGTGCTGGGTGGAGCTACGGCCCCAGAAAGCAGTGGCAGGCCTGGAGGAAGCGGAGCCTGCGTGCTGGGAGGCCGGAAGTGAGGGAGGAAGGGGGCCCAAAGCCAAACTCAAAGTTATCAGCTGCTTCTCTTTTGAGATGTCATCTGTGAGAAATCTGGGCACAGGAAGAAATGTTGAGCTGAAAGGAACAGTGATGCCTCATCCCGAAGGCCCAGGATGAAGACGCGGAAGGGCTCTCGTGCCTCCCGATATGGGCTTGTCCTCAGCTTCCACTACCTCTATCTCTGGAGGCCCCAGACGTAGTCATCAGGCTTACCAGTCTTGCCCCATCCGCACGAAACCAGCGCCAAGTGCTACCAGCTCGAGTGTGGACCGTTCAACGGTCCATTCGGCTTTGCTTCAAACTAGGCAGCCATCATGTCAAAACAAAACCACCCAGGAAAAGTTCCCACAAAAAGTCACTGATAATTGATTAAAACACCCAATCATAAGTACAGAGAGCCTTCGCCGAAGCCTTCCCTTATCACCCGTCCCCGTTCCTTCCCGAGCCCTCAAAAAGCAGCAGAAAAGCCCCCCTTTCGGCCTGCACGTGATCCAATATAGTAATTAAAAAAAGAAAGGAATAAATTATTGTAAACTGGACAACTCTTCTCTGCACGAATATAGTCGTTCGCTCCGTGAAAGGATTTCTTTTGGTTCTTTCTGAACTGGTACATAGGCAATCCTTACTGCTTTTGACGCCGACACAGACTCTTATGATGAATGAGCCTTCACTTCGGAAAATTACAGAATATATAATTCACAGACTAGGAAGAAAGTAACTTTCCCTTTCATTTGTAATCAACTAAGATGACCAGCCAAAACCTTGCCAAGTAAACATAACCCAAAAAGGAGATTTCTTTGCGCTAAAAATCCAACTGGGGGAGGAAGGTGGCCTCGGGCACAGAAAGCCACATGCTGAGACCTGGTTGTAATCGTTTCCTGAACCTCATCCATGGCCAGCAAAGCCTGGTGCTGCTTCACTGGGCAGAGGAACGAGCGGCAGCCAGGCCTCCAGCATGGGAGCGGCCGTGGACGGCCTCAACGTGAAGAGTGGCCACGTGACAGCGGCAGCGCCAAGTCCAAAATCAGCAAGGAGGAGGCCCACCTGAAGCCTGTGCAGCAGTTTCTGCCAGTGCCTGAATTGAAGACATAGCTTGTCTTGGCTTCAAGACAAGAAGACAAGTTCTGTCTTGTTTCAGGCGCTTTTAATTACACACATCATACATCCTTAATGCCGAAAAAGGAGAGAATAGTCATCAGAGAGAATAATAAAAATCATTCTACCTCCTGCCACCCAATAGGCACTGCTTTCATTCGGAGTAGATCCTTGGGAGAAATGTTTTCTATATTACATATGTACGTAAACACATCTTTTTAAAAACAAAACTGAGACTTCACATCCATCTCAAGGACTATTATTAAAAACAAAACAAACAAAAAAAAAACAGAGAATAATAAGTGTTAGCAAGAATGCAGAAAAATTGGGACCCCTGTGCATTGTTGGTGGGAATGTAAAATGCTGCAGCCTCCACTGGAAAGTGGTATGGGGGTTCTTTTTAATTTAAATTTAAATTTAAATTTTAAATTAATCTTAATTTTAAATTAAAAGTGAATTAAAATTAATTAAAATTAAAATTAATTTTATTTTAAATTTAAATTAATTTTAATTCACTTTTAATTTAAAATTTAAAATAGAATTATATGATCGACCAATTCCACTGTTGGGTGTATACCCAAAAGAAGCGAAAGCAGGGATTCAGACAAATATTTATACATCCATATTCCTAACAGCAATATTCACAATAGTCAAAAGGTAGAAGCAACTCAAGTGTCCAGATGACTGAAGAAACAAATCGTAGTGAATATACACAACGGAATACTATTCGGCCTTAAAAAGGAAGGAAGTTCTGACACATTTCAACATGGATGAACCTTGAAAACGTTATGCTAAGTGGAATAAGCCAGTCACAAAGGGACAAATATTATATGCTTCCATTTATGTGAGGTATGTAGAACAGTCAAAATCATGGAAACAGAAAAAATGGTAGTTGCCAGGGGCTGGATGGACGAAGAATGAGGAGTTATTATTCAAGGGCTATGGAGTTTCAGTTTGAAATGATAAAAAAAAAAAAGTGCTGGAGACGGACGATGGGGATAGTTGCACAACAATATGAATGTATTTAATGGCATAGATCCATTACTCTTAAAACAGTTAAAATGGTAAATTGTACTGTATATATTTCACCACACTTCAAAAAAATCCCAAACTATAATCATTTTATATAATTTGTTCTTTTCATTTAGTTTGATACCATGAATGTTAGTAAATGTACTCTGATCATTCTAATAGCTGCAAAGTGTTTGTACGAATGCACTATAATTGATGTCACCATCCTCTGTTGTTGCACAGATGTTGTAGGATTCAATCGTGCAACACATCGGGTCACACTACATTCCCAATGGAATGTAGTCACACTACAATCCCAAAGGAAGGATAGCTATGGTCAATCACAGATATGCTGAAAATCTTGCACTGCAGGCAGAGAACCTCCAACTTGCTCACCATCAAAAATATTTATTAAGTGCTAGTATCTTTAATATATTATAGTTAATAACAAATACAATGAATAATACTAATTTAAAATATTTATTTAGTCCCTGTGTGCTTTCAAACTTACTAAGAGGAAAAAAGTTAGACAAGTTGCAAATTGAACATGACGCCTTGGGCAATATTCAAAATATTTAGCAAAAGGCTGTTAGCGGCACGGATCAGTCAGAGGAGAGGCCAAATGAACAACGGATCAGAGCATACTGCCTGGCTGTTGCCAGAGAAACCATCTAACCGGGAGCACGAGATTAAACGGGAGTTCTTTTTTTTTTTTTAAACGGGAGTTCTAAAGTAGGAGTTTCTGGAGAGCCCCCATCTTCTATTGGTTGCCCAAGGGAAGAGGAGCATATTTGGAAAAAGAGGAACAAAACTCTGGACCCGGCAGAGTTCAACATCCCTGTGGGACCCTGAAGTGGCCTGGCCAGCAGCTCTGTTGGAGAAACTGGTCTAGAACCCAGGAGAGAGATCTGGTGTCCGGACCTACACTTGGTGTCCGGCACAACGTTGGTCCCTGAGATGTTGAAGAATAGGCCTTTCCGACTTCAGTGGGCGTCTCCTGTTAATGGCAGAATCAGATTCAGCAGGTCTGTGGTGGAGCCTGAGATTTGAATTTCTGATAAACTCATAAGGGAGGCCTTTGCTGGTCCACATACCCCAATTTGAGGAACCAAGTGTCCCGATGGTGGGCGGAAGAGAAGAGAGGGTAGGACTTGGAGGAATCCCAATCTTTCAAGGAGGGATAGAAGAAGCAGAGGCTGCAAGGAAATTGAGAAAGGTAAAGATAAATCCAGGTGAGCATGGGGTCAGAGGTCAAAAAGAAAAGGAACAAGAGTCTCTTATGGCTTGTCTCCCTCTCTGGTTTCGTCTTGTTTCATTTTTCCCTCCCTTCCCCTATAATGCTCTGTCTTGTTTCTCAAATTCTTCATATCAGTGAGATCATATAATAATTGTCTTTCTCCGATTGATTTATTTCGCTTTGCACAATACCCTCTAGTTCCATCCACATCATTACAAATGGCAAGATTTCGTGTTTTTTGATGACTGCATAATATTCCATTGTATATATACACCACATCTTCTTTATCCATTCATCTGTTGATGGACATCTAGGCTCTTTCCATAGTTTGGCTATTGTGGACAATGCTGCTATAAACATTGGGGTGCAGGTGCCCCTTCGGATCACTACATTTGTATCGGGAAACAAACTGAGGGTTGCTGGAGTGGAGGGGGGCTGGGAGGATGGGGTGGCTGGGTGATGGACATTGGGGAGGGTATGTGCTATGGTGAGCGCTGTGAATTGTGTAAGACAGATGAATCACAGACCTGTATCCCTGAAACAAATAATATATTATATGTTAATAAAAAATATATACAAAAAAAGTATAAAATTCCAAAAAAAAAAAAAAAAAAGAGCGAGAACAATATTATCAATCCTACTGACAGATCAGGTAAGACCCTAAGAAGAGGCACTGAGCCTGTCCTAGACCACTCGGGCTGTCCTAACAAAATACCACAGTCTGGGGTGGCTTAAACAACATGCATTTATTTTACTGCAATTCTGGAAGCTGGAAGCGGGGAGCAGAGTGCCAGCCCGGTGGGGCGCTGGTGAGAGCCCTCCCCGTGGCTTGCAGGGGCTTGCAGAGGGCCACTTTGTTGTGTGCTCACGTGGCTTCTCCTCAGCTCTTCTCTCTTTGCCTCTTCTAAGGACACTAATCCCATCACCAGGCTCCACCCTCATGACCGAAGCTGAACTTGAACCTCAAAGGCCCCACCTTCTAATAACACCCCTCTGCTGGTTGGGGCTTCAACATATGAAGGGGAGACACAAACACTGGGCTCCTAGAGTGCCCACTGGACTCTGTGTTGAGGTAGAGGTGCCCCTGAGATGTTTGCTGCGATTTCAGCGGGTGATGTGATCCTTTGAGGGCACACAGTTCCACTAGGACCGCCCAAGGCGCTTCTGTAAGACGTGTGGCCATCAGGACTCACAGATCCCTCCAGGGGAAAATGCCCCAGGTCGGGAATGCTGAGACCCTGGCTGGGCAGATCGCTGCCTCCTGGCTCAGCACAGAAGCTCCCCCCCTCAACGTGCAAGAGAAGCAGGAGCTCCGGGCCCACACACGCCAACAGCTCCCGAGACAGGAATCCGGGCCACCAACTTTCACATCCCTAATACCCGTTCAGTTGCTAAAGACAGTCCCCCACGCACTGAAGGCTGAGCAGAATGGAGGATTCTAATCCCTGCCGGTGGCCAGCATTTTCTCTTTTCTTTTCTTTTTCCTTAAAGATTATTTATTTATTTATTTGACAGAGAGAGAGAGAGAGAGAGAGAGAGAGAGTGCGAGCGAGAGCGAGCGCACAAGCGCAGAAGCAGGCAGAGCAGCAGGCAGAGGGAGAGAGAGAAGCAGGTTTCCCGCCGAGCAGGGAGCCTGATGCGGGGCTTGATCCCAGGATCCTGGGATCATGACCTGAGTTGAAGGCAGCCGCTTAACCGACTGAGCCACCCAGGCGCCCCACATTTTCCCTTTTCAAAACTATCAATTTAGCTTCACTGTGCAAGCCCAGCACAAGTTCCGTTTGGGAAAATGAGGTAAGTGCAGTCACAGGTGCTTCCTATCCCCATTTTCCCACAAGAAGCTCAAAGAAAAGGCACATGGCTTCCTAGGTTCAAGCTCCCAGGCTTGTTATTCTAGTGACCTCATCAGGGTCGCACCGCTGGGCAGAAAACCAGGCATGCAAGAGCATGGCTCCTTGGGGGAGGGGGCTCTGGGGGGGCCCCCAAGCCAGGGAACCCGCCCCCTGGGGCGCTCAGAAACCGCCCAAGTCATCATCAATTAGTCATCACCAACAGCACAGGACAGACAGAATTGTTCGCAATGCTCTATTTTCCGTTCGACAATAAAACTGGAGGGAAATAAACCAGGGGCTGCCTTGTAGAGCCAATAATATTTTATGATTAAGGTTATTTGGCAAATTAAGGCAACAAAACCAGCAGAATCCCAAAAAGAAGCTATCTCAACTTCTATTGTAATTACAGTCATCTCACTTACCCGGAAACACTGGCTATGTGAAAAAGGCCTCAAAACGAACAAAGCTGAAATCCGTACAATTTATTACAGGAACGCACCGGTGTGTCTGACTCATCAACTTTTGCTCTGCAGATCGTTCTAACTGGCTTAGTCATTTGTTTTCCAAGGCAGCGACAAATCAGACTGTAAACGTCAGGAGGGCAGGGATTTTTGTCAGTTTTGTCAGCTGACGCTTCCTTGGCAGTAAGAACAGAATCGAAGTTTCTGTCCAATGGTGACATGATGTTCTCCTCAATTGGGCAAGAGCCCGGTCCCTCCCTATTAAATCACGACTCAGCTACTTCACGCTCGAGCTCCCAAAGAGGGGGGATTTTGCAACTCCTGGCTTAAGTGCCACGACCTATCATTTACTTGTAAATGAATACTGTAAATAACTGAGAAGATTTCTTGTAGGAATCTATGTATTCTCTCTGTGATCTTGTTTCCACAAGTTATTTGCTTAGTACCCTGTTTTCACCTGGCAGGGCGAATGCCTACCTTGTTTCCTACTCGATTATAAACTCCTTCAAACTTGTTATCAGGGCAAATTGGTTGAATCAAGCTGGAAAGAGAAATGTTAGCTCAGTGCCCAGCCTTCACCATTGGGAGGTTCTCCAAACTGAGATCCACCTGGATAGGAAGACAGGGAGTAACTGTTTTAAATCCCCTCATGTTGCTCGGCAAATCACAGGAACTAAGTGACACTGTCCCATTTGAATTGTAGCATTTCTTTTGGGTTAGCATTCTGTCCAAGTTACAAGAGTTTTGTGGACAACCTGACATTTCCAATAAGGGTCAGGAATCCACCGAAGCCATAATAGGCAAACGGTTCCTGCCAACGCCTAATTCAAGAGAAGTTCAAACGTTTAAGAGCCATTTTTTAGAAATTCAAAATGAAAACCCTATTCGTAAAAGGGGAAGATTACAAATACAGTCTTGGTCACACTGTGTGTTCTGTTGATGGTCCCCTCCAGAGTCCTACTCTTTTGCTTTTTCCTCTTATCCCACTTGACACACTTGTGTTTAAAATTAGCTAAGGAAATGTACAAAGGACAAAATACAAATATAGTTTGTATCATATATGCTATGGTTGCAACTATGATTTTTTAAAAATCCATTTAAGATTAGTGACAGTTCCTTCCTCTGACTTCTGCTCATGTAGCTTCATTCATCAATATATATGGTGGCCTTGGAAGAGTTGGGGAGAAGTATTGTTTAGGAATGCTTGAGAGAATTACATGGGAAGTCAAGCCATAGGAATGCAAGTCTTTGTAGTTCCACCACAATGCCAAAACAGACACTGCATATCATACCACATCAGCAGAAAACCGGCACACCGCATTTCACTGTCCCTATCAACTACTGGCATATCGTCTCAGAGTAGAGCAGAGGCCCCAGCAGGAGGGCCAGAACTATGAATAAAAAGCAGATGTGTATCAAAGATAGACCTTGGGGGAGTCTATTTGCATGCAGACCGAGAAACCTCAAGGGCAGTAACTCACACTAAGGAAAGGATGGGTCAAGATGGACAAGTTTAGCTTCTCCCCAGGACTTTACAAACTAATGGGGAGGAAATGGCATTGGCTGAGCCACAAAAATCACTGTTTTTATTATAATTGCAAGGTGGACCTGGGAAAAGGTAAGTTAGATGGTATTAGAACAGTTCAGGTTTTCTGGAAGTATTTTATGATCCCAGGCAGATAAAACACCACAGATTGAGAAAACGCTTAATCCCCCAAATAACGCTACAAGTGTGTCATTGTCACCATCCAGAAACCTCCCATGAGCCAATCAGGCAATCCATATAATAAGTTTTAAACTCCTTGACCTAGATTCTTCTTCAGGAAAACTATCTGATGGACAGAAACCAAAATATGGGAGAAGTTCACTTCACAGTGATGTTCAAAGCAGGGCAATTTGCAACATCAAACAAATGACGCCCCACCACCCATGGCCTTCATTACCTGATAGAACTCATGACCACTAAGCCTCAATACAGATGCAAATTCAGGCTTGACTTCTTTCTGGGGCTCAGATGAGACAATAGAGACAAGCATCTAACAAACATTTGTAAATCCCTCTACAATTTCAAAAGCGTAAGTACGCAAAAATCTTACATTTGGGAAATACAGGAAAAGGGAAAAGGAAAGGATCAAGTGTTCTAAAGGCACGTGTACACCTGTGTGTTGCAAACCGCTAGTGCAGTGAGCTCTGAACTAGTTAGCGAAAGACCATCAGTGGCGTTGTCAGAGGCCCGACAGCCCCCTGCCACTACCCAGGCACACGGGCCACAAACGCTGAAACCCGTGGTGAAACTGACCACCAGCCCCTTCTGTTCCTCGCCTTACTGTTCCAGATCTCAGCTTAACAGAGATCAGAAATAAAGCATTTAGTGGAATGCCTTGAGTATGATGGTTGCTTGATATGTGTTCAACGAGTTATGTTACTAGAGCATGGGTCTGGAACATGTAAGTGCTCAGTAAATGGAACTGTTATTCGTATCATTATCATCATCATTATTAAGTGAAAAATTAGCTCCTTAAAGTTCGTATAGTGTTTTCAACTCCCACGATGATCTCAGAGATCTCAGAGATCTTAGATCTCAGAGAAAACCGAATTTGTCCGAGTTCATACTGCCAGCAAATGCCGGAGTGGGACTTGACCACCGCCATCCGAGGCTCCTTCCCCTTGAAAAGGCTGGAATTTTAGAATAATAGCCTCGAGCCTTCTCTCTATCATCGACGTGATTCCCAACATCCAGTCCATCCCAAGCGGTTAATCAAAATTATAGCAATCCTGTTGGGCCTGCCAGTCATGGACTGATTTAAGGAAAGGGCAGTGACCCCATCTTTGCCAGGGACAAGGAAGTCTTCCGGGAGCTTCTGGGAAAGATTTGCTCCCTACTGAGAAGACACGAAGCTGCCGCTTCTCCCCCCTCCTCTCACTGGATGTCCCTATCTCTATGTGACCCTCCGAACAACTGAAGCCATCTGGGGACCATGAGGGCAATCAGGTTGAGAATGAAATGAACACATGGCGGGGACAGAGCCAAGAGAATCACAGAGAAGTAAAGCCAGAGCCCGGGACACTCTGCTAACTGAAGAAACCCTTTTCCTTACCAGTGAAGTCAGTCCACGTTGGGGTTTTTGTTCCGTATACCCCAAAACAGCCCACCTGATTCACTATCCGCACGGGTCACTCGCCTAGGCCTGACACGCATATTCTGTCCCCAGGCAGTAGCTCCGCATCTTCACATGTGGGGTTTCTAAGCTTACCTCAGATCTAATTTTGATTTCCTGCAACCCTGAATGGGCAGAAAAGCAAGGCCGACCGTGGTATGCACAGCTGTACAGAGGGAGCACACATTGCTGGTTCCCAGCACATGGCTAACTATAGAAGCCAAGACACCACACTGAGCCCCACTCAAGTTCTGGCCCCTCTCCCATGACCCCCACCTCCCCAAAGCACAACAAAGCTCAACAGCTGGAAGCCTGATGACCCTCAGCTTCTTCCCCGCCCACTGTGCTGCACACTCCCAGAGAGGGGAAAGAGGAGGGAGGAGGAAGAGGAGGTTTTATCAGAGCACACAGTCCTTTCTTTGCAGGGTGATAAAGACAATTTGGCTAAAGCATCCGAAATTGCTTGTGAAAGGTGTTGTTTTGCCAACCGATACTTGCAAGTTATTTTTTCAAAAACTACAGTGCAAAATGGAAGTGATCCAACCATTTTGTGACCTGTTCTATTGAGACCATGTGGTGATATTTATTGCACGCCAGAGATCAGCGAACTTTTGTATCCTTCCCTAGAACCATCACATACTTGGGTTGTAGCTTTTAAAATCCAGACCAGTCCTTAGGGCTACTGGGCACCATCCTCCAACAAGAGACAGAGTCTAGTCAACATGGGCCCAACATTCTGCCAATCTCAGCCTCAACCTTGACCTCATCACATCCCCTAAGATTCACCTCCATTCAATTTCAGCCGTGTACTCTCAAAGCCATCAACCGATCATCACCGGCGCCAGTCCTCACTTCTGAAATCTAGGGTTGCTGTGAGATGTCGGTACCCCTCCCAAACCCCAAGCTTCTATCCTCCACAATTCCCTAACTCCTACTGCACCTGGTCTCCAACCTCCCTGAGCTCCCAGGCCCCTGGCCTCTCCCTTTTCTCCCATCCCCTCAGCTTGCCTGCTCTCTAGAGGCTAGAGCTCCTTCTCCGTCATGTCGCTTGCTCTCTTTCTGACACCCCCACTCCTTCCAAGCCACCAATCCCCAATGTTGAATCAACCTAGACCATCCAAACGTTTCCGTTCCTATAACTGGTAAGGCAAGTTCTGCAAGAGCAGATCTCTCAACCTTGCAAATTAATGGCACAATTACGATTTCCAACACAAACCAAGTGCTTGGAGTGACTCAGCAACAATATTTGTACCTGTTCCATTTGCACATTGCTTATTCAAAATCTCCAGTAATCTATGTACACCGCGACAGGATGGAGAATAGCTTTGAAGGCGTCCTGCCTCCGAGCAGCTGTGCAACCTCAGGCAAGAGGCTTCACGTGTCTGGGCTGCCGTTGCCTCCTTTATAATATTAGGAAAATAACTCCTATCCTCACGTGACTGTTGCCAAAACTCAGAGACTTCACATATGAGAGTAGTTTGAACAATGCTTAGAATGTGTAAAGTGCCCCCTAAAAATGCCAGTTACTATTTTATAGAGAAAATGTGGGCTGTTTTTACTTCATTTTTTTCCCCTTCAGCGTATTCCTCCAGTTCATCCCTATCCACGTGCATCCTTCATCCCTTTTGTTCCTTTGGCAAAGAAAGAGGCTTCCTTTTATATTTAATTTCTCAGGTTAGTGTCCCCTCTTCTAGTTCTATAATTTGAACCTAGACCTTTAGCCTATAAATTTCCTCAAGTATCTGTCACCTTGAAAGCAGGAAGGAGGAATGTGAGAGAGGAAAGAAAGGAAGAGAACTCAAGACAAGGGAAGAAAACCCCCTTTACCCCTACCGCCCTTTCAGCTGCCCCCAATTACTTTCTTCCCTTCACAAACCCAGCCTCTATAGGACCTGTCCACACTGACCGTCTCCTCATCCTTTTTCTCATTCCCATCTCAGCAGAATGGAATTTGCCTCCTGCCTCCCCTACACGCCGCTCAAGCTATTTTGGACACCAGTGACTCCGAATTGCCAATGGTAACTCTGCCACCCCTAATTAACTGGCCTCTCTGAAGCATTTGGCACGCTCTCTCATTATTGAATCTCTTTCTTCCTTGAATTTCCACGACCAGAGTCCTGCCTGTCTATCCTTTTTCCCCTATAGACCTATGCTCCTTCCTTTCCTTTGCTAGAGCCTTCTGCCTCTGGCCACTCATTAGATGTCGTGTCATTTACTCATTCATTCAACAAACACACTGAACACTTACCGTATCTCAGGTACCAAGACAGCTGCTGCGACCAGTTGAGTAGGGACAACTGAAGCACAACTCTGAGAGACACTGTTCACAGTGAGACACAACTACACAGACATATGAGTGGCGTTTTCTGGAATTGTGCAAGGATTTTATCTCTGACCCATCTCATGTCTCTTTATAAACACTCTCCTTGGGTGAATATTTCCAAACACAGGACTTAAGCCGTGAACAATGGCAGTGACACTATAAATAAGATGTAGTCCCTGCCCCCACAGTTGTTCTAGAAAAAGATCAGCATGTAACTAGAGTGGAAAAAGAAGGGTATGGTGACCAAGATGTACCCTGAGTATAACGTGAACACACCCTAGTTATTCTCCACAATTTTTTGACCCATTTCACACTTCATTCTTTACATGCTCCTCGGGTAATTGAATCCAATTATGTCTTGCTCATCCAATCCTGTCATGTTCAACTGAGCCTATTAACTGATAATCCCCACATTTTGGATTGCTCGCCCAGAACATCAAATTGCCTCCCAGACCTCTCCACCACATGCCCTACAAGGGCACCAGGCACCAAGACTATAAATATGAATAAAACGGAAGTCTTGGGGCACCTGGGTGGCTCAGTGGGTTAAAGCCTCTGCCTTCGGCTCAGGTCATGATCTCAGGGTCCTGAGATCGAGCCCCGCATCGGGCTCTCTGCTCAGCAGGGAGCCTGCTTCCCCCTCTCTCTCTGCGTACTTGTGATCTCTCTCTGTCAAATAAATAAATAAATTCTTTAAAAAAAAAAAAAAAGTGGAAGTCTTACCATGAGGCGTGAACCTTACTCCCCACCTGTACCATTTCAACAGATCCCTAGTTTGTCACCCTCTTAGACCTTTCTTCAAGCCTCATTCAGAGATGTAGGTTTGAAGCACAAGCAATTTCATCACCAAAGCCCCATTTTGACCCCAGACTCCTCGATTTAAAAGCCCTCAAGGAGTACTCTTAGCAGCTAAAGCAAAACTGAAACTCCTTAGCGCGGTCCACGAAGACCCTAAATGATCTTGCTCCTGCCGGTTCTTCTGGTCGTGTCTGGCATCCAGCCACATACACGCCCTGCGAGTCAGCCATCCCTCACCACCCTGGGGAACCACGCAGGTCTTTCAGTCCACAGTGTTACTTTCCCACCTCAGTGCCTTTGTACGTATTGTGCCTGCTGCCTACTAGACTGCCCTTCCGCAGGGTGTTCATCTCCTGAGTTTCCACACTTCCTTAATGGCTTGACCAACCTACGTAGCATTTAGTCCCTCTGGCTCGGAACCAAAGCAGGTGGTCACTTACGGGACTCATCACAATGCCCTGATTACTTGTCCACATGTCTGCCTCCCCTAGGAGACTGTAAGCCTTTGGGTAAGACCCTGTCTATTCTCTGTGGGCCTTCAGCACCTGGCAGTGTCTAGCACATGCTGGGGACTCAGCAACCATTTGCCTGTTGAAGAGGTAAACTCATTGAGTTATTTTAACATTGCTCAATCACAACATGTTTTTATTAGGGCCTTTAAAAGTAATTCTATCCCATCTAATTCAAATGTTTCTTCCCACCTTAAAACTATTAAAACTTAAAAAAAAACAAAACTTGAAACTACCTTAATGTAGCCTGTATTTGCAGCCGATTAGGTTTATGATCATGCAAGAATTTATAAAGAAAGCAGAATGTAAAAAAAAAAAAAAAAAGCAGAATGTGCCAGAACGATTCTGAGATGCCAATTTGGATGCATCAGCTATTCAGTGTCATTTGAAATTTCCTCTAATTTTTGAAGTTTTATTTATTGATTTATTTGTTAAATAGGCTCTACACTGGGTATGGAGCCCAACAAAGGGCTTGAACTCACCACCCTGAGATCAAGACCTGAGCTGAGATCAAGAGTCAAACGTTTAACTGACTGAGCCACCCAGATGGCCCCAATGTCATCTGAAATTTTAATTACACCTTCATCTCTAGTAAAATTAGAGCATACGGTTGTCTATAACTTTTCTTTTCTGAATGTGGAAGAAGTCAACTGAAAGAAGTAAAAACAAGAGGAAAAAATGTGTGGTGCTTAATTTTTTGATACAATCACCAATCCCCTTATCATTAGAACCCCCTAACTATTAAGTAAAATATATTTGCCAGTGTCTTACTTATGAGCGTTTATTTATTCTTTACCAGGGCACTTTGACTTTTCCTAAGAGGGTTTATGAGTTCATAAATTATGTTAGTACACTGTTGCCTGTTGAGACCTGTAACACATTTGCCAAACCGCTGGCCGGCACTAAAGGCAGGGTCTGTGTCAATGACACAAAATAAAACTTCAGACCCTTGTGACATGGGGACTTACCTGGGGTCTCACTGGGACCGTACCCAGAACCTAGTAGTCACCACTCTAGTCCCACAAGGGAAAATGAAGACCTGGGGGGAGGGAGATGTCTGGATTTTAAAAATCAAGAAACCATAATGCTTCTTAACAAATCACTGCATGCCAAAAATACCACAATGGCTGTCTCACTACCAAATCCACGAGGCAAACCTTCAAGTTTATCTTCTTATTCTGGACATCAGTACACATATAGAAGGAGCCCTCTAGGACGTAAGGTATTCAAAGACAGAGAAACTTCCTTGGCTGGCTTCCACAGCCTATGCTCTGACCCTACCCCATACCCCCACCCACGCAAATATACACTCAAGCTCCAATTCTTTTGACAGTTATGCCTGAGCATATGTGGGGAAATAGCAAACTAAAGAGGGAACTTCATTGACCAAAGTGTGAGTACAGAGGGTACCTGACCTACTACGGCCACTCCTCAGGATTTTATCTTTGACCCACCTCACGTCTCTCTATCAACACCCTCCTCGGGTAATCACCATACGCACAGGACTTAAAACGGAGTCTCTACGCTAGTAACTTCCAATCTACGCTTCTTGCCCAGAATATCTAACTACTCACTTGACGATCTCTCTGCCCAGGCACAGAGGATATAAAGTTAACAAGACCAATGTCTTCGCATGGTTTTTCAACACAGGTGCACGGTAGTATTTTGAAACTATTAGGAGCTTCCAGAATGACATAAAACAAATTTGGCGGAGAAAGAGAACCAGAAACTTATAAACGCATGGCCTAATCATTTACAAACTTGTTTTCACCAAGAAATCCCTTGTTCAGATAAAATCTTACTTGGAAACCCAAAATGTGAAATCAAGACTAGCACGGCACTCAGGTTGCAGAAGAGATCACCAAAAGGAACCCCAAGCTGGATGTAGGACATCTTTCCCCACATCGTCCCCATGCCCCTAACATCCCCTGAGACTCCTTGAAACCCACAGAAATCTGCAAAACACAGTTCAGACTGGTCAAGATCCATGAAAGTGCTAATTTTAATACAAAAGTCAACAGTGAAAACATATTTGGGGACAGCTAACTGGTAACAGAGGGTGAGAATTCCCACTACTATGGAAAGTAAAATAAGAATAAATGTCATTAAAAATAAGATCAGTATTGGGATGCCTGGGTGACTCAGTTGGTTAAACATCTGCCTTCAGCTCAGGTCATGATCCCAGGCTCCTTGCTCAGTGGGGAGCCTGCTTCTTCCTCTGCCCGCTGCTCCCCCTGCTTGTGCTCACTCTCTCTCTCTCTCTCTCTCTCTCTGACAAATAAATAAATAAAATCTTTTAAAAAGAAAACCGAAGATCAGTTCTAAGAAGTCTACTGGATCAGTGTTTTCACTTTGTCGATCACCTTGCCACATTTTTCTCAAAGACAGTAAAAGCATTTGTACCTTAAAGTTACTTGTGGAAAAGCCTGAGTGCCAAATCTTTCTAGATGTGTTTTATTAGAGTTCTCCAATCTTGTATGGCTGTCCATTCCACATCCAAGGAGTAGTAGCCTGTTTGTTGATGTTACCTTTTCTCTTTTTAGCTTCACTGTCTTTTGAGGGGGGTGGTTTGAGATGAAACTTACTCTTTTAATCATTTTAAAGACTACAGTTCAGTGATTTTTGGTGTATTCACATGTTATAAAGCCATCACCGCCATCTAATTCTAGAACAAAGCCATCACCCCAAAAAGAAACCAAGTACCATTGTCAGTCACTCTCAATTTTCCCCACCCCCATACCGTGCCAGTCACCAATCTACTCTTTGTCTCCGTGGATTTGCCTATGGCGGACGTGTCACACAATTCGTCTTCTGCGTCTGGCTTCTCTCACTGAGCATAATGTTTTCATGGTTCATCCATGTTGTAACATGTGTTGACCTTGTTTTTAGAAATGACTTACTTTTATGTGCCTATATGGCAATCAATTTAGTTTTTATAGAAAAAGCATTCTTTGTTTGGCATTTACATTATATCACTTTACGTAATATTCCATTAAATTGCAAAATTACAATAGCAGGAACTAGTGGGATAAATGGGACTAGGAGTGATTATCTACTGATTATACTACTATCAGCATGCACTTGAGCTGATAAAGTCCACCAATTTATTGTTTTTTTTTTTTTAAAGATGTTATTTATTTATTTGACAGAGAGATCACAAGTAGGCAGAGAGGCAGGCAGAGAGAGGGGGAAGCAGACTCCCTGCTGAGCAGAGAGCCCAATGTGGGGCTCGATCCCAGGACACTGGGATCATGACCTGAGCCGAAGGCAAAGGCTTTAACCCACTGAGCCACCCAGGCACCCCAAAAGTCCACCAATTTATTATGATGACAGCTACTTCCCACAGTGGCCTCTGCGCTCTGAGCAACAATCAGGAAGGGTTCCAGAGGGAAGAAGAGTAATGGCTATGGTAAGTGCTGTGAAATGTGTAAGCCTGATGATTCACAGACATGTACCCTGGGGCAAAGAATACATTACATGTTAATAAAAAAAAATAAAAAAGAAAAGAAAAATAAAAACAAACAAAAATAATGGCTAACCCTGAGTTGGTTTTTGTGGTTTTTTTTTTTTTTTTTTTTTTAAGATTTACTCATTTATCTTAGGGAAAGAGTGGGTGGAGAGGTAAGGGAGAAAGAGAATCCTGAAGCAGACCCCTGCTGAGCGTGGAGCCCGACCCAGGGATCGAGGTGGGGCTCCACCCCACCACCCCAAGATCATGACCCAAGCCCAAACCAAGGGCCAGCCATTTAATCAACTGAGCCACCCAGGCGCCCAACCCTGAGTTGTTTTAGTGTGGGTCAGTACTCCATTATCCAAGATGGAGGGGGAAGCATCCAGAGGGTGTAGAAATGGTCAGGGTTCGTTATACAACCCAACACAGCCTTCCCTGGCCCCCCAAAGGAAGTCTTCTTTAGGTCTTAAAAGAAAAAAAGCAGAGATATGTTCCCATGAAGACATAGATACCCTTCTGCTTCTATAAAGCTTTACCAAACTGTCAAGGAGAAGCTCAAACGTGTCTTCCCCTATAAAGTCTTCTCTACACCCCGATTACTCACAGCGCCTGCATGCTTTCTCTCCTCCGTTTGAATTTCCAGAGTACTTATCTACCTCATGGAGCTCATAACCCAGATAACAGCCAGTCATATAACGTCTTTTTTTCCATATCTGGCTGAAAGCTACCTCAGAGGCAGGTTCTGTGTCTGTGCATCGCCTGCTGCCACCAGCACAGAAAAAAAGGTGCTCAAAACACAATCTTTATACCAATATTTAATAAGGAGCAGTTCACTAAGTATTTATTATTTATTAAGTAAAGAAGGAGTACATTAAACAATTAATTTATTTAGGCGTGTAACTTCCTACCTGGCTACAGCAACTCACCGTGTTCATCGACGTGGAGTCGAAGAAGAGGGAAAGGAGGGATGAGCATCTGATGGGGCAAAGCGGGGGGCAACTGGAGAAAATCAACGAGTCTGGGTGCCTAGCAGCCACCAGAAATTGTGACTCTCCTCCAAGGGCTTCACAGAGACCACTTTCAAATGGGACATTGTTAGATAATGACACTTCCTGACGTCCTTTGATGGAGAAGAAATTAAAAACAGACAGAAAATCCTTGTACTCAAAGTCTCCCAACATCAAATGTGGATTTGGTTTTTCCGCGACTAAATTATTATACTATACCACTTTAATGGGTGAGTTGTGAGATATCCTACAAAGGTCCTCATAAGCAAATAGCTTCCAAATTAGCGATTTTTAAAAGCAAACCAATAGGGTAGGTAAGGAATGCACAAACAACCCCAAAGGCTGCACTGAATACTTTTTTTGGCTGTATACGACTGAAAAACTGCCAAGTTCATTTTGATAAGCCTTTGTTAAAAACAATAAACATGCCTAAGCTTGCAAACCAAGCCGTTTTGTAGAAAAAGCAGTTGAGGGAATTAGAAAATGCTTAAAACTGGAATGTCTGAATAAAACCTTCCGTGGTAACGGATTTACTGAGAAGTCACAACACTGTGAGGCCTAGGAATATGGAGGGGAGTGGGGGACAAAATGTAAAGTGAGAAAAAATGAAAGCAGCATACCATTTGCATAAATAAGTAAGCGGCTACACCTTACACCCTGGTACAATTGCAGTAACAGCATGACCACGAGTGCGTTAATGCTAGTGAGAAAACGAATCCTCCATGCTTCATTAAGTTTAATGTCACCACAATGATGTCCCCGCACTAAAGGAAATGTAATTTAAGGGACTCCAAATGAATACACATAAAATAACCAAATGTGGGACCTGCTCTTCGCATATGGGAGGATATACGTTCACAGGACTCAAAGTAATTGATCTGAATTCCCTTCTTTGTTTTCAGTGATTATAAAAACCAGCAGGATCACGGCATTGGAAGGAAGATAATCTAGAACATTTAAGTTCATTTTCTTACTTTAGACAAAACCAAAATTCTTTTCTATCTGCCAAACAAAATCCAGAAACATTCTAATGAATGAATTGTAACTTGAGCGCCACAGGAACAAATCTCTTTACTGTGTTCACTGATAGATCCCAAATGCCTAGAACAGCACCGGGCACATAGTAGACACTATAGAATATCGTCGGTAAAGAGCTCTATTAAATTGAACTAAATTGAAAAATGTAAAAAATGTGCAATGCCTGAAATGCTAAAGAAGTCAGCTTAAAGTCCCTTTCTCAGCTCTGTTGTAAGGTCATGGTGTTAATCACAACACACAAATGATCCTCATATAAACCCCTTTTCTCAAGTTGGCTCCAAAGTCATAAGTTACACCTTTTACTCTAATCAATCATCACCATAGGGAGCTCAGATTCCAGGGAGGGATGGGCGTAAATTTAGTCCACCTGCTTTGATTACTTTTCTTCTCTGGATGTTTACCTAGGATGTATCTGCATATTCGTCGCTGTTCATGAAGAATGTAAATATTATTTAAATTTAAAGGTTTGTATTTTTTTAATTCTACTACACAAGTGGTTTGGCTAAATCAACCTCTCATTTATTTCAAAATTCCAACAGTTAAAATAAATAAATAAATAATAAGAACAGGAATATGATATAATTATAGGTGATTTGGGGCGCCTGGGTGGCTCAGTGAGTTAAAGCCTCTGCCTTTGGTTCAGGTCACAATCTCAGGCTCCTGCCATCGACCCCCGCATTGGGCTCTCTGCTCAGCGGGGAGCCTGCTTCCCCCTCTCTCTCTGCCTACTTGTGATCTCTCTCTCCCTGTCAAATAAATAAAATCTTTAAAAAAATTATAGGTGATTCTAGTTACCTCGTTTTGGTCCAAAATGCCTAGCGGCAATACACTTTGAAAGCGTCACCAAGTGGGAAGGAGGAGGTCTGGACTGTGCTGTTGGTTCCATCACCAATGGACAATATGAGTTTAGCCAATCCTTGCCAAAGGCAATCTGAGCTTCCTGGCATGCCAGGTGAAGGGTTTGAATAGATCTCTAAAAAAGCCTTTTCAATTTCCAAGATCCTGTGATTACATGACCAAATCCAGTCACTCAATTACTACTCCTTATTTTCACCATTTATTTCTTTAACAGACAGAAGTTGGGCACCTCGGGAGGGTCAGACATCATTAGCCTAGTTTGGCATGACATTGGTGGGGGAGGGGTGAGACAAACCGCAGGGTCCGTTTATGTTTTTATCTTATTTTTTAAAGATTTTACTTATCTGTTTGACAGAATGAGAGAGAGAGCAGAAGCAAAGGGAGTAGGAGAGGGTGAAGCAGGCTCCCCACTGAGCAGAGAGCCCTATGCTAGGGTCGATCCCAGGACTCCCTAACCACGACCTGAGCGGAAAGCAGACGCCCAATCTACTGAACCACCCAGGCGTCCCCCTGCCCCCGCCGTTAATGATTTTAAAAGCTAGTGATCTCAGAAACCTGTGGAGACTGTGTTTCTGCATTTGTCAGGCCTTGTCTTTGTTCCTGGGTTAAGCCGGCTGCACCTTCAGAGGGCCCAGTTTTCAGCAAAGAAGCAAATAGGATGAATGAATTAGAGTCCCATCAGAATGGAATGGTTTAACCAGTGTTTGGTAGGTTCCATCCCACTCAACATTAAAAAAAAAAAAGTTGTATGATGGTCAGAAAGCTGAACTGTGAAAACGGAAGGCTAACCAAATAGCCCCAGGACTTACTGGAATCGTGCTTTAAAATTTTGCTTGCCAACACTTGTCCCTGAGTTTGCACTACAGGGATCGCACAGCCTTCCTTGAGGACAAGAAAGCTGAGAAATTAAGTTCAGTCAATTGAGGGTTTTGAAGGCTGGTTGGTGTGTTGTTAGTACACCGTACACGAGAAATAAATATTATTAGCCTAAGCAGAAAAAGATTAAGAAAAAGGGAAAAAAAGTCACTGAAAGCCCAATCCAGCAGAAAAGCGGTCACTATTACACCGAGAAAACTGCCTTTGGAAAGCACAGGAGATGGAGATCAAAGCCGCGTCCTCTCCAGCCACCTGCCCAGAAACCGCTGGAGCGCGGGCCCGACACCGACAGAACCAGCGGGCACACGTCTGTCTCCTCAATCCAACCCCAACAGGAGCCCCGAGGGACCCGGGTTGGGGTGGAGGCTCCGGGGCGCTGGGGCCGCGGGAACCACCGAGCGCCCTCCGCCTGCTCCACCACGCCCAGCCCGAGGGCCCCACCGCCCCGCCGCGCAGCATGCCCTGGGTCCCCCGAGCCCCCACGCCGCCAGAGAACGCGGAGAGGGACAGCCGCCCGCGGGACGCTGCGTCCGGGGCAGCCCCGCCCGGCCGGTGCCCGCGCCCCGCAGCCCGCCCCGGGCGCGCAGTCCCCCTCTCTCCCGGCTCCCGCCCTGCCCCGGCGCGTCCTCACCTCGCGTGGACCGCTGTATCCCAGGCGGTGGCGCGCGGACATGCCCCCCGGGCGCACCCACCGGGCCGCCTCCCCGCGCCGTGGCCCCTTCCCGGGGCCCCAGCCGCCGCGGTCCGCGCTTCCGAGGGGCGGGGAGCGCTCGGGGCGGAGGCGCCGGCGGGGCTGGGGCCGGGGGCCCCGGGGCAGCGCGGGAGGAGGAGAGCGTCGCAGGGACGAGCCCAGAGCGCGGCCTGCGAAACGCGCCGGCGGGTTCAGCCCCCGCCCCGCCAGCGCCGGCGTGGACTCTGCGGGGTGGGCGAAAGGGGTTTAACCCTGGGATCCGCTCTCCGTGCTGAGGCTTGGCGCGGGGTGAGGGGCGGGGGCCGGAGGGACAACTCGCGGTTATGCAATGGGTCGGCCCGCCGGGTCCCCAGCCAGCTCGCCCCGGCACCGCCCTCGCCTGCGCGGGGTCCGCCGTGACCCTTATCAGCCGTGCGCGCCCCTGGCCGAGGCGGGCCGAGGCGGCCCGGCGTTCTCAGAAAGAACTTTTCCCTGAGGGTCGACGAGCAAGGTCTGGAGAAGGAATTCCAGGACTCCCTTAGACGCAGCTGGCAGGGATGGGTCTCCTGCCAGCCCGCGCTTCCCAGGTCACAGCACAGCACACTGAGCCCCCGGAGTGTTAGTTGAAAGCGTTGTCTCTGGGAGTTAGGTGGACCTGGATCCAACGGTCCTGAAAAGCTTGTGACCTTGAGCAAGTGAAGGCCCTGAGCCTCAGTTTCTTCACCCGTGAAATGAGAATAATAATAGTCCGCTTCAGGTGTTTGCCGAGAGGACACATTGAAGGGAAGTGCAGGCGCGGGGCATGTAACGCGCCCCGGTAGACGTTACTGTTGTTGATTGTGTGGAGGCTCGTCCCCACTCCTCAAATGTTGCCTTAAAGGCAGCGGTCTCAAAAGACCTACAGAGGCAGCTTCCCGGGTTTGCCCAGAGGTACCCCACGTAAGGCCGATTCTAGGCTAACCTTCCTGTAAATCAGTCTGTCAGAAGCAGGTTCATCGAACTGCCTGATTCCAGCTTCTTGGGGTCTACAGATCCTTGCTACTCAGCGGCATCTTTGTCATGTGGGAGCTTGTTAGAGACGCGACATCTCGGACTCACCCCCAGCACCTCTAAATCATAATCTGCATCTTAACAAGAATCCCTAGGTGATTTAGTCAGTGGTACATCAAAGTTTCCATAAGAGTTGAATTTCTTGGAATTTCAACTCTTGAAAAGGAATTTTCAAGAGAAAAAGAGAAAAAGAATTTCTCTTGAAAAGGGGACTGCAAAGTTACTGAGCAGTGGCCATATAATACTTTAGGATATTTAAAAAATAGACTAGTAAAGCCCTTCCTCATTTTACCCTCTGGCTGTTTTGTTTCTTCTCCTCCCCCTAATCTCCTGCTCTTTATAAATCTGGATTTACGTCTTATTTTCACTGCAAAAACCTCTGGGTTACATCTCAATAATGATTAGTGAATCTGTCTAAAGCACACCTAAGAATTAGCAAAGATGGCTTGTAAAAGAATTCATTAGCATTGAAAATGGATTCATAAACATAGAGCCTTGGAGAGCCCTGGAGCACTCACCTGTGAAGGTCTTTAGATTCAAGGCTTGAACACTTTTGCATTTCAGAACATTATTTTGGGTGGCAAATAAAGTCCATTCTCCATTTAAATAATGTAGGACAACCAGTTTTTTAAAAAGTTTTGAGGTCACCTGCATGGCTCAGTCGTTAAGTGTCTGCCTTTGGCTCAGATCATGATCCCAGGGTCCTGGGGTTGAACCCCAAAGACTGCTTCTCCCTCTCTCACTCCCCCTGCTTGTATTCTCTCTCTCTCACCCATGTGTGTGTCTCTCTCTGTCAAATAAATAAATAAAAATCTTAAAAAATGTATAAAGGACAAAATCTCTTTAAAAATACAAGTTTTGAAAAAAGTTTCGGAGAATAGAAACCTCAGACTTCCTTCTGTCTAACTAAAGTCATCACTCACAGAGAGAGGCTCTAGAAAAGCCCAAAGCATGCGCTTTGTTTATTTCATTAAATGGTATGTGTTTGGGTTTTGTGTTTGTTTTTGATTCTTGGAATGTTCAAATTTAGTCTGTCTGATTGTAGCTCTGGCAGAATGATTTCCGTCTTGTGTGAGTGGAGTAATTGCAGATTGTTGAGAAGGAGGAGGGTAAGGTGCCTGGCAGTGCCTGAATAGGAAAGGTCATTTCCATCTGCCTACCCAAGGCTGTTGAACAGCGGATGCCTTGCAGATGGGCAGTGTGGACGTGGAGTGGCTGAAGATGGTTAGAGGAGAGCAATCTCCATCCTCAGAGGTTGGAGGTTTGGAGGAGCTGGGAAAGGGAGGAGAAAGACCCTTCTGCTTGCCCTGGAATCCAACCAAGGAGGAAAGGGAAAAGGCAACATTTCTCCTAAAAAAGTGCTACCTCACAGAACATCCTTCAAGGGTGGAAATGTTCTACATTTGCGCGGTCCATATGGCTGCGAAATGTGGGTATTTACATTTATATTTTAATGAAAACTCAGGGTTTGTGTGTGTGTTTGTGTGTAGTGCTAGTGTGTTGGACTAACCAAGTTTCAAGTGCTCCATTCTAGTGTGTGGCTAGTAGCTACCGTACCGGACGGCAGATAAAAACATTTCCTTCATCACACAAAGTTTTAGTGTACAGTGGTAGCTTAGAGGCCAGGGTTTTGACGAGGAAGTGAGCCCCAGTATTCCAGCTTTTCCAAATCCTTGTCAGAACCTCAGCTGTCCTAACTAAGGTGAGTTGGGGAATTGATCATGAAATCGAGGTCACTGAGTCCTTGGGAGGGTTGGAATGGGCTAATCCATGGGATGGGCTGAATGTCATTCCTTGCGTAGAGTAAACGTGCAAAAAAATCTTACCAGTATAACCATCCATAGTTATTTTACTGTAAAGAAAAGTGGTTGGGGGACATCGTCCTACAGTTACATCATTATTAGTTAAATAGCCCTTTGCCTACATGGTTCAGCTGCTCTCCTCCCGCAACTACTGTTTATAGCTCTGCTCCAACTCCTCCCCTCCCCTCCTCCCTCCTCAGAGCTGGGCACTACCTGTACTATTCCGGCCTAGAGGCTCAGCATACTCGCTCAAATCCCTGCCGTTTGGGTCCAGTAAATAGGAAGTGTGTTAACTAAAATCATATTGCACCATAGTTCAGGGGAATCCATTTTCAGTTGAGATTCTCGGAAGCGTGACACCTTAGGGTACATTATGGAAGGAATTGTTTGTTCCTGTTATTTGGTCAAACAAGGATGTGTGGACTCAGCAGAGAGAAATGAGAACATTGGCTCCAGATAAGTAATATTTGGGGTGTCCACATCAGACTGGAAGCTACCAGAAGCTGGGGGGCTGGGGCTGGCAGTTTTGAGGCTTTTGCCGAAATAGAAGTTGAAAGTTTATTTTCGTGACTAATAAAGATTCTCAGAATAACTACAAACAGCATTAAAAAAAATGTGAGTATTGTCTGCCGTCAGTTATACAAATCAGGGCAACACGTGGAAAGGGAAACAGGGAAATTCTTCCTGGCATGCCAAGAAACACGGATTTCTGAATGACCTTCTCAAACTCCTATTCTTCTGGCTTCTTTAGTAAAATCACATCCTGTAGATAGCTTTGGGTTCCCACTTTCTTTACTGTTTTCCTTGGTTCCTTTTTCAGCACTTCTTTTCTTATGAACATTTTCTTAGAATTCAGCCCCTGTGTTTCTGCTCTCTTTCCTTCATCCCTATCCCACACCCCTCCTGTCATGCCTGTGGCTAATACCTGCCTGTCAGAGGCAGTGCATTTCTGGTTCTGACCTCTCTCCAGGGCTTCTTGCCAGATCCCCACTGGATCCTCACTGTCATTTACCTTCTGACAGATTCCCACTGTCATTTACCTTCTCCCCACCCCATCGCTTCAAATGTTAACCTGTCAGGAACTGAAGTTATTAGTATACACTCTGTGGTTAGCCTCCCCCCAGACTTTCTGTTTTCTCCTCTTTGATGTTGTTGCCTTGGTCTTTGGTGCTAAAATTCTCCCATCTCTTGTGACTTGAAACAATGGAATGATTTTAACCCCTTTTTCTTCTTCATAGAGTGAAAGACATTGAATTTGGAATCAAAACAGAAAGACATTGAATTTGGAATCAAAAGACCAAAGAACAACCCCATCTTTGCCACTTCTTGGCAAGAGGAACTTAGGAAATTTCTTAACCCTCTTAAGCCTCGTGTTTCTCATCTATAAAATTAGACCAACAGTACCTTTCAAAAAATATGGCTTGAGCAGCTACTTATCCCAGACCCTGTGCTAATTAGGTGAGACTCTCACCCTCCGCACTCATTCCATTTTGGACCTGATAATTCTTCATCATGAGGCTTCTCCATGCATTGTAGGATGTTAAGCAATATCCCTGGTCTTTACACATTAGATCCCAGCAGTAACCCTCTGGTCATGGCAATCTCAATTGCCTGCAGACATTGCCACATGTCCCCTGGGCAGGGACAAAATCACCTCCTGTTAGTAACCACTGGGTTAGAGGCATTCTGGGAGGAACAGAAGTGCCTTCCTCTCTGGGTCTGTGAAGACTCCATGAGACAATGGGCATGAAGGCAGCCCGCACAGAGCCTGACCAGGTCAAGGTCAGCGGAATATGGATATCCACTCACTCTTGAAGCTCTGTCAAGGGGAGGTATTTTCTGAAGCTCACAGTTGAAAAACATTTTCAGAAAAAAATTAATTTAGATTGTGTTGTTCTACATTATTATTCTATCCTAGCAGATGCTGTCTTTGAATTTAAGCAACAATAAAACACATTTCTTACATTAAATTTTCTTAATAGTTTTATTCTCTCCCTATCTATTTTGACTGATCTCCAGACTCAGATTCCCTTATGCATAGCTCACTAGAATTACTAGACTTCCATTAGTTCAGTATTTCCTTACTCCTGCCCATCTGGACAAAGAGCCTTCCTGATACTGTTCATGCTCTACATTCTATCTGCTGGAAACTCTGGTAGTTCCTGTTTTCCTTATTTACTCTCACTGAAATGGAACTCCATTGTTGGCCATCGTTCTCTTCCATCCAGCCTTCCTATCCAACCTTCGTCATCATACCCCCCACCTGTCACTCTGTGTCATAGCCTCCCTCTTGTTCTGTCAAGTCATCGTGCACATTCCTGCCCCCCTGCTCTATCACCCACACTTTACCCCCATACCTGGACTTTTGCTTCCCCTCTCTCTCTCTGCTGCTTTTATAGACTTGATAACATCCTTCAAGGCTCAATTCAAATCCCGGCTTCTACTGATGCTCGTAACTTCCTTTGAAAGCATCAAAAAAAAAAAGAAAAAGATAGGTGAATGGTTGGATGGAGGGAGAGACAGATGGAGAGTCAGTTGGTAAAGCAATTTAGCTAAATGTTCACCTAGAGTCTAGGAAGCAGCAGATGTATAATTTTTCGACTTTTTCTGTTTGAAAATTGTCCTAATAAAAATAAATGAGAGAATATAAAAAACAAATGAACATATCAAAGCCTTCCCATCTAACTCTAGCCCATGGTGATTAAGAATTTAGGCTCTGCTGTTAGGTAGACCTGAGTTCAAATCCAGCCCCACCTCTTGCTGGCTGGGTGACCTTGGGCAAGTTACATACCAATGCAAAACTTCAACTTCTTTTCCTATAAAATGACATAAGAATACCTTCCTTGTGGGACTGTTGCAAGGTTAAATGAGACATAGACTTCTGTTGTGCTTAGCACAGGAGCAGACACACAGTAAGGACTTAATAAATGTTCATGGAATTACTCACAATAGGAAGATATGAAAACCACCTAACTATCTGTTGATGCGAATGGATAAAGAAAATGTGGTATGTATTTCTAAAATGGAATATTATTCAGCCACAAAAAAGGAATGAGATCCCGCCATTTGGAACAACATGGATGAACCCGGAGGACATCATGCTATGGGAAATAAGCCAGACACAGAAAGACATGATCTCACTTACATGTAGAATCTAGAACATTCAAACTCACAGAAGCAGAGAGTAGAATGGTGGTTGCCATTGTTGGCAGTGGAAGAAATGGCTATAAACTCTTATTTATGAGTAAGCTCTGGGAATCCGATGTACCACATGGTGACTATAGTTAATAGTACTCTATTACATATTGGAATTTGCTGAATGAGTAGATGTTAAGTGTTCTCACCACACACAAGAAAGGTAACTATGTGACATGATGGAAGTTTTATTAGTTTGTGGGAATTTCATAAAGTATGTATATATCACATGATCACATTGTGCACATTAGATCCATTTTTGTCAATCATACCTCAGTAAATCTGGGTAAAAAAATTAAAATAGGTGTTAGCTGAAAATAAACACTCCTCCCTTGAGCGCATAGAAGGTGGGCTCTTTGGTGGCAGGAACCCTGTCTCATTTACAGTTCCCCCCATGCTAGCAGAGTAGGAATTTCAAGAAATCTTTGCAGAATGAATGAAGGCATTACCTTGTTTGTTTACCTCTGCAGTTCTTCCTCTGGTAGACTCACTCAATTACCATTTATAAAGCACTTACTCTGAACAAAGTCAGCAACCACAGGCAGTGATTGATAGCCTCAGTCTGTCTGATAGCCTAAGACTTAACCCAATACTTTCTCCTGGACACTAACAGTCTCCCTGGCTCAGAGCTGCTGGGTGTGCACTGTGAGAGTTCTCTGACCAAGCTAAGACTCCTTCAGGGAACACATCTGGGCTGGAAATGCATGTTTCCATAAAGAATGGGAAGGGGAAAAAAGCTACTGGTTTTGGCGCCCAACCAGATGTGGTGTATGGAAAAAAGGAGGTGAGAAATTCCCCAGGGCCTGGCCCACAGACTTCATGACCCACCCTTTATTGCTCCCATAGGAGTAGTGTAAGGCCCTGCAGGCCGAGGGAGAGGCAGGCTCCCTGCTGAGCAGGGAGCCCAATGGATGTGGAGCTCGATCCCAGAATCCTGGGATCATGACCTGAGGGGCAAGCAGATGCTTAACCAGTTGAGCCACCCAGGCACCCCAAGGCCCTACTGATTTTAATAACATTGAGCTTTGTTTCCCAGTGAATTTCTTCAATATCTTTCAAGTTATTGCTGAAAGTTTTATGTCATTTTTCCCCCAAAGGATGTGTTTGGTTTTAGCATTTTGATTCTCCAAATTTAATTTAAATAAAGTTATTTAATGTCCATAATGTTCACGGCTGGTATACACTTCTTTCCCACCTCTGCACGGCTGGTGGGAGAGTGGGAAGGATTTACTGAATTCCTCCAGGGCTCCAGGTCCCATGTATTTCATTCATTCTTACAGTGACAATTTTCCAGGTAAGGGAAAGTGGCTAGGAGTTTTGGGGAACAAGAATTTCTGTCCCTTTCTTGGTCCTTCTAGCTGGACTAAGAATGAAATCGACATGAGACAGATAAACAAGAGAAAATCAAATGTGCTAGGGTACTTATGAATCCATAGGTACCATAAAGATATGGGAAATCCATAAAGACATGGAAATTCTGAAGACAGTCAGGCAAGATGAGGTATATTTGTCTTCCTGAATTAAGGAGAAGGGGTAGGGGTCTGGGACTCCAGAGACAAGGAATGCAATTCACAGGGAAATAAGAAGAGCAGATGTTTGGTATGTAGATGTTTGCCCTGCCATACAGATGATCACTTAGATAAAATTCACTTCTGCCAATAACCCTTATTCTGGGAAAGACCCACCCCCAATTTACATTCTTTTTTTTTTTTCCAATTTACATTCTTCCATGCAGTTAACGGAGGGGCAAAATTTCTCAAGCCAACAGGTCTAGAATTGCCTTTAGCTCAAAATAATCTTCCTACCTGAGCGGCTCATCTCAGGGCAGCCTGCCCTCAGCCCCTACACAGTGGTTAAACGAATTGCCCAATATTGTGCAACTAGGAAGCCGTGCTGGTCTGTGGAACCTGGTCTAAGTCTGGAGTAGACGGGATGCAAAAACAGCTGGCATACTCTCCAGCTGTTTCCAGACCCTTTGTGATGTGGGTTTGTATCTTCCCCATCGCTGTTGCCCCGCCCCTTGAATCAGGGCTAGTCTGGCCATTGTTTTAGCCAGTGGGAAAGAGGAATAGCAGGGGGCCATTTCTGAGTCTCTCTCTCTCTCTCTCTTTAATATTTTATTTATTTACTTGAGAGAGAGAGAGAGAATGAGTTGGGACAGGGAGGGGAAGACTCCCCACTGAGGAGGGGGCCCAATGTGGGTCTCCATCCCAGGACCTTGAGATCGTGGGAGCTGAAGGCAGCCACTCAACCAACTGAGCCACCAGATGCCCTGGGGCCATTTCTGAGTCTTAAGGGGCCATGCCCCCTCCAATCTCTCTCTCTCTCTCTATCTCTTTCTCTCTCTCTCCCTCTCATTCTCTGAACGCTGCATGGCCACAGGAACGAGCCTGGGCTAGCCTGCAGGATGATGGGAGAACCCAGTTCAGCCACCTTAGCCAAGGTCCCAGACAGCTTCAGGTGCACTAGTGAGTCCCCCGAGATCAGCTCAGATCAGCAGAACCGCCCAGCCAACCCACACACTCATACACAAAAATAAAGATTTACTGTCGTAGCCACTGAGGCGTGGTTGTTTATCATGCAGCATCATTTAACCAAGGGAGAATATAAATTCACAATACCAGCAGATCTTCTATGCACCTGCCAATAGCATGAAGGGGTATGTTTTTGCAAACGCATCTATCAGAAGTCTTTTCTCCCCCGGTTTTTATCATGCAATTTTGTTCTTTTCAATTACTCATGGAGGAAAAAACATGTTGTGAGCCATATACTTGAAAAGAAATAATTTGCATTTAGTGGGTCAATGGAATGAGCAGCTAAATTGCAAAAGGAACCACAGATAGAACCTTCACTTCTATCATCAGACAAATCCCGTGCAAACAAATCAACCAGCAGTTTTGAGTGTCTGGTCTGTGTAGGCACTATGCACAGTACCATAGCATTTTAATACCTGGTTCCTGTCTTACAGGAATTTACAATCTAATTACTTGTAAGTAGCCATGAAAGGAGAGAAACCAAATAACAATAAAAGATTTCGAGAACGCTGCACCACAACCTCATGTCTCAAAAAGAAAAGCTGCACGATCATTTTGAAAAAGGAAGTCAACCCTTGCTAGAACTCCGAAGTGTTCTGGGAGAGACTGCCCAGGTCGGGGGCTGACTTCACAGATGGGGCTGGAACTCTTTCTGGGAGCCTTTCCATAAGCAGCTGGGAGCCCTGTCTTGGTAGGCGCAGCGACAGGTAATAATATTAGCAAAGGGAAAGTGCAAGGTGTATTTGGCAGAGAGTAAATAAGTCCTTTTGATGAGAGCAGAGAAAATCAATAGGACAAAGTGCCTGATGAGATACGGAGTGGAAGGGATGTGAGGAGTGTGTGTGTCTCCCGCCAGGAGGATGGTGATCATTAACAGAGACGTAAGAGGTAGCAGCTGGTGAACTCTTCCATGTTAGATGGCGGAACTGGAGGCGGGAGTGAAATGCCCAGCAGGCTGTTGGGAATTCAGGTCAGGGGCCAAGGGGAAAGGGCAAAATTAGAGATAGGGCTTGAAAGCCTTCAGTGCAAGCAATCCGAGATGAAACCAGAGCAGAAGGGCAAGGACTGGATCTCGGGGAATGTCAGCAATGTCTAGTGGGGGAGATAAGCAAGAGGTACAGCTGCCCACTAGGCAGGATGTAACAAGTGCCAGAGAAGTCGCAGAAGTGTGATAACCATTCAGAGAAGGGACAGAGATACACACCAGCAGAGCGGAAACGTTCTCTTCCAAGAGAAAGAGTGATAATGGGACCACGCGGCTTCTGTTAAGTCATTTGGAGGGATGTGGGATTCGGGCTGGATGGCTCACCTGCTAACAGGAGAAACACAGTGGGGACTGATGTCACTCGTTTGCCGAAACCGAAACCAAAACCATGCAACAGAAAACAAAAACCAGCCAGCTTTGTTTGGGGCTGATTTACCCTTTTTGACCTTCTGTGTTGATCTTCTTAATGGATTAATTAGCATGTTTCTGCTTCATCTTTATTCATTTGAATAAATTCAGCAAGTGTGAACTGAAGAACATATTGGATGAGGATAAAGCCCGTCCAAAGAAATAAAGCATCAAGGGAAACAAACAATGACCAAATCCTTTGTAAGTTTCTTTTTAGTTTCTTATACGCTGTAAGTGTATCTGCAGTATGGGTACTGTTGTATCTACTGCCTTCAGCGGAAACACGGATTTACACAGCCTTATTACTTAGTTCTTGTGGTTACAGATGATGCTCTGATAACCTCATTAAGAAAATTTAATTCAGGGGCACCTGACGGGTTCTGTTGGTAGAGCACATAACTCTTGATCTCAGGTCATGAGTTCAACCCCTACATTGGGTGTGGAGCCTACCTTAAAAAAAAAAAAAAAAAAAAGAAAGTACAATTCATCCCAACTACTGGAAGAACCACTCATAGAGATTCTAGGAATATAAATAATAGCCATTGGTTCTACTGTATTTCAATAGAGTGTGAAGACTAAAAAAGCACAAAGTCAAAAAAAAAAAAAGCTCCCCTAAAAAAAAGAAAAAGCTTACAAAAAGGAGCCATAAGTCTGCCAGCAAACTGCTTGCCAGTTGCTTTAAGGTATTTCTACCCAACAATCTGCAGGTTAGTTGAAAGCAGTGGATATGTAGTTCTTATCAGCAGACACATTCATATTAACCATCCTGATCCGTATCTGCTTTAAGTGCTCTGATCCAGGAACACTACAAGTGGGAACCAGTATTGAACAAGCTTTCCAAGTGGCTCAGCACCCTAAAAACTGAGATCCATACATGGATATTCTAGGGAGACCCAAGGGCGGTTGGAGAGGAGGAAGGCACCTAGCAGCCTGGACCCAGCCCCCACCTTTTCTTTTTCTTCCTCCTTAAGTGGAGCAGCTCTATTTATGGTTTTATTATATTGGGATTCTACGCATTCCATTTGTCAAGCCAAGTCATCCCTTACCTCCCCATCAATCCATCAGCAAGTCCTATCAATGACCTCATCAAAACATGACACCTGATCTGCCCCACTCGTTTTCCAGCGGCACTGCCCACACTGTCCGGCCTGCGACTCCTCCTAACCTGTCCACTTGGGGCTGCTCTTAGCCTCCTCCGGGCCAGCCCCATTAGAGCACCAAGAACATTTTTCTCAAAACTTAAATGAGATCACATTGCCTTGCAGCTGAAAACTCTTCTGTGGCTCCCAAAGCCCCCAAACAAAGTCTGGGCTCCTGGGAGCACGGCCTGCGAGTGTGTCAGACCCCCTCTGTCACCTGGAGTCACATCCCATGTCTCACTAGAACGGTGGCCACGCTGGGTTTTTTGCTCAGCATTAAGCCAAGGAAGTAGAGGCCTTTGCATCTCCTCTTCCTCCTGCCTGGACAGCTCGGCATCTTTTTCTGCAAAGACCTCAGCTTAAGTGTCATCTCTCCAGAGGTCCTCCAAGACCATTCTACTTAAACCCAATCTCCTTGAGTCTCCATTATTCTCCATCTTAGCATATTTTTTCCTTCATATTTTTTTTTGCAACTTGAGTTTTTTGTTGCTATTTGCTTTCATTTTGCTCGGCTCTAAACTAAAAGCTCAATGCGAACAGGAACCCTGTCCATCACGCTCACTGTGGTACCTGGCATATATCAGGAATTTGATTATTGGATGAATGGATAAAAGGACCCAAAGTTTTCAAGGTGTGGAAGTCCCTGATTTAGACAAGTTAGAAACTTTCCCTTGGATGGGGTGAGAGTGTGCAATTCAGAAATTAAACATCATCCTAGAGTGATCTCAGTGACTGAAATTCCCAAGCCCACAGGATGCCTGGCTGGCTCAGTTGGTAAAGTATGCAACCTTTGATCTCAGGGTTTTGAGTATGAGCCTCACGTTGGGTGTGGACATGACTTAAAAATAAAATTAAGGGGCGCCTGGGTGGCTCAGTTGGTTAAGCAGCTGCCTTCGGCTCAGGTCATGATCCTGGAGTCCTGGGATCGAGTTCCGCATCGGGCTCCCTGCTCTGCAGGGAGTCTGCTTCTCTCTCTCCCTCTGCCTGCCTCTCTGCCTACTTGTGTTCTCTCTGTCAAATAAATAAATAAATAAAATCTTTAAAAAAATAAATAAATAAAAATAAAATTAAAAAACAAATTAAAAAAAATAAAATTCCCCAGGCCTTTGCTCTTCCAAACTAGTGGAGCTAGATCACATTGTTGTTTCTGGAAACGTCCATGAAGCTAAAAGCTTGTTTTGCCCCTTATGAAGAGAGATTTATTAATGTTCATCTTTAAGTACAAAGATATCACAATAAGAAATAAAAAGAGTTAGAGCTCTTTGTGGGAGAATGCCAATTGATAACACAGCATGTGTTATTAATACTTATTATGGTTATATTAAAACCCATGAATCACATGAAGTCTCATTTTAAAACTATGGGCTTTTGGCCAAGAACATTAGGACAATCTATTTTGGAGTTAGGGATCATCATCTGGGGAGGGTCTAGAGCAATTCCATTTGGCTGCTTGCCAACTGTGGCTCAATGTACATTGCATTTCCCATCGCTGATGCAAATGGATGTGTGAGAGGAGGGAGCCTTGTCACACTCGGAGGGGTGAGAGAGGGTGGGGACCATGAGAACTAGCTCTAGGGTCCCTTCCAATTGCTTCTGACTTCTCAGTTCCACTTAGCTAGCTCAGCCCAATTAAAGAAACAGTTACTGAGGGGCCTCTGAGTGCCAGAAACCACACTGGGAATATGACAGTGAGAATTTAGACATCCACTCTGCCCTAACAGAATAAATGGGAGGTCAACAAGACTTAGCAAAACCAGAGGATGACGTCAGCACTTGGCCCTCGCCTCGGAATACCAAAACACAAGAATTAGCCATGCAGAGTGAACCGTCAAAAAAAAATGGAACTTTCTTGAATGGTACCACAATATTTTTAGTTCCTGTTTCCATGAAACACGATTTCCAATGCATTGGAAATGGCCCCAGAATTTGAAGCCCCAGCTGCCTTCTCCTGAATGTTTCCTCATCCCCTTGTTCATTTGAGCTCCTTCACCAGATCCGCATGGCCATTGTGTTTCCTGTGTGATACAGAGCCATTTCTTTCTTAAATGTAATAGTAAAATGCATATGCCCTTCTCTGATTAGTCTTGTGAAATAATACAACAGCCTACTTACCTAGAATTTCTTGACATGTTATCCTACAGCTGGTTTCTACCGGGTTGTGTCCTTACGTTTGACAGTGCCAGCGGAGTGCCCATTTGGAACCCCTGGAGGCCATTGGAGCACATCTTTTGGTTTCATACCAGCTCCTTACCCCTCCTCCCCCGGCAATAAACATGATTTTTCACATTAGGTACTACATTCATTGTTGGGATGAATCACATTCTTTGAATCGTCTCAGCACCAACACTGCCAAGTGGCATGGCTCATATCAAGCCCCAATTATTTAAAGTTGACAGGAGTTATCTCATAGTTGTTAGACACTTCCTCCACTTTTTTCATCTGTCTTACTACTGAATGGAAAGAATAGGGATGTCGGGCAAGTCATTAATTTCTGAGTCTGTTATTTGCTCTATGAAATTAGAGGATTGGATTAGGTTAGAGGTGAAACTACTGGGCAATGAGGCAAATTTTGCTCTCAGCTGAGCTGCTGGATTGGCCTTCACGGCATTAAAAAAAATTTTCATTCAGAGGCACCCTCCTAAAATTGGGAGATTTCCCATGAAAGGCCAGATTCTTGGTTTCTTCTGCAAAATCCAAATCTGAATTCCCTGGAAAATTCTGGCCTCAGCGACTCCCTTCCACATCTCACTTGCTTCTCACGTTCGCACATAGAAAGGCACCACTCACCCAGCTCCTTCCTTTTCTGTAGCACCTGAAGGTGACGGTTCTCGGAATCTACCCTTCGGAGAGCTGTTCTTTCTGTTTGGTGACCTGAGGAAAAGGGTGTGTGTGCTGAGGGGAGTGGGGTTTTGGTTGTAAAAAAAAAAAAAGAGAGAGAGAGAGAGAAAGAGAGAGAGAAGAGAGACACAGAGAGAGAAGAAAATTCTAGCTTGAGCTAATGGGGAGGGCGTGGTCTTTAAATTGGATGTTGCTCTTCATTTAATGCCAGCTCCCACCTGGCCCATTTTACTTATTTATACCATCTGTCTGGCCCCTCTAAGCATCTGAATTTCACAAGAAAATCTCTAAATCCCCGTCTCTCTAAATACATAGAGATGTTTCTAAGATATTCTTTCAAGAGTGTTGAGCCTCTGCAAGCAGGTACATCCCCCCCTCCCTGTCCTTCTAGAATATCCACCAGGCTAAACACAAAGACACAACTATTGTCTGTCTTCCTCACTTAACTCCCCATTACCCAGAAAAATCCCTACCTAGAAGGCACTCAGTAAATATTTGTAGAATGAAGTATTCAGGGTTAGCAATTACCTTTGGAAGGTTGTCCACAATGATTCACCGAGCAAACTAGTGTTTCAGAGGGTCCACATAATCACCTTAATTGCAATATCATTATATTTTATGTTACCCCATAAAGAGGGATAACCAGTTTAAATTGCTTTGATTTAAATAATTTGTCGTTTAAACAATTAAGTCTTGGGTATGAACACAGTCAAGCTTTCAGATTTTCCTTTTATTTCTATGGGAAGGATAGGTATATATTCCAGGCAGCAATGGAGCAAAAACAGAGAGCCTGAGCCTTAAAGAAATGAAGAACTTGCTTCTTTCACTAAAAGTAGGCTTAAACAATGCGTTTCCCTGGAGTTATCAGAAAGGAGCCAGGGTGGAGATAAGCAGCACAACACTACCCCCTTGTGGTTATTATTGGAACTTACATGGCCTTTCCACGCTGACACGGTCAACACTTTGGCAAACCAGGCACAGGGCTAGGTGCTAGAGAGCGACAATGAGCAAAACCCACACAGCTCCTGAGATCTTGTGAGAGAAATGCTCATCTTTCAAAAACATACGGAATTTGTATTTCAAATACATATGCTGGAGGAAAGGATATGGCTCTGAAAATGATTCAGCTTTATTCCCTGCCTCTTAAGATAATTAACATAACATAGCTCAATTTATTGAGAGCCTTCTATGCTCCGGCTCTGTGCTAAACACTCCTCATGCATTATCTCATCTAATACTCTCAGAAACTATAGTCAGGTGTGTCACAGATGAATAATTTGCACAAAAACAGAGAGCTCGTGGGTGGTGATACTAAGATGTTTAATGTTTAACTCTTATATTCCTTACAAACTGAAAAAAAAAAAAACACCCCAAGATACTGTAACAGTGTTCCTTAAATATGCAGAATGTGTGAACCCCTTTTAAAGGAATAAAAGAATTCTTACAGATTTCTCCATCACCATTTCCCAGGATCAACTTAAATTTTTTTTTAACTTTTTATGCAAATTCCAGTAAGTTAGCATACACTGTTATATTAGTTTCAGGTGTAAAATACAGTGATTCCACATTTCCACAGCACACCAGGTTCTCATCACAACAAGTGCCCTCCTTAATTCCCATCACCTATTTCCCCCATCCCCCTCCTCCCACCCACCTCCCCTCTGGCAACCATCAGTGTGTTCTCTGTAGTTAAGAGTCTATTTCTTGGTTTGCCTCTCTTTTTCCCCCTCTTTGCTCATTTCTTTTGTTTCTTCAATTCCACACATGAGTGAAATCACATGGTATTTGTCTTTCTCTGACGGACTAGTTTCACTTAGCATAATACTCTCTAGCTCTATCCACATCTTTGCAAATGGCAAGATTTCATTCTTTTGATGGCTGAGTAATATTCCATTGCATATCTATGCCACATCTTTATCCATTCATCTGTCAATGTTCATTTGGGCTGCTTCCGTAATTTGGCTACTGTAGAGAATGCCGCTATAAACACCGGGTGCATGTACCCTTTTGAATTAGGATTTCTGTATTCTTTGGGTAAATACCCGGTCGCGTAATTGCTGGATTGTAGGGTAGTCGACCTACGACTTTTTCAGGAACCTCCATATTGTTTTCCAGAGTGGCTGCTCAGTTTGCATTCCCACCAACAGTGCACGAGAGTTCCCCATTCTCCGCAGCCTTGACAACACCTATTGTTTTCTGCACTGATAATTTTAGCCGTTCTCACAGGTGTGAGGTGTTATCTCATTGTGGTTTTGATTTGTATTTCCCTGATGCCGCGTGATGTGGAGCATCTTTTAGGAGCAACTTAAATTATTTTGATCATAGCGCTGGCTGCTTTCATACACAGGAAAAGGTTAGTTAAGAACTCTGTATGTCTTTGCCCTCTACATGACTATACAGCAAAAACAAATGTACAAGCAGGAACAAAAGTATCATTCCGTGAGATGTATTGTCGTAACTTCAAATTAACAGCAATCATGTGGTATTCATTTAAAAATAAAAATATGTGAATTGCCTGGCATAGGTCAGGCTCTGTTCCCATCCCTGGGGGTAGAGCAGCAGAGACAAACAACAGACAAGTAACTGGTAAAGTACACAGTGTGTCAGGGGGCGATGAGCGCCATGGAGACGGCACTGGGAAAATGGCTGACAGGGTGGTCAGGGAAGTGGTACTTAGGCAGAAGCCGGAAGGAGCCAAGGTAGCGGGCCTGCGACTATCTGCAGGGAGAACATTCCAAAGGACCCTGCGACAAATGAACAGACCCTGAGTCTGGAGTGTGTTTGGTGTCTTGGAGGAAAAGCTAGGAGGCCACTGAGATTGGAACAGGGAGGGCGGTGTAGGAAATGAGGTGGGGTCAGGGCAAGGCAAATGATACACCCGATAATGTCTGCTGAAATTACCTCTTGGATTCTTCTCCTACGACTGCCCAAGTCATCCTTATTCCCTTGTACACAGCCATTCACAGTTCTGGGAATAGACTGTACTCACTCAGCCTTCCATGCCTTCTCTGCTTATCTAGGCTGACTCCTCTTCACCCATCAGGTGAAGCTTAATCGTGACCTGCCCTGGAAAGCCTCCCCCACCCTGACAAGGCAAGCATCCCTTCAGGATACCTTGACACCTTGTGCACAACTCTGTCCTGTCCTGCGTTCTAGCCGGGGGCTTATTTATCTGCCTGATGTGCTAGACAACAAAATTCTCCAGAACAAGAAATTTTCTTTCTTTTTTCCTTTCAATTCTTCGATGTGTAAATACCCACATGGTCATAATAGATCATTAAGAGAGACAATGTTTGTTGAATGAATAAATAATATCAGTAATCACTCATTTTTTAAAAGATTTTATTCTATTTTATTCATTTGAGAGAGAGAGCATGAGCGGGGGGAGGAGTAGAGGAAGAGGGAGAAGCAGACTCCCTGGTGGGCAGGGAGCCCGATGTGGGGCTTGATACCAGGACCCCGAGATGATGACCCGAGCAGAGGGCAGATGCTTAACTGACTGAGCCACCCAGGTACCCCAGTAATCACTCATTTTAATAATACCAACCCAGACCGCAGTGCTTGCTTGGCCTGCTGGCCTCTAGTACTTGCTACCAATTGTGCAGGGGCACGAGGGGCCCGGCATCAAACTGAATTAGGCACACTATCATTGGTCATTATTCATTATCTTTCAGCAATCCTACAAACTAGGTATTATGATTCTTACCTTTAATTGTAAGAAAAACAAAATGAGACAGGTTCAATAACTTATATTCTACTACCCAGGGCCAGGATTTGAAGCGACTTATCAAAATCCAAAACTGCACCAAGCTGTAAATTGGACACGTGTGGATTAGGAACTGCGTTTGGTGTAATTTTCCAAACTCCTTGAGAAACAAGTATCATTCGTGAGAGATTTATAGCAAACCTTTCCATACTGTATTTACATTGCTTGACATCACTGTGGCTTGTTTTTTTTTATTTTTTTATTTTATTTTTTATTTATTTATTTATTTGACAGAGAGAGAGATCACAAGTAGGCAGAGAGGCAGGCAGAGAGAAAGGAAGAAGCAGGCTCCCTGCTGAGCAGAGAGCCCCATTCAGGGCTCGATCCCAGGACCCTGAGATCATGACCTGAGCCGAAGGCAGAGGCTTTAACCCACTGAGCCACCCAAGCGCCCCTCACTGTGGTTTTTAAGGAAGAAAGATGGAAGGCTGCCTGCCAATCACTCAGCCATTGTGAAGATGGTGGCATAGTTTGCAACAAGGGTATAGGAGGAGCTTCTGGAACTGAGGTAACATGAGGACAAGAAGACAAGGGATCCTGCAGAAGTGTTAATTCTGTAGGGGAACATTGATGAACGTGGCCTTTCTCTAGTTGTTGAGTGTTATCCTAAATTTTTATGCACTATATATAACAATATTTCTATATATACAGAGAAAAGGTAAAGGGTAGAAAACAGTGTTCTGGTTATTTCCAAACTATAGAAATTTCTGTTTTTTCCCCTGTGTTTTTCTGTATTTACTAAAGTCTCCACAACTTAAAAAAAAAAATCATGATGAAACCCGAAAAGAAAACGAATCCAGGTAAGATGGGACAAAAGACCTGAACAGACACTTCACCAAAGATATACAGATGGCAAAGAAGCGTATGAAAAGATGGTCAAAATCACACATCCTTAGGGAATTGCAGATTAAAACAACAATGAGTTCCATTTACACACCTATTAGAATGGTTAGATTCCAAGACACTAACCCCAAATGCTGGTGAGAGTGTCAAGCAAAAGGAGCTCTCATTCAGGGCTGGTGGGAATGCAAACTGACATAACCATTTGGAGGAGAGTTTGGCGGTTTCTTACAAAACTAAACATATTACCATACAATCCAGCAATCACAAATCTTGGTTCTTACCCAAAGGCATTGAAAACTTATGTCCACACAAAACCTGCCCACAAATGCTCATATAGCTTTATTCATGGTTGCCAAAACAAGATGCCTTTCAGTAGGTGAATGGGTACAAAGGCTGTGATACATCCATACAATGGAATATTATTCTGCACTAAACACAAATGAGCTCTCAAGTCATGACAAGACATAGAAGAACTTTAGATGCATATTGCTAAATGAAAAAAGGCAGTCCGGAGGGGCTACATGCTCTATGATCCCAACTATATGACATTCTGGAAAAGGCAAAACTGTAGAGATGGTTAAAAGATCAGTGGTTGCCAGGGGTTTGGGGGAAGGAGAGATGACTAGGCAAAACATGGGGGATTTTTTTGTTGTTGTTCTGTATGGAACTATAATGGTAGGTAGGTGTCATTACACATTGGTCCAAACTCATAGAATATCCGCCATCAAGAGCGAACCTGAATGTAAACCATGGACTTTGGTTAACAATGATGTGTCAATGTTGGTTCATCAACCATAACAAATGTAGCTCCCTGGGGCATGACATTGACAGTGGAGGGGGCTGTCGTGGGGCGGAGGGGGGGGGGGAGTGTATGTGGTATGTGGGAATTCTTTGCATTTTCCTCTCAATTTTGCTGTGAACTAAAACTACTCTAGAAAATAAAGTCTACTTGGTGTTTGAAGTCTATGAGAAATTTTGCTGTTCCAAAATCCGGGAGAATGCACTCCGAGAAATCCTGTGTTTGTTCGTATTCCTTGCCATTCTGGAACAGAAATATTCCTGGTGGGAAAGTGGAGGTGACAGCAAACGGTAAGAGATGCAGGAGCATATGTTTCAGAATGCTGCCGCATTTGGGAAAGTACTCATAAATAATCATCTCGGAGAAAGACTAAGAAAACCGCCTCATCTGAGGTCAGAATGCACCAGCTGTCCTAACAGAGCAGCGGACAGCATTTGCTCATTTCGTTGGCAAAACGACCCCGTGAAGTGAGCAGTGACATTGTCTCACTTTACAAGTCAGCAACCAGGGCACGGAAAGATTGCTCTGTTCCCAGCCTCCCACGGGGGAGATGGGGGACACCGCCTGACCACTCCATCATGCCATCTCTTAATGACCACAGCTAGCCCTGGGGCCTCCAAAAATAGTTCTGCAGGTTGTTCATCGTGCAAAGTTGCCCCTCACCAAAGAAGCTTGGGAACAGAAATCCAATCGCTAGGCTGCATCTGCCCGGAAAGGTCCTTACCTAATTAGCACAAAGGTGCTCTGAGCCAGGTTCGAGTTGAATGCTTTGTGTGGATGTAATTTCCTTGAATCCATTTGCCCCACACCTCCCCCACATTCGGCTTTCAAGATCCCAGTGCTTCCTACACATGCAAAGAATTCTGTATGGCTTACATTTTAAGAAATTGAAGTCATGTAAATCACTTGCCAACCTACCTCTGAACACCACCGGCTTGCTTCGGTTTTATCTATTAAAAGATGATTATAGATGTTAACTGCTTGTGTAGCTTTTAACTAAGTCGCTAGATCAACTAGGGGAGAATTTGTAACTTGGAAATAGAAAATTTAATAATTTAATAAAAATTTAAATTTAATAATTTAAAATTTAAATTATTTAAAATTTAAATTTTAAATTTAAATTATTTAAAATTTAATAATTTAAAAACATAACAAACTGTTTTAAACCTGTATTTTCTGCATTTTAGTACTAATGTACTTTCCTATTCACTTATGCATCCAATAAACACTTCGTGTTTGCTCATTTTGCTTTTTATTTGGAGGCCAGGCACTATTTGGTCATGAGAATTCGATAAATAAAACATTTGTTACCTTAAAGAAATTCCTAGTCAGGGTGCCTGGCTGGCTTAGTTGGTAGAGCATCTTGGTCTCAGGGTCGTGAGTTCCAGACCCACGTTAGGTGTAGAGATTAAGATTTTGAAAGGAAGGAAGGAAGGAAGGGAGGGAGGGAGGGAGAGAGGGAGGGAAATTCTTGGTCAAATAAGGCAGAAATATAGGGACTAGAACTCATTTATTTGTTTACCATTATACACTTAAGGCTTGTTATATGTCAAACTCTGTTAGGCACTAAATTAAAAGTACAAAGAAGCTTTGAGATGTTATCACCAAATAGGACAAATCCTCCTTGTACTAAGAAATATTGTTAGTCAAATCAAAGTTACCTCATCTAAATAAACTAAACACAGTCGGAATCCCCAATACAGAGGTCACTTACTTAAAATTGCTATAGTTTCCTCACAGAATCTTCTCAAACCGCTCTCTCTGATGATAGTCTCAGAGAAATGCTCAAAATGGAATTGCTTTTTAAATTGTTAAAATTCTTTTTTAAAGTAATCTCTACACCCAATATGGGCTTGAACTCATGACACCAAGATCAAGAATCACATGCTCTGTAGACTGAACCAGCCAGGCCCCCCTAAATTCTTAAAATTCTTGATAAGCTCTGAGCTTAATTACATTACCCAAAAGAGAATAACGTTTTATGTAGGATGTAAATACTAATGAGTGTGAATTTTTAAATCTTCAAAATTAGTAACAATGAGCATAACGCTTCCCAGATAGTGGGGTTATTTTCATGGACATATTTCATTTGATACTCATAAACCCCTGAAAGGAAGGCGTTAATTTACTTTCATTTCTTTCTGGGGGATTAAGTACTCCCAGTAAGGTTTCGTCGTGATCCTTTAGCTAATAGGTAGAACCAGAGTCTAAACCAAGCCAAATACCATGCAGATTTTACAATGATATTACAAACTTCTCTATAGAATTTGTTATTCCACTCTAGACAGGGATGTTATTATTCACTGTCGGCTTAATAAAAAGATTTATGTTATGATAATTCAATATGAAAAGATGCTATAAACAGATCTGGAAAGTAGTATCTAATTTGGTGAAAGCCACTATTGTTTATATCAACATATAATGGCTAGATCCGTAACATCTTGCATGCTGTACTGTCAAAGAACCCATAATAGCTAATTCATCAGGCTTTGCAATGAAAGCAGTCCTTGAATTGATATAATTTGTTTCCATAATTCACTAACTTGCGTTGAAGAACCACCAGGAAATTCCTGGGAAAGTAGTGCCATCTAGTGGTAAGATCAGGTACCTGCAATCGATTGCAAATAAAATACACAATTTATTTAGCCGTAAAAAGGAATGAAATATTGATAAGCTCCACATCATGGATGAATCTTGAAAACGTTGTGGTAAGTGAAAGAACCTAGGCACTAAAGGATAGTATGACTGCATTTATATGAGCTGTCTGGAATAGGTAAATCCATAGAGACAGAAAGCAGACGAGTGTTTGCCAGGGGCTGGGGGAAAGCAAGAATGGGCAGTAATCGCTCAGTAGGCAGAGGGTTTTCCTTTGCGGTGAAGAAAATGTTTTGGAACTAGATAGTTGATGCGTAAGGTGGTGAAGGTACTAATGTCACTGAATTGCTTGCTTTAAAATGGTTAATTTTGTTATATGAATTTGACTTCATTGAGACATATTTTTAATAAAATACACACATGAAACATAGTCATTTGTAATTGCTGCATTTAACCTGAAACATATAATAAACCATAATTGTCCTGTCATTTTGTGGACTGAGGCAATGCTCTAGGAGCTATGAGAATGTGAAGGTGTGTAACCCAGTTTCTATCCTTAAAAGTTACAGTTTAGTGGCGAAACTTCGTACATTCAAACACCAGTAGTAGAAGGTGGAATGTGATAAGTGGCACCAGGGAGAGGAAAGATGACGAATCAACCGGAGAAGGGCACGACACTTCGGGGGTGGGGGGCTGAGGCTGTGCCATGCAGCAAAGACTCCTGGGAAAGTTTCCAGAGCTGGAGCTTGATGGAAACCAGCACAGGTACAGAGACCCTCAGCTTTAATTTAAACATGCTGCCATCGAGGCCAGCAAATGCAGCCGTGCCCATCTCCATGATGCCTGTTCTAGCAGCGAGATCCAGGCGCTAATATTCTCAAAGGCAGCACTCACCTAGAGGGCACAAGGCCATTAGCTGGACGTGAACTCCCACTACACCGCACTGCTGAGAGGTTGGGATGGTCTGTGGAATCCTGGCCCCCCAGAGCTGGGGCAGGTGATGGCGAAGGGTGGTGGCTTGGGGGAGTTCCACTGGATGAATTCAGAGGCCAGATCTGGGCAGGCCAACTTGGAAAATTAGATCAGAAGTGAGGAAGCAGATCCTGGACTCAGATGTCAGGATACAATAGTCATCCCTTCCTCCCACCTAGTATTTTTTCTTGCCTTGCTGCCTTTGGGTGGTCATCTCATTTATTCCCCATTATTCATCATGCAGCAAATATTTGCTGAGTCCCAGAAGCTGTCCAAAGCTTGGAAATATAAAATAAAAATAAAAGACAAAGTTCTTGCTCACAAAGGGCTCATAGTCTTTGAAGAACTAATCTGTTAACAATGATCATATGGTCACATGATTTGCTTTAGTGACGATATATACAGGGGTCCTCAGGGGAAGGAATCCCTACGTCTGATCGGGAGAAAGAAAAGATCTAGTGATCCCCAATCTTATTAAACCCAACAGCCCTTCCTTTTAATAAGAAATACATTGTAATGCCCTTTTGGCCATCCTGAAATACAATTCCCGGATGTAACTTACCTAACAGAATTTTAAAAGAATCAACCTAAATACCCTATATAATACCCTAAAATTAATGCAAAGGAACAAAAAGATAGTAATTTATAATATAGAATGTTTCAACAAGTAAACAGTCATAATCTCATTAAAAGGTAAAATAGGGGGCACCTGGGTGGTTCAGTCGGTTAAGTGTCGGCCTTTAGCTCAAGTCATGATCTCGGGGTCGTGGGGTCAAGCTCTGCACCGGGCTCCCTGCTCAGCGGGGAGTCTGCTTCTCCCTCTCCCCACTGCTCCTGCTCTCTCTCTCTCTCTCTCAAATAAATAAATAAATAAAATCTTTAAAAAAAAAAGCTGTTCTAAAATAAAAATATATTTAAACATGTATTTCAACACACAAAGCATGGATTTATATTATATTTCATGCATTTAGAGAAGTACAGATAATAACATAAAAGCCACTCTCCCCCAAACCCAGCTTATTTCTCAACATATGAAACCACCTCATGTTCATCTATGCCTTTCTCCCTTCATAACCTTATCTTGAATTTCATGTTTATTAGTCCCATGCATGTTATTTTTTGTGTTTTTCTTTTAAGATTTTATTTATTTACTTGAGAGAGACGAAGAGTGAGAGAGAGAGCATGAGAGGAGTGACGGGCAGAGGAAGAAACAGACTCCTCACTGAGCGGGGAGCCCGATGTGAGGCTTGATCCCAGGACCCTGGTATCACGACCTGAGCCGAAGGCAGATGCTTAACCGACTGAGCCGCCCAGGCGCCCCCCATGCATGTTTTTATATTTCTAATATACAAGTATGTATCCATAACCAATCTGTAGGATTAAGATCACGTATTTCCACAAGTACCTAGACATGCAAACGAACAGAAAAACAACTGGAAACATTTAGCCCAAATTGCCATGAGTGCTTCCTTCTGGGGAGATGGAGGGTGAACTGGGGTAAGGTGGGACTCTCGTTTGATGTGTTACTGAATTATCACAAAGCGGTTGCATCACTTTTATAATTTTTAAAAATTACATATTTTTTTTTTTAAGTAATCTCTATACCCAACACGGGACTTGAACTCACAACCCCGAGATCAAGTGTTGCATGCTCCACTGACAGAGCCAGCTGGGACGCCTGCTTTCATAATTTTTAAATTGGCAAAACAACAACAAAAAAGAATCGTGGTTTATTTATTTATGAAAATATAGTCTTTATTTTTATTATTAAAGATTTTATTTATTAATTTGACAGAGAGATGGCAAGAGAGAGAATACAAGCAGGGGGAGTGGGAGAGGGAGAAGCAGGCTTCCCGCCCACCAGGCAGCCCAATGCAGGGCTCTATCCCAGGACTCTGGGATCATGACCTGAACTGAAGGCAGACGTTTAACGACGGAGCCACCCAGGGGTTTCCAAAGAAACACACTTTAGATCACATCATCCTTCTGCTCAAAAAGACTTTCACTAGTTGCCTTCACCTGACACAGTGTCTTATACCCAGAAGTACTCACTGATGTTTATTGATGCTGAGATAGTATGAGTACTTACCTTCAGTATTCTTTGCTGCCTTGAATCCAATGGCTCTTAACCCTGTTTTCATGTTTAGACTCATTTAGGGAGAGTTAAACAATCCTGATGGCCCAATCCCTTTCCTGACAAGTTAACTGACGTCTGCACAGATAGGGCCAAGGAATCTGCATTCTAACAAGTCTCACTAGAGATCCCTAAGCTCATTAATGACTTTATCACGGACCAAACATTTAAGCAGACTTTTAACACTTGATGGAAACATCTAGATGGTTCTTGGCCTCGTTAGCAAAACAAGTATCCTGTACTGTAGAAAACTATTCAATACTAAGTAGAAAAAATGCTTGAAAAATTGAATGATGTTGGGATGCCTGGGTGGCTCAGTCGGTTAAGCATCTGCCTTCGGCTCAGGTCATGATCTCAGGGTCCTGGGATCAAGTCTTGCATCGGACTCCCGGCTCAGCGGGGAGCCTGCTTCTCCCTCTACCTGTCACTTCCCCTGCTTGCGTGCATTCTCTCTGACAAATAAATAAATAAAACCTTTAAAAAAAAAAGAAAAATCGAATGATGTGTATTTTTATAATAAAATCTTGTGGGTAGAAATCAAATGTCTAGGCAAAATACTTGTCAAATTCCTTGCATTGTCACGAGCACTTAGATGGCTCTTGGGAAATATCATCTTTTGGTTGAATGGATAGAGAAGGAACTGAACAAATAAAAAAAAGTTACCAGTGAGCCCCAAAAAGCGGAGTAAAGTCTAACTGGAGGAAACCCTCACCTGTGCAAGATTTATTGCGTACTTACTGCGTACAGACCCAGTGCCAAACCCTAGAGTCATTAAGATTCTACCAAGATTTGGACTTTTTGGGTTCTCATGGCTGAAGTAGGAAGAGAAATGGTGACAACACGTATTTTGCCTTTATACAGTCCTCTATCATTTTCTTACTCTTTTCTGATGAAGAAAATGAATTCTCTCCGTGTTTTGACTTAGCACTAAATCTCCAAAGACCTGGAAGCTGAAGAGAGTGTCCCCACCAGGGGACAGAGTAAGTGAGCCGGAAGGGGAGGGGGGCCAGAGTCCTGAGGGTATCAGCGGCTTCCCCTCACTCCCCTGAGCAGCCGTTTGTATCCTCAGAGTCATCATTTCCAAGCTGTCGTTCCAAACCTTTGCGATCACACGGACAGAGTAAAAGAGGGTAAATTGTGTCCCCTCAAACTTCAAAGAAGCAAAATGTTAAGGAAATTCAAACAGACCACTTTGGTGATTCACGCCCAGGCCCAGCGTCCTGCTGCCGTCTGCTTCCAATCAGGGCTCCATATTCTTCAATAACTATGTGAACCAGCTGCCAAGACGAACTTTCACTAATAGCCTATTTTTAAAGCATATGCTTCCAAATCTGATGTGTAGCAAAAATATAAAGTTTTTTTTTTTTTTTTATAAAAGGCTAGAAAGCCCTTTCCAGTAGAATGGAACGTAAATGTCAATTATATGCTTATTCTGTTTTTTCACTAAAATCAGGAAAGTTTGTCTTTGGTAATCACGCCAGTTGACTTTTTTCATCAATGTGTGTTTTTCGTCACCAGCGTAACCCCAATTTGATTTAAACAGCAAACTGTGGTGTAGTCCTGTGATTAAAACGTTCTTTATAGTCTCTGCCTTTGATTGATTAAAATACCAGTTTGAACCTTTTTTGAAAGAAGTAGTCTCTGTCTTATACCCCATTCTCTGTATCAGTACCTTCAGGAAAGTATTGTTGGAAATAAAGAAATGGAGGGGAGAGAAGAAACAAACAAACAAAAAAGCTAGTGAGAGAGAGAGAGAGAGAGAAATAATTACTACACAGTGTTGATTTGGAAGCAGAAAATGTGCCACAAAAGGTTGAACAAATGCCTCTACTTAGCAGGGAGGGGGACGGGGTTGTCCGCCATCCAAACAGCCAGCTGTCACTTTAAAGAACAATGAGGCTTGGCTTCAGTGATGTAACTGGTTCAAATGTCAAAATCATTTGGGATTTTGTATACCCCATTAACTCCTGATTGAAGGGCAACAAGGAAGCTTTAGGAGGTCACAATTGCACGAAATGTAACAATTGAAGGAAGCTTGCTTTGAATAGAGTTTTTAATATAATAGAAGTGTTTATTAATGATAAGATATAATAGCAATCTATAAACTCACACGGTAAGTCCATGAAACAGTGTCTACCTAGATGTAGATATATGTATATATCTCTGCCGTGAAATGATTTCATATAGCTTAAGCTTTCAAAATGATGGCACTTATGCTTTCAGAATAATATAGCATAAATTTACAGACTAAGAACAAAAAGTAGGCTTTTTTTCTTGATATTTTCACTTCATTATCACCTCATTGAGAAAAAACCACATGTCTCTAGTTCTAGATAAATTAAAAAGCCCTGGGGAGAAAAATTTTAGCGGTTACATAGAAAGAGTTGAAGAAAATAGGTTTAATAATCTTTAATTTAATAGGGTACAGGTTTTTTCAAAGTAACATAGTTTCAGGAGGTCCTAAAAATTAAGAGTTTGGTAAAGATACCTAAATACCAAATGAATAAATGATTTGCAATCACTTGGGAATTTTGGCATTCCAGGGCCCAGAGAATTTAAAACAACCCCTTTCCTTGTCTCAATTCATGGGGAGCACTACTTGCTTTCATTTTATTTTTAATTCTTAATTTTATTTTAATTCCAGGGCAGTTAACAGTGTTCTATTAGCTTCAGGTGTACAATGTAATGATTCGGCAATTCTGTACATTACTCAGTGCTCGTCCGCCTACATGTCCTCTTTTTTTTTTTTAAGATTTTATTTATTTATTTGAAAGACAGAGAGTGAGTGAGAGAAAGAGTAGAAGCTGGAGGAGGAGCATAGGGAGAAGGGGAAGCAGGCTCCCTGCTGAGCAGAGAGCCTGATGAGGGACTCAATCCCAGGACCCTGAGATCATGACCTGAGCCGAAGGCAGAGGCTTATAACCCACTGAGGCACCCAGGTGTCCCAGTCTCCGTGTCCTCTTAATGTCCTTCCCTGCTTCACCCATCCCCCTACTTACCTCCCCTCTGGTAACCATCAGTTTGTTCTCTATGGTCTGGTTTTTTGTTTTTGTTTTCGTGCCTTGTCTCTTTGTCTTTCTGTTGTTGTTGTTAACGTTGTTCGTTTTGTTTCTTAAATTCCATATAGGAGTGAAATCCTATGGCATTTGTCTTTCTCTGACTTATTTTGCTTATTATTCTCGCTAGCACCCTCTGTGTTGATGTAATTGGCAAGAATTCATTCTTTTTTAAGGCTGAATAATATTCTATTGTATAGATAGAATACATTTTTTTTTATCCATTCATCTATTGACAGACCCTTGGGCAGCTTCCATAATTTGGCTCTTGTAAATAAGGCTGCAATAAGCATATGGGGACATGCCCTTGTATTCTTTCGAATTAGTGTTTTCATATGTGGGTAAATACCCAGTTACTGGCTCATATGGTAGTTCTATTTTTAATTTTTTGAGGAGCCTCCATACTGTCTTCCACAGTGGCTTACTTATTTAAAAAAAAAAGAAGTAATGAATTTCGATTACTTTTATGTTTATATTGGGAGGAAATGGAAAGATATCTCTCAAGCTCTAGATTGTGCCAAGCCGGAGATGAACTTTGGGACTAAACGTGGCACCTGGCTCATGAGAAGCAATTAATAAACACTTATTGAATCTAATAGTCCTTTTGCGGCATGGTGATCAACAAACAGCAATTAGCTTAACGTGTGTCATGGAAACCTTTATAAACATGCTCTCTGTTAGAAAATGGAGTTTTTGCTCATCATTTTTCTTGCTATTGTTGTTGGAGAGAATTGGGAGGCTCCCTAAGTGAAGAAAGACTACGCGATTGCAAGGGGTGATGGCTGGTTTCCCACAGCCTAAAATAAGTAGACCATAGCCCCACCTCTGCTATTCAGGACAACGATCTTTTCGGAAAAAATGGAATCTTTAAGTTTCCATGCCACTCGTCTTTAAAATTTCCAGTGTGTTTGTGGAGGGCTTAGAACATGTAAAATGGGGGCGCCTGGGTGGCTCAGTGGGTTAAAGCCTCTGCCTTCGGCTCAGGTCATAATCTCAGGGTCCTGGGATTGAGCCCCACATTGGGCTCTCTGCTCAACGGGGAGCCTGCTTCCCTCCCCCCCCCGCCTGCCTCTCTGCCTACTTGTGATCTCTCTGTCAAATGAATGAATAAAATCTTTAAAAAAAAAAAAAAAGAACATGTAAAATGTTTGAGTAACCAGAGCAACAGTCAAGGGCAGGCTGACCTTGTGGAGATGTCTTTTGTCACTGCCATGCTGGGAGACAGGAGAGTGGCTCACCCAAGGGGAACGTCCTTCTGGGTAGTTCCCCTGCTAGGAGATTCCTCTCCCTTGCACACTCAACTGAGAACATTCTGAAGCCAAAGGAGGTATTAGAAAAGAGTGGGAGTGGGACAGAAGGGGAAAACTGGAATCCCCAACAGCGCTGGCAAAGTGTGTTTCCACATTGTGTGGGGGACATGTTTGTGGATTGTTTTAGGGAATGACAGTCATCACACAGTAGCCACGGCTGACTGAGGTGGTGCCATCCTTTTGAACGTTGAGACAGTAGTTGGGTGTGTTTGATCAGCCCTTGGCCACCCACCAGGGCTGCTTTCCAGCAATTGTAACTGAACCAAACGGGGAGTTCGCCCGCCCAACGTGCAGCAAGCCACTAAAGACGGACACTGAGCTTTTGAAGTGAAGAAAGATAGGCTGAGGGGCGCCTGGGTGGCTCAGTGGGTTAGGTCTCTGCCTTTGGCTCAGGTCATGATCTCGGGGTCCTGGGATCGAGCCCCGCATCGGGCTCTCTGCCCAGCGGGGAGCCTGCTTCCCCCTCTCTCTCTGCCTGCCTGTGATCTCCTTCTCTCTGTCAAATAAATAAATAAAACCTTAAAAAAAAAAAAGAAAGATAGGCTATTCATTGTTGTGGCACCACTCAGGAGAACGGGGAGCTAATGCTCACAAGTCCCAAACTCCTCCATGGCTTGCCAGTGAGGGTTTTTAAGGGTAAAATTGGGGGCAGGGCTCTCCTGAGCAGGCGGCCCTGTTGCTGGGAGGCCCCCAGGTCATGTGAGCAGATGTTACTTGATAACTTCTGATGCCACTTTGTCTGGTTTCCTGGAAGCCTGTTCCATCTCAAAATGCTTGGAATTTGAAAAATATCTTTATTCTACATCTGGTGATTATAACTTTAGGGTAGTGCTGATTAACTGTTGGTCTTATAGATTCCCCTGAATGGCAAGCAGACATTTCTCTCCCGTGAGCCTAGGCCTGTGTGTGCCTTGGCCTGCACTGCGGTGCCCGTGGGCGATATGGCCTCTAGTGTTAGTTTTTCCGTGTGAGTTGACAAGATGGACACTGTGCTCCCAATCGGGTGTGACCTGCCAGAGAATTCGGAAGGTTTGGACGAAGTGTGCAAATCATTTTTCATGCTTGTAGCCATATAACCGTTAGGACAGGGATTCTCAAATTTTAAGTATTTAAGGATCATCTGGGGAGATTTTTCAAAATGCATTCTAGGGGCGCCTTGGTGGCTCCGTTTGTTAAGCGTCTGCATTGGGCTCACATCATGATCCCAGGGTCCTGGGATTGAGCCCCACGTCAGACCCCCTGCTCAGGGAGCTCCCTCTCCCTCTGCCTGCTGCTCCCCTTGCTTGTGTTCTCTGTCAAATGAATAAATAAAATCTTTAAAAATGCATTCTGAGGGGCGTCTGGGTGGCTCAGTTGGTTAAGTGTCTGTCTTCAGCTCAGGTCATGATCCCAGGGTCCTGGGATCTGGCAGAGTTGGGCTTCCTGCTCAGTGGGGAGTCTGCTTCTCCCTCTCCTTCTTCCCCTCCCCCACATGCACAAGCTCTGTCTCTCTCTTTCTCTCTCAAATAAACAAATAAAATCTTAAAAAAAAAAAAAAAAAACGCATTCTGGGACCTCAGTCCCAGAGATACTCTGTATTCTAAGCATCTTCTTCAATAAAAGCCATCTGACATCTGAGATGCTACTTAAGCAATTGTGCTGGGCTAAGTTTGAGAACAAAGAATTTGATTTACAAAAAGAAAACTGTTTTTGGCCTACATCATTTCTAGGGACCGCCCCCCCAATTGAACAGGAATAAACATAATTCAATAAAAAATTCCTTTTTAAAACTATTTTTAAGGATGGGAATAGATTTAGAAGACAAGGTCTTTATAATATAAATTGTAATCATGACAAAATAATAGGTCATTTAAAAAATTAATTAGCTATCAAAAAGGTTTACTCACTGAAACTAAAAATTGCATCACCACTCAAAAATTTAAATCTAGTGAGAAATACTAAAAACCAAATACCATAATTTCTATATACTTCTCTCCCAAAATTTATAATTGAAAGATTAGTTTAAAAAAAAAGAAATTGGGGTGCCTGGGTGGCTCAGTGGGTTAAAGCCTCTGCTTTTGGCTCAGGTCATGATCTCAGAGTCCTGGGATCAAGCCCCACATCGGGCTCTCTGCTCAACAGGGAGCCTGCTTCCCCCTCTCTCTGCCTGCCTCTCTGCCTATTTCGATTTCTCTCTCTCTGTGTCAAAATTTAAAAAAAATAAAAAATAAAAAAAAAGAAATCACATCAAGATGAACTGTTTTTTATGAAAAACATAAATATTCAAAAGTAACATTAGAGCTAAGAAATGCAAGTTACTGAATAAAATAGAAAACATCTATTTCAATTCATAAGAGAGAAAATTGGCACCGAAATCAACAAAAATAATTTTAGCATGGGTCTTTACAATGACAAGTCAGTATTTTGTAGAGTCAAGTATTTTTTTCCTGGACAAGGTGAAATACATATTTTAACCACATTGAAGTTTTCGTGTTTTTTTTTTAAAGATTTTATTTATTTATTTGTCAAAGAGAGAGTGAGCACAGGCAGGGGGCGCAGCAGGCAGAGGGAGAAGCAGACTCCCCGCTGAGCAGGGAGCCCGACGTGGGGCTCCATCCCAGGACCCTGGGATCATGACCTGAGCTGAAGGCAGACGCTTAACCGACTGAGCCACCCAAGCGTCTCTGTTGTTTGCTTTATAAGTACTCTAGTATGTACAGGTCTGCATCAGTGTTGGTGTAGAATGTGATGGAAGTGTGAAGTAGGAAAAAAGGGAGAAGGCCAAATGGAAGAATGTTAATATTAACTCAATTACAAGGAAGAAAGGCGCCTGAGCTAGACCTCAGACCAGCCAATCTGAAATTGCGAAGAAACTTCAGTGAGATGAACCCTAGGCGTGGTAGTTACACAGTCAGGCATTACCCCTATACACAATTCCTTTTGGAGAATGGAAGCAAACATCTGGATCATTTGGACCCAAAGAAGCCTTGAGTTTCCCCAGAAGGCTGTTTCCAGATTCTTGATTATTGGCAGGAGATCAGGTTGTTGTTCCTTTACCTCTTCGAGCCTGGGTCCTTTCTCCTGGTAAATGAAGATAGGAACCCCCACCTCTTTCATTGTCTGAGTGGATTCAAGGAGGTTGCAGGAGTGCCAAGCACATGAAGGGCTTCATCTGTCAGCGCTGTCATTGTTGGGAACTCTTTTCCGCGTAAACACGTTTTATTTCAAAGCTATTGCATAAAGTTTTGAGAGGGCAGGCCCAGGGCCCCCTGCTCAGAATCACAGAAGCTCGGGTTTGGAGGGTGTTAAAGATCATCTCCGTTCCAAGCCCTCCCTCTTCATTCGGTGCCAGGTCACAACCTTGTGAGAGTTTCGGGGAGTTCAAAGAAGGCTAAAGATCTGGCATTTTCCTAAGGGATATTTTTTAAACAGTTATCTAGCATTTATTTAGGAATTTTTGAATTAGAATGACAGCGGGAAGCCTAATTTCCACTTCTCAAACTTGGTGACCTGGCTTTGGGCAAGGCCTTTAGCATAGTTTCTCAATTTACCACTTGAGTGATCAAAGTTAACTTCTCCTGAGGTGAAAGGCAAGACTTACTGCTTCCACTAAAGTTCTTTTGTGGCACTGAATCAATGAGTACAAGCTGACCTTCAAACAGGAGTAGTAATTAATCAGTAATTAATATTATGTAATGAGTTTATAAATCTCTAGGTCTTAAGAGTTTGCATGCCAGCGTATTTCGAATTTGCTCAGCATCCCAAAACTAAGCAGTTTGGTATTTCCTTTTTAAAACCAATCTTAATGCCATCTACCCTTTTAAAAAGGTTAATTTCTTATATACAAGTGAGGTTACATCTTGGTAATATCTTTCTCAATGGCCACCCAAACAGATTATGCCACAGATGAAACGGCCCTCAGGGTTCTCTGAGAACAAGCTTTATAAGGGACCGAGATCCTTACAGCCTGATTTTGCCCACACAGACCTCACGCTTCATTCACCATCATCGCTGTGACTGCCACAGCCAGCGGAGGTCGGACGCCGACCGTAGACGCAGGCTTAAGGCCAAGAAGAATTGTGGAATCAACTAAATGTTCAGGGCAGAGCCAACAAAACTCGATTGTTCTGGACAACTAAACCATTTTCTCCAAAGTTGCTATAAATTGTGTGGGTAGGATCTACGGATAATTGCCTCCCATCTCCACTCTGCTTTGCCTGTCTAAACATTGCATAAATAACTACTTGATATCTTCAATGTTGATCTTGGCACACACACAGATAGACAGGAATGACTGCTCATTGCAAAATTTATCAATCCAATATAATCGAACTCCAAAGGAGAATGCTTAAAACTGTTCCTGTTTAAAATTCACAATTGCATTTAACTTGTCTAATTTAAACCCACACACTTCTGGAGCTCAATAAAAAAGCACTTTTGGTCTATCTTTAAAATAATGTGTCACTTGACAAACTATTCAAATATCTAATTTAAAAACATACTCTGCCAAAATTACAGTTTTGATACAAACTCCAGAATCATTACTTGCATGATTAACTTGGGGTCTCTTTCCCTATACACTACATACACAACACACACACACACACACACAACATAAAGGCTAGAAAACAGTCTAGAAAACACAGTCTGAGAATGTACTATGAAAACATATTTACTATGTCAGGGTAAATAAACTTGAGTAGTTAATGGAATACAATTATTTTAGAATTTATAGTTTTCTTTAAAAGTAAAATTTAGGTATCTCTTAAAGATACACAGGAAGATCTCTTAAAGACACACAAAATCCACCTGTCTCACATACAGCATGTGCTAAAATAGACACAATTCATTGTGGCGGCCAAATGGCACAAATTCTTCAGATGCCGAACTTGGCTAAAATAGCAACAGTAAATCTCACTGAACTGAGTGAAGGGAGGAAGAGAAGAGAGAAGAGAAAGTGCAATATATTAGAAAAAGGTCCAATTTTTTCATGTTGCTTTATGATCTAAGGGAAAATTTAAAACTCCCCTTAAGCTGCAACTGCAAAAATTAAAAAGGAAATCCATTTGTTTAAAAAAACAAAACAAAACAAAACAAAACACCCAGCAATTTACACAACTGGGGCTGAGGCTATTTGCCTTTCCATCACAGTGCCCCTACCATCACCATGTCAGCTTTGGGCCACACAAATTTTACTAAATGCACTTGGCAATTGTGTCTAAAAATGTGATCATTCAAGAAGTGTACAGGGAAAAGAAGGTGGAAAAGCAAAATAACAAGTAGACTATGTTACAAAATTAAAAATGATGCTAGTTAGGTTAAAAAAGAACATCCAATTATTAACATACATATTTTCACTTTTGTGCAATATTCAAAGGACTTTTTTCAATCTTCGAATTTAACTTGCTTTTGAAAAACAACTTTACTGAAATATAACTCATAGGCCGATTTACTGAAATATAATTCATATGCCCATTTAAAGTATATAACTTGGGATACCTGGGCGGCTCAATCGGTTGAGTGTCCCACTCTTGGTTTTGGCTCAGGTCATGAGCTCATGGGTTGTGGGATTGAGCCCCACATCAGGCTCCGTGCTCCGTGGGGAGTCTGCTTGAGATTCTCCCTCTCCCTCTGTCCCACCCCCCCGCCTGCCGACTGTGCTCACTCTCTCTCTCCCAAATAAATAAATCTTAAAAAAAATAAAGTGTATAACTCAAAGATTTCTAGTTGAGTTGTACACCCTTCACCTCAATCAATTTTTCATCACCCAAAAACAGAACCCTCATATTTATTAGCAGCAACTCTTCATTTCTCCCAAATCCCTAGGCCTAGGAAACCACTAATCTACTTTCTGTCTCTATAGATTTGCCTATTTTGGACATTTTATGTAAATGGAATCATACAGTATATGGTCTTTTGTGACTGTCTTCTTTCACTCCGCATAATATTTTCAGGGTTTGTCCATGTCGTCATAGGCATCCATACTTCATTCCTTTTTACAGACAGATAATATTTACAGCCATAAATTTCCTCCTAAGTACAACTTCCGCTGTATCCAAAAAGGTTTTGACATGTTGTATTGTCATTGTCATTGATCTCAAAGCATTTTGAGTTCCTTTGTAACTTCTTCTTTGACCCGTTGATTATCTAGGTGTGTACTAATTTTCATGTATTTGTGAATTCCCCAGATTTCTTTTATTATTGATATCTAATTGAATTCCACTGTCATCAGAGAACATAACTAGCATGATTTCAATCTTTTTAAACTTGATGAGACTGGTTGAATGGCCTAGACTGTGGTCCATCCTGGAGATGGCTCCAGGTGCTCTGAAGGAGAACGTGCATTCTGCTGCTGTCTTACAGCGTCTTCTTGTGTTCTGCTAGAGTGTTTTAAAGATGTCTGTTAAGTCTGCTTGATTTATGGTGTTGTTCGGGTCTTATATTTTCTTGTTGATCTTCTGACTAATTGTTCTATGCACTTTGGGAAGAGAGATATTGAAATCTCCACCTGTTATTGAATTTTCTATTTCTATCTTCAGTTCTATTTTTGTTTCATGTAATTTGGGGCTATGTTATTTTATTTTTAATTATAAATTTTTTTTCTCACTTGATAATATATCTTTGCCTAAATTCTTATGAGGTAATTTTCAGGAAGTCTCGTAAGGGACTCTGAGATGACAACTATTTTTAAGAATCCATCCCTCGATGGGGCTTTTATTGATGTGTCTTCAAGCTCGCTACAACATTTTACATATTATTAACTGGTTTAATCCTCTAACAAATTTTGTTTGCATTTAAAGTGAATTACAGAGAAGTTAACTTGCCTAAATGCATATAGCAGGTGGCTCCAGAGTACCTCATTGCCTCTTATTCTGAAAGTTCAGATTCCTCCTTCTGCTCCATTCCCAGAATGCTGCAGTCAAGCTTATACCTCTAGAGAGGAGATGGGAAGCAACTTCTCTGGAGGATATCGCCAATCCCAGAGAAAAGATCCAAAGATACTGACAGGGGGGCTCTCTAAAGAAATGACTGAGCCAGATCACCTTACAGTAAAGTCCAATCAACAAGTTCCACCCCTTACTGAAAATTTCAATCAACTTCTTGTCACACAATGGAGGATCACACGACATCTAGGGAAAGCCTCTAAAATAAAAGACAGAGACCAAAACACAGGAAAAAGCAACTTGGAGGAGAGATTACTCAGAGATGTAAAAACATAAAAGACAATGTATCTTTTGAGAAATAAAATATAGGCTACAAAAAAATCAGAGTATGAAAAGAGCTCTTGGAACTCCAGCATCATGGTAGAAATAGTAGCAATAATAACTCCATAGAAGAGCTGGAAGATAAAGTTGAAATGGAGCAAAAAGATTAAGATGAAAAGTAGAAGAAACACAATAGAAAAATTAGACAACCAGTACAAGAAGTCCAACATCCAAACAGGAGTAGTTCCTGAAAGCAAGATCAGAGAGGGGATGGAATTACCAAAGAAATAACATAAAAAAATTTTTCAGGCGTGAAGGATACAAATTTCTGGTTTGAAGGAATCCATTACGAGCCAGCCGAGTCAATGAAAATACATTCACACTAAGGCCTATCATTACATATTTTCAGAATACTGGTGATACAGAGAAGTTTCTTTCAGTAGTTTAAATATTTTTAACCCATTCTCTTATCACTTGTGTGGTCTTTGAGGAGAAGTCCACTATAGGTCCTAACATTTTTCCCCGATATGTACAGTCCCCCCCGACTCCTAGCTTCTTTCAAAGTTTTCTCTTCATCTTTGGTTTTCTGCAGTTTGAATAGGATTTCCCCAGGTGTAGATCTTTTTTGGTATTTATCCTGTGTAGATTATCAAGCTCCCTGGATCTGTGGTTTGGTATTTATCATTAATTTTGGAAAATTCTCAACTGTTATTACTTCAAATATTTCTTCTGCTCTATTTTCTCTTCTCTTCTGGCATTCTAAGTATATGTATGTTATACTGTTTGAAATGTGCCACAGGTCTTGGGTATTCTGTGCTATCTTTCTCATTCTGTTTTCTGTTTGAATTTCAGTTTAGAAGTTTTTATTGACATGTCTTTAAGCTCACTGATTCTTTCCTTAGCCATGTTTGGTCTGCTGATGAGCCTATCAAAGGCATTCTTCATTTCTGTTGCAATTTTTAATTTTTAATTTTCTAGGATTTCCTTTTGATTCCTCGTTAGATTTTTCCATCTCTCTGTTTACATTGCCAATCAGTTATTGTTCTTTTTCCATTAAAGTCCTTAACATATTAATCATATTTATGTTAAGTTCCCTGATTGAGAATTCCAAAATCTATGTCATATTGGAGCCTGATGCTTGGTTGGTCTCTTCGGACTGTTTTTTTCTTGCCCCTTAGCATGTCATATAATCTTTTATTGAAAGCTACATGGGATGCATTAGGTAATAGAAACAGAGGTAAGACGGCTTTTTGTGTGAGGTTTATGTGAATTTGGCTAGGAGTTGGGCTGCGTTTAATGTTTGCTGAAGCTGTAGGTACCAGAGGCTTCAAATTCCTCTTATGTCCTTGTTTTTAACTCTGCATCGTCTTTGAGTTTCCCTAATAATTTTTTCTTAAATAGAATCTGCACCTTCCAGCTCTCTTTCAGCTGCAATCCACTATTATTATACTGAAGCTGTGTTGATGTGGTGGTAGGATACGAGGAGGGGAAGCATCCAGAATCTGAAGATGAAATCTCGGTTTTCCTTTCAGCATGCCTGTGTCCCTGGGCTGCGGTCTCAAGTGTTTTCCAGCATTCCTGTTTCCTCAGAAATATGTTTCCCCTTCGTCTTCCCCAGCAACCCTTCCCCTTCTCCTAGCTTTGGTTGAGATAGGGATGCAAGAGGAGGCTGAAGTTAGGTAATTTTCTTTTCCCCTGGGGTGAGATAAGTCTCTGATAAACTCCTGTCCCCTGGAAAGCAGCCCTTTTTCATGGAGGGCTTCAAAATGGTTACTTTTACTTTCCCCGCTGCCAGAGACACAGAATTTTTCTCAGCTCTTCACCACAAGAATTGGGTGGGGTTCCTAGAGGTACAACCCATGAAAGTATGGAGACCCTCCCTAAGACCACGGGTCCCCAGGAATTTCTCAATCTTATGTTAGTCAGCCTCCACGTTTGTCAAAATTGCCATTTAAGTGTTCCTACTAGTTTATGAGTGGTAGGTAAATTGATTTCAGCTGTAATTTTCTGTATTTCTTGTCTCTTCAAATTTCAGCGTGGCAGTTGGCCCTATGACTTTGATTCCCTGACAGGTCCAAGAAAAGTCACTGATTCTCAGTTTGTTTAGCTTTCTTTTCTTTCCTTTCTTTCTTTCTTTTTTTTTTTTTTTAAGATTTTATTCATTTATTTGTCAGAGAAGAGAGAGAGCGCACGAGCGGGGGGAGGGGCAGAGGGAGAGGGAGAGGGAGAAGCAGGCTGCCCGCTGAGCAGGGAGCCCAATGCAGGGCTCGGGTCTCGATCCCAGGACCCCAGGACCACAACCTGAGCTGAAGGCAGACGCTTAACAGACTGAGCCCCTCAGGTGCCCCAGCTTTTTTCTTATAAGGATAGGAGTGATGAATTATAAGCTCTTTACATGTTAGGGTTGAAAGCAGAAATTGAAAAATTTCTAAAAGCTTCTAGAAAAGAGGGGGAAATAGTCACATATGAAGATCAGTAGCCAAAATGACATCAGGCTTTTTCACAGCAACACTGGAAGCTTGGCAATAATAGGGCTATGCCTTTGGAATCCTGAAGGAAAATATCTAACCTAAAATTCTATACTTTGCCAAACTATCAATGGAGTGTGAGCATAGAATAAAAATATTTTTAGAAATATTTAGACATACAGCTACTCAAACCTTTCCCCTCATCACTCTCCCTTTCTCTGGGAAGCTTCTATGCTTAGAATAGTGAAATAAAATGAGAAAGACCAGCAGCCAATGTTGAAAAATGAGTTCCTGACAAAAAATACATCCAGGCATCATTGATTGGAATACCAAGCATACCCTTCTCCAAAATCCTCCAACCAGGACAGTCCCCGTAGCTATGAGTCTTTGCTACAACTTTGGTGGTCTGACATGTTCAGACCTGTTCAGGGACTTTGCCTTTACACCTGAGGAAGTACCATTTGTCATGAATAAAGTGTAAAGAGAAAGAGGGAAAAACAAACACAAAAAAGAAAACATGGGTACTACAGTTTTTTCAAAGTCTTCTGGAACTATTTAACTTTTTAGACTATATGCATATAAAACTTACTGAATTTAAAAAAAAATACTTAAATGTAAGAAGATGAATTCTAACTGCAGACTGGTTGAGAATTGTTTGGTGACAACATTAACTGAAATCACCTCAATTAATTCTAGTTTGGAATGTTTGGTATTTACCTGATGGAGTGAGCATAAAAAGAGGCAAAGAGTTTTAATACAAATTTTCTTTTATTTTTGTATCACAAGTGATGAATACTTATAAACTAACCTTTTAAAGTTGACCATAAAAGGCACTACACAAATAGTTACACTGTGGCATCACCAATATAACACCTTTTGGAAAATAGAAACAAATAACTGAGGTCATTGCGGGAATAGGTGCTTCTGGCTTGGTAAAAAAAAAAAAAAAGTCCAGCGTCAATATCATAAATAGATTCAAAAGTGCTGTGTGTCAGACTTGGTGTGCTCTGGAAACCACGAAATGACTCTAGCCATGACAAAGGCATTGACAATAAAGATTCAAGTGAACAGATTAAATAATACCGTTTCATGAAATGAGTGAGTAGTACAAAGGGGGCATTATTAATCTATTGCTTCATGTAACATATGGTTTTAAATTCATATGGGAACTAAATTAAATATTCTAAATAACATAAAATGAATTAGCTCTCAAACTGTTTCCCAATAACATCTTTCAGTTTCATTGAGGAGGTAGTAATGAATGAAAGCAAGAAACACCTGGGATCATTCCTCAAATGCTGAGGCCATGATTTCATATTTGTATCTCATGCCCAGCTTACTAAGGAAGTCCTTTGCCTTCCTCTCTGCCATGTCACCCTGTTTCTTCCCTTCATGGCATTGGTCACTAATCACTATTATCCTGTTTATTTGTTGGCTCATGTGCTTAAAGTCTATCTCCTTCATGAGAATGGAAGCCCGATGAAAGGAGGGACCTTGCTACCCTACAACTGAATGTCTCCAGAAAGTTACCCAATCAGTGCCTCCCAGATTACAGGCATTCAGTTGAAATTAAATCGATGAAGAGTGAATCATGAGCATCTGGTAGACCCAGTAGAAAATGTGGGTTAATTCCATTTTCCTCACAAATTTGGGGTCATCTGATCACTGGGAGAAAAAGAGCCTTCTCTCCAAACAATTCTTGCAAGGAATAGAGTTAATGGTAATAACCGATGTTGAAATCTCCCTGGTGACTGAACAGAATCATAGCAGGGTTCTAGCTATTAGCAGCCTTGGTCCTGTGGGAAAATTCTCAAGACCTTATATAACCCTCTTAGTTACAGAGAAATGTGGTTCACTAAGCAGCTACTGCATGAGGTTGGACACAATAGAGGAACTAAAGTAAACATAATAATAAAAATGGTGTTATGTAGTCAAAAGCACAATAACTGGTTTACTCATTTACCTCAGTAGGACATTTTGTTCTATTATCACCTTGAAGCCAGGTTAATTCTAGTTTCCCTTTACTTGAAACCCTTTGATGGCTCTGCACTGACTACAGAAAATACCAGAATCTTTAGCATGGAATATGAGTCCTTCCATAATCTGGCTGGTTTCCTCTCTCCCAGTATCTGGTTTCTCTCTCACTAATCAAGGCTCCGGCGGAAGCAAACAGCTTCTAATTCCCTGAATAACCCGACTACTGTTTCTTCTCTCAATGCCTCTCTCGCCCTGCTCTCTCTGCTTGGGAAGCCCTCCTTTCCAGGCCCACTTGGTGGTCACTAATCATTGGTTAAGACTCTATGGAAACTTCTCAAGCCCTCTCCTCCAGGAGAAGTGACCAATTCCTCCTTCAAGTGCAGCCTCTACCCTCACGTACAGCCCTCATGTTGAGCCTGGCCCACAGCTGCTCCCAAAACTACTCCCAAAACTGGCTCTTTGCATTGTTTACTCCACACACGCTGCAATCCTTGCAGTTCTTCAAAACCTTCATTCTCATTTGCTAGGAGTAAAGAATGTTCTCCCAGGTATTTATACGGTATGTTCCCAACTTCATCTGACTGCTCAAACATCTCCCCTTGTAGGAGAAGTTGTCTTTGACCACTCTATCAAAGAAGTTTCTTCCCTTCCACTTTCTAAATACAACTACCTCCTTTCCAGCCCTTTACCTGACCTCATTTTCTCCTTGTAGTACTGATCTAGCATTATCTACTTAGTGATTATATGTCTTCCTTCTAGAATGTAGGCTCTGTGAGAATGGATCTTTGTTTTGTTCACTGCTGTACATATTGGTGAATGAATGAATGACACCTGTGATACTTTATAACGAGGACTGAATTGAGACCTGTCTTCCTTGCTGAACAGCAGAGGTTACAGCCAATTCCTCTTGGTTTCCTCAGCTCCTTCCTGGCACAAAGTAACTTCTTATTCCTTGTATGACCAGATGATGTCAAGCATAAATTACCTGTAACAACAGTTCCCAACAAAGGGACTCTGAACCCATATATACTACCTAAACTGAAGAATACAACCATACCTCCACAATCCCTTTATCTAAAATTCTTGGGACCAGATGTCTTCCAAAATTCAGAATTGTTCACTCCTTAACACCCCTAGTAGGGTCTGGGGCAGTACCCCGTAATCAAACACATTAGTAGCTTTGCAACAAAACATGCAAAGTGTCCTACAGAGTATGATAAATAATGCTCAAGTCAGCTTTTTCTGTCAGTGACTGTCAGGATATATTTTAAGAGTTTGTAATTTTGGAATTGTGGAGACAGGGCTGTGGACATGTGCTAGCATAGGGAGATCTGTATCTCTGTGATAAAATAGGTTCCCCACATTCTAGAAGGTTAGATATCACTGATTTCACATGTTAGCTTAAGACATCTATTTTTCTTTTCCCAGTAGCTACCATTTACTATTTGCCAGCCTTTGTGCTAAGCTCTTTAAATATGGAGGGGAAAAGCGTTTGTCCTATTTTATGAATGAGGAAGCTGGGGTTTAGAGAGAGGGTTAGTGGCTTGTCCACACAGCTAGGCAATAGCTGAGTGAGAGCCACATTGAAACTGTCTCACAATTAAAAGCCATACTCTGGACTACCTGACCATCTTGAATTCACTTAGTTCAAGATAAAAATTCTTTAGTCTTGTCAAGTTTCTTCTTAATGTTGAGCCAAAGGAAAGTCTCTGATTCAAGTGAATGTCAAAATCCTCAGGCTACAAGTTTCTCATTATAAAAAAACGTCTGGCTGTATGTAGCCAACATTTACTGATATTTGTGTAGTGGAAGAATTGATTTTCTCAGCTAAACCAATGCCTTACACATTTGCAATGAAAGATCAAGTGATTCCAGATAATTAAAAAATTATATAATTACCATAACTTGCCCTGATTCCTTTTGCAGAACCATAATCCATGGTCTACTATTCCCTGACAGAAGAGAGTGGGACTGATAGAAGGGAACAGTCAAAAAAGGCACTAATGTAGATCATATGTACATTTTTACACTTATCTTTTTCAAGAACATCTTAGTTTCTTGAGTTTTCTTAAGCCAGGTGGAAGTTAATAAACTGTATTTGTGATGACCAAATTTTGAAAAATTTTTTCAATTACCAAATATAGTAATGACATTTTGGCAATGAGTCAATCGTATAAGAACAATAAAGCTATTGAAAAAAAATCTCTAAAAGAGTTACAGCTTCGATTGAAGATGCCCTTATGTGAAAGCCTCAAATTATGAAATGTAGTGTAGCAAAAATACAACACATTCATTTTATGGTACAAAAGCAGATAATATGGACATGAAGATTAAGAAATGAAAATAACGTATACACTAAAAACATCACAACAGAAACAGGCTTTATTTCAACCAGACAAGTGAAAACTTCAATTAACATCAAGTTTTTCAAGACTTGAAGATATGGCAATTAAAGGTGGTGCTCAGGAGGCAGAAAAGGAAAGATTCATCATGGAGGAATTGCACTGCCTTCAAAAATCCCTTTCAACAATATGCTCAATTCAAAAGATTAATCAGTTCTAAATCATTAGACCTCATGCGTTTCAGTATTTGTACAAGACTCTCATTTGAAAGTTACCCATCAGTTCCAATGACATCTTTCAAAAAAGAAAAAAAATATGTATAGATAGATCAGTATCATGATTTTTTTTTAATATTAGAAACTGGGATTGAAATACAGTTTTCAGTTTGAAATATTTCAAATGAAAAAATGTTATTATTTAAGATGCCTTGTTACGAAGCTCCTATGTACATACGTGTACAAAACAAATAGGTATTATTACCTGACACCTCAGCCCATGACTTCTCCCCCATCTCCCAATGTGAACAGTTAATCTACTGGGAGACTTTACCTGGGAAGTTCCAAAGTCCTGCATAAGGATTTGCTGCCACTCATAGGCTGGCCAAGAGTGAGGACATTTCATCAAAGAAACATTTCAATTTAATATAACCTCACGGAAAATATATCCAACAAAACATTGCATATTCATAAGGGTTAAGACAAAATTGCATATCATTTTCAACTTTTGCCTGACTCATAAAATTCATAAACACTTTCAGAGTTTTCTCATCAAGGGCACTTTCGAGAGCTTTCGATCTCGCGCTTAACTTCGTATCGAGTTGGTCAGCACCTTGATTGATACGAACAACTAGGTTAAAGAAAGGTATTGGGGAGCAGAGGGGGTCATTTGAGGACAGAAATGGGGAAGGACTTTCTTTCTCCATAAGACATTCCAACAGAAAAAAAAAAAAACAAGACGAAAAAAGGTATATAAACAAACAAAATCATGTTCACAGTAAAACATGCCAGATTTGTAGTTTCATTTGAAACCAACAGCAGATCATGAAACGTCATGAAGAATATAAGTAAAGGTAGAATCTCCTAGAGTCATTACTAAATGAAGTTAAAATTACCACACTGATCAGTAAACCCCAGAAGAAAAATAAACAGCACTTACATTTTGGGTCCTTCTTAAACATCATTCAACTTTTCAAGGTTAATGCATAAAATTCGTAGGTTTGGCCTCGCTGCACAAATGTTTTTTTTTTTTTAAAAATACCGTATACAGAAAAAACTCTTGTATTCCCCATTTTGAATCATCAGCTCAAAACCCAAGAGTAAAAGATCAGCTAGAAGGATTTTAAATTATTTACAAATCCAGCAGGTTCGCCTGCCGTAATGGCTTGGCTTCCGTCCCACAGCGGCATCTCCCTCCTCCGGCTGCAGCTCCGCGTTCTCTGTTCTCCCAGAAGGCTCTTCGCCCCCGCGTTCTCTGTTCTCCCAGAAGGCTCTTCGCCCGCGGTCATCACATCTGGTCGTCAGCCATCTTGAACAGTTCCAGCAGCGCCCCAACAGCTCCGAAATAACCCTACAAGAGCAATGGGAAAACATGCCTGCGATGATCTCTATAAACAGCCAAATGCCTACTGTGTTGAACACTTCTAGGAATGCTGCCCCCTCAGTAGGAAGAACTTAAAACCTGAACTCGGCCATGCACCGCAGAATGATAGTCATAATATTTATTAGATACACCTGTTTTTCTAGCGTAACTACGTTAACAGATGCAAATAAAGCGCTTAGGGAAACGTCTGGCACTTAGTGCGGACTACACGAGGGCTGCTGTTGTTAGAATTACAATGACTGCATTTTAATCTGTGCCAGGGCAAAATTCATACTATGACTCCCTATTTCACTGATGAGAAAGGGAAGGTAATACAGTAAATTTCCCTTTCAGGGTGACACACTTGTGCCAGGGCTCAAGCCCAAATCTGTCGGACTGCAAAGTTGTATCCCACAGGTGAGAACTCTTAAGCTTCCCTCAGCAGATCTTGGAAAGGCATCTAAATCAGCCAGAGCTGCCCTATGTTCATCTGCAAAATACGAGCCCGTGTTTTTGTGGAAGTGAAAGGAACCGAAAAATAAAAATTTTTACAGAACTTGGTTTCCAAAAGGTCTGAGACTCCACTCCTGCTGCCTGACTCAAGGGTCACCAACCCAAAGAGGTGCCAGGACCCGCAGTTACGTGCCAGGATCTCTGCTTCGGCGGCTGCCAGCTAACATTTATTGAGGCCTCATTAGATGCTAACAATTGTTCTAAGCACTTTGCATGAATTTACTTATTTAATCTTCACAGTAACCTTATGAGACAAATAGTATCATCACTCCACTTTACAAAGGCTAAAACAAAGATGGAGAGGTAGAGTCATTGTCTAAGGACTCCTCGTCAGTCAAGAGGCTGTGTCTTAGCTGCTTGGCTGACTTCTCAAGCCTGTTAGTTGAATGAATGACACACCCAGAGTGAGGACTCCTGAGGTGGGGCAGGAAAACCGCCGCACCAGCGCCTTCCAGAAGTTTTCTCTCCACAGTATCCTCCAGGAAGGCCTTCCTAGGCCAGAGTGAATTTAAGAATGCAGAGCCTTTTCTGAGAGATCTTTACAAGGAGCTATAAAAATGCTCCACTTTTGCACTGAAAAAATAAAATTAAATTTAAAAAAAAAATGCTCCACTTTCACTGGCCATAAAGACTGAGTTATGCACATAACAAAGCCAAGCCACAGTCCACAGTCGCCTAGGTTTGTAGGAACTAATGTAGGTGACTGTGTTTTCAGCTACAGAAGTGAGTTTCCCTAAAATGTTGGCTCTCATTCCCTATTTTACCACCAACTAACTCCCCATGAGACCTCGTGCATGGCTTTTGATCCCTGATGACTCCCCGAGTTTGTTTTCTGCCTTAGTCGAAGAGAATCTGGACTTAGGGTTGCCAGATAAAATATAGATAAGTGCCAGATAAAATAACTGTGTCCCGTATTTTTAACCACTAAATATGGCCACTCTAGCTGAACTGGAACAGTGGTTTTCTTTTTTCATTTTAATTGCTTCTTTAAAGCTGAGGTGCTTTTTCCTTTTTCAAACAAAATCTTATGTGGAGATGATAAATAAGTAGATAAAAAGGGAGGTGCTCTGGTTGGAGGAGGGGGGTGAAATTTCTGGGACTCCATTCCCCTCACCCCTCAAAAAGTTCTATCACTCCATGCTTTAAGGCTACTTAAAAAAAAAAAACAGGCTTTCTTTAGTATTGTGCTTAAGTATTAAGTTCTATCACTGGGCCTTAACTATTTAGTATTTAAGTTCCTACTATTTTATCTGCTTTAAGAAAACAAAATATGGGCTTAGGAAACTCTAAATAACTTAAAAATACAAAGGCAGCTTTTCAGATAAATAATTTGATTTGAAGATGAGAAAAATGCCAGAATAGTTATTCATTACAAGAGTGTGGTAATCGTTCTCTCACAGTTTTTTTCTACTATAATACACGCCAGGGATTAGGTACCCCTCCCCCCCCACTGTGATAAATAAACAGTTGCTCTCTACAGTACTGATTTTATTTTTATTTTTTTAAAGATATTCTTTATTTATTTGAGAGAGAGAGAGCAGAAGAGCACAGAACAAGAGGGAGAAGCAGACTCCTCGCTGAGCAGGGAGCCCAATGTGGGGCTCGATCCCAGGACCCTGAGATTATGACCTGAGCCGAAGGCAGAGGCTTTAACCCACTGAGCCACCCAGGTGCCCCTACAGCACTGATTTTAAAGAAGGTGGCAGAGGAGGCAGGGAAAAGAGAGGAAGGTCCCTCACTTACTCTCAGAAATCTGATTTACAGGATTATAGAAACTCGATAGAAGGGACTCTCTCAAGGAACTGATGTTCAAATCCTTTGCAGATAGGCTGCTACTGCCTAAGGACACCAGCCTCCCTGGGCCACCAGGCTACTCTTCGCAGCCCCAGCACTTCTATTCTCACCAGTGGAGTCGTCTGCTTGCCAAGAGTCAGCTGTGTTTATCCTCAGATTTGTTTATGACAGTCTTATGTTAATATCATAATCTAAGTTAATTATATATCACCTAAACCACTAAAAAGAGGACAAAATAAATTGGTCACTTCTTTGAAAATCCAGTTAAATTCTCAAAAAAGATTGAAAAAGGCAGTCACAAACCATTACTCTCTACTTAGGTGGATACCACAAATGAAAGGTTGAGGGGAAAATCTAGAAGGATTATGCAACCAGAGTGCTTCATAGGTATCTTTAATCTCTTGTTCCATTTTAAAGAAATAAATCAGAAATCAAAGAAGGCATATAATACTTGTGGATTTTGAAAAAAAGGATAACAGCAGAACCCATGGTCAAAAATAGGCCTTTGTCCTACATCAAAGAAATTGGTGAGTGAAGGAACATTTATATGTTTTATGTTAAAATAAAATGATTAAAGTAGACAGATATTTTTTTTTTTTTTTTTTTTTTAGAATTCAAGCTTTTAGGTTTGTTGTTTGTTTGTTTGTTTATTTATTTATTTATTTATCAGAGAGAGAGAGAGGGCACAAGCAGGCAGAGTGGCAGGCAGAGGCAGAGAGAGAAGCAGGCTCCCTGCTGAGCACAGAGCCCGATGTGGGACTCGATCCCAGGACCCCGGGATCATGACCTGAGCCGAAGGCAGCCGCTTAACTGACTGAGCCACCCAGGCGTCCCAAACAGATATTTTTTAATGATTATCCATTTTAGCTGATTTTTTTTTAATTAACCAGCTACCAGTCATAATTGCTGGAGGAGAAAGCTTCCATTTTGTATATAGTTCTTCTTTATCTTTTGTATAAATGCAAAGTTTAAATGGCAACTCCTTCTACTTGACCAATTTTAAAACTGAGGGACTCACTCAGAAGTTAGACAACGCCAAATACACTCCACATAGGACAACTAAGTCCATGCAGACTTGACCTACCTCATGTTCCAAAAACAGAGCTTTTAGCTGTCCTTTGGACCAAAAATCCATTGCATATGCTAGCAGCTTCATGGAGACCATATTGATTCTGAGAAAGTTCCCAACAAACACAACTCTGTCAATATTCTGGAAAAAAAAATTAAAGAACAACTAAATAATGGTATCAAAATAGTATTTAGTAAAGACCCAATGTTCCATACTTCACTGTACTCCCAGGACTTTGCAGAGTCAATTTGTTTCTTAAGTGAAATTATTTCAGGATTTCCAATATGAAGTCAAACAAACTTCATAGTGCATTCCACGAGAACAAAAGGGTGAGATTCTGGTTGGGCGAGCTAGAGACTTCTACTGGGCTTATTTGCAGGTGTTATATCAGACTGACTTAGGCCTGATATGAAATTCAGCTACCAACACACATATATAAAATTGTAACTGGAATTCAAGTTCAGCTAAATCTGCCTTTGCATTCCTTTCAATTCCCCCAAAGTTCCAACTAAAAAATATTATAACTAACCCATAAATGAAATGGCCATGGCATGGGTTATTCATCTAACAAGTTTGCTCAGTTTGCTCTATGCCAAACACCAGAATACAAAACGAAACAGTTCCCAGTCTCTATCCTTGGGATATATGGCGGACTATCCTGTTTGGTCAACATGTGGGTTGAAATATGGTAATGAAAAATACATCTATACTTTTGTTGACATGGGTATAGATTTGCATTCTGCACACACACTTAACACTGAGCTCAGCCTGTCTACCATGCAGGGGCTGTCACCACCCACTCACTCACAGAGCTAGTTCCTATGGTCACTTAGGTCAAAGGGAAGAGGGTCCCAGAAGCTGGCACTCTATTCTGTTCAGTCTATGAAGAGTCATCAGGATCTAGGAATATGGCCTTTTAACTGTCTCAAGTTTTGACAGTGTAAATTGATGAGCTCATTAACTACTGTGAATATTTTCTATGGGTAGAGGGGTGGGAGGTGGTTTTTTTTTTTTTTTTTTTTTTTTTTTTTTTTTTTTTTTTGGGAGGTGGTTTTAATAAGTTTCCACAAATAAGAATGGTAGCTACAAACTGCCCAGACAGATGTGACAAGAAACACTCAGAGTAAATAACTCAGATTAAAGGCGAATTTAATTAAATTTAAGAGTTCTGCCTTTTCCCCTAAAACAAGGGAGTCCAGAGTAGGACTTGCTCAAAGCCTCAGTCCTGCGTTACTCTGGTAATGAGCCAGAAGGAATAGAATGGCAATAAAAGCTGATGGACATTCCTTATTTCAAATAAATTCCAGGTGGGTCAAAGATATGATTGTGGGAGGAAAAAATTAAGAAAAGAAGAAAGAAAGAAAAAAAGACAGACAGACTAGAGGAAACCACAGGAGAATTCTTTTTTAAAAATAACGTCGAAGTAAGGAAGATATTAACACTCACATATATCATCATGTAAAAAAACATGAGGCAATGTTTCCAGAAGTACATATTGAAGTATATAAGGTAGACTGATATAACCTCTGGGATTTGCTTTTGAATGTGTTAGTAAAAGAGAGGGGAAGAGAAGGAGGAGGAGAGAGGAACAGAGGGAGAAGGAAGAAGAAAACAGATAAAGCATGTGTGGCACAGTTTTGCTAACTATTGAGTTGGGTTAATGGCTATACGGAAGTTCTTTATACCATTCTGCTCCTTTACGTATGTTTACCAATTTTCATAATAAAAAGTTAATACACAACCAAAGCAAGACATAAAATAGTATGTAGAAGGTGAATTGTATGAGACGTGACTATATCTCAGAAAATTATTGTTAAAAAAGCAAGAATGTGATATATAGTTTAATGCCTTTGGAAGGCTATGTTTCTGCTATATTGCAGACAATATAGAATAAGACGCCCAAAGTGAAAAAGCGATGGCTACCTGGAGTAAGGCTAACATTGCAGGACAGGTACAGTTACCCACATCCCTGTACATCCTTCTGGTGTCTTTAGAACTCTGTTTTAAGAGTTTATATTTGCTACTAAAAAACGTGAATAAAAAGTTCAATATTGGTGGAGAAGCATTTTACAGGATTCCAATAATCACAGTAGAGTCAGTAAATGTGGTGTCCCTCTGTGAAACAGCTGAGTTCAAGGACTCTCCACTGAGTGAGTCCAGTGCCCTCAGCAATGACTGAAGCTTGCGTTTTGACTCTCACAGGAAACATGGCTGCCATTTCCGGGTGCCCCCACAGGGAGCCTGTGCGGGCAGGACGCCCGCCTATGAAGCCCTTGCCCAAGGTGATCTGTGATTCCTCTCACTGGCCATACTTTCAAACTGCCATTTTTGTTATACTCCAACAATAAATGGTATTGAAATTGAAATAAAAAATGAAAAATAAAATCCGTCACCCTCCCCTGAGAGTGAATATGATTATTGTAAAAAGGCCTCCTGCTGGCTCACTCAAGGTCTGTGGAAAGCAGGGGAAAGGGTATCTACCACTCTGTGGGGCAGGGGACATTGGGGCTCATTGACCTTTGAGAGTGCAGGAGGACAGCCCACAACACACATATTAGTCAGGCCTTGTTTGGCTACTTGCAAAAACTCCCTTTTAAGGCTAATGTCAAAAAATAAACCCTCTGTTAAAATGAGTCCTGTGACCGAAGTAGACTTCGAAAGGCACATGTCTGGCACATTCTTTCTTTGCATTTCAGCCTTGCATTTGAACTCCATCTCACACAGGGACCTAACAGAGTTGTGACCCTGAGCCACAGACCAGAGACATATTCTACTCAATGTTGTAAAGGAGCGCGTTTCTCTCGGAACCCCAGGGCGCCAAGGCAGGACTGGCACCATCCATCATCAAGATCACCTCTTGCCCTGTTTGAACCCCCACTGCTCGACCCGGAGAGGGCAGGAGGCAGTTTCTGCAGTACCTGTAATGTTCTATCTCTTGAACTGAGTGCTGGCTATACAGGCGTGTGTGTGAAAATCCAAGCTGTCTACACACTTCGGATTTGACTGTCTTCTGTGTTTCTATTAAAATTAAAAACTATTGCTGAGGCGACTATGATTCTTTAACTCTTCTATTACCCGTTGCCTCTCCCAACTCTTCTTTTCTTCCTAACACAACTCCGTGAAAGCTGTTGTACTTTATATGTCTTGGGTTACAGAAAAGGGTTCTAGTTTCCCAGAGGCATTTTGCAGTGTTTCAAAACCCGTTCCCAAAGCTTTGCTGGTCACCAGCTCCACCCCTTCTTGCGCCTGGTGCTCTGGCTGGCCTCAGCTGTAGCAAGCTCTCCATGCTTTGATAGCCCTGTACAATGCTGCTTGAACTCCATGCCACAAGGCAACACTGTAAAGAAGCTGAAAGCAGAGAGAATATCGAATATTGCGAGTGGAACGTCTTACCTGCAATTATTTGCAAGGGTCCACCAAGCTTTTCCTCACATTTCGGTTGGTGGGTGGTAATAACGATGGTCAGAGAGGTCATGGTACGGGTTGTGATTTTACCCGGACCCTGTGCTCGGATGGCTTATCATTTATTACCCAGTGCCTACTTAAAAATCAGATGCATATTCCTCTCCATTCCCCAAAACACACCCCTCATGTTCTACGAGATGTGACTAGGACAAAGGGTAGGTTTCCCAGGGATCTATCATTTCGTAAGGGTCAACAGTTTTGCACTGCTAAAGATGTGTATGAATGACACAAGGCTTCCTCTGGATTAAGGCCTTACCTCATTCAACGCACACATCCGAGCAATGGAGCCAATGTTGTTGGTGATGGTGACCAGTGTGGCTCGGGCGAGGTCTTCCTTGCTGATGGAATCTCGCTTTTCCTTACTCATCATGTTGCCAAAGCTATGTTGGAAATATTAGCGAGAGTATTCAAAATCATCCTCAGGCAGGCCCCACGCTTCCACCAAAGTACTGTGGAAAGCTTTATGAATAACTCTTAAATTTAAATGACCTGATTTGGCTACCATATATTACAAGCAGACAGGATTACGATATGGATGGTTGGCTGCCCTTTTTTTTTTAATAGGGGCAAAGTAGCATGGCTATTAATGGGAACAAAATTTTTTTAATGCTCTCTAGATATATTGACAAGAATGGAACAGGGGAAACCGTTGCAGTTTTCCAGAACCTTCTTTCAAAGCTGCCCTATTTTAAGCACAAGCATCAGGGGCTAAACATTTCAATGGTTCGTCAAGGGCGGGAGATCAAGTCTGAGCTCCAATAATCATAGATACTTGCACCAGGCTGGTGGGTTGACATTTTAAAAATAACCAAGTGAATGGCCAGGGTGGAGAGGTTGCCTTGTTCACACACTACGGCTCCTAGCTACTTTGTCTCTACCTTGATGCTACAGCGGATCCTTGAAGGCCAAATCGTTCATAGTCTCCTCCGTAAATGTCCTTCACCAGCTTATCAACATTGGTGCTGTCGCCTTTAGCTGCCATTTCCAGAGCTTCTTCAAAGGTCTCACAACCAGTCAGCAAGCAACATAGGCCTAGGAATGTTCCACCTCCAAGACTGAAGGAACAATAAGGTTTATTTTTAAATTTTACTTTATGATATGCCCATCCAAGTCCCCAACTACATCAAGATCACTAATATGGGTTCATAAAAACAGGAGAAGAGAAACAAAGGGGCACTTGAATCAAAGTGTAGGGTGCAACACAGTCTTAGGGTAGATTGGCTTTTTTAAGAAAAGGGCAGAGGCCAAAAAGGAACATCAAGAAAAACTTGCCCCTGAATTTAAGAACAAAACCAGAGAAAGATTCTCACTGATTTCCGTTGTGAGACCTTCAGCTAGCTGCTAACCTAAATACCTCAGTCTCCTCACCTATAAAATGGGGCTGAATCAGGATCTCTCTTATTTGGGTGGTCTGAAAGCAGCAAATAACCCGAGAAATGACTGCTATAAAAAAGACGTAGCCAAATACAAATACTTGGAGAAAGAAACCATATGTACATGAAGTTCACAGTGCAGAGCCAGACTGACCCGAGGGCTGCTAGGAACAGCCAGTCCAGAGGCCGTATCTTTTACATTGACCTTGATCCTCTAGCAGACGTAATCTCATTGAACCTTCTCAGAAATTTCTAAAAGGAAACCGCTGATTGCTCACACGCCGGATTTTTTTCTGGTAGACTATGGAAAAGGTTATTAATATTTTACTTACTACCCCATAGTTAAAAATAGTAACAAAAGTCATAAAACGATTTCGATGCTCAAATGTATCTTAAAAGCTTTCAGTCGCTTTGGGAAAAATTCCTCTGAAAGAGTCTTTTTAGACAAACTTAGAAACTAATTACGGTAGTTGAGAATGAATTTTGTTGCGTGTGAATATCACAGTTACGTGACGGAAAGGAAAGGAGGCTGAGTGTAAAGCTATCACCAATGACCCCCTGGCAGCGTGGACGCGGGCGTGGGCTTCACTCTATTTACCACAAACAGGTGCAGACGAGCGTATGAAGAAGAGTCAATTGCTCGCATCGGTTTGTTCTCAAGCTCAAGAGCTGCTAGCCCCTGGCTCTCCATTCTGAGAGGAAAATCCAAGTCGAGATGGAGGTTATTTTGAATTTAAATTTGAAGATGGAAACTTACGGGAAATTATATTTACTGTCAGTAACGGTTAACAAAAAAGGTGCCAGATTGGAGACAGGCACACAGTTCTTCAAATTATATCTAAAGTGAAACCGTAATCGTTCTTAAGTAGTGACTGTCACAAAAATACACACTTGATGGAAAGGATAGCTCCTTGTGGAAAATTCAGTAGCTAGGCACCACCCGTGGCAGCTACCCAAACCCAGGGCGCAGTACCAGGAAATCAAGAGCTCCTCGGACATCGCCACCTGACAGCTCAGTCACGGTCGAGATTTTGAATTTCCTCCAGGAAAGCTTATATTTATTTACATTTAACACGGCGTGTCGTGCCCGTTGTTGGGTTCAGGCTGCTCTACAAAGCTCGTGTATTTTAATGGGAACAATTTTTGGTCTGCGTGCCCTCAGGATTTGTCTCTGTATATTTTTAAGTCTTTTCTCACCCTGCAAGCTGCTTTCATCCACACTAATAAGGTCTCTCTGAACATCAAGTATTCGTATTCATCAAGGCATTCAATAGCCTACTTCGAGCATAGGCAACGGGAGACATTGGCTGACTTAGAAAGAAGGCAATTCATCAGCTGATGTGTTGGTATGAGTGAGAACGGAAGTGCTTTGTGGGACTGGAAGATGACCGGTGACTGCGAACAAGGCGTCGGGGCTGCGAGGGGAAAGCGAGCATGCACACTGCAGGCAGGAGGAAAGAAGGCACAGTCGCAGAAGAGCACTTTAGTCCTATCCTCAACCTGCTAACCGGTAGTTAATCAATGTGGTGCTCTTGCTGATGATCAGATACATCTGTTTGTTGCAGCAGACACAGTTAAGACCCTCGGCAAGTCCGAGACAAAAGCATATGGCTAGAGACGGCGGTTGAAAAGCATCATTATTTTTTGAAAAGTCCAATAACCTTGTAGTGAGGGATTTTAGGGGAAAGTAGAAGAAACCTTCCATTACTGAGTGCTTGTGCTCTTAAAATAGATTCCAAAACAATGAGATGAGCTGTACTACTTATTTCACCAAAGTTTCTAAATTCTTTACATTCCTCTTTTAATCATCTGCGCATTGCAACAATGTCGGCTGCATAGTCCTCTTTTTCCTTTGGCTTCCACAATAAATTTGGAGTAGCGTCAATAGAAAAAAAAAAAGCATTGCTCCCCAATCGAAGATGCAATAAAATCACACATAACACGAAACAAACCACTTAAAATCATATGTTTTGAAGAGCACTGATCTCCCGTAATGATGTGGCTCCCTAAAAATAAAAATGTCCCAGGAGAAACTAGGGTATATAGTCTAATAACAAACACCCCAGAGTTATACCTCTCAGTTCACAGTAACAGTAGCAAACTTAAAGCTGGAGCCATTTGCTTAGATCAGTGATTCCCAAAGTGTGTTCCGCACACTCACGTTCACTGCTCACCGTCATAGTAGCAGTGGTTTTGTAACTTAGATCAAAAGAAGGCTTTGGCAGAACAGCTCTGGTTGGCCCAGGAGGAGCTGCAGCCCACCGAAGTGATGTTCCCTTCCCTTCCCCTGCCTGTGGTGGCCCCCGGAAGGGCTCTCCATTAACTTGCAGTCTGCTGTAGCACATTTCCAAAACTACTGGTTGAAAATCACTCGCAGGGGAACTTGGGACTTCCAGACAGGATTTGTTGAGGATTGCGAAACACTGGTCATTAATGGGCATTTACCAATAAGTGGAATTCACGAACATGATTACACACGTACCAGAAGCAGACACCACAATGAGCTCTCGAGCTGCTGTTAAAGAAGACGGTCCAGATTCCTGGAACTTCCGAAGTTTGAGAAACTAGAACTGTGATGGTGATTCATGAATCTGCTACGTGTTAATCAACGAGATGATAAATACCTCTAATGAGGACAGGGGTTAGCTCGTTGTTACCTGGGGACTCGGCTCTGTCAATTCAATGACTCCTTCTGGGAGGAAGCCTGAGGTTTCTTCAAAATGGTACTTTTATGAGATCGCCCTCTAAGGTAAAACCAGCTCAGGTGAAATATTCATTTGTCTTTGATGCTCATGACAATCCTCATAAAGCCAGGGGTCAGCTGTGACTCTTCTGTGAGCAAGTAAGCTGAGTTTCTGTGTGCTCAGTGAGAAAACGTATACCTGGGGGCAGTTAGCATCCTATATTCTGAACACAGGCAGGATTCAGTGAGAATATGTGTGTGCGTGTGTGTGTGTATGGGTGCACGCCTGTGTGCACACACACCAGGGTTTCTCATCAGCAATACACTATGGACTTTGAGGGTCAGTACTTTTTTTGTTGTTAGGGGGCTGCCCTGTGCATTGTAGGATATTTAGCTGTACCCCTGACCTCTAGCCACTAGATGCTGGCCGCACCCCACCTCCAACTGTGAGGGCCAAAAAACCCATCTCCAGACATTGCCAAAATCCCCGGGGGGGCTCAATCTTCCCTTCCCTGGTGGTGAGTCACTGACTGATGCAGGCCTGTCATGGGTCCTGGACAGATGGGAGAAAAACAGTGCTCTCCTCCTAAAGGACGACCAGCGCTGCAGAATTTCAGTGCTGGAAACGCCCAAAGAACCTACCTAAGAAATAACCCCCTTTATGGCACAAACAAGGACATTGAGGCCCAGAGGAGTTACGTGATATCTTCACCTTTTAAAAACGATGGTGATGGGTATTAAGGAGGGCACGTATTATGGAGCACTGGGTGTGGTGTATAAACAATGAATCTTGGAACATTGAAAAAATAAAATTAAATTAAAAATTAAAAAAAAAAAGAGTTGAGGTCCTGAGTTCAAATTCAAAAAATAAAAAATAAAAACAATAAAAACGATGGTTTCGATATCACGTTCAAAAGCACATGCCCCATGGCCCTCGTTCCTTAAGTTACTCCTCCAGAAACGGGTTCTCGGGTCTCAGAAGCGGGAGAAACACCTCATACCAAAGCCTTTACTTGGAAGTAAGAAAAACTTTTGAAATTACGTTCACACTAGGATTTCTCAGTGATTTCTGACCCTAGATTCTTTGCCCAATGCTGAATCACTACTAACAGGAAGCTGAGCACATCTGCCCTTGGGGCCTGTGCGCTGAAGAACGGGGCACTCCGCCCAGCTGCGCTCGCAGGCTCTTTTCCCATCCGGGGCACTCCGAAATTCCTGGTGAGGCGTGCCAACTATTCCAGCGTCCAGGTAGAACACCTAACTGAGGGTAAAAAACATTTTCTGAAAAACCCAGTTTGGTTCACTGGTTGGAATGATGGATTATGTCAAGCAATTCATCCTGTGCTAGGCACCAAGGGAATTCCAAAAGAAGGTTTCTTCTGAGGCCCTCTCTGACCATCCCAAGCATCCTTTCTTCTGGATTCTCTTTTCTTCCTGTCCCTGCCATCCATCTGGCACTCAAGCATGTAACGCCTTTTGCTGTGGTGTGTGCGATCCTTCTTCCCTCAACCTGACCAGTTTCCAGCAGGCTGAGGACTAGGTTTTATGACCCTTTCCATAAATTACCCTCTTACTATTTTAACATATCATGCAATAAATCTTTTCCGGTTGGCTGAGAGGAAAGATCTTTCTTGGAAAAATGTGTTGGATACAAATTATCTTTGTATCAACTCGTCTTCGAGGAAGAGGCCTGGGTTTGGGTACAGAAAGGTTCTCCTAGTAGAAACTGTATTTACCTGGTCCCTGTGACTCTTTTATAGTTGTCCTTGGAGTACACTGCGAGAATGCTGACCCCTGAGCCCATGTTCACCAGCAACATAGGGTATGGGTTGTCAAGGCAGTACGGCTTTTTCTGACACAATTCAGGATTTGTGGGGTTTTCAAAATAGTAACATTCCGGCTTGCCGTTGAAGCCAACGGAGTCGACGTAAAGCAGGCCCTGAATCAGACAGTCCAGTTCGTCCAATTTATGGAGCTGCAAGTCAGCAATCTGAAAGAGAACAAAACCTAGTGAGAGAGGCTAGGATCACCTCAGAGGAAGCCCCAGGGGCTTTCAGATGGACCGAACACGCGTCATTAGCCGTAAAAGCATGAAAACATCTTTCAAAGTCCCAAGTTGGGAAACCCTGTGGATCCTTAGTCACTCTGACAGAAAAGCAGCCTTCGCCGGACCTCATGTCTGCCCACAGTGGGAATGGAAGGACAGGAAGTCTCCCGGTTGCTGGAAAAGCCTCCAGGAGTGTGTGTAATGGGCTGAACTGGTGGACCGAGAGGTATGTCCAGGTCCTCCTTTTTAGGACCCGTGAATGTTACCTGATTCTGAAAAAGGGTCTTTGCAGATGTGATTAAGTTAAGGATCCTGAGATGAGGAGAACATCCTGGATTATCTGCATGGACCCTAAATCCACTGACAAGCTTCCTTATGAGACACACGGGAAAGATCTGATGGACAGATGAGAAGGCCCTGTGAAGACGAAGGCAGAGATTGGAGCACTCCGCCACAGGCCCAGAGCCACCAGAAGCTGGAAGAGGCAAATGCAATCTGCTCGAGAGCCATAGGAGGAGGTGCGGTCCTGCCAACACCTTGATTTTGGTCACCTCCGGAGCTATGACTGACTACATTTCTGTTGCTATGGTAACAGGAAACCAATACAGCGTATCACTAAGACCATGGCTCTCCCACAGGGGGAGGAGAGGGAGAATGTTCTGAATGCAGGAAGAACCCCATGCTTGCCCACACACGAGGTCCTGAGCGAGGCATGGTGAGCCTGGGACCTGGGGGCAATCACCTTTGAACCCACAAAACCCAACTCTCCTCTTCCCAGGCCTGGGTTTTGCAGTTAGATAGACCTGGCTTTGAATTCTAGCTCTAGAACTTAACCGAGGGGCATGGGGAAAGTTATTTAACTTGAGAAATCTCAGTTGCCTCTCTGTAAAATGCAGATATTATCCATTGTACAGTGTTGTTGTAAAGATTTCATGATAATAATATATGCACAAAGGGCTCGAAAAAATGTTGGCTCTTTTATGAATAGCGGGAATGGTCCCAAAGTATCCTTTCATGCTCCTATGAGACAAAAACTCCCATTCTCCCAGGTATAGGGAGAAAAAAGGAAATGGGGTTGAGTTGGCTGTAGGACAGCCTTAAGGGAAAATGGCCACTTTGCATCCTTAAAAGTTTAATTCATGGTCCCCAAAAGTAGTATCATTGCTGGTCCAGATGTCTGGATTGATGATCATTTCCCATGAACAGTAACAACAACAACAAAATACTAATAATAAATCTAATGATCACCAACATGACACCCAACCAACGAAGGAAGATAATTTGTAAGATCTAACTTAAATGTTTAAAGAAGTATCTTTAAGAAAATAATAGCTAGTATTTATTATTTATTGCACACCAAGAACTAGATCATTTAAGTCTCACAAAATCCTCTAAGTAGATGTTTTATCCTCGCGTTATGGTTAAGGCTCGCAGAGCTTCAGTAACTTTCCCTAAGTGAAACAACCAGCAAAAAGCTCCCAGGGACTCCCTGTTCTTCTCTTGTTTTCATAATGCATATTGCTTCTGGGATCGGGAAACAACCTAACAAGTACTATACTTAGATATTTTGCCAAAAAGGCATCATCTTCATTAGAAAAGTTAAGAGCTGGAAGAACACTCTTGACTTCACATCACTTATCTGAATTTCCCATTCAACGGACTCCACTAAATCTTTGCCTATAGAGCAGAATTAGTTTGAATAGGTTACCAGCGAGGTGGTACAAGTTTTCTTGATACAAAGAAACAATCATTCTGGGTTTCGTTGTTTTTTTTTTTTTAATTTAAAGATCTAATTGGCTCTATTCAGTGATTCATGAATTGGACAGCATATCATGTATGCTGTAGAAAGGAGGTCCCCAGAAACCATCATCCTAAATGACACTAGCTGATAAAGTAAATCTATCTCATAAAAGATTCCAAACATTTCATTTTTTTTACCGAGTGAAAATCTGGGGTGAGATGCAAATAATTACACATGTTTTAAGGGGGTAATACTTGGGGTACAGAACTACCTGGAGACCTGAAAGACAGTAGTGAGACACAGAAGTGTAAATGCTGTCTTTGTCCTCTCCATTCCTCAGCCTCTTTAACCTCTTCCGCTTTAACTTTTAACCTCTTCCTCTTTAACCTCCTTAACCTCTTCCCCTTACATCACTAATCACAGTCTGGCTGGTTTTCTGGTTCATCAGGTGCCCCAGAGCACCATGCTCAAAGGCCCATCCCATAATAATTGCTTAAGAAACAGTTGTTAAGTGGGACAGGGAAAGTTATCACTTCTTGGATCAAACCAAACTGAAAAGTAGCAATTTCATCAGCCAGTCATGGGACAATAGGTTAACCTGCTTAAAAATTAATCAGAGATCCATCAACAACATCGATAGCCCATGCCCAGGGCCAACATCACAGACAGAGACACACTGTGTCCGGCTGGACATCCTGAACCTATGCTGTGGAAAAAGAAAAACTTATCAAGGTAAATAAACTAAGCACACACAACTTTGATGTGAAAGGAAACACTGTTATCTCACCTTTCTTATCAAATTCAGTTTCAAATACAGTGTCAACAGCAAGCAAAACACCTCTGCTATACGTTTTACTGAAGGATAGATATTTCTGAAGCCTGAGCACTGCATTCCCAAATTGGGAAACAGAAACATTCGTCACTTTCACTGGGCCCTATAGAGACCTCCCTTAAAAGTCTTCACCATCCAGAGAAAAGTCCAGGCTCCCAAGTGTAAGCTGTGAGTCAAATCATTACTTGGATATTCACACAGGCCATCTGAAATTCAGAACAAGATGGGAATTACTTCTCACACTCTGTAGTTGGTAAATATGATTGAACGGACCCTGGAACATTCAGCATGTTCAAATCCTAGCTATGGAAAAACACTCTCTGGGCTTAGTTTTCTTTCTATCAGGAGTAGCAAATGCAAATGCCTACAGGAGACAGTAAGAAAGCACAGAAGAGTGAAGCCCTGGGTTAAATGTAGAGTAAGAGAACACACAGAGGACAATACACACACGTTTACAATTCACCTGCAGCCCATTGTTGCCATGTCACAATGGGAGCTCAGCATAATTAGTTAGCTAACAGCTGTTTAATTTTTTTTTTTTTTGGAACTATTGCAGGCCAACCAAACACACCTGTAGGGTGATGCTGACTTCCATCCTATTGATTTTATATGTATTCTAATGCTGATCTCTATCATGGTTCCTAAATGACAGATCTGGAATATCAGATTCAGCAAACATGCAGATGAAGTTTATAGCTCATGTGAGCATAACCTTGTAACCAAGGTATGTTGGTAAATGTTTAACAACCAGCTCTCTGGGAGCAAAACCCTGGTTTATAGCATTCACCTATTTCTGTGATATAAGTGCCCCCACGATGGCTAATTTCATGTTACTAAACACAGAGTTGGGAAGACATGCACACAGTGGGCTCTCTTAAGCCAGTAGGAACTGGCTCCAGCACCCCACTGCTTGTAAGTTTCCTAAGCACTTTCAGAAAATATGGGTTCTGCCACTTCCTAAATCATTAAGCTTAAACCACTCCCTAAATATAAAAGCAACAAACCTCAGCTTGTCCTAAGACTCAAATAAACTCTGTATAAATAATGGAAGCTAATAAAAAACTATATGGATCTCATCTGTAGGACTTCAGACAAGGAAGCTATTATTTTTAGGACCCATTTTGCAGACGAAATATATCACCAGGGGTCAGTGGGTTAAGTGACCTATTCCGGATCCCAAGAAGCAGAGCAGAAAAAACTTTCAAACTACAACTACGATGAACTAACATGGTTGTGCCTAGTACTAAAGTCACTCAAGCAGGTGTGTGGGTGCCGTGGGATTCTCCAGTTATAGGGGCCATCAGAATCACTCAAAGGATTTGCTGAAACACAGATCACTGGGCTCCACTCCCAGAGTTTCTAACTGCATTTCTAACAGGATCCCAGGTGATGCTGATGCTGCTGGTCCTCAGACCACACGGTAGTAGGCATTGAAGAACTGGGATGAGTCCACGACCCCAGTGAGAACAGACACTGGATAAGGTCACATACTGTCCCTAACAGCACCTGCCCTAGCTAACTCGCAGGGCTACCTTCAAGAATCAAATGAGACGCCTCTGTGAAAATGTTTTGGATACTGTGAAGAACTATACATATGGGTTTTAATTATGTGAGAAGTAAAATAATTTGGATCTTCTTATCTTAAGTTGAAATGCACTAGTCTGCTAGTCAAAACACTATTTCCACACTGAAGACTCTAATTTGTAAAGGGAATTCAGTGATTCTGATTTGCTAATACTAGAAAAAAAATATGGATCCTAAACACAAGGCATGTTCAGGATACGATTGTAAAAGGTTGTCCGTATGTGCTTCAGCTCAGTATGTCAAAAATACTAAATAAAGAGTTAAATAGATAAATCTGGTATAAAAAAAAACAAAAAACCACAAAACCATCCCAAGAGATTCCATAGGTACTCCTATGAAGGTATTCGATGGATCTGCCCCAACCAGTTATATTACTCCCCTGCAATGGAGAAATAAGTCACCAAATTATATTTCAGAAATGAATAAAATACACATCTGTATGATACGTTACACTTCCCAAGGTGCTTTTGAGGACACTGGCTCCATAAATCATTGGAAAAGGTTATCTGACTAAACTGAGAATAATTTGCATATAAAAGTTGATTCTGAATTACAAATTTCACTCAGGGCTCTTTTCTCTTCCCAAAGGAGATCTAGAAGACCTGAGAGAGATGAATTTCAAACACATTCTGTGAGTGAGAAATATGATCTCAAAGATGGCTTCTTCCCCCCGGCATCCAATGATAAAGAGGCCACAGGCCAGTGGTCAAGGGTAAAGCCGGACCCAAGTGGAGAATGACATTGTCTACCAAACCTCATGCTGCCTCAACGCCACGAATCAGTCCCTGGATTCGTAATAGGAACCAAGCTAATAAATATTCTTGAATGGTCCACTTAGATTTAGAATTTCACATATCCACAACTGTCCTCCCTCCTCCTGATAATTTTTCCACTATTCTTAACTTTTTTAGATTGTTTCCTTAGAGATTTCTGGCTTAAGAAAGGCCAATTCTTAAGTTCTCACACCTTGAGAAAAATATCATAAAGCCACCAGAAGATCCTTTTCTGTTCCCTAAATCTCATGTCCACCAAATAAGATTATTGTTATATCCTGTTTGTTAGAGGATAGGTCTTTTTTGAAAAGTAACTGAAAGAGTCACTTCTAACTTCTAATTAAAGTTAGTCTTAGACCAAACAAAACTCACAAGGGAGAAGTATCTATTATAATGAAGAGGTGGACAAAAAGGATATTTTTTTCCCTATACATTCCCTATTGTTAGAATACTTTGCATTTTAAAAAATACTCTTGTTGAAGTGTAGTTGTGGATGAAAATATTAGATTTGGTACATAAAATATTCTTGGTGGGTTCTTCAAAACAAAACTCACAGAAATAGAGACAGGGGATAACCAAGTCTTCCCCTTGAGGATCACTTTCTTCAATGGTGGGATTCCTCATTGGCTTATCACTTTCTTAGACCATTTGTAGTTAGATTAAGTTTTTCTTTTGTGTCCCATTTTGGTGTATCATTAATTCAGAAGGCTCATTTTTGCCAATCAAAGTTTATTTGTGACAGTGATCCTAAAATGTTAAAAGAAGCAGAGAGGAAACAAGGAAGGAAGGAAGGAAGGAAGGAAGGAAGGAAGGGAGAGAAAGAGAAAGAGAGAAAGAGGGAGGAAGGAAGAAAAGAAGGAAGGAAGGAAGGAAGGAAGAGAAAGAAAGAAAGAGAAAAAGGAAACAAGAAATGTAGCTTTGTTCAGTTGAAAGTCTTCTACACAGGGGTCTAACTTAATGCTTGTCTCGTGGTTTATAGCTCTTTCTTATATATTCAAAATTGGATGAAGACTAGTTGACATTATCTGAGGATTTAAGTATATTTCCTACAAATGAAAAGGATATAGTCATTAGATATAACAATTACAAACTATTCAGGGTCTGCTGAATATCTTTTAGTTAGCTCTAATTACTTAGGTTTTTAAAACACACTTCTGCAAAGCTGTATTATATCAAAAACAGTGATTTTATACAATAACAATGACAGGACTTTATGATATATATTATGCTATAATAATAATAATATTATATATAGTTATATATAATATATATATAATGTATAATATAAATTATATAGTATATATTTTATATATATATATATATATATATATATATATAACATGCACTGCTTTATTTTGTCAGATTGCTAGAATTCAGGTTCAATGCTCTTCCAACTAGGAACTCAAATTTAATTTTCATGCCCCTGGATCTCAGCCTTTTCAGTTTCAAAACTCTTTGGTCATTGGGCCCCTTTGGTGGGAAAATGATGCCACGGACCACTCAGGTGAGAGGCAGCATCAAATGCCACGGATAGGCCGGGAAAGGGGACCCAGAAGAAAAAGCTAAAACCTGCTATCATCAGTCTCACTCAGGACACTGTGCTAGGACTCCATTGCCAGCTCCTTAGAAACTACTTACTACACTCCATGGGATAAATGATGTTACTTTTGATGATACAAATAAAATCTGTATTTATAGCTTTATTAAATACTATGAATAATGTACTGATTCATTAACTTCTCCATTAATGATAGACTTTACAGCAAGACTGGATTACACGACTTCCATGACAGAATGCGGCAACTGGCACTCTAGGCTTTGAAAAAATGTATTTTACCACTTATCTCACTCGATTTTCAACTTTCTGGCAAGACTCACCCCAGATCTTCCAACCCTTTCTTCTCTAATGCCCAGACACTTTCATTGAACCTAGCTAACCTTCTTTTCCCTTTATTTTCTATATCTTTTATTGCATTTTATTCTTATTTTTATTCCCTGTGAGTTGAGGCTGGACAGTACAGATTATCTTGACTGTAGAGATGGGGACACTGGAACACACAGCTGTAAAAATATGGCTAAATAAAGAGAAGCGGGAGCTATCTTATTCACCCATGTCCTCCACATAGCCAGATTTGTGAAACGTACATGAGCAGTTCAGAGCTGGTACGGGAGGCCACACAGGGGACAGTGTTATTCTTAACACCTAAAACCATACTCCTGGAACCTAACTCACGAATAAAGAAGTCACCTATGAATAATAACCAAATGTTTCCTTTTTGTTTTGAGCAAAACTTCTGAAGGACATTCACAAAACAAAAAAAGACACTTAGAGCCAACCATAGGTAGACAGCAGTCGTCATTTTTCATAGGATTTCTAGAAAGCCTCTCTGGCGGGGCCTCAACCTCTATAGCTACAGAACCGGAATGATGATTACGCTTTTCACGGCACTGTAATAAGAATCAGAGGAAAACTCTCAAATACTCCGGAAAGGGATTGATATCATCTTATCTTTAGCATATCATGCAGCAGTAACTGTAACAAAAATGATGACGATAACTAATATTCATGAGCATTTACTAAGTGCAGGTACATATTTCCTCATAGAATCCTGCATGGAACCCCCCCATGAGGTACGAACTATCCAGACACAGGAGGCAACTGAGGCACAGAGAGGTGAGGTGAACCTGTCCAGAGCCCTAAGGCTCTCAGTCTAGCTCTTCCACACGAGAAGCCGTGACTATGGACACAGGAGAGGCTTCCTTTCCTTCTCTGAGAGGCGGTTTTGTTGTTTAAGGAGCACAAAGCTGCCCTACCATTCTGAAGTCCTTTTCGAACTTGAACGCCCCGCCTCCCGTGGCGCAGAGGGTGGTGTGAAGGCTGGAGAAGTTCTTCTCGCTGCCCATCTGGATGAACCTGTGCATCGCACAGCTGGGGAAGCGGATGAAGTGCAGGTTCCCTTTGCGCCCACACATGGTCAAATTTTTCAGTTCTAGGTGGACGTCTCGGATCCCGGTTTTCCCGTAAGCCGTGTTCGAAGTCAAATACTTCCTGATGCTCTTCAGGTTCTCCACCTCCTCTTGTTCCTCTTCAGCTGTAATATCCTTTGGCTCAAAGTAGACCAATTTAACCAGTGTTCCACCGATATCCATGCCGAACCAGGGGAATGCTAGAAGACAGAAGGAGAGTACTGTTGGATTCTACGCATTTAAAGAGATGCTCAATTTCTGCATATCTGATAATGAGATGCAGTGGTGTCATCTGTATGTGGATTTAACATCCAATGCCCCTACCTTCAACTCTATGTGCCTAAAAGAAGAGACAGGCAAGGAAGGAGAAATTCACCATTTAAATGGCGCCCATGATTCTTTCTGCCCATACTCTGCTTGGAGTCTGCGTCTGGACTGAGCCTGAGATGAAAAACAGAACTTGGCAGTCCCCTAGGCCCATCTCAATTCCCAGGGCTTCTCAGGGCTCGAGTGTCTTCCCAAGCTGAGTACAATTCCAATTCTTAAGGTTCTAGTTCTGCATACACCATGGCTCCCAAATGCTAACGACTTTACCAGCATCTGGGCCAAAGAAACAGCGATCTGTTCCAACGCCAGGGGAAAAACTGGCTATGCTAGGTGTACCACTGGGCGTGTTGGTCTCTAACCCACATGGCGCACTCTTAGGGCACTTTTCAATGACAACTGTTACAGCATTCGATTTTTGCCTCCACAAGCTGACTCTGCAAGACAGGAGTCCACTGCTTTCACCTACAGAAGAGGTAGAAAGGAGGAAGCGAGTGGGTTATGAGAGACCATGACCCTACGGCGGCATAACTCTAAAGAGAACAGCTCCTGTCATAGCTCATTTCTTTCTTCGTGAAGCAGAGACACTCTTCACCTCAAAATGGCCTGCTAAGGAATCCTCCACCCAGCTGTGGGCTCGAATCGCCTTTAGCATCCCGATTCTCATCTCCTCTCCCACACGTTCTGATTTAATTCAGGGCGGCAACCTGGGCATGAGATTTTCTGAAAGTTCTCTCGTGGTTCCAGCAGGCTTGGGAACTGTTAAAGCAGAAGAACCATGGTCTCTGACAGGCAAGACCAGCAATAAGCACGGCACCCGACCAGGTCGGCAACACGAAGGCGTGCCTTGGGGATGAAGGTGTGCGCATGCGTGTGTGTGTGCGCGTGTACATTACGTGTGTGTATATATAGAAACATATGTATCAAATCTGTTCAGGATGTTTATCTATAACAAAATAAATCTCCATCATAATAATTTTTCTTGTTATTAAAAGAATAGGCTGAGCTCCCTGAACCCTGACTTCACTGAGAGGTGACCTAGGAAGTTAATACTGTGCTGTCAGATGCTCTGCGATGGACACAGAGCAAACTCGAATGAGACTGCAAAATCCGGGGTCTCCCTTTTCATTTCCCTCAGCAGACGCCATGGGCTAAATCTGAAACTGGAATATTAAAGCTGAGTTTAAAGATACAGGGAGCTCAAATGACTTCTTTCAAGAAGTTTATTTTATTCAGCCCTGGAGAACATCCATCTGAGCCCTAGTCAAGTTGTGCATTGTCATACACAGAGATTTCATGGCCAGGAACATGAGGGAGACCTCCAGCAGTTCTTTTTCCTCGGCTGCCCTCCTATTTAGCCCTCTTCATCAGTAAGTTGGGGAGGGTAGGGGGAGAGGTACATAGCAAGAAGCCATCCCTGTACATGCAGTGTTTTTCTCCAGTGCTTCCCTGCTGTCATCTGAGCTGTAATCCAAGCCAGCTGCTCCACCCTTGGAAGCAGTAACTCTTAAAAAATACAGGAAAATAAAACCCCAAACTCCCCAAAAGATTAAGAGCAGCAGATTCCACGGACAAGACCAAGATCACGAATGTCCTATTATAATTGTGGAAGTTTGCAAAGCAAATCCCACGCAGCCCAGTGCAGGTTGGGAAGCTTGCTTGTCCTAGCAGGAGATAATAGAAAACTGGAAGTTCACTCCTATCAGTGAATTCAACTTGGACATTTCTTGATCCTTTCTCTAAAACTCACGGTCAGCATGGCCCACAGTGTAGCTAATAGGTCAAACCTCAAGTCAGGATTCACGGCTGCTTCCAATAAATAGCAGTCAGTGACCAGCTCACTGTCACTCCCTCCACCTCTCTGGGTCTCAAGTCCCTTACTGTGAAAGAAATGGATTGCAGCAGAATGGTCTCCAGTTTTCTCCCTACTCTAAACTTCCTAGAGATTCTTTCAGAAGTATTAAAAAAAAAAAAAAAATCACAACCACCCCCAATCATGTAGGCTGACCAGAGCCCCAGTTTTAATCTCCACTGAAATACTTTATTGGCATGGCAACAGGTGCCTGGACTATACAATCAGTGTTGCAGGTATAATCCATTCTTATCATAGTAGGAAAGACACCTACTACTGGACAGGATGGGGAATATTCTGGAATATTGTTAGGCTAATCATTTGGAAGAATTCTAACAACACCTATTAAAATCAAAAGTACACATACATTTTTAACCTAGCTAATCCCTCTCCTGGACCATACTTAAAAAGCACCAGTATTTGAGGATAGGTATAAGAATGTTCATTGCATACAACCCAGCAATTGCACTACTAGGTATTTATCCAAAGGATACAAACACAGTGATTCGAATGACCACATGCACCCCGATGTTTATAGCACCAATTTCATAACAGCCAAAATATGGAATGAGCCCAGATGTCCATCAACAGATGAATGGAACTAGAGGGTATTATGCTAAGCAAAATAAGTTAGTCAGAGAAAGACAAATACCATGATCACGCTCATAGGTGGAACTTAAGAAACAAAACAGATGAACATAGGGGAAGGGAAGGAGAAATAAAATAAGATAAAAACAGAGAGGGAGGCAAACCACAAGAGACTCTTAACTATAAGGGAACAAACAGGTTTGCTGGAGGGGAAGTGGGTGAGGGATGGGGTAACTGGGTGATGGGCATTAAAAAGGGCACTTGATGGAATGAGCAGTGGGTGTTATATGCAACTGATGAATCACTAAACTCTACCCCTGGAACTAATAATACACTATATGTTAACTAAACCGATTTTAAATAAAAAAGGAAAAAAAAAAAAGAATGTTCATTGCAGCGCCCTTTACGGTGGCCAAATTAAAAAAACAAAAAAGGGGCACCTGGCTGGCTTAGTGAGAAGAGCATGTGACTCTTGATTCATGAGTTCTAGCCCCACACTGGGGGTAGAGATTACTTAAATGAATAAAAACTTAAAAAAGGAAAAAACCATAAAAACAAAAACCTGAAAACAAAGTGCACGCCCTGTCACAGGAAAACTGTTCAACAAAGTTTATTATTTCCAAACCACAGAATACTGGGCAGCCGTCAAAAAGAATGAATGAGATCTATACCACTTGCCTGCTATCCCTAAGCTTCTGTTAATAAGAAAAGTAAAAGATCCCTAGAAGCGCAAATCATTTATTTACCCTGTTTGGTTTGGAAAAAAAAAAAAAAAGAGGGCAGGAAGGCAGGAAGACAGGAAAGCAGGTGGAAGGGAGACCCCTATATTCGAGATTACATGAGCCTGCTGAAAGATAGAGAAGGCTATCCCTCCAGGCCGTTAATATCTTTAGCAGGTGACAGGATGGGCAGACTGTATGGATGGAGGCTAGAGCTTAGGGGAGGGGATGAAGAAAATTCTACTCTCAGATCATTCAGTACACGCAGAAGTAAAAAATAAAGAAAGAAAGAATTCAGTGACAATGGAAAACAGGAGCCATCCCAGCACAGAATCGAGAGAACAAGCTGTGTGAAACCTAGAAAATAATCTAGTTCTGTAGTCAAAATCCAGTATTCGCCCAGCCATAGCTGTCACCAGCCCTGGGAAATGAAGAGTCCCTTCATGGCTTTTTATTTGGTTGGCTATTGGTAAGTACAAGTAACTGCAAAGAGGTCTCACTTTTAAAAACGTGACAGGGGACACCTAAACATTTCATAAGTTATTTAGAATCCTGTTGTCTTTCCTGCTTCACCTCCTGCTCATTTCAATGCTTTTGTTGGCAACCCAACAAAACAGTGGGAAAAAGTGTAGAGTTCTGAAAATTCAGTTATATCAGCAGTTTTGCTTAAGATAAAAGGGAATAAAGATCGGAACACTGCATTAGTTTAAATTGTAATAGAAACTGCTTTCACTTACCTGTGTTCACTTCTTACCTTCATGAAAAAAATAAATGTTCTTCTATTCACATTTTAACGCTTTTATAGAAACTGTCAGATTTTTGAACGCAGTTTTATTCATCTCCCTGATATCAACGGCTACCTAAATCTTACACTTCCCAACCATAAGCCCTGGATGGAGATAAAAGACAAGGGGAAGGAAGAACATCCCAGTGCAGCTATCATCCATGATTCATGTGTTCTTTAATCCAGAATATCCAAATGCTTTGATAAATTCAGCTGAACCACTGATAAGAGTCTGTTCTGTGTTTGCCAGGAGTGATGCTGGAATGTCTGCATTCACCCTCTACTCCTTCAACCAGATATCATTTTTTTAAGAATTTCTAGAACATTCATCAGAGATGTTCAGCAGGAGACATGGCTTAAAGTGCACAAGAAGATGTTCACAACTGATTTACTCACTCAAGATGGTTTCTACCATAGTGAAGTGTGTGTAAACGAGAAGCCGACATTCATCAAACAAGGTGCTACAGATAAGTAGTGGACTTTAGGTCCACCTTCTCTCAGCATATTATAAAGAATCAGCATAATAATAAAGAATAAAAGGAACTATTCCCCAAAGAAATTCTTGCACGAGTGCACCAGGAAACATACACAAAGATGTTCACTGCGGCAATTTTTAGCAATTAAAAACTGGTAACAATGTAGACACCCATCAGCATGTAAATAAAATGTAATATGCTTATATGATAGAATACTATATAGCTATGAGAACCAACTAGATTTATATGTGTCAAGATAGAGCCCAAAAACAATGCTGAAGGAAAACTGCTTTAATGGCGGGCCCGTGACATATAGGTTGTCACTCCCAGGTCAGAACATTTAATTAGAGGCATGAGACCAGCACTGTCCCACAGCGACGGGAAGCATTCCAGATGTTGGCTGACCTGTCAGCTTAGGTCCTGGAGTGAAGACAGAGCCAGTCTTCAATGCACATACAGCATGAGCACGAAATGAACCTTCATTCTTTAAACCACCCAGACTTGGGTATCATCCTTTACTACAACAGACCCTGACCTGACTGCTATTGAAATGGAGTGACTTCAACAGCAACAAAAAAGGTCAGGCAGCAGGGAGGGAGGAAACGGATTTTGGAGGCTGGCAAAACATTTGGTAAAACCATCATGTGTGATAACTTGAAAGGCAGATAATACACCTAAAGAATTAGTAGATATTGTGGAAGACATTGAAAGTCAAATGTTGGTAGCATGTGTTGGCTACTGTTGGCTACATTTTATTTTTTTAATTTTTATTTATTTATTTTTGTAAAAGTAGGCTCCACACTTGACTTGGGGCTTGAACTCACATCTCTGAGATCAAGGGTTGCATGAGCTACTGAACAAGTCATCCAGGCGCCCCTGTTGGCTGCATTTTAAAAGGTGTGCCCAGAAACAAACTGAGGGTTGCTGGAGGGGACGGGGGGGGGGGGGGGGCCCGAGGATGGGGTAACTGGGTGATAAGGCATTAAGGAGAGCATGTGATGTAACGAACACTGGGTGTTACATACAACTGATGAATCACTGAAGTCTACCTCTGAAATTAACAATACACTCTATGTTAATTGATTGTATTTAAATTTAAAAAAAGGAATTTACCATTAAAATAAAAGGTGCACCCAGAAAGTAAATTGGCTGATTTACAAACAAAAAGAGGGAATAGGGTCCATCAAGTCAGAGTTGCAGGGTTGGAAAAAGCAGCTGCTTCTCTTCCCCAACAGATAAATGATGAAACTGAGAAACAAGAAAGACTTTGCATAAGAGAGCACAATTAGCACTTAGCTGTGGGGTGAGGTTCAAAGGAAAAGAATAGACTATCACACTCACTCTTAACACTGTGAGAGGGTTACGATGTCTCCAAGTAAAGATGCAGGTAAGGTCACAGGCTTCTTAGCTAATTCTGTCAATTAGAATACCTCAGCGAAAAAGAGACCAGAGGCGTGGCTTTTCCACCAAAGGCTGACAGGTTCAAAGTATCATCAATTAAGTCAATAAAGAAAAACTGGAAGCAAAACTACAAAGGCATCCAGGGAACTTAAGTATGCCAAGGACTGAGGGCTTGGCATATGGAAATAAAATAGAGTTAAATAGATAGGAAACTTACTTCCTTTTGAAAAGAGTTTTACTGCCAGAGAACACCCGAGCCCCCAACCCTCTAAAGTCAGCTGAGAAAGTGGCTCAGCTCCCACAAAGGGCATATTCTTCAGTCTCGCCTTAGTTGTGATCCAGGAGGTTATTGGAAGAAGCCAAGGCCTGAAGAGAGCAATAGATTGGGGAGCCCCTTTTGGAGAGAACAATCAAGACCCAAAGGGACATCCTTTACCTACAAGTCAAGGAGCCCAGATGGATTTCAGAATTGCTTCAGCATTTTAGAACGACTGAGGACCAATGAATGGAGGCCTCCCATCCACCTCCTTTCTGAATAGGAATGTATACTGGGTTTTCCAATCTTTCTTTCACCACTATTTATTAATAAACGATGTGGGGGCGGGGGCACAGCAGGTCACTGGCGTCTTTCAGTTCAGAAGTCTCTAGCTCAAGAGGACAGACATCCAGAGTTGATGTGGAAACCACTTTGTATCACCCCGCAATTTGGATCCCCCTACCCGTCATCCAGATACCACCATGACTGGGGGAGGTTTGAGGGGCTGTCTACTTTGGGATGGGAATGCCTATAGTTCGCCTGCAGTTGGGAGAGCAAGGCAATTATCTGGTAATCGGAAGAGTAAATTGTGGTAATCACTAGTGCTGCTGGCCAAATATTTCTGGTTCTCTTCCTTCCAGGCCCAAGGGGTCAGACTGCAGCTCCTTGCCATTTTATAATTGAGCTGGACAACGTGCCTACCCCAATCAGTGAGTTGTGCTTGGACATGTGTATGTCACTTGCAGACCGGAGCACTTATGGCTGGGATGAGACCCTTCGGAACTCTTTGTGACCAGGACCAGCAAAGCCCAAGATAATGACTGTTGCCTCATTTGGGTCAGAGTGACGATGAGCCAGAATGGAGCCCCAGCCACCCCCTCAATGGGTTTATAGTGCGAATGAGAAATAAACCTTTGTTGTTTTAAGGAACTGAGATTTGAGGGTTGTTACGTAGATGATTTGCCTATCCTGACTAGTATGTCCTCCATCAAAATCCAGCTATTGGGCGCCTGGGTAGTTCAGTCGGTTAAGCGTCTGCCTTTGGCTCAGGTACTGATCCCAGGGTCCTGGTCTTGAGCCCTGAATTGGCTCCCTGCTCAGCGAGGAGTCTGCTTCTCTCTCCCTCTGCCCCTCCCCCTACTCATGCTCATCCTCTCTCTCTCTCTCAAAAATAAATAAGTAAAATCTTAACAAACAAACAAAAAATCCGGCTATTTTTTCCCCTGGAACCCTCCCTCTCCTCCAGAACCAGATCCAGGGACTCACAGTCTCGCTGATAAACACGTGGTAGCTGAGTTAAATAAAAAGGTATGTAGGTCCTGTCGCATTTAGTCCTGTCTAAAAATTTCTCCAAACACAAACCAGGATTGGCAATCTGGTAGTAATTTAAAACCGTGAAATGAGTCTGTATTCCAAATACCGTGGCGAAGATATTTAAAAGTTTTATCGGTAGTTGGTGGCTTTAAAACAAAGCCTGTTTCTTAAAGACGTTTTTGGAACACTGGAATAGTCTCTGAGAGGTGCCCGTGCTTCCCGCAGTAAATTTCAAGGGTTACACAGTAAACTCCAAATAGCATCAATGAGCAAAGACAAAAACAAAAACAAAAACAAACACAAAAAATACCGGGACACCTGGGTGGCTCAGTTGGTTAAGCAGTTGCCTTCGGCTCAGGTCATGATCCCAGGGTCCTGGGATCGAGTCCCGCATTGGGCTCCTTGCTCGGCAGGGAGCCTGCTTCTCCCTCTGCCTCTGCCTGCCACTCTGTTCTCTCTCTCTCTCTCTCTCTCTGACAAATAAATAAAATCTTTAAAAAAAAAAAAACGCAGAAAAAGTTTCCTACCAGTCGAAGAAACAGTTTTAAAGGGCCAAGGGAGCCTGACACTAGAAAATCTACCTCCTCTTGAACAACTGGCCAGAGCTTTTACGGTGTTCCCGGTAAGGCAAAGTTCACTAATGCCAATATTTCTTCCTGTGTGGAAGGTTAGCGCCTCTGGGCACAGGTCTGACTCAGCAACCAGTTGCTGTCCTGCACAGTTTAACACATCTCTCGAGGTTCCACCAAGTTGGAATTTGTTGAAATAATTATGAACAGGGAACAGTGGGATTGAATTTCTTTTCCCACTACTTGAGAATAGATTTTTTTTTAAGATTTTATTTATTTATTAGAGAGAGCATGCAAGTGAAGGGGGGTGCATGGGAAGAGGGACAAGCAGACTCTTTTTGGCATGGAGCCAAAATCAGGGCTCACTCTCAGGACCCTGAGATATGACCTGAGCTAAAATCAAGAGTCAAGACACTTAACGGACTGAGACGCCCAGGAGCCCCACAAATAGATCTGTTGAGCTAACTAACGGGTAGAAAAGATATTTGAGGTTTGTATAAGGAACAGGAAAAAAAAAAACTTTTAAAACACTGATATTTTGGGGTCCCTGGGGGGCTCAGTCAGTTAAGTGTCTGCCTTCAGCTTCGGTCATGATCCTGGGGTCCTGGGATTGAGCCCCAAGTTGGGCTCCCCACTGAATGGGGAGACTGCTTCTTCCCCTGCCCTACCCCCCATTCACGCGTGCTCGCTCGCTCTCTCAAATAAATAAATAAAATCTTAAAAAAAAAAAACCCAACACAATAAAGCACTGATTTTTACACTACATGAATACTAATTATGTTGAAGTTGCCTAAGGACCTCTACATGTTAAAAAAAAACAAAAAACCCAAACTTTGTTAACTTAGATCCAAGCATGTAACAGAATTGAATTTCTTGGGGCGCCTGGGTGGCTCAGTGGGTTATGCCTCTGCCTTCGGCTCAGGTCATGATCTCAGGGTCCTGGGATGGAGCCCCGCATTGGGCTCTCTGCTCGGTGGGGAGCCTGCTTCCCCCTCTCTCTCTGCCTGCCTCTCTGCCTACTTGTGATCTCTGTCTCTGTCAAATAAATAAATAAATAAAATCTTTTAAAAAAAGAAAAAAAAGAATTGAATTTCTTAAAAAATTAGTTCTCTGAGGCCTAGCCTTCCCTTCACCATGTCTAAATTTAGCTGGTAGTATAATGTAGTCTTTGCTAATATATTCATAGAAACATTTAACTTTAAGAAGTGAAAGGGACCTTAGGTCGAGTCCAACATTCTGTTTACAGATAAGAAAATTATGGCTCAGAAAGATCAAGGATTGTCCAAGGTCAGTCCCAGTAGTTTGGACCCATTTTCAGTTTTATGAGCCAGTACGCTCCCCATTTTGCAAGGCTTGTCTGAGTTGAGTAGCTTGTCACTTGCAGTGACAGCATGCAGACAGATAGGATGGCCATGGGCAAGTTTCTTCCTTGAGCCACGGACTAAGCTGTAAGGTGGAAGTGGGCTCACCGATCACCAAGGTTCTGTCCACTTCTCTCACATGCCATCATCCTCAACACACACACACACACACACACACACACACACACACACACACGGCCCTCCAAAACTATACTTTTAACTGCATAAAACATAAGAGCTGAAAACCTAACAGCTATTTAAGGACCTTGAAGAAAGTGGTAAATGTAAAATTTAATAAAAGGGTTTCGGTAACACTGTAACGGAACCCATAATTATTGCACACAAAGCAATCAGCTAAACATGAAATATTCTATGCGAAGAAACTTGAGTCATGCTCTCTTTCAAATTAATGCACACCAGGTTCCCTTCGTTTGAATTTTAGTCACATGGCAATCCCCAGTGTTGGCAGGGGGACGAGGGCACAAGCACTTACAGAGCGCCAGTGGGAATGAAAACATGGGAGTTTTGGAAATACCTATTAAAAAAGCTCCAAATTCCTCCTATATTCTTCAATATATCGGTTCCACTGTACCCTAAAGAAATAATTATGCACGCATTCAAAGATTTATCTTAAAAAAATCACTGAACTTTTGCTGAGAGTAAGAAAATTAATTATTGTCCAAACATACAGAATGGGTTAAATAAACTAAATAAATGATTACCCATTAACACAAAGGAACAAAACACCACCATTAAAATGATTTTCTAGGATGGCATTTAATGATGTGAGGAGAATGTTCATTCTATGTTGTTAGGTGAAAAGGAAAGGTGATGCAGTGGTACGCTGTACAAGATTACAATTCTGTATAAAAATTAAATACCTATTTGTGCACAGAAAACAGGACTAGAAACTTCAGGTGGAAATGTTAACAGCTGTTATCTCTGGGTCATGGATTAGGGTAATTTTTTTCTCCTTCTGGCTTTTCTGATGATGCTTTTCAATTCCTTACAGTAACACATTTAATCTTAATAATCAAAGTTATTTTATTTATTTATTTATTTATGGATAAAGACTTTATTTCTTTATTTGAGAGACAAAGAGAGAGAGAGCACGAACAGGGGGCAGGGGGAGAGGGCAAGAAGCAGACTCCCTGCTGAGCAGGGAGCCGGACACAGGGCTCGATCCCAGGACCCTGAGATCATGACCTGAGCCAGTCAGACACCTAACTGACTGGGCCACCCAGATGCCCAATAATCAGTTATTTTAGAATTCTGAATCAAAAACTTCACTGTAACGATGCAAAAGAAAAAGAAATTATTTTACCTTTGCTTCAGGGAGCTGACAGCAGATCTGTGGTCCTGCCCTCGGGAACCAGTGTGCCTGCATTCCCCAGCTCCACAGCCCCTTCTCTGCTCAGCAAATACCCTCCCTCTATCAAGCCTCTTATTGAAATCCAGGAACGCCTGAGCCCCAAGAAGAAAGCTGTTTCATCAGTTAGACCCTTGGCAGGTGGGAGTTTAGGGCAGGAGGAAGGAATCCTGGTTTACCCACCTGCACTGCCGTCAGGGCAAAACCTGTAGGTTCAACTTGGCCATTCAAAACACACTTGACGGCGGCAGAGGTATGTTTGTGGGAAAGGATCACCGTGGGAAAGGCCACATATCCCTGTGTGACAATAACCCTCCTGCCACTGGCATAGCCTCCAATTCCCGTCAACTTTTTCCCTCTGGTGCAGACTGGGATGGGAACAAAAAAGCTGATCCAAAAAAAAAAAGTCTGATCATATTCTCATATACGAGAGCGAAAAAGAGGATAGCGAGGATTCCTTTCCGAACTTCTGAGGCCAGCAGAAGTGTCACCCCATCAGCCACCAGAACTAATGCCCGGATTTCACCAACTCTGCTCAGCTACACACAACACATGCAGTTGCCTAGGGCCTGCCACCTTTCTGGGCACTCATGAAAATATTATATTTTCTTTTAAAATCGGAAAAAAACATACAAATTTTCAGGGCAAAGAAAATGTTGTAATATGTCATATCAACACATTCGTCTTTATACCAACAGAGTTAAACACTCTAATTTTGAATTTCATATGGAGGAAGGAGCACATAAAGGCCAAGTGCTTCTTGGTGGGGGTTGGGGGCGGGGTCCATGGAAGTTAGCCTCAGTTTACATTCTGTGCCACACCCAATCACAGGTTAGAGCTGACAAGATGCCAGACCAGAGTCTGCTTTGCATTTGCAATTTGAACTGGGGAGCTGGTTTGTTTACAATTGTATTTCCTTCAAGCAACTTCAATTTTAGTACTCAGTGCAACTAAATTTAAAGTCCAAATTTTAAAGACATTTATTCTTAAAAAAGGACAGGCTCTATTCAACCACATGCTTTCTCAACGTTGCCTCATTATAAAAACTGCCGAAGGCACTTGTTGAAAATATGGACTCCCAGGCCACAGCCTGGAGATTGGGATGCGGTGGGACTGGAGAAAATCCTTCAGCGGCGGGGGGAGGAGGGGTATAATTCTCACTGGTCAAGTTCAAAACTGCTATTCTAGTTGAATCGAAATGAATGCTATAAGAAGCTAGACCACAACTTAAAAAGTGAGAAATCAGAGTTTGAATGGGCTACTCTTGCTTTTAACTGGGAGGGAGCTCTGAGGCTGGGGTGGTGCTAGCACCGACCTGGCAGACGTTCCCATGCCCTAAAGGCACCTGAGCACATCTAATTGCCTGTTAATGAAACTACTAATGGGCAATTTATACATGAGGGCCGCAGGTGATTTTTAAATTTTAAATACAGCTTTTGAATTTCCAGGTATCATCCACCCACGACTAAACCCATGGTCCTGGGTTTAGAAACGTTCCCTGTATGATTAAGTGTTGTCATTGCGCTCCTCTCTCCCAGGCACTCCCATGTTAAAAGTGACCATGCCTTCGTCCATAAAGAAGGTAGCTCATGACACAATACTGGTGGATTTCAGGCAGGCAGGCAGATGTTCTTTGATTTGCAACCCAGGTGGCCGACCTCGACACAGACAACCACATGAAATCCGAACAACAAACAGAAACACCAACATAAAAGCTATGTTACTTTTTTTTTTTTTTAGGTTAAGATTTGAGAGAGAGAGAGAGAAAGAGGGGGGAAAAAAGGTCTTGCAGGGCGCCATTCTGGTGTTACCCATAATTGTATTCGTAGCTTGAACCTGGGCCAGGAGGAAGTGGGGGCAAGATGAAGCTACAGATGAGGGGATCCAAAATGTCAAACCCATGAATGAGGTGAAAGAAACTTTTCCTTGAGTGTCCTTCTCAAGTCCCTGAGCAACTCAGTGAGGTGCGGTTTCTTTCCCCAGGTCCTGGAGCCTCTCCCCGCCACCCCTACAAGAGAAAATCAGAGCAGGAGCAGGAGGAGGGATGTCACTCTAGTGACCACCGAGCTCATTCTGTTTCTGTCACCCCCACGGTCAAGTTCTGGATTTCTATCCTAGGTCCTGAGGAGGAGAAATGATAGGCAATGAAATAGGAAATGAAAACTGTGTCCCAGTCCCTCAGTAACATTGTCAAGCCAAGGAAAGGGGCGGGGAGGACGGGGACAATTACAGAGAGTTAAGGTCATTGACCTTATTTCTCACCAAGAAGCTGTCTGTCCTGCCCCATAGAGAGGCAACAGAAGGTGAGAATCAACCTTCCATGCGGTCCTCGGCTTTAATAACGCCACCTTCGTCATCAGAAATACAGTCCCTTGGACTAAAAAGAAAATCCTGCAGAGATGTGCTGAGGGACAAGAGTGCAGTGGCCCTGTGACTATCTCCAATGTGATCATTTCAGCACCCAGAACTAACCAGAGCGTCCACCCAGGAATGGTTCCTCCAGCTCCCTAACGCACTGCACTGAAGCTCAAGATGGCAATCTCATTACCTGCTTAAGCAAATCCCAATTTAAACCACCAAGAGGTTTAGCTTTCTGTCTTGATAAGCCACCAAAGCATATGTACTTACTCCAGGGATGCTGCTGACAATTTAATACGAGGGAGTGGTTAATTGCAGGCTTCGGGGAGAACCACAGTGCTAGGTGGCCCCACTGGGCGGAACAACAGGTCTACCAGAAATGGGCTTTGTTCATGCACTTCAGCTTAACTGTGAAAGTCTGGCGTATCTTTAAAGTCAAGCTGAGTGGGGACTGAGGAAAGACGTGCCAACTGCTCACACAGCATTGCTAGTCGAACGAAAGAGAACACAAGCCCCTCTTCAAATAATCTGAGAGCAACTACGTCCTGAAGGAGCCACTGATTCAAAACAGGTATTTATGACAGTGAGAGGCACTGTGGCACAGAGCCGGGATACGGCCGTGAACTTGACCCCTTGGCACTGACGTTCGGGTCTGCAAGGACTGATCGTTAATCAAGAACAATCACGAAAGAGTGAAAACTCTGCTATGAGTGAAATCCCCACTGTCCTAGGATCAGACCCCATTTAAAACAATCCCTTAGTATTTATGAATGGCAGCTTCAAGCAGGGTTCCTTCTTAGGTATAATAATCATCAAAAAGTTAAGCTTGAGACTTCCTAGCCATTCAAGAACCTTATCATTAAACTGGAGATGATACTCAAACCTACAAAAAAGTTTAAAACCACAGGATGTGAGTGTTGGAGGGACATCAGAGCTCTTTGAGGGACATGCACATCAAAATCACAATGAGATACCACTTTGAACCCACTGGAGTGGCTATAATTTAAAAAATGGAAAATACCAAGTGTTAGTGAGGATGTGGAGAAACTGGAGCCCTCACACGCTGTTGGTGGGGATATAAAATAGTGCAGTCACTCTGGAAAACAGTCTTAAACATAAGCTAGTATATGATTTAGCAAGTCTGCTCAGTACGCACCCAAGAGAAATGGAAACATGTCCACACAAAAAGTTGTATGCGAATGTTCATAGCAGCATTAATCATAATAGCCAGAAAGTGGAAACAACCTGATTGTTCACCAACTGATGAATGGATCAATAACCTATGCTATCTCCATGCAATGAAGATTCGGCAATAAAAAGGAATGAAATACTGATATGCACTGAGACACAGACGAACATTGAAAACACTATGCTAAGAGAAAGGAACCAATCACAAGAGACCACCTAGTATATGACTCTAATATGTGAAATGTCCACAACAGGTAAATCTGTAAGAGGCAGAAAAACTAGTGGCTGCCTGGTGTCGGGAATTGTGGGGGCAAAAAGGAGTGACTGCCAACAAGTTTTGGGCAGGAGGGCGATGGAGTGTTCTAAAACTGACTGTGGTAATGGTTGCACTCTGTGAATACGCTACAAACCACCTAATTGCATATTTAAATGGCTGAATTGCATGTGAATTATATCTTTTTTTGTTTTTTAAAGATTTTATTTATTTGTCAGAGAGAGAAGGAGAGAGCACAAGCACGGAGAGTGGTAGGCAGAGGGAGAGGGAGAAGCAGGCTCCCTGTTGAGCAAGGAGACCGATGCGAGACTCAATCCCAGGACCTTGGGATCAAGGCCTGAGCAGAGGCAGACGCCTAACTAAATGAGCCACCCAGGCATCCCTGAATTATATCTTAATAAAGCAGATTTTATGCATATATGAAGCTCTGACCTAATCCCTTCATTTTACAGATAACTTTTAAATATATAAATGCCAAGTTGGGGCACCTGGGTGGCTCAGTTAGTTAAATGCCTACCTTTGGCTCAGGTCATGATCCCAGGGTCCTGAGATCAAGCCCCGCATCCAGCTCCCTGATCGACGGGAAGTCTGCTTCTCCCTCTCCCTCTGCCCCTCTCTCCCTGCTTGTGCATGTGCTCTTTCTCTCCCTCGCTCTCTCAAATGAACAAATAAAATCTTTTTTAAAGATAAATAAAATAAATGCCAAATTATAATTGCTTTTGAAGAAAATCTTTCTAAAATGCATGACCAACTTTCCCATATTTTTAGAGAAAATAAATAGTAAAAAAATTTTAGCTCTTCCTGATGACTGATGGGCATATGAGAATCAATTTTTGTGCCCACTACAGACTGATGCCCTCAGAAACCACATGAATCTGTGCTTCCCAGGCTGCTATGACTTGAGTGTTCTTCGTATCTATTATAGCTTTCTCTGTCTTGCTTTTGGGCTAATGCTGTTAATTTCTTGCTGCTATCAATGTTACTGTGGTGTTTCTATCCCAAACCCACTGTATATGAATGCAGAGAAACCAGAAAATCAAGTCTGTTAAAAACTGTGCCTTTAGTAAGAGTAAATAGACTCAGAGCACAGGAAGTACTCTGAATGCAAAATGCAAAAGCCATCTCCAATTTTATCTACTTTCCAACACTGATTTGGCTGGCTCATAAGTGTTTGCTTCCTTCCAGGTTCTCAGCTGCCTTCTGGCTTATTGCTGGCAGGTTTCCAGAAGTGACGATCACTGTCATTAGTAATAAATGTTTTCTTTTACTATAACAATTTTTATCAAAGGCACAGCTAAATATAATATGTAGTTGGAAAAAGAGGTTACAACTTTAAAAATATAAATGAGTCTTCAAAATATTTTATTTATCTGGTGCCATTTAGTTTGCAGACAGAGTGCCCTTCTCCATCATTAAGGTGAGATTTTTCAAACAACTTAGCACTGGAAATTTATTACATCTGAACTCTGGACCTCACTTATGAAAGAGATAAAAAGCAACATCTTTACATTGGTTTACTTTACAAAATACATTTAATGTAAAGTTCATCTATGAGAACAACGCTGTTTTGATGAATGTAAAGGCTGAACAGTTGTCACTTATAGATGATAGCTGTAGTCTCATAAACTTCAGCATCCAATTTATTTTTGTACTTTGTTGGGATTACACAATATGGAGAAAAGTTTGACTCACAGAGAGTAGGTGCAAATCCTAACTGTTTTTTGAACAGCTTTCCTTGCAATCCGGGGATTTCTGGAATCAAAACTGATTCAGTAACTTGGAAAGATTTCCTGAAAATGTTTCACAAAAAGCTGAACACTGAAAAAAACTAACAGCTCCTCAGTTTGCTTGTAACAAACACAAAAATCAGACGAAAGCATCTCAACCTTATAGTAAGTGCTAAAACTCTAAACTGGACAGGTTATTCATTTACTCGTTATTATATAACTGACCTATGCCAGAGTGACAGCATTTGCCAAGCAAAAACTAAGCTTTGCCTAAAATTTAATTGAGTGTGGTACACTTGTACTAAGGTGGCATATTAGCCTGTGCAATTTTATGTGGACATATGAGCACAGGCCAAATTTTTTAAAAGACTTCAGAGCCACCAACTTGCCAATCAATGGTCTGTTTATAAGAATTCAGGAGGAACTTATTCCAAGGTCTACAAATAAATGGGTTAACCCAGCAGCAACTCTGTACCGACTAACATTAAGAGCTTTACGTGCAATGTTTGATTTAATTCTCATAACCCAATGTGGTAGGCCTTCTTATTATGCCCACTTTACAGATGACAGAACTGAGGATGAGAAGTTAAGGAACTTACCCAAACATTAGTTAGGTGGTTTCCAACGTGCTTTTTAATGATAGCTTTTAAATAGACAAAAATATTTTTAAAGCAGAATTTTGAATGAAATATTTGGACTCTTTTTAAAAAGTTCCACCCTGTACATAGCCAATGGAGAGCAAATATCCTCTGCTAAACAACACGAAAGCAACCGTATATACACCATTACTCACACAACCTAGCATAAAAACAGATATTAGTAACGTCCCTAAATTATTAGAAAATATCACATGATCCTCAGTATTCTGTCAAAGAAGACAAAAATGTATAGAATGCATCTGAAGCAGGTTTTCCCTAAAAACTGAAAACCTCCTAAGACTGACAAGAGTAAGCCAGTCCTGGCAGTTACATAGATAAGAACTCATTGATATAGGGGAGCCTGGGTGGCTCGTGGGTTAAAGCCTCTGCCTTTGGCTCAGGTCATGATCTCAGGGTCCTGGGATGGAGCCCCACATTGGGCTCTCCGCTCAGCAGGGAGCCTGCTTCCCCCTCTCTCTCTGCCTGTCTCTCTGCCTACTTGTGATCTCTCACTCTGTTAAATAAATAAATAGAATCTTTAAAAGAAAAATCTTTAAAAGAAAAAAAAAAAAGAACTCATTGATGTTTAACTGGTTTGATCCCCAGGAATGCTTGACAAACAAGAGTGATACTAAATAGATTCGGGATCTTTTTCTTTGTTTTTTTGTGGTTAATTTGAAACGCTGGGTCATAGGTCTAAAGATTGTCTGGAATGGCAAACCACACAAATTTCAGCAATACCCCTCCTGGGAACCTCCTGTAAAGCCCAGGTTCAACCTTGAACGCAGTATCTCCAGACCTCCAGCCTGAGCCCTGTCCTACTTCCTAGGAGTCTTCAGGATGAGTGCTAGCTCACCTGCTCTCACCCTAGTGGCTACAGAGGAAAGAAGGTTGGAATTCTTTTAATACTGTTCTCAAACTCTCAATCTCAAGACAAAGACTATATAGGAGATATAAGCCACTTCTAAGCCAGTGAATCAGGGGGATCCCCAAGCACCTTTTGGGCACAGGATTATTTCATTACAAGAATGAAGCTTCGAGTTTCAGACCATGAAGAAATGGTTAAAAATTAATCATAAACAAACAATAACAGGGACTGGTAAAACAAACAAACAACAATCCCCTCCCACCCCCACAAACTGAATCCTTCCAGGACACATGAAAATAATGTCAAATTTTAATCTACCTATCAACAAACAGGATGCAACTATTTTATCCATAGTTAGATAACTAAATTAATTCCCCTGTGCATCATAAAATATTATAGTTCAACTGAAAATAACACATTGTTAACTTTTTACAGCAATTAACAGATTAGGGTTATGTTTTTATTTATTTATTTTTATTTATTTTTTAAGATTTTATTTATTTATTTGACAGAGAGATCACAAGTAGGCAGAGGCAGGCAGAGAGAGAGGGGGAAGCAGGCTCCCCACTGAGCAGAGAGCCCGATGCGGGGCTTGATCCCAGGACCCTGAGATCATGACCTGGGCCGAAGGCAGAGGCTTTAATCCACTGAGCCACCCAGGTGCCCTAGGGTTATGTTTTTAAAAAGAGTTCTTACCTTTTAGAAATTCATATGAAAACATTTACCATTGAAATGATATGTCTGAGATTTGCTGCAAATCATTCAGTTTAAAAGGGGAGGTTTGGATATAACAGATAAGATAGGATAGGACATCAATGGACAGATAGACTGAATGATGAGTGATTGACACTTCTTGGATATACACTTTGGTTTTGTATAATGTATGAAATTTTCCTAGATAAAAAGATTTCTTTAAAATCCCAACACTCTCCAAATATTCCTACAAGACAGTGAGAGGACAGTGGAGCATGAGTCACCTTTGGAGTAAAATTCAAATGGGAACGAAGTGGGGAAGTCCCTTTTTTTGCCCCACGGATGCTGCTTGTGGAAACAAACATGTCAAGCTCCTTTCCCTCTTGGTGGGGACAAATTTCAACCTGTCTGCCCTAACCAGAAACATGAAATGAAGATACTCTGGCAACTCCACGCTGCCATTTTACCAACAGTAAATTAACTTTAAATCACCCTAGAAAGGTGCAAGGCTCATTGGGGCCAGACCTAACACCTATTTAAAGAAGAAATGTTGGTGTTTCCCAATCCACATGTAATGAACATATAGTTCAAGACAATTCAAGTCATTTGAAATAAAAACAAGAGTGAATCATAAAATGAGTATAAAGAAGCCCAAAGTTATGATTTCCCTGTGATTAACACTTCGGTGCATTATGGATATATATCTGTATACATAAAATCATGTATACTATTTTCTTCTCCTTTCCTTAGTTCTCCTGCTGCATTGCTGGTACAGTAACGCCTGCTCGTTCTACCTACTGGGTGATCCAGTATGAAACCCAACCATATTTGGGGTAGGAATTTAAGAGGGAGAAAGGGAGGCAGATAACAATGTGATTCTAAATTCTACCCTTACACTATAGCGGGCCCTCAAGTATTTGCAGAATACTTGCTTTCCTGAGAATGAAACTCCTCTAACTCCTCATCTTCTGGCTTTGTCCCATTTAGCAGAGGACATGTTGACCTTTTCCTCCCCTTCTGACTCAAATGCTTTAATAATTCAGCTTGTATTACTGATGCTCTCTGGGACTTTCCTCTGCGTGACCCATGACCTGTTTTCTAGTCAGTGGTGTACTGGTAAATGTTTAGCAACTGGCTCTCTAAAAATAAAGCCTTCATTTTCACTGTTCACCAATTTCCACAGTGTAAACACACCCATTGCAGCCAATTTCAAGCTACTGACACAAGGACATTGAATGCAGAGTTAGAAAGTAATGGGTACAGCCAGCTCTCAGAGCCTGTAGGAGCTGGCACCAGCACATCATGGGGACTCGTCCTGGTTGGCTTCGGATAATCCCAGTTTATGCCTGTGCTCCTGGCAAAATTATTCATGATACCCCTCACCACTCTTTAAAAGTGTTGATGATAGGGGCATCTGGGTGACTCAGTCGGTTAAACGTCTGCCTTTGGCTAAGGTCATGGTCTCGGAGTCCTGGGATCGAGCACTACGTCGGGCTCCCTGGTCAGAGGGGAGTTTGCTTCTCCCTCTCTTCTGCTCCTCCCCCCACTCATGCTCTCTCTCTCTCTCTCTCAAATAAATAAAATCTTTGGGGAAAAAAAAATGTGTTCATGATCTATTATACAGTCACTCCGAAGAATAAATCACATTTGGGCCACTTCCTCATAGTAAAAACCTTCCATAAAAGATAAGAAGGTGTGGTATCTCCTTGACCAAACAGATATTACCTTCCTTCCCCTAAATACACAGCATGTCTTTGGATGTTTCTCATCAAACACTGGTAGTTGGGAAAGTATGAATAGTAAACAGACAGCCTCAACTATGTTCAAGTTCTCTGATTCATATACACAGAGTTTAGTGACTTTGGAAATGCCATAGTATTTGAGTAAAAATCAAGCCAGGCAACTGGCTTCAGGCTACACTCCAGCTTGGAATCATATGAAGCCAAGTATCACATGTAGAGTGTAGCCCAGGGATAAAAACTGGTTAGCCCCTGTGGGACCCATAGGCTTATTAAATCTCAGTGTTCAAGGTCACCCAGGTCAGTACTTACCTAATCCCCTTTATGACAACTCCAAGAGGCCATCCTCCCACCTAAACTTTAATACTGTTGGCAACCCAATACAATCAGTTCTGAATCACATGGATGATGGGGTCTGGCAGGTGAGAGTGTGGGTCTTGGTTTTTCAGAGGGTAGGACCACAAAGAAAAGTCAAGATAAAATAGCTGTCTTTAAATACCAGCGAGCAGTCATGTAGGAGAGAGACTGGACACAATGTATGGTCAAGGTAGAAGTTATGAGAGTTTGATCTGACTTCGTATAAGGAAGGGCATCTAACACCAACACCCATAATAGCTAACATTCGAGTGCTTACGTTCTGCTGGAAGCCTCATCACACTGCTGACCCATATCAAGGTTGAAGTCACACAAGTCCACACCTGCCTCTCTCGCTCCTGGACCGCCTACCTCAGGCTGGAAAGGAGTTGTCTGTCCAGAAGCCCCAGAGGATTCCTAGTAACCAACACTGCCCAGGCTGGCCCCAGCTCACAGAGGTTCATGCAGGCTCACACCGTCTAAAGGCGCAAGCTAAAGGCCCCGAGGCCCAGATTCAGCAGAGAAGCAAGGCCAGGTGCGCCACAAGGTTCATGTGCTAGTCTTGAAGGCAACAAGTGCCCAGAAATATCCATCTCATCTACCAGAACAAAGTTTGCTAGGCTGCAGGTTAAAAAGAAGGCCTGAGAACTCCACGCAGCTGTTCTGAATTCTAAAACCTTGTCTGATTCATGAAGCTTTTACAAAGGCAAAGCACTCACTTTCCTAAGCCTTCTCATCTCTTTTGTGCATTATCTGCCTCATTCAAGGGCTGAGGTATCAAACCCTAAAGATCAAAGGAAGAAACTTCCTTTTTTTAAAGTAACTTCTTCCTGGCACTAGATTAGCAGGAAAATAAATGACAGTCTCCTTAGTCACAAAGTTGCCAACATCACCCTCAGACAGGGCACGCTGTACTCCCTTTCGGGAGTTGCAATGGGGCAACTTCTGAAACTGACAATGAGGTCACTGAACTGTGATGCAAGCCACATGTCCTGCTTCTAGAAACATCAGAGGGAGTTAAGGGAGCTTCCACTCAGGATGTGACGTTACGTCAGCTTGGAAGATACCCTGAAGTCCAGGCCCAGTCTCAATCCGGGCAAGATGAGTTCATGGAAATTCTGAGATTTCACAAAGTTTTGAAAGCCTCTGCAATGAACTAACAGCAATAATATTAATAGTAAATGCCCCTTATTAACAGTTGCTGGTGTTAATAGCAAAATGTCTTTTACTGTGCACACACCAGGGTCCAGCCATTCTGTTCTACACTTATCTACATTTTCCACATTTGGTCCGCACAACTAATAAGATGGGCCCCATTTTCTCTATTCAAGAAGTAGTCCCAGGGGCGCCTGGGTGGCTCAGTCGGTTAAGCGGCTGCTTTCGGCTCCGGTCATAATCCCAGGGTCCTAGGAT